>OX451738.1:185411946-186082433 GCA_948472305.1 Vicia faba | reverse complement strand
AAAGAGAGGCTTAAGTCATGTTTGGCATTTGGAGATAGAAAAATGTTTTTTGGAGTCACATTTCCTTCTCTTTTTGGTTGCGCAACTTTTTCATCATATTTTCATATTCAATTTGAGAAGCGAGCCATAAACCATAACTTTCGGAGCATAATTCGAACTTGACTCTTGAAGCAAATTTATAAGCAACGAAATTTGTGATATCGTGTCGCAAGAATTGTCCTGAAATGTTGAAAATCGAGAAAGTTATGATTTTTGCAATATTCGTGAAAAAGTTGAGTGGAAATCTGCTTCACCATATAATTTTCAAAGCATTTTCATTTTCGGAGATCTTCCATACAAAATTGGCTCCCGACCCAAACATATGAAATGGAGAGGATGTCAAGGAGATTCTTATGCCCAAACACCCACTAAAAATGTTAAACTGTGAAATGCTGAATTTCGGCCTAAACTGTTTCAAATTGACTGAAACGCTTGAATTTCTTTGCAATTCATAGCATATTGAAACATGTGGGAACTTGGCATGATAAGGGCTTGATTATTCACTAATTTAATAGCCTGAAGAAACGTGTTGAGTGCATTGATTGAAGAAACAACTCGTCTTCTATAGCTTGACGAAGCTTAAGAGATAAATGCCTTGATCCCATTACCATAGAACCAATGATATGTATGTATGCATATCATAATGAAGTATAACCCAAATAGGGTTGAAATGAAAAGGGTGAACTTTTGGGTACAACAGGTGCCTTTGAGCATGTTTTATCCTTTTTGCTGGAATATGATTCTTCTATGTTTCCCCCTACAGTTGGTGCCTTTTCTATTCTTTGTTCAACTGTTACATAAAATTCTTCATCTTCTTTGTTGTTCTTTGAATGAGATAATCATTCGTCTGATCTTGATCGTTCAATGATATAATATGTTCTTTTGAAGGATTGATATGGAGTTGTATGATATGAATATGAATATGATGATGATTCTTCTATTTGGATTTGTTCATATTTGAGTAGTTGAATCAACTCATCCATCTTCTTTATGATTTCCTCCTCTCTTGATCTTTCCTGAAACTCATGAAGGTTTTCATCTACAGATTTAAGAGTTGGATAAAATTTCCAATTCTTAATTCTTAGATATATATGTTAGCAAAATAATTTTTAATAGATTTCCCTATGAGTCTAATGGAAGGAAAATATTTAAAGTTAACATTTCTTCCTCATGTGCTCATCTTCTCTAGATTGATACTTGGAGAATCTACATATATATATTTTCTAGAGTATCCCACATTTCCTTGGCGTTTTTATAATGACGAACATAAAAAAGGTTGTGATCATCTAAAGACATTATTATGAAATATTTGGACTTAAGATCTAAATTTATTTTGTCTTTTCTTCTTCGGTCCAAAGGGAATATGGTTTTTCCACTTCTTTATCATTTACTTGATGAGTAAGGTAAACCAATCTATTGATTATAGTTTTCCATAAATCACGATTTATACTTTGAAAAATAAATTTAATTATGATTTTCCAAATATCAAAACTATCTTTTTCAAAAACTGGTGGGGTGTTTAAACAGACTAACCAAGAACCAAAGTAAGACCGTCATAGCTATATCATCTTCAACCTCTATATATAAAAGTAGGAACTAGTCAAACAATCCCCAACCATAAGCTTTTAATAGGTTTAGCTTAGAACCACATATTTTACACCTAAATGGATTATATTCATCGAAGGCGTATAAACAAAATTTCCTTGGTGAACCTATACAATACTACCCTTCTAGAATTACATTGTTGTCCTCACTCACAAATGGTACTTTCCTCACAAAACCATTTGTCTATAAGAACTAGTGAACAAAATTTAAAAATAAAACTTTAGAGAGAGAGAGAGAGAGAGAGAGAGAGAGAGAGAGAGAGAGAGAGAGAGAGAGAAAGAAAGAAAGTGTGTGTGTGTGTGTGAGTGTGTTTGAGTGTCAATACAAAAATTCTTGTTTTGTATGATTTGAAATGAGAAAGAGAGCCTCTATTTATAGACTTGAGGTTCCCCAAAGAAGGAAATAACACCAAAGAAAAAATAGTCATTGCTAACCAATTGATTCGGTTAAGGTTTAAATAACAATCATATATAAATCCCAAAATGGAAGTATAAGATATATAGTCATTGTATAGAATTTGGGTGCATTCATCTTGCCTTCAATCTCAAGTGTGCACTAATATAATCGGTTAGCACTTTTCTTCAACCGATTAAATATAGTAAAAAATTTGTTTTGTGGCTTTTTGACTGATCCCATTCTATTATATACAACTTCTATATGTTTTTCAAAGTATTTTCTTTTGGAAAATCATTTGATAAAAAATGTTTTAGTGTGTGTGTGTGTGTGTGTGTGTGCTTATAGCCATGTACTTCTATGACAAACTCCTTTTGCTTTTACATGGTTTTACTCACTTACTATTTTAAGTTATTTTCTCTAAGATTTTGTTGGTTGTAATCTTTTACATTGAAACTTGCTTGAGATATCTTAAGGCTTTTGATATAATCCAATTTGTTTTGCCTTTATCTGATATTCATGTTTATCAACCCTTTATACTCATTATACTCATCGCTTGCATCTTTAACCGCTTAAGTGCTTTGTTTGACCTATAATAGTTTGCATGATGAATACTATGTTCTTCCCTTTATATTTGTCATCATCAAAAGATATTGTCTTGATAAAAACCTATTACCTGCAAAATAAGGTTCCACGAAAGCTATTAATGCCATGTGTGCTTGTTCTTCATCTAAAGCTGAACTTATCTCACTGTCATGCCATGCAACCTAAAATCTTTTTGATTTCATATCCTTCTTATTGACTTTGATCTTATTTTAAAGAGTAGGGTACTCACTTTTGAAATGCCCACTTCTACCAAATTTAAAAAAAGTAACTTTACTTATTGAAGTTTATGCTTCTCTTTGACTTATTTCCTTTGTCTTTTCCTTTCTTAAATTTTTTTCAAATATCTTTATTAATGCATCATCTTCGTCACAATCGAGTTTAGATTCTTCTTCTTGAGAACTTTCATATTTAGACTTCAAAGCGAGGGATTTTCGTTTAACTTCATGTCCTCCATGCTTCTCCAATGTCTTAAGATTCAATTCATGTTTTTAAATCGATCAAGTTCCATCTCATCTTCTTGTAATTTTCCAAATAGTGCACCCGATAAAATTTTAGAGAAGCTCGTTTTTTGGATATTTTTGTCACTTTTGGTTTCCATTGTCTAGTCAAAGATCTAAGCACTTTAAAATTGAGTTCGTCATTTGTAAACATTTTTCCAAATGCGATTAAGTGTGTTAGAACAAGATTTGGATCTATGTTTAAATCTGTATGTTTTGATGATAACAATGCATATATTTTATGTAGAAAATTTTTAGTTCTAATGGTTTCATTGAGCGTGCAAATATTATAATTTTGGATAGTCTTAACCAAGATATCATCATAATTATTTTAGCACTCAAAAGAAAACCATTGAGTTCGTTTCTAATGAAACATCAGTAGTCTTGTTGAATGCTGAATATTCAACAAGAAAAAAATCTTGATGAGTTTCTAAGAAGAGCTCAAGCTTCAAAAGATCAAAAATCAAAGAACCAAGAAGTCAATATTCAAAGATCAGTTTAGCATTAGAATCAAAAGCTACGAAGTCAAGATATCAGAAATCAGAGAAGTTGCTGATAAAAGCTTTTGCTTACAACTCAATATCAAGAATGAAGATATCAGAAATTAAGATGCTCATAAACAAAGATATCAAAAAACTGAGCTTAGAATTGAAGATCTCAAGATATCATAAACAAATATCTCATATATCAGAAAGAATGAATTCATGATCAGAAACCAAGATGTAGCTGACATAAGTTGTTGCTTCCAGCTAAATCCAAATATCAAAATTCAAGAGATCACCATGAAATAATTCAACATCAAAATCAAATGTACTGATATAAGCTTTTGCTTCAAAAATCAAACATGCAGCTCAAAAAAGTTTTCATCAGAAATCAAAGATTAGATCAAGATGAATTAACCGGAAAATCAGATGTGCTGATATAGCTTTTGCTACAGAAATCAGAACATCAGACATGCAACTCAGAAAAGTTAATTATCAGAAATCAAGATCATATGAAGATATAGTGGATAAAAAAATCTTTCACTCACAAACAAAGAAGTTGTTCCTCATATTAGTTGTTGCATGTATATCTGAAGACAATGTTCAAATATCTGAAAGACTCTGACTCTACAACAATGAAGCATCTTCTAGATCACTATCATTCTTCAAACAAAATCAATTCAACAAGAAGAAAAGAATCAAATCTCATGATTCAAAGACTTTAGAATCATAAAGGTTGTTGCCACAATATCGGATTTCAAGATCCAAACATCAGAAAAGCTTTTGATATCAACTTCAGAAGAAAAAAATTTCCTATAATGACAAGACTTGTTTCTCAGATATGATGTTGCTTATATATCTGAAGACAAGAATCCACTAATGAAACATTCTGAAATGAAACATATTCTCACTTAATCTTCATCTCTCAGATCAGATAAGATATATGCCTTCTAGATTAGTTATAAGATCATAAGTTTAGCTTCGTGTTTCAGAAAAGTTGTTGTTATTATTTTTGAAGATAAGTCATGGTTCTGAAAACGCTGATATTCCTATGCTACAACAATAAAGTAGTTTCTGAACTACTCATAACTTATTCATCATAAGAACGAAGACAAAGTAATTGATCTCTTCCGAGCTAAATACTTCAAAATCAGAAGTACATCGTTAGAAGATAAAAGATCAAGAAACTTAGTCAAGAAGAATACAGTACAAATAGTACAACATAAATTCCACTATGATAATATTGGTTGTACTATTCACAGAAGTTATCTCCTACGATCTTATGCTAACAACTACAAGTAGCCGGCTAAGGAAAGTGATGTTTCATACTATTCCAAACCTCTCTTGAATCTATCCGTCGGAAATCAACCGTTGTAAGGAGAAAGGACTTTTCTACCCATACAGTGACTCTTTTTGAAGGCTTTAGAAGAAGAAGAAGATGAAGAATATGAAGAAGGCTACAAGATGCTGCACTGAAATTTAGATTATATTCATCTTTGTAGAATTATGTAAAATCAATGAGTTTTTGCTCATATCTTGCTAAACACTTTTGTGTTTTATCATGTACTTAAACTAGGAGTAATATGCTTGTTAAGAAGCATTCTTGTAAATCTCCAGAAACAATTCTTTCTAGAATTGGTGATGCCTCAAGTGATCGAGTGAAGATTTGTATACTTGAGATGACTCTGACAGCTGGTCATTATAGATTAAATCCTTTCTAAGGGACCGGGTAGGTCAGAATCCTTGAGGGGTCAATGGTCGTTATATCTCTTAGGGGACCGGGTAGGTCAAAACTCTTAAGGGATCACTAATTGTATGATCATTGTGTTGTTACTCATTGGCAGGTAGCGCGTACAATTATAATATGTCAAGATTAGTGGATTAAGTCCTTGTTTAAGGCAAAATCATCCGAGGAGGGTGGACAAGATGTAGCCTTATTGAAGGTGAACTTGGATAACTTGAATGTGTCTCTTTATATTTATAGAATCCTATATTCTTTCATAGTTTTTCAAAAAGGGAAAAGTTTTAAAAACCTAATTCAACCCCCCCCCCCCTTTCTTGTGTTTTTCTCTACCTTCAATTGGTATCAGAGTTTAGCTCTATTATTGATTTTTGAATCAAACACTTAACCGTGTAGAGAGATCTAATAAGATAAAAACCATGAATGCTATAGGTTGAAATGAAATAAATAGAGATCAATTTCAAGCATTCAGTTCATCAGAAAAAGCATCAAGATTCTGAAAAGAAAAATCATAAATATGAAGAGAACATGCATCTAAAGAAATTTTCTCAACCGCCAGCTGAGCAAATCATGAAAAGAAATTATCAGAGGCTTCCAGAAGAAATGAAGATTGTGCATGAAAATGGATCTCTAGATGGATCAACTCTAGAAGGAAAAGCTATTAAGTTCTCAGAAGCATACATGTCTCAGTCAAAGTTTACTAACCAGAAAGTCAAGATCATAAGTTCTTTGGTGCTAGAAGAACACATGAAATTTGAACATTGCACAGGGAAATACTCAATTTGACCAAAATGGCAAAGTACTTCGTGGTAGAAGATGAATAAACCTCTGATCAACATAGTCTCTATCATCGGTCCAAAATCTAAGTAAAGAAGTCGTTGTAGATAAATAAGAAGATTTGAAAACCCATGGTCAGAAGATGTTTACATCCATCAGAAAAGATACTCAAGAGAACCTCTGAAGAAAGTCATGTTGTTCATCTGGAAGGAAACCAAGTCATCCACACATCCAACTAACATTCTAAAAAAGGATAATTCTAAATAATAAAAGTTCACCTGGAAGCTACATAAAGGAAGTAAATCTCTTGGAGAAATAGGCTATCCAAAAAAGTATCATCATCCGTAAAATTCAAAGACATTTCTAAAAGGAATATGCAGATTCAGTGGAAAGGCCATAAGATTTTCGTAAGTAACATCTTTGTTCTCCTCTCTAGTATTTTCTACTTTATTCCAAATTCTATTCTTCAGTTAAAGACTAAACACCTTGAAAGTCATTTTGTTAAAATAATACTCAGAAGGGATTCTATTTTTATAATCTTAAAACACAAGTCAGTATCAGATTGACATTTTATTTTCTTTGCTAAAAATAGATTCTCCTTATTCTGAACAAGTTTTTCTTGCCATAAATAAAAATAGCACATATCCAATACGTTAGCTATAGATGAAGAATAAAGTTGTGAAGATTACTTGTGTATTCAAAAGGATTTTGTCTAGTAATTAATGTTTTACTAAATATTTGTATTCCTATTTATTCAAATACTTTTGGTAAACCATCTCATTGGAAATGATTTTTGATAGCACACTATATCCTATTTTATGTCTAAAGTTACTTTTGTGTCCTACCATCTTCTTGAAACTTGTCAATATATACTTGTTTGTCATTTATTGCTCTGTTGTTTCAAATCCATGTATTATATCTTTTCTCTCTCAAAATATGTTTCCTTTTCTCTATTTAAGTATTCATTTGTGTCTTCATCTTCTTCATATTTCTTCTGTCTTCTGTTAAGTCTATCTCTCATCTAGACACAATGACTTCAAAGATTTTTCACGGTAATGAAGAACTCCCTGAAGTTCTCTTTGAACTCCGCCCAAATGTTCCTCGTCTAAGCATTGATGAGCTTAATCTGAATCAGAGAATCATTGTGCAAGGATGGTCTAGGTACATTGAAATTTTTAATGGCCCTATCTATCCAAATATGGTCAAAGAATTATGGAAGTGTGTTTCTGTGAAATTCGATGGTTCTTTTGTCTCCTCAATTGTCTTTAGTAATTCTATCACCATCACTCCTACAACCATTGCTACTGCAATTGGAAGTTCTCAAACTAGAACTATTGTTGAACTTCATAAGTTCAAATACTCCTTGGTTGAAAATCTCAGTACCATTCATAATATTTCCATCAGATATGAACCAGCCAATCCTACTAATCTTCTCCTCATTGCTAAAGTATGGTTTCAACTTGTGTTGACTAACTTCTGTCTAAGAGGTTTCAACTTGAATTATATGACATATGATGAACGACTTCTTATCTACTTCCTTATGAATCATAGAAGGGTTAATCTACCTAAAACCATCTTCAACCATCTAAGGGACTTGATTACTGTTTCCAGAAATCAACATCGGTCCTTCATCCCATTTGGAAGAGTTCTCTCTACGCTCTTCTTTAAGGTTGAGATGATTAGAGATGTTCGTTATAATGGACCTGAAAATTCACTTAAATAGGAAAATGTGAAGTCTTTAAAGTTTAGTTAGTACTGGTTATGTATGCTAGTTGTGTCGTGTCCTTATTTATTTTTCTTTTCTTCTATGCACAATGTCTGTATTTCCTTTTTCTAATAAATGAAAAATATGTTGTTCTTATTACTTATGACAAAATAAGATAATGCATGAAAAAGTCTAAATGGTCATTTTCATGAAGTTTTATAAAACTATTTTATCACTATATCCTGCCTTAAATCCTAACAGAAGAAAAATGGTTATAACATTTGGATCTGAAATATTACTTAATAAAATGCATTTTCCACTAACCATCTACTGCATGATTGATTCAGGAACTTTGAGAAAAGTTCACTAGTTTTATTCTAGATAGGTTATCTGAAGACTTGATGTTGTATATCTGATGAAAATCAAGTGTTCTAATCACACCTGGATAAGACATCAACAAATGATTTCAATATGTCTCTTTTATCAATTTCTTTTGGTTCTTAATCAAGAAAATTATTGAGACATTTTTAATTGATCAGAGACACTGATAAGCACGATCTATCCACTTTCATGTTTATTTTGTCTTCTTGTATTTACTCTCTCTCTCTCTCTTTGTATCTCTCTATCTCTCTCTCTCTCTCTCTCTCTCTCTCTCTCTCTCTCTCTCTCTCGTAAGAAAAATATTTGGATCTATGTTTAAATCTATGAGTTTTGATGATAACAAGCATATATTTTATGAAGAACAATTTTAGTTCTAATGGTTTCATTGAGTGCGCAGATACATGAATATAATTCTAGATATTCTTAATCAAAATATCATCAAAATAAAATTACCACTGTAAGAAGAACCATTGAGTTTTGTTTCTAAAGAAACATCAGTAGTTCTATGGAATACTGAATGTTCGACAAGAAAAGAATCTCAATGAGTTTCCAAAAAGAAAGAGTTTATGATAACTTGCTGCTACAAGATCAGAAATCAAGAGTATGCAGGAAACAAGCTTACAACGTAGAAGATCAGAAGTCAAGACTCGGTCATTAGAAGAGATGCTGCTTGGATTCTAAAGATGAAGTCAAGACTCTGAACATATGTGAAGAAAGATTCTACTCCAAGATCAGAAGTCATGATTTGCTCATCAGAAGAGTTGTTGCTCATAGTTCTGAAGACAAAGTCAAGATCCTAAAGACTCAGAGATTTCATTGAATACGTACTTTCATTCAACATCAGAAGTATTCCATCAGAAGAAATGAAGAAAGATCTTATGGACTCACATCTAATCAACATCTCAAAGGCCATCAAAAAAAAAAGATCAAAAGGGTGATATCTTCTCAAGCTTATCTACTCAACATAAGTAATATTCATTAGAAGATATAATTCAATTATAAGACTAGTGTACTCAACCTAAGAAATATTGTGACCATTTCTAACAAAGACATCAACATTTCTAAGGAATTCTGAAAGTTCATCAGAAAGGGAATAAATACAAAGATCAAGAGATTAAAATAAAGATATTCAATGAAAAATCATATGTATTGATATAAGTTGTTGCTTCAGAAATCAAACATCAGATACGCGGCTTAGAAAAGTTGATAATCAAAGTACCAAGAAAAGATCAAGATGTAGTAGATCAAAAGAGCTTTCACTCAAAGAAATTGGTCATCAGATAAGTTGTTTCTTGTAAATCTGGAGACAATGTTCAAATATCTTAAAGACCATGACTCTACAACAAAGAAGAATCTTCTGGATCATTATCACTCCTCATATTAGAAATAATTCAGCAAGAAGAAATTAATTAAAGCTCAAGAACTCAAATACTTGAGAATCAGATAGGCTGTTATCATAATATCTAATTTCAATGTCTATCATTAGAAAAGCTTTTGATATCTTTATCAAAAAATATTTCACGAACTATCTAGACTCGTTTTATTGAGATAGGTTATTGTCGATCATTCTGAAAACAAGAATCTACTATTGAAATTAATTAAAGAAAAACATCTTCTCAACATAATATTCATCTCTCAGATCAGAAAATAAATATGCCTTCAAGAGTAGTTTTAGTTCAGAAGAAAAGATTTTTGTTTCAGACAGGTTGTTGCCCATAATTCTGAAGACAAGATTTGGTTCTGACACTCTGATGTTCCCGCGCTACAACAACAAAGTAGTTTCTGAACTACTCATCAGTCAGTCATCAGAAGAAGATCGACAAAGTGATTATTCTCTTCCAAACTTAATACTTCAGAATTAGAAGTACATCATCGAAAGATAAAGATCAAGAAACTTAGTCAAGAAAAAAAGAGTACAATAACAGTACTATTTATAATAGTTGTTATCCCATTGACATACACCATTACTGCAAGCAGCAGATATAGGAAACTGATGTTTCATACTATTCCAAAACCTCTCTTGAATATATCCACTGGGATTCAACCATTGGAAGGAGAAAATACATCTCTATCCTTACAACTACTATTTTCATCTAGACACTATATAAATAAGACTAAAGCTTCAAATTCAAATTGACGAAGATATTGGCAAAGAAGACAATGTCTAAGTTCAAACAACGTTGCTATTCTTAATAGTAAATATTTTCAACGTTGAAGAGATGAAATGAATAAGCAAGGAGTTGTTGCTCATATATTGCTTAATGAAGAAAGAAGATGAAGAAGAAGAATTCTACAAGATGTTATTCAACTATAAATCATATACATCTTGGAAGAATTATGAAGAAGCAACGGAATTGATGCTCATATCTTGCTCAACAAAAAAGATGAATATAAGAAGACTACAAGATGTTTCATTTTATTCAGATTATATTTATATATGTAGAAATATTGTAAAACACAAGAGTTGTTGCTCAAATTGTGTTATTTCTTAAGAATTTTCATGTAAGTTTTTTGTACACAAGAGTTCTTGCTCAGAATTGTGTCAAATAATATATACTTAAGATAGGAGTAATCTTCTTGATAAAAAGCACTCATGTAATCTTCAGAAAAACAATTATGTTTAGAATCGGTGGTTCCTCAAGTGAAGATCAGAAAGCTTGAGAAGACGAGTGGATACGGGCCTTCGTAGATGAAATCCTATTTTAAGGAGTCCTGTTGGTCAGAATCCTTATGGGGTCATTGATCGCTAATATCTCTAAGTGTACCGGGTAGGTTATAAATCTCAGGAGATCACTAGTTAAGGGTCATTGTGAGAAATTCCTTTATAGAAAGATTAGGTTTGATCAGATTTCTGATAAGGTCAATGACCGTTATATCTCGTAGAGATCAATGAACGTATCATTGTGTTATTCCTCAAGTGGTCGAGTGAATATCAGAAGACTTCAGATGGCAATGGTTGCGGGTCATTATGAAATATTGTTAAGAAGACCGGGTAGGTCAGATTTCTTAAGGGGTCAATGGTTGCTGATCATTTTGGTTGTTAGTCACTGGCAGGTAACCCATTGTAATCATGATTTGGTTATAATAGATTAAGTTCTTGTTGAAGGCAAAATCACCTGAAGAGGGTAGACAGAAGTAACCTAGTTAATGGTGAACCTGGATAACTGAATGTGTCTCTTTATATTTATTGTGTTCTATATTCTTTCATAATTCAATCAAATAATTTTATAAAGGGGAATATTTTCTTAAAATCCAATTCAAACCTGTTTTTCCCTAATTTTTCCCCCTAACATTCTTCTATCATATCATATCAACTCAATCACAACAAGATCACACACTAGGATTTGGATCTTCTCCTTATATTTAGCTTTACCCATGGGGAATCACCAAGCACCTTGATTTGTATCTTGTTGTCATCTATGTTTTGATTAACTTTTAACTAATAAATACAATGTATGTTTTCCTTAATTGTTGATATCATAGGTGAAAGCACAACACATTATAGCAAGTTGATCCA
Organism: Vicia faba; assembly: GCA_948472305.1. Classification (NCBI taxonomy): domain Eukaryota; kingdom Viridiplantae; phylum Streptophyta; class Magnoliopsida; order Fabales; family Fabaceae; genus Vicia; species Vicia faba. The sequence continues at coordinate 186,070,690 of OX451738.1, read as the reverse complement.
TAGGTTCATGAGTTTATTTCCACGCCTTCTTCAACAAAGCTTCATTGATATTCAAGCTTAATTATTGAATATATTTTGAAGTAATATCATGAAAAAGTCTATTATGATTCATCATGCCTCAAGTTGTCAAAAATAGTTCAAAGGTACAAGGGTTGATTGAAGAAGTTTGACCTAATTGGACAAGTTCTTGATTCATTGATCACAAGTGCATATTTCCCTCAATTCTCAATATTTGGAAGTGTTTATGGTTTCTATGGTTCCTCATTATCATCCTCAATAACTTCTATTTATATGACAAAAGTATTTGTGCAAGAAAGTTGATCAAAATTGTAAAAGGGTTTCTAAGGTATCTTGTTGTTCTAGGATCAAGGGTTTTGATATATCTTGCTCATCTTTTGGTATTTTTGAGTGATTCCAAAGAAATCATTCTCTTCAAAGGGTTATCAACAAATCACTTCAAAACTTTCAAGGAAATTTTGTGTGGAAGGTATCTAATGATGAAGAAAGATTACAAGTCTTCTAGATGAATCATCAAATTCCCTTATGTGACTTCAAAAGATCATAACTTGGTCAATTTTTATCTCCTTGAGCCAATTATTCTTCCATAATGATCTTAAAGATATGGAATCCAACCCTTCTTTTAAGTGTAAAGTTTGAAAATGGATGGAAGATGCCCTAAGGATGCAAAGGATTATAGGTCATTTCATGAATTTTTTCCAACTTCAACAAGTCATAACTCTCTCAATTTTTGAAGTTTTTAAATGGTTCAAGTCTCAAAATTCCATTCAAGAGATCTACTGCATGCCATCATTTTTGGTCAAGACCAAATTTCAAGTGGAAGGCCATGTTTTAATGCAAGACATTATAAGTAATTTTTGATGAAAAAACTTAGTAATTTTCTAAGTATAGAAAGCCAACCTCTTTTTATCAACTTTGACTCATTACAATTTTCAGCTCAATCATCCATTTGATTCCATTCTTTGCACATTGTAAAGCTTGTAATCTTATCTTTCTAAATCTTCAAGAATCATGTCCTAAGACTCCTTGAGCTGAGAATGCCATTGATTTGAATTTGGTAACTTGAAACTGAAGTTTCTTCATAAGTCAGAATGAAATTCATGTTTTAGCTTCTAAACATCAAATTAGCACGCGTTTTTGGTCTAAACATGTTTAACCAACTTGCCAAAGTGGATTAGAGCGTTAAAATGCAAGGATTGGAAGATTTTTGATGCAAAAACATATCACACCTTACTCGTGTATCAGGTTCACACGATTTCCCTCCAAACTTCATCATTTCACACACTTGAACATTCAATCAGCTTCCCTATAAATAGAGGGTCATACCTCATTCATCTTCTCAAGATTAGAGAGCCAGAATCATCCTGCCAAACTCCCTCTTGAACCAAATTTTCTGCAACTTCGAATTTTCTCTTACAGCCTTTCTCAATCATTTTTATTTGTCAACTTATCTTCCCTTGAACTTCTCTGAAGTCAGAAGAAGAATTAAGTTCTAAAACTCCCTGAATCGTGCTAGCCAAGTCAAGTTTCAGAGCTCTGCAACTTAACTTTAATAGGTAGATTCCTTCACGAATTATCTCAAACTCTGATACTATTATGAAGCTCTCATCATCCTGATTCTAGTCGCAACAATTATTTTCAACTGGAAGTACGTTTTGACCATGAAATTTCAAATCCCTTTTCAAAACTTCTCTTCCAAAACGAATGAGCTACAACTTATATAAATTTTTCACGAAGGTACCATTGGAATCGTCTTGAAGAGACGAAGCGAATGGTACCAGTCTCGTCTTCTAATTTTACAGTTTCTGAAACATGCAGACTTCGTTGGCTTGAGGTTGAAGATGACCAACGTGTCATCTATCAACCAATGAAAGCGTGCCACACTTATTTTTCAAAAATCTAATTTAATTAATGATCATGTGTTTATTCCACTAAAGACCATGATATGCACAACGAGTCTGATCCATTGGATTAGCTTACTAATGCATTTTGACTCTCATCCATTGGTCCACATTTTTTTGACTTTATTTTTTATTTCTAATTTTTATATTTAATTTGTTTTAAACTGCAAAAAATCATAGAAAATTCATTTCTGATTCAAATATTATGAAAAAATTCACAAAAATATTTTCAAATATTCTCTTTCTGAATTTTATTTTTTCATAATTTTATTTTTAGATTTGATATTTTTTTATTATTTTTCTTTGTTTTGGTTTGTTTTTAATCATTTCCATTATTTCTATCCTTCTGAATTTGTTTTAGAATTTTATTTTGACTTCTACTATTTTTGATCTTTTTCCATTTATTTGAGCAATTTTAATTAGTTTAAAAATAGTTTGACTTTAAAAAATTACCAAAAATTTTATATAAACATTTAAGTATATTTCTGATTTTTCTATGGCGTCATTTGATTTTTCTTGGTTGATTTGAATATAATTGTCATTTCCCCTCTTATTTTCATTTTAAAATCATTTTAAAAAACCTTTTTCTTTATTTTAAATACAATTTTATTTTGTATATATTGTGGTTGATCTTGGACTATGAGATTTTGATCATGAGCTTCATTAATATCATCGGATCTTGGGTGTTGAGTTTAACTCCACCAAAATGGATGGATGATTTTAATGATGGCTTGATTAAATTTTTTGTTCAAATATGGTTTAATTCTTATCTCATCCCTCTTCATCTTATCCTCTTTTTATGTTGTTAGAGGATGATATACATATCATCTCTCCAAACATATGACACATAAATTGCTATTGACTGGCCTCCAAATAGGTGTGACTTCTATATAAGTCCACTTACAATTGCTTAACATAACGTTAATTTTGTCCCGATTCGAGAAATGATCATTCGTGGCTCAAACCCATGTTTGTAAGCCCAAGTATGTTAATTTGAATCCTTTGATCCAATAACTTTGAGATTCATTGTTAGGAGGCACTACGCTAAAAAGGGTTTTAGGCAGTGCACCTTAGACAACGCTTTATTTCAAAAGCGCTGCTATAAGTTAAATAAAAAATAAAACACGGAAAATATTAATGAAATTATGTAAAAGCGCTGCTAAAAGTCCCACTTTAGACAGTAAAAGGTCCACTTTAGAAAGCGCTTCTCCAAAGGCCCACATTAGACAGCGCTTCTTAGAAGCGCTGCTAAAGGCCCACGTATGAAGCGCTGCTAAAGGCCTATATTAGAAAGCGCTTCTTCAAAGCGCTGCTAAAAGGCCCACCTTAGACAGCGCTTCTTAAAAGCGCTGCTAAAGGCCTACGTATGAAGCCCTCTAAAGAAAGAGAAAGCGCTGCTAAAAGGCCCACCTTAGACAGTGCTTCTTAAAAGCGCTGCTAAAGGCCTATATATGAAGCGCTGCTAAAAGTCTCACCTTAGACAACGCTTCTTAAAAGCGCTGCTAAAGGCCTACGTATGAAGCGCTGCTAAAGGCCTGTATTAGAAAGCGCTGCTAAAGAAAGAGAAAGTGCTGCTAAAGGCCCACATTAGACAGCGCTTCACAAAAGTGCTGCCTAAAGTCATGTTATTAAAAAAAAAAACACACCCAAACACACAGTAACGTTATTATTTCCATAAGCTCTTCTCACACGAACCCTCTTTGCTCTCGCCCAAGACCATTCAACGCCTGAAGTTCTCTTTTTTTCGTTTAATTTTAAATGATGATCTCTCCTATTTGTTCCACATCATTCAAGGTTCTCATTCTTCTTCCATTCAAGACCATTTCATCTTTTCTTCCATTCACAACCAAAGTTCTCTTCTCCTCTAGGTGTGATTTTTGATATATTTGATAATGTTGCATTTGGCTTAGTTGATAGTGTTGATAATGTTGATTTACTGATGATAATGTTTATGTTGTGTTTTGTGTGGCATGTAAGGTGTTTGTGAAAATGTCACAATGAGTTTTGCATGTAAGGTGTTTATGTAAATGTCACAATGAATATTTCATGTATTGAATGAGAGAAAATATGTTCCTATACAATTAATCGAGCTATACATTTTGGTTTGAGAGGTTGTCGTAATAACACTTATAGTGTTGAATTTGAAAACACTTCACATATAATTGAAAATGAAATTGAAAGAACTCATATAGTTGATGGTGTAAAGTTGATAATATAAGTGATTATTTGATGATAATGTAAAGTTGAAACGATATTCACATAAGTTGATAATATAAGCGCTTGATGTTTATGCCATGTTATTCGCATAAGATATAGTCGAGAACCATTCATGGGGCAGCAATTCATCTTTTACCGTTGCTTTGAGATTTAGATAACTTTATTGTGTAATTTGATTTAAATTTGAAAGTTTGCATGGTTGTGACATCGGGTGCTTTCCCATTTTGTTTCGAATCTTCTTGAGTTGAAACTATCGAGCATTCATAACTTGTTATAGTTGCTGCCCGGTTTTTGTTTAATCAAATAAATCATGTGTTGAAATCAATTTTCCATGTTCTGATTCTTAAATTGTGTAAAAAAATGAGTTCTTTGATTTTATTTTCATTTGAGGATTGGTATCGTGATTTTATTCTCAACTCTATGCATTTTCAATGTTAGTGTGCTTACTAAAAAGTTGGTTAAGACTTTTTTGTATTGGTTTAGTTAGTCGAAGACCATCACTGATTCGAAGAACATCAAAGCAGCAGCATATGCCGTCGGCACCAATAACCCCTCTTCTTTCTTTGGTAAGTCAAGTTCAAATTCAACATTACCGACTCATTTATTTATTTACTATCTGCTTCCTAAATTATAAAACATTCTATCTATATCAATTAAAAAGCATAATTAATTTTATATAGAAATAATTAATTTTAGTCTATATCGATCTAGAACTAATCCGATTAAATCTTACGAAACATTTCTAAAAGTTTGTATTAATATTCTTTTTGTGTCGTGAAAGTGTTTTTCTTTATGTTCTTTTAAAATAGATGCGTGAATAATTATAGTGTTTTTGTTTACCTTAATTAGTAGTAATTCCATGGATAAAAAATGGATGACTGTCGATCGATTGTCAAAAGAGTACGAGAATAGGGTATTGGAATTCGTTAAGTTTGTTGTTGAACACGTCAAAGACTCCAGTCGAATGAAATGTCCTTGCTTGGGTTTTTGTTATGTGGGTCGGGTTGATGCAGATGGATTGAAATCGCATTTACTGACGCGTGGGATTGGTCGAAGTTATAAGTGTTGGATATATCATGGTGAGAAAATTAACGAGAATGTTGAACCAGGGGAGAAAAGTAATACAATGACCTATGCTCCAGACGATGACACGGATACATACGATTGTGATCGAGTCGAAGAGATTGTAGAAGCACTTGAAGGGAATCTTAAGGATCTTTCCAAAATGTTTGAGAGGTTGGAAAGCGATGCAGAGAAACCATTGTATAAAGGTTGCACTAAATTCACAAGACTGTATGCGGTATTAAAGTTGTACAACTTAAAGGTGGGCAATGGATGGTCGGATAAAAGTTTGAGAGTTATTAGCCCTTATGAGAGATATGCTTCCGGAGGATAATGTTCTTCCTAATCGAACCTATGAGGCTAAAAATGTTGTTCTCTATTGGTATGAGCTATGATAATATACATGCCTGTCCAAACGATTGTGTTTTGTTTCGAAGCGAATATGCATCATTAAATGAGTGACCTAAATGCGGTTTATCTCGATATAAGAAAAAATTGTCTCCAGCAAAAGTCTTATGGTATTTTCCTATAATTCAGAGATTTAGGAGCATGTTTCATAGTGAAACCGATGCAAGACACTTGACTTGGCATGCAGATGAAAGAATTATTGATAGAAAGTATCGACATCCGGTAGATTCACCACATTGGTCGAAAATTGATGATGATTATCCTGATTTTGGAGAAGAAGCAAGAAACCTTCGTTTGGCATTATCTACTGATGGAATAAACCCAAATGGTCTTCAAAGTATCTCACATACCACATGGCCTATGATTCTTATGATTTATAACCTATCTCCATGGCTATGTATGAAGCCTAAGTACATGATGTTATCTATGTTAATTTATGCGCCTAAACAACCAGGGAATGACATAGACGTATACTTGACACCTTTGATCAAAGATTTAAAGATTTTGTGGGAGAACGGTGTGGAGGTTTATGAAGGATATAGGAAATCAAGTTTCAATTTGAAGGCGATGTTGTTTGGCACAATTAATGATTTTCCAGCATACGGGAATCTATCTGGGTATAGCATTAAAGGTCAACGTGCGTGTCCTATTTGTGAAGATGGAACTGATACGACGCGATTGGAAATTTGTCAGAAGAATGTGTTTCTTGGTCATCGTAGATTCTTACATTCTAAACATCACTATCGTGGGTAGAGAAAAGCATTCAATGGAGACATCGGACAACGTAAAGCTCCACCTACATTGTCAGGTGACCAAATTTTTGAAAAGGTGAAAGATGTGTGTATTCAGTTTGGCAAGTCTTTTGAACATAAGGTTGTCAAAGGTGGGTGGAAGAAGAGGTCTTTTTTTTCTAATTTCCATATTGGAAGTCTTTGTATGTGAGACATTTTCTCGATGTTATGCATATTGAAAAAAATGTATTCAAAAGTGTTATTGGTACGTTACTCAATATAAAAGGAAAGTCTAAGGATGGCCTTAAAGCAAGGGAGAACATGTTAAAGATGGGAATAAGAACTGAATTAGGACCCATGAAAAAAGGAAGACGAACATATCTACCACCTGCTTCTTTTACTCTATCTAGAAAGGAGAAAAAAATATTGTGCAAGTTTCTAAGTGAAGTTAAAGTTCCAGAAGGATACTCTTCAGATATTAGAAGACTTGTGTATATGAAAGACCTCAAGTTGAAGAGTTTAAAGACACATGATTGTCATGTTATAATGGAGCATCTTCTACCAATAGGTATACATTCTATTTTTCCAGAAAAAGTAAGAAGCGCCATAACTAAATTGTGTTTTTTCTTTAGGTCAATTTGTAGTAAGGTGATCGATCCTAAGGTCTTACCAACACTACAAAAAGAAATAGTTATTAACTTTTGTGAGCTTGATATGTATTTTCCTCCCTCTTTTTTTGACATAATGGTACATCTAGTTGTTCATCTTGTGAAAGAGACACAGTTGTGTGGACCAACTTATATGAGATGGATGTACCCTGCTGAACGTTATATGAAAATATTAAAAGGGTACGTGAAAAACCGAAGTCACCCAGAGGGTTTTATTGTTGAACGATACATTGTTGAAGAAGCGGTTGAGTTTTATACTGAATATTTGTCCAATGTTCAATCCGTTGGGCTCCCCAAAACTCATATTTTTGCAAAAAATGAAGGTAAAAAATTAATTGGAAATAAAATTGAGACATTATCAAGGGATGAACGGGAGCAAGTGCATTTGTATGTTCTGTATAATGACAGTGAGGTTGAGCCATATGTTGAAATGCACAAGGTTGTACTTCGAGGGTTAAATCAGAACATAAATGAAAATTGGATAATACGAGAGCATAATCAAAGTTTTATATAATGGTTTAAGGATCATATTTATTCAAAGCGCTTTTCAGATCCCGCTTCAATAACAGAAAGGTTGAGATGTTTGGCATATGGTCCAAGTTTGCATGTGTTTTCTCATAGTGCATACACAATAAATGGATAGACATTTTATACCAAAGAATAAGATGATAAAAGTACTATGCAAAATAGTGGTGTCACTGTGCTAGCTGAAGCAATGCACATCTCAAGTATGAAGGACTTAAACCTCAAATATGCAAATTTGTCATATTTTGGGGTTATTGAGCATATTTGGGTGTTTGATTACGAGAAGTTTCAGATTCCTATCTTTGGTTGCAAGTGGGTAAATAGAAGTGGCATACGAATGGATAAGTCAGGATTTTTGCAAGTTGATCTTAATAGGGTGGGGTACAAAGACGAGCCTTTTATTCTAGCATCTCAAGTTAAACAAGTGTTTTATGTCACTGACCCGACGAGTACAAAATGGTCTATAGTACTTTTATCTAACAAAGTGATTGATGATATCGGTGTAGATCAAGGTGATATTGATGTTGAGAATCAGTCATGTATTAGACGGAATGATCAAGATGAGAATATTATAGCGGATGAATCATATATTAGAAACAATCATAACGAGGGAATTTGGATCAATTATGATGTCCACATTGCTAAGAAACAAGTAATTCATATTCCAACCAAGAAAAGAAAGAGATGTTAGTGAAAGAGGTAATATAGTAAAATGTTATATATTATGTCATTTTCAATAAATTTATATGCTCTTCTTTATTTTTAATTTGTTATATATTCAATTGATTATGGATTTTTATATTGGGTTTATGTTTTTCTTTATTACAGGTTAGATGGCTAGTAACGAGGATCACCTACATGATGGTGTTATTGATGATGGAGATCATGAGACCGTTATTGCTCAGGAAGCGGAAATTAGATGGGGAATAACACTTATGAAGAAATTCATTCGTGATAGAGACCGTGGCATAAAATTAGATGCGCATTGGAGCCAAAGTGGCCAACTAATTTAGCCTAACGGTTCAACGGTGACAAGTTTTATTGGTGCACTTGTAAGGAATGAAGTTCCAATTACTTGTGATGATTGGAGAAAACGAGAGTTGAAAAAAGCTAAAGAAAATATTTGGAGTGAGATACAGGTACCATATTTAATGAAGTTCCAATTTATTTTTAATGATGAGTATGTCTTTAAATTACTTGTACTAACGCACCCTGTATATGTTTTTCGTAGAGGTCTTTCAACAACATTGATGATACTAGAAGAACTTTTTGTCTCCAATTGGCCGGAAAACTACTAAGAGGGTTTAGGACTTTTTTAAATATCAAGTTTCTTAGGGATGCGGATAAAAATTTTGTTGATGCAGAGCTTCCATCTAAATATGCAAGTTTGGTTTCACCTAAAGAATGGGAAACGTTTAAAGCCAAATGAAAGAACCAAGAATTTCAGAGTGTAAGTGAAACAAATCGACAAAGAGCATCAAGTCTCGCGTATCTATACAGAAAAGGGCGTATTGGATATGGACACTTAGAACAGTCTATCATAAGTATCTATAAATTGCAATGATATACTTGTTTATCATGAATTATATTTGATCATATTATTTGGCTTAATATGTAGTTAACAAAGGAGAATAGTTCTGAAACATCTCTTTCGGCACATGTTTTGTGGAAAAAAGCCCGTGTGGGTAAGAATGGAGTTGTCAAAGAAGATGTTCAATTTTTTTTTGAGAAAGGTGTAAGTATAGAATTATTTCTTTAATTAAATCAAAAGTTTAATAACATATAATTAAGACAAATTTTCAATATTCATATGAATTTCAGGAGACTCTATCTCAGTCTAGATGAAGACAATGATTACAGGAGCATGCTTAGTCGAGCATTAGATATTCATGAGCATTCTGGTCGGGTGAGGGGTAAGGGATTTGAAATCACTCCAAAATACTTGAAGATGAAAACACAAAAGACTCCTGGTAATAAAGAACTGCAGGAAACCTTGGAAGCACTACAAGCTGAAGTCTGTGAATTGAGAAGGGAAAAAGAATTAAGAGAGCAGGCTTCAGGTTTTAAAGCTACTAGTGACAAAGGTAGTATCGGTTGTAATTTTTAACTGAATCTTCCAGAGGTAATTATATATATATATATATATATATATATATATATATATATATATATATATATATATATATATATATATATATATATATATATATATATATATATATATATATATATATATATATATATATATATATATATATATATATATATATATATATATATATATATATATATATATATATATATATATATATATATATATATATATCTTATTATTATGAAATTAAAGTAGCTTAATTTATTTAATAGACATATATACACGATAACAATTTGAAATTTATTATTGGTTTTAGGGAATTTCACCTTGTCAACTGTACTTATCGTCACTGACTTATCAGATGGTTGGCAAGGGAAAATTGCATAACACTTTGGGAGAATTACTTCACACTAAACCGCTCCCTACTGGCTGTTTGAAAGTATCAGTTGACATTGCTTTGGAGAAGGATGTGTTATTACCACATCCCGACGATGTTTCAGATGCCACACTGGTGGGAGAAGCAATAGGTTCACTTGTTTCATGGTCGTCAAGCCTCATTATTGTAGATGATGAGGTATGCTTAAAACCATATATATGAACATTTGAGTATTCAAAGTTTTTACACGCATTTTACGTACATTTGTTTTTACATGGTTATGTTAATTAGACTCCATCAAAATCCAAAGCAAAAGACAAGGGGATTCTGCGGAAAACTGAGTCAGTTGCATCAATAAAAGAGGTACATCAGTTTTGTACCCCAATTTTTCCCCATAAGATCCCTTCATCATACCATATTGATTCAATCACAACAAGATCATATTAGGGCTTTTGGTTCTCCTCCCTATCTTTAGCTTTGCTCTTTAAGGAATCACCAAGAACCTTGACTTGTTTTTCTTTTGTGATCATGCATGTTTTGTTTTGACTTTCCTTTTAATTAATAAAATGCAATGTTGATTTATCTTACTTGTTAATAATGTAGGTAAAAGAAATGTGGCTTAGCAAGTTGATCCATGGGTCCATGAGTTTATTTCCATGCCTTAGTCAATAAAGTTAGAGAAATTTAAACCTCACCATTAAAGTTGTTTTGGAAGAAATGGCATGGCAAGGTTTATTTTGGTTCGCCACATTTCAAAGTTATCAAGATTGATTCAAAAGTACAAGGGGTTGATTGAAGAAGTTGTCATGGTTGGACAAGGCCTTGTTCCCATTGGTCACAAGTGCATATTTCTCTCAATTCTCAAGATATGGAAGTGGTTTTTGTTTCTATGAGTTCTCATTATCATCCTCAACAACTTCTATCTACAAAGCAAAAGTGTTGGTACAAGAAGGTTGTTTAAAATTGTCAAAGTTCCTCAAAGCATTTTCTTGATCTAGGAGCTAGGGTTTTGAACTTCAAAGAAGTATATCTTGCTCATCTTTTGTTATTTTTGAGTGATTACAAAGACATCATTCTCTTCAAAGGGATATTAACAAATCACTTCAAAAGTTTCAAGGAGTTTTCATGTGGAAGAAACTTGATGATGAAGAAAGATTACAAGTCTTCCAAATGAACCCCTAACTTCCCATGTGTGACTTCAAATGATCATAACTTGGTCAATTTTTATCACCTTGATCCCACTCTTTTTCCAAAATGATCTTGAGTATGTTAACTTTATTCCTTATTTTATGTGCAAAGTGAGAAAATGGATGGAGGATTCCTTAAGGATACAAAAGATTATAAGTCATTTCATGATTATTTTCCAACTTCAACAATTCATAACTCTCTAAATTTTTGGATATTTTGAATTATTCAAGTTTCAAAATGCCATTCAAGAGGTCTATTTCATTCCATATTTTTTGGTAAAGAGAAAATTCCAAGAGTAAGGCCATGTTTGGATGCAAAACATTATAGGTCACTTTTGAAGAAAAACTTGAAATATTTCTAAGTATGGAAAGTCAACCTATTTTTCCCAACTTTGACTCATTGCATCTTTCAGCTCAAACGTCCATTTAATTCCGTTCTTTTCCCATTGCAAAGCTTGTAATCTCATCTTTCTAAAGCATCAAGAACCATGCCTTAAGACCCCTTGAGCTGAGAATGCCATTGTTCCAAAAGTGGTAACTTGGAATTGAAGTTTCATCGCAAGTCAGAATTTGAATTTCATGATACAACTTCTAACCCTGAAATTAGCACACGTTTTGGGTCTAAACGTGATTAGCCAACTTTCCCAAGTGGATTAGTGCATTAAAACGCGCGTTTTGGATGAGTTTTGACAAAAGAGAAGTCACACTTTCTTCATGATGCAAACCCACACGAATTCCCTCCAAATTGCATCATTCACCCTTCCTTTTAATCCCATTTGCTTCTCCTGTAAATACATGACCTATCCCATTTGTTTTCTCAAGCTTGAAAAACCAAAATCACCATGTCAAACTCGCTCCATAACTCACTTTTCTGCAACTTCGAAATCATTGTTCAAGCCTTTTTCGATCCATTATTTCTATCAATTCACCTTCCCTGATCTTCCTTGAAGCTAACAGAAGAAGAATTAAGCCTTGAAACCTTTTGAATTGATCTGACCAAGTCCATTTACAGAGCTCTGCAACTGAACTTCAATAGGTAGATTTCTCCATCAATTCTTTCAAACTTTGATATCATTGTGAAGCCCTCATTTCCCTGGTTCTAGTTGCAACACTTTATTTTAACTGGAAACACGTTTTGGCCATGAATTTTCAAATTCCTTTTCAAAACATTCCTTCCAAATTGCTTGAGCAATAATTTATATAAATTTTTCGCGAATGTGTGGTTGTCTTTGTCTTGATGAGACGAAGCGAATGGTACTGGTATCGTGCTCTAATTTTACATTTTGAGCAAGCTCACTTTGAGACTGGCTGGAGGTTGAAGATGACCAACGTGTCATCCTTCAACCAATGAAACAACGCCATTTGGAATTATTGAATATCTGATTTAATTAATGATCATGTGTGTTATTCACTAATGACCATGATATGCACAGCGCGTCAGATCCATTGGATTAGCGTACTAACGCGTTTTGACTCTCATACATTGGTCCACTTGTTTTTTTACTTTATTTTATTTTATGATTTTTATATTTAAATTGTTTTAAACTTCAAAAAATCATAGAAAAATCATTTTAAGTCCAAAAAATCTAAAAAAATCATGAAAAATATTTTTGATTTTTCTCTTTCTAATTTTTATTTTTTTACAATTTTATTTTGTGTTTTGATATTTTTTATAAATTTTCACTTTATTTGAATTTTTTAAATGTTTAAAATTACTTTTATGCATTTTTAAATTCTAAAAAAATATGGAATGATCCAATGATATTGTGACAAATATTGGTGACCTCATTTATTTTTTATTTGACTTTGTTATTTTTTATCATTTTTGGTTTATTTTACTCATTTCTTTTAATTTTAAAAATAGTTTCTGACTTTAAAAAATTACCGAAAATTTTATAAAAATATTTAAGTCTATTTATGATTTTTCTATGACCTTATTTCTTTTTTATGAATCAATTTGAATATAGTTGATATTTTTTTCATTTATTTTCATTTTTATTCATTTTTAAACCCTTTTCAACATATATATTAAATATAATATCATTTTGTGATTATTTTCTGGCTGATCTTGGGTTGAATTTTTGATCATGAACTTTGTTAACATCATTGAATCCATGGTGTTGAGTCTAACTCCATAAAAATGGATGAATGATTTTAATAATAGTTTGATTAAATTTTAATTCAAATGTGGTTTATATATTCTTTCCCACCCTTCTTCATCTCATCTCTTTCTTATTGCACTAAGTGTTATTGGAGCATGATCTCTATATCATGTCACAAAATAAATGGTGCATAGATTGCTATTGTCCGACCTCAAAATAGGTACGACTTCTATATAAGCCCACTTACGATTGCTTAACATAGCGCTAAATTTTTCCCGATTAGAGAAAATGATCATTCGTGACCCAAACCTATGTTTGCAAGCCCAAGATGTTAATTTGAACCCTTTGATCCAATAACCTTGAGATTCATTGTGTGGAGGCTTTGGTTCTACCAATCCTCTAATGGATCTACATCACTTTTGGACAATGCAGATCACTTAAACATCATTGATCATTAAATATTACTTTGTGAGGATTCCAAAATGGATGATATGCTTGACATAAAGCAAATGCAATTCATTGTGTAGAGGCTTTGGTTCTACCAATCCCCTAATGAGTTCCAAATGCAAGTTTCAAGATGGTCATCCAACTAACCACTAATTTCTAATAATTGACTTTATTTTATGCTTTATTTTATGCTCTTTACTTTATGCACCATTTACTTTAGCATTTACGTTTCATGCTTTTTTTCATCTTTGCTCACTTGAGCCCCTTTATATTCTTGTCATTTTTATTTTCCTCACTTGAGCTTTTCTTTTCTTTTTTAAGATACTTAATAATCAACATAAACCATAAAAACATTAATGATACTTGGACTATTTGGTTACTATCCTTGTCATTATGGAGTATTGGACTTTTTGGACTTAGGATTAGAAACCTTGGCCTATGTTAGAGACCTTGTGACCTTAATTGATATTTTGTCTGGAGTTCTTGAGATTTACCTCAAGACATTGGGTTATTTGTTTGTTTTGTGTGCAAGTTATTGTGATTACATACTTTGTTTGTAATCTGGAATTCACCTGTATACAGCCGTTACTCTGCCCAATTTTTGTGAAGGCTTAATACACTTGAAGTTTGGTTCTCTCAGGAGGTCTAGTATATTTTCTTGCTTGGTTTCAATCCAAAGAATGGGAATTCTATGTTGACTCATAATGTCAAGAGTTGTCTTCTTGTTGGTTAGATGGTTCTTCTCCCTAGATTTTACCTCATGCTTTAGGATAGTCTCTTCTTCTCCTCTCATCTTCTTTAATTTCAAAAATCTTCTCTCTCCTTTTGAAAACTCTTCTTGTTTTTAAACTTGAACTACTTTCATAATAAACTTGGACCTAGGTCTATCATTTTCAAAACCTTTTCATAAATAAACTTCAATCAACTTAATAATACCTTGACATTTTTTGTGAGAAGACTAAAAGTCAATCAATCTCATTTCGAACCATTTTGCCACTTTGTCTTTTTACTTTAAAAACTTTTCTCAAAAGATTGGACTCTTATCAATCCTTTTAGTGATGCAAACAACTATACTTCTACAATATGTAGTGAAGTGAGATATTCTCCACTTGGGTGTTGAGTGAGTCATTGTTGATTTTAAAATCCAAGCCATATCCTCCACTTTGAGATGATGCAAATTCTCCTTTCTCATGATTATGGGTAGTAAGTATGTTTTCCACATGGACAATGAGGATGATGTCTTATCTCATAAAATTAACCAACACACTTGTGTTTTAAATTTTTTTTAAAAGAGGAACTACGTGTACCATGATCCCCTATTGCACGAAAGGTAGTACGTAAGCACTAAAGGTTCGCAATCGCGGAAGTGCAAAAATAATTTAAAAAATACTTCTTTTCTCACCTCCACCATCTATTATTTATACAACATTTTATAGCCAAAATATACATATTTTTTCAAAGAGGTTCCTGCAGAGTACCATAGATGTTTAGGGTGCTAATACCTTCCCTTTGCATAACCAGCCTCTTTACCTTGAATCTTTCCCCCTCTTTTTGGGTTACTCTCTCTTTTCCCATTCCTTTGGAAACAATAAAGCGTGGTGGCAATTTTTATTTTTGATCTGTATAAGTCTAGTCAATCCAATGGCTTAGTCTTAAACATTTCTACTGCTACAGAAAAATGGCGACTCTGTTGGGGACAAATTGACCTCTTGCTGGTCCATCCCTAAGTGGGTTAAACCTATCTTTGTTTATATCTGTATATGTGCTATTGTTTGTTATATATTATATGTTATATATATGCTTTCCTGGATTTTCCTGGTTTTTAGGGTGCTTGGTGATTACTTATAAGTCCTATACCCGGACTTGGGCAAACTTTAAGATAGGACGGTCAGTATAGTCATGTTAACTGTGAAGGAGTAATCCCAAAAAAAGAGGCATGAGATGCCCCACTTAGTGGAGGCCCCTTTGACTGTAGTTTTGTTTATCGAGTAATCAAGAAGACGTGCTGCTTTTGACCTGGGAGCCTGCTGAAGCTGAGGACCGTAGAATACCTAACCCATCTTGGCCTTTTAGGTGTAGTGCGGAAGCTACGACGGAGTAATCTGGAAATAGTTGTCACACGATACTACGCTCGGACGAGTTTTTCTTGAGAATATTACTAATTACCGAGTTAATCAGAAAGTTGGTAATATCCGAAGGAAGGATGTAGACTCTGGGAACCTCTAGAACCTTGTTCAACAGGTGATAACTTTTAGACCATACCTTATGGGTAGTACCTTCGACCTCATGCTCGTGACGTTGAACCTATGAACCCTATATTTGTGATCTTGTGTGTGATTGTTGCATCATGCATCCATGCACTCATAAGCATCTTTTGAAGAAATTTTATTTCAAGGGACTTGAAATTTGACCATTTGTGAATATCTCAGGTACCTTTTGACCATGGATTCTGGAAAAAGAAAGACCAGAAAATACAGTTTCAAAGATCCCAATATAGATGAGTTAATCAGTCTAATTCCCGAGATTGAGTGTTCTGCAGATTTTCGGAGGATGTATGGATCCATTATTCCTCTCATGAAGCTTAGGATGAAATAGGGTATTTTCTTGACCTTGGTCTAGTTCTATGATCTGATGTATCATTTCTTTACTTTCCCTGACTATCAGTTGATGCCTACACTAGAGGAGTATTATTATCTGTTGGATTTACCTATTACTGATCGTGCTCCTTTTACTGGTTTAGAGGGTGAGCAAAAACCACACAAGATTACTGCTTTGATCCATCTGGGGGAAGTCTAAAGTTGAAGCCCATATGACTACTAAGGGAGGTATTAGAGGATTACCAGCTCAGTTCTTATTAGAGAAAGCTCGTTACTTTGCCAGGATGAAGAGTACAATCGCTTTTGAGGCCATCTTTGCTCTACTTGCTTATGGGTTGTTTTTATTTCCAAATGTGGACAAGTTTGTTGACATTAATGCTATCAGGATCTTCATGATTGGAAACCCAGTTCCTACATTGATGGGTGATGCTTATTACTCTATTCATCTTCGGAATTCTTATCATGGGGGGATGATTATCTGTTGCACGCCTCTGTTGTACTGGTGGTTTATTTCTCATATGCCTCAGTCTGATTCTTTATGGGATGTCAGGAAGTAACCCCATTGGGCTCCTAAGATCATGGCACTTACTCACTCAGATATTGATTGGTATCATCGGGCTTACCATGATGTAAAGATTGTCGACAGTTGTGGTAGTTTCCCTAATGTACCTCTTCTTGGTACAAAGGGAGTAATTAACTACAACCTTGTTCTTGCACGACAATAGCTTGGTTATTTGATGAGGGATAAATCAAATAGTATTCATTTGAGTAGTTTCTTCCTGAAAGAGGGAGAAGACCATAAGGGAGATAGGGAGCAGATTACGAAGGCCTGGCATCACATTCATAGGAAGAGTAGGAAAGATCTGGGACCTAGGGGGTTGTTTCTTTGGAGCCTTATCTTTAGTGGGTCCAAACAAGAGCTATCTAGTTGAAGATGTCGTATTCCCGGGAAGCACCTATGCCTGATTTGTTTGTGAAGACCACTCCTCCCCTATTGGATGATGTGGAAGAGCTACAACTTGCTTTGGTCAGGATGCAGCTGGAAAATGATGATTGGAAGAATAAGTGCCAAACTTTAGAGATTTCCTATAGAGCAGACTTGAAGGAGAAAGACGACTTGATTGGGATTCTTGAGAGTCGGGCTGGAGAGACCATGGAGAGGCAATGGGATTTATTTTCCTCTAAGCCTCAGTCAGATGTTAGTTGCTCACTTCATGATTCAGGTGATTGGAAGGAGGTTGCCACCAGATATGCAGAAGAAAACCAGAGGTTGAAGGCTCAGATTGCCAGGCTTATAGGGAAACGTCACGTATAGAGTGATCTCCATCAGCTTTACTTCTTAGGGTTTTAGACTTTATTTTTCATCTTGTACTTGGGATTATTGAAACTTGTAATCCATTTTGAAGTTATTATAATAAATTTTTTTAGTATTCCAGATGTGTTATTACTTTGAGATTTGCAATGTGTCTATAAATCTTTAAGTCCCTTGAAATGTTAATAAAATAAATCATGTGTGTTGCATATCATGCATCATATTTCACATATTTCTTGCATTTATTATGCATATCCAGGTGTCTTATCAAGCTTCTTTACTTCATTCAGCAAGTTGTCTCACCACTACAATACTCGAACTAATTTCAGAAGGAAGATGTACAACTTAGAAAAAGAGAATCGCGAGTTGTGCGAGGAAGTTTTTGCTCTGAAGGCTGGCATGGCCAATCTCACTGCTCTGATGGAATATCTGGTGGCTTCTCAGAATCAGCCATCGAGTGTTCAACCTCAACCGACAAAGGTTACTAGTGAAGCTCTGACTGTTCCTGTGTCTGCCATTCCAGTTGTTGTTCAGAATCGCATGCCTCAAGGTTGTTCATGGGGAATGCCAGAGAACTTTGTGCCTGAAGGTTTCAATCTTGATCCTCAAGTTACTTCAGTTGTTAAGACTATTGTTACTCCTGCACCTCCTGTGGTTCATTCTACTCCTGTTGCACCTCCTTCGGTGACTATGTTCCCATTTGCTAATGATGATATGTATCATCCTTTTCCTCCACCAAGTGAAGGCTTGGGTCTCTATGATCGAATGGATGATTTTCAATATCAGTTTGACAAGATGAGAGGGAGATGAAGGCCCTCAGGGGAAACGGATTGTTCAGGCAGAATGTGAATGATTTATGCTTGGTCTGGAATGTCAATATACTTGTGAAGTTTAAAGTCCCGAAATTCGAGAAGTAAAAGGGCAACACTTGTCCTCGTGCTCATCTTGTGATGTATATAAGAAGAATGTCTACCCATACTGAGGATCAACATCTGTTGATTCACTTTTTTCAGGATAGTTTGACTGGTGCTGCGTTGAAGTGGTATATGAGTTTGGACAGTGTCAATATCCATACTTTCAATGACTTGGGAGAAGCATTTATCAGACAATACAAATACAACATGGACATGGCGCCTGACCGTGATCAACTCATGGCCATGGTCCAGAAAGACAGAGGATCGTTCAAAGAATATGCATAGAGTTGGCGTGAGGTAGCCACCCAAGTGATTACTCCCATGGAAGAGAAGGAGATGACTAAGTTTTTCCTGAAGACTTTGGGTGCTTTCTACTATGAGATGATGGTAGCGAGTGCGCCAAGTAACTTTACTGAAATGGTGGGCATGGGTATTCGTTTGGAAGAGGTTGTAAGAGAGGGTCGTTTAACAAAAAGTGAAAGTTCCGGATGTACAAAGAAGCCACCCTATGGATTTTCTAAAAAGAAGAAAGGGAATACAAATGCTATTATGCAAGAGATGAGGGTTAATCCTCCTAGAATAAGTTATCAGCGTCATCAACAAGTCTCCTCAGTAACTCCAGTTGTTGGTGTAGCTCCAACCACGATTGCTTATCAAATACCATCCCATCAGGGGAATCAAGGGTATAATCAGAGAAGGGAGAGTTATGACCCTATCCCTATGAGCTATACAGAATTACTCCTGATGTTAATTCAAAATAAGTTGGTTCAGACCAGACCACCTCCTGCTATACCATCACAATTGCCTTGGTATTACAAGGAAGACCAAACATGTGATTTTCCTCAGGGAGCACCAGGGCACAATGTTGAGAACTGTTATCCTTTGAAAACTGAAGTACAAAAATTGGTGAAGTTGGGTATCTTATATTTCAAAGATGTTGGCCCTAATGTGAAAGATAATCCTTTGCCAAAGCATGAAGGAGAAAATGCTGTGAACATGGTGGCCGGTTGTCCAGACGACTTCCAGATTTTTAATATTAAATTGGTTAGAGGGGATTTGGTAAAAAATGCATGCAGACCTCTGTGAATTTAGCTATTATGCGCATGACCATGCCGGTTGTTCCATTTGAAGTACGGATGTACAGGGTTGTGACAAGATAAAGGCTTATTTGTAGGAGATGATGGATGATGGCCTCATCCACATAACCAGGCCTAGGGCAGAGTACGAAGAGTAAGTAAACATGGTTTATGGATGTCCTAGAGAGTTCAGAATCTTTGATGTGGAACATATAAATGAGGATCTTGTACAATTGCATGCTACTTTCTGCCACATGGCTGGTCAGATAGAACATCAATATGGATCTCACTGAATTTGCTGTCGGGACTCCCGAGGATGTTTAATTGTAAGGAAAGGTATTCAATTGTTATTGGATAATGGAACTATCAAGGTTACAGGCCAAAGGGATGATTACTATGAGGTTAATGAGATTGAGGTTTATTTGGCTGAAGAAGAGTTAGATGACGAGTATGCCTCTGTGGATGAGTTCTTCTCCTCAGATGAAGATATGTTTTCCAAAAATGACTCTGTAATGACTGAATATGCTGAAGAGGGAGTAAATGTTATTGTGCCTTGTTTTGGTGACCCACCCCTTTTAAAGTTGAATATCATAGCAAGCCATCTATTACTCCATTGGTGATTAGCTTACCGGGTCATGTCTCCTATAAGTCAGACAAGGTTTTACCCTACAAATATAATGCTACCATTTTAGAGGATGGTGTGGAAGTTCCCATCCAGCCAATGCCTAATGTTGGAAATATTGCTGAGACTAGCAGAGTGACCCGCAACGGTCGTGTATTTGCACCAGTTGTTCATGGAGATGTTAGTACTGGAAAGATAATTATTGAAAATGTTAAACCCAAGAAGGTTGCGGGTGAATCTAGTGGAGCTACGCTAGAAAAAGAGATGGGTGATATTTTGAAGATAATCAAGATGAGAAACTACAGAATTGTAGATCAGCTACTGCTGACTCCTTCAAAAATATCTATCTTGGCTTTATTGGTGAACTTCTCTGCTCATAGAGAATCTTTGATGAGGGTATTGGACCAAGCTTTCGTGGAAAGTGATATGCATGTAGACCAACTCAGCAGTGTGGTAGGGAACATTACATCATGTAATAACCTGAGTTTCTGCAATGATGAATTTCCCGATGAAGGAAGGAATCACAATATGGCCCTCCACATATCTATGAACTACAAGAATGATTCATTATCTAAATTGATAATGTATCCACATTAAACGTTATACCAAGGAGCACACTTATGAAGTTGAAATATCAAGGAACGCCCATGCGCCCAAGTGGCATTATTGTGAAAGCATTTAATGGATCAAGGAAATCTGTTGTTGGTGAAGTGGACTTGCCTATTCATATAGGCCCACATTTGTTTCAGATTACTTTCCAGGTCATGGATATTATACCCGCTTACAGTTGTTTGTCGGGACGGTCGTGGATACATGAGGCAGGGGATGTCACTTCGACTTTACACTAGAAGTTAAAGTTTGTGCGTGAAGGAAAAGTGATAATTATAAATGGAGAACAGACATTATTGATATCTCATTTTTCTCCTTTCAGCATTGTGGAGGCGGATGAAGTTGATGTTGGAACCCAGTTCCAAGCTTTATCCATTGATAATGTAAGAAGAAATGAGAATTCTATGGCTTCGTTTAAGGATGCTCAGTAGGTTGTGCATAATGGCCATAGTGAAGTATGGGGACAAATTGTTGATCCACCTGTAAACAAGAATAGAGCTGGCTTGGGGTTCTCTGTGAAGAATGATAAAGGTAAGAGAATGAAGCCGAAGTCTGCTGCAAGCAAGTATCAAGACATCTTTCGTAGCGGGGGTTATCTTCATCCAACTATTTCCGGGATTAATTCCATTGTGGAAGATGAAGTGGAGCTAGAAATGCCAAATTATGTGATGCATGGAGTTAGGGTTCATAACTGGATCACCATTGATGTTTCCTCTTGCATACATGTTTCTAAGTAATTTGTTTTTGTTAATCTTTCTGAAAAGTTGTCACTCTTCCCAAGGTGAAAGTATTAATATTGTACGGGCTTATCTATTTGCTTTGATTTTTAAAATCAATAATAAAAGTTGTCTTTGTTTCCCAAATTGTGTTTTTATTTTTTGGTTTTTTCTTGGAAAATGGTAGAAAAAACATTTCAAAATAAATAATAACTACAATTCAATTTGCATGATCACTTGTTATATGTGTCAGTTTCTAAAAAGCAATCATAAATCATATGTGCAGATTAATTAAAAAAAATCGTTGAATACAATGGCCCTGCACCCTCTCCCAACTTTGAATGTCCTTTGTATGGGGACGAAGAAGAAGACTATGGTGAGATTCCAGAAGAGGTCTCACGGTTGCTTGAGCGTAAGGAGAATGCCATTCATCCATATAAAGAGCCATTGGAAGTAATCAATTTGGGTTCAGAAGAAGATCCGAAGGAAGTCAAGATTGGAGCATTACTGCATCCTGATGTGAAGAGCAGGTTGACTGAGATGTTGAAAAAGTATGTGGATATTTTTGCTTGGTCTTACCAAGATATTCCTGGTTTAGATATAGATATTGTAGAGCGCCATCTGCCGCTGAAGCCAGAGTGCCCTCCAATCAAACAGAAGTTGCGAAGAACTCACCCAGATATGGCAGTGAAGATCAAAAAAGAAGTTCTAAAGCAGATTAATGTCAGTTTTCTGGTGACATCAGTGTACCCTCATTGGATTTCCAATATTGTCCCAGTACCGAAGAAAGACAGAAAAGTTCGCATGTGCGTAGATTACAGAGATCTAAATAAAGCTAGTCCAAAATATGATTTTCCATTGCCACACATTGATATGTTAGTGGATAGCACAGCAAAATTCAAAGTTTTCTCATTCATGGACGGATTTTCCGGGTATAATCAAATAAGGATGGCTCCTGAGGACATGGAAAAAACAACGTTTATCACACCCTAGGGAACATTCTGTTACAAAGTGATGCCCTTCGGGTTGAAGAACGCTGGTGCAACATACCAGAAGGCTATGACAACCCTATTCCATGATCAGATGCACAAAGAGATTGAGGTATATGTTGATGATATGATTACTAAATCCTAGACTGAAGAAGGGCATGTAGAAGATTTGTTGAAGTTGTTTCAGCGTTTGAGGAAGCATCATCTCCGCTTGAATCTAAATAAATGTACCTTCAGTGTTCGGTTAGGGAAATTGTTGGGTTTCATTGTTAGCCAGAGAGGGATAGAAGTTGACCCTGATAAAGTAAAAGCAATTCAAGAAATTCCAGCGCTGAGAACTGAAAAGCAACTCAGAGGGTTCCTTGGGCATTTGAATTATATTTCCAGATTCATTTCCCACATGACTGCAACGTGTGAACCGATCTTTAAGTTGTTAAAAAAAGATCAAGGTTATTTATGGACAGATGACTGCCAAAGGGCATTTGAAAGTATTAAAGAATATCTGCTTGACCCTCCTATCTTGCTCCCTCCTGTTGAAGGAAGACCATTGATTATGTATCTGACAGTGTTAGATAATTCCATGGGCTGTATTCTGGGACAACAAGATGAAACAGGGAAGAAAGAGCAAGCCATTTATTATCTCAGTAAAAAGTTTACTGATTGTGAGTCGCGATATTTCATGCTGGAAATGACATGTTGTGCTCTGGCCTGGGCGGAAAAACATTTGTGGCGGTATATGTTGAATCACACTACTTGGTTGATCTCCAAAATGGATCCAATCAAGTACATTTTTGAAAAGCCTGCTCTTACTGGGAGAACTTACCGCTGGCAGATGCTTTTATCTGAATATGACATCGAATACTGCACCCAAAAAGCTATTAAAAGCAGCGTGTTGGCAGATTATCTTGCTCACCGACCAGTTGATGATTATCAGTCTGTGATGTATGATTTCCTCGATGAGGATGTGATGTTTCTGAAAGTGAAAGATTGTGATGAACCATTTCCTGATGAAGGTCCTGATCCTGAATCTCACTGGAGCATGATATTTGATAGAGCTGTGAATGTTTATGGTAAAGGAATTGGTGTTGTGATTGTCACTCCACATGGATCACACATTCCTTTTACTGCAAGGTTGAAATTTGATTGTACTAATAATATGGCAGAATATGAGGCTTACATCATGGGTCTCGAGGAAGCTATTGATCTCAGAATAAAAATTCTAGATGTGTATGGCGATTCAGCTTTGGTAATAAATTAGATTAAAGGAGAGTGGGATACTCGTCACCCGGCTTGATCCCTTACAAAGATTATGCTAGAAGATTGTTACCCTTCTTTAATTAAGTTGAATTTCATCACATCCCCAGAGACGAAAATCAAATGGTGGATGCTCTGGAAACTCTGGCTTCTATGTATCAAGTGAGTACTTGGAATGATATACCTCAAATTATAGTTCGGCGACTGGATAGGCCCGCTCATGTGTTTACAACAAAAGAGGTAGCAGATGAGAAACCTTGGTATTATGATAACAAGCATTTTCTCCAGACTCAGGAATACCCGATTGGTGCTTCGAATAAAGATAGAAATACATTGAGAAGATTCGTTGGCAGTTTCTTCCTCAGTGAAAACGTGTTGTACAAGAGAAATTATGACATGGTCTTGCTCAAATGCGTGGATAGACACGAAGCAAACATGTTGATGCATGAGATTCATAAAGGTTCATTTGGCACTCATTCCAATGGATATTCGATGGCCAAAAGGATGCTAAGGGCAGGTTACTATTGGCTGACAATGGAATCTGACTGTTACAGATTTGCAAAGAAGTGCCATAAATTCCAGATTTATGCGGACAAGATTCATGTGCCTCCGTCACTTCTAAATTTTATTTCTTCTCCGTGGCCTTTTTCTATGTGGGGTATTGACATGATTGGAATGATATAACCCAAAGCTTCGAATGGACACTGTTTTATCTTGGGAGCAACTGATTACTTCACCAAATGGGTGGAAGTTGCTTCATATGCTAATGTTACTAAGCAGGTGGTAGTGCGCTTCATTAAGAATAATCTCATATGTCGGTATGGTGTGCCGAGAAGAATTATCACCAACAATGGCTCGAATCTGAACAACAAGATGATGACAGAACTTTGTGAAGAATTCAAGATTGTCAATCACAATTCATCTCCGTACAGGCCGAAGATGAATGGGGTTGTTGAAGCTACTAATAAGAATATCAAGAAGATCATCCAGAAGTTGGTTGTTACTTATAAAGATTGGCATGAAATGCTCCCTTTTGCTTTACATGGATATCAGACATCTGTTCGCACTTCAATAAGAGCAACCTCGTTCTCCCTTGTGTATGGAATGGAAGTTGTGCTCCGAATCGAGGTTGAGATTCCCTCTTTGCATGTGATAATGGAAACCAAGTTATCAGAGGTTGAATGGGTCCAGAACATGTTTGACCAATTGAATTTGATCGAAGAGAAGAGAATGACGGATTTGTGTCATGGGCAGTTATATCAGAAGAGAATGAAGAAAGCTTTTGACAAGAAGGTCAAACCTCGTGAATTCATAGAAGGCGACCTCGTGCTTAGGAAGATCATGTCTTTTAATGCTGATTCTAGGGGCAAGTGGGCTCACAATTTTAAAGGCCCATATGTTGTCAAGAAAGCCTTCTCCGGCTGTGCATTAATTCTTGAAACTATGGATGGCGAGGAGTTCCCATGTCCTATGAATGTTGATGCAGTCAAGAAATAATTTTCCTAAAGAAATAAAAGAACAACTCGCTAAGTTGAAAACCTGAAAGGGCGGCTTAGGCAAAAAGGAGCGTCTCGGTAGGCCAAAAACCCGAAAGGGATGTCTAGGAAAAAATTAGAGACATAAATAGAATAAAATTTATTTCTAAGTTGAAAACCTGCAAGGGAAGCTTAGGCAAAAGTTAGGGACTTTCTTGGAAAGTAACTACATCAGACAAGACTTGATCATTGAAGTAACAATCTTCTTGGATCCTCACCATACTTCAACGGAAGTTGCTGCTCATAATTTCAAAGTTGTTTGAGGGAATAGTGGTCATTGTATCTCAATGTATCTTTTCCATTATATATTATTGTTGTACCCCAAAATTCTCCCTCTCACTTATCAAGAATTTACTCACAAGATCTCCTTGACATAAGGTTGTACTAGGGTTTGATCAGCTCAAGACACCTCTTCATGCACTAATGACCAAAATTAGGGTTTGAGTTTGAATAAGGATTTTTGGACTATCAATGCTTAATATGACTTTCATATACCATTATGTGCCCCCAAGATTACTCATGTCAAGTTTCAAGCCTTGGATCACACTTTTGATTAGTCAATTGAATAGTTGACCTAAAAATCAATTGTATTGGGGAAAAAGTCAACCATGGCCGATTTACAGTCAAACTTCATAATTTTTTATCCACATCAACATTTTAAACCCATATGTATCATTTGATCAAGTTTGGACCATAATTCCTCAAGAAATTTGATCAAATCTCCAAAAGGGCAAAATGGTCAAAATTAGGGTTTTGACTGGGAAAGGGCAATTTCTGATTTTTTGACCTAGAAATTGATCAATTGGTTTGAAGCATGATTTCAAGAGTTCAATTGCATCATCTTGACCTAATGACATGATTCAAAACATTACAAATTCATTGGATTGACAGATGAATTTTTCAGTCAACTGATCAAAAGTCAACTGTATACTGAAAAGTCAAACCTTGACTTTTTGGTCAAATTCAAGTGTCAAGGATCACAATTAATCAAAATATGTCAAAATGTGAAACTTTTTCATCAAGAAATCAAGGATTGAAGTTCTTTTTTTGAAACTTGAAATTTTTTAACTTAGAAATTTTTCTAAGTATAGAAAATTTCTTATTTTTTCTCAACTTTAGGCCAAATTTTCACCATGATACAAAATGATTCAAAGGAAGGTCCCAACATGAATGTTGTAGATCTCCATGAAATATACAACTTTGTTTCACACAATTTCTCCTAAAAATGCTTTGGTCTCAAGATATAATTTTGTGAATACATGCTCATGAACTAAAATAACTTAGTGAAATTTTGCCCTAGTTAGGCAGGTTTTTGACCTAACTTCATGGCAATTTTTCACCTAGTTCCAAGATGAATTTTCAAAATCATTTCAAATATGGGTTTTATAGAACATTACAAGATTTCCAAAATATCCAAGAACTCCTTGAGATCATTCTTGAGTAGGGAGAAACGAAGAGATGAAGTTAGGGTTGTATCACTTTGATTATAGGTCATTTTCATGAAGAACAAGTTTTCAAATTTGCAAATTGGCTGTACAATCTTCACTTTTCAGGCCTCAAACTCGTTTTTCACTCCACCATTAATGAATTGCACAAGGTTTCATGCCCTAAAGCCAAGCACTCGATGCATTGTACAAGAAAATAGCCATTTTTGGAAGAAAGGCAACATTGCCATTTTGGAAAAGCATGCTTTTTGCATTTTTCCATTTTCTTGAGCCTTGGAATTGTTCTCTCTGCACAAACCAAGTCTCTAAACCTGAACAAAACATGTTTAAAGCTTCAAGCCACCCTACAAGATCATAATCACACCTTAAGAAGTCACTTCTCACACTTGCTTCAAAAACAAGAAATGTAGCAAGACATGTGATCTTGTACTTCTGAGCAAGCACAAGTCCTCTAACCTTTCGCTCTATATAAAGCCATCATTTTTCAACTAAAACCATGCATGCCCAAGCCTTGAAACAACCTAGAATCAGAAGTTTCAGACCAAGCCTCCAAACTTGTCATTTCTGACTTGTGAACTGAATCTTCCATTTCGCTCGTGCATTTTCAGGCCTTTTGCTCTCCCAAGCTTCCTTACCTTACAAGTAAACCATCCCACACCCTGAAACATCACTGTAACTCCATATTACCCATTGTTTAAGTTCAAAAATAGAGTAACACATATGGACTTCTCCAGACCATTCCAACCACCCTCAAGACAAGCTAAGCATTGCATTAGCTTCCTAGAGGTTCAAGGAAGCTAACCCGATCATCACAGCATCCTAAATCAAGCTCATTTTCAAAACAAGATTTCCATTTTCAAGGTGAGTTTTCTATTTTTCTAACTCTTAATACATGCATAGTTAGCTTTCCATTTTTGAATATAGAATGTAGACATCATTGCTACGAAGTTGTACATATCCATAGCTTGCATTTATTTCGCTTGAGTTTAGAGAATTTTAAGTTTGTAGTTTCTGAAAAAAATTAGGTTAAGAATTAGGGCCAACAAAATTCTATTTGATCTTGGAATTATAGTTTTAGTTATGCACATGGTTAGAATCGTGAGATAAAATGCTATAATGTTCATGTTATCACTTTCCATTTTTGTTGAGAAATGAAAAAGTTACAGGGGGTCCGGCTGGCTAGAGGTTGAAGATGAAGTACAGGGCAAGGCAATGCTTTTTGTTATGTATTTGTGTTTTCACTTAGACTAACGGATGTATAGTCACTCCAGTCGTAAGGCAGTGCGCAAAAATGCCCTAGGTCGTGGGTTCTAGCCTTGGTGCTGCCTTTTGCAATTTTTTCATATTTTTCCAATCTTTTTTTGCTAGCTTGCAGCGTGGACCTCTGATTGTTGGGCTTGTTGTTTTTTTTTCTAACTTCATATCCTTGTTTGCTGGCAGCACCCCCTGGCCCAAATATTTTATTTACTTATTTTATTTTTATTTTTATTTTATCAAATATATTTTCTTAATCATAAAAAATATAAAAAAGATAAATAATATTTTGTTTTATTTTATTTTCTCATAAAAAATATTTATTTTCTTTTATTTAAGTTATATACTATCTTTTTTTAATAAACTTGTAAATTAAAATAGAATTAGGTTAAATATTTATTTTTCTTCATATTTATTAAACATATTATTTTTAATACAAAAGACCAAAATACCTCATAAATACCATATATTATTTTTCAAGACAAAAAATGTAAAAAATACTTACCTTTTCTTAAAAGAAATTTATTTCCTTTTGATAAATTGGAATTAGGGTTTTACTCAAAATCCTTTCTAAAAATATTTCCTTTCTTAATTAATTTGAGGTAATCTTGATTTATTTACTAGGTTTAGGTTAAAACTTTTTCCATGTAAAAAAGCAAACAAAAATCTTCTTTTGCATTCACATATCTTCGCATATTTAATTTATCTTGTACATTATTTATTCCAATATTTATACAAATTCAATTTGGTTGTAATAGATTAATTAGGTTTATATTATTGCAATCCCCATTTATAAATTGTATACCCCCCTCCCACGAAGTGTTGTAATAGCGTAGTAATCTTTAAATTTCGCAATTTATCGCTTTTATATAATGTGCTAGTAATTAGGGTTTGTATGGCAAGATAAAATCAATCAAATAGAAAACCCTAATTCAAGACAAAATCAAGCATGAAAATGACACACTTTCACACAAACACCCATAGGGTTACTCCACTTGGTTGCCTTGTACAAAAATAGCCATATTACGCACGTAAGGTATCTTAGCATAAACAAACAAATACAAGATCATAGACCCTCGATGATGTTATTCCATGTTGCCTTACAAAAATGATCTTAGTCCCTCAAAAATGCTAAGATACTTTGCAACATTTCTATTCATGGCTATACGATGACCCGCGCCCGTCCCGTTTACATCCAAAGATAGGTTTGCTTAGAAAATCAATGGTAAGACAACAATGTCAAAGGAAAAGAAAATGAACAAGAAAGACAGTTGAGTAGGTAGATTACTCCTAGTTACTTGCTCCATTTCAAAACAAATATCCTTGCTATTTTCAAAAAACAAACACCTACACACTTTCAAATATCTTACAAAACTTGAAAACATTTTCAAAAGATCAAACATCATTGTATACATTCTTACGAACAAGAATCATTACAAAGATTGCCTAAACAATGGCCTCTTTACAAAATACTTTCAAAAACTATACAAAGCACAATTTCAAACAAAAGTAAGTGATCTAGAAATTAACTAAGAGCCCATGGAAAACCATGGATAAAAAGGGTGCTAATACCTTCCCTTTTTATAATCTACCCCCCGAACCCAAGAAACAGTCTCAAAGGTCTTTTCTGTGCTTTTTTACCTTTCCTTTTGGATAAAAGAAAAGTCAGTGGCGACTCTTGCTAACCGCAACATTTGCGATAAAACGCAAAACAATCAAGTCAGTTCTCCCACCGTATCACAATTACCATTTTCCGAACTTTGTAACTATCCGTGGAGTCTCGCCGTTCGCAGACTACCATTCTATTAATAAAATTTGAGCTTATAAAGACTCCATGTATTATTGATAATAATTTTCAAAGAAAAAAGATTAAATAACAAAATTATTTTTCAAAAAGAATTTACAACTTACTTTTACTTTAGATTTTGTGATTCAAGAGGAAAACAAAAGTGGTGATCCCAAGAATGGACGAACTCCAGTAATTTTGGGTAGTTTTGTTTCCCCCGGGAAGGTTTTCTCAGGTCGTTTTCGCTGGTATGCGTGTGATTTTTGTATATTGAAGACGATACCAATTGCTGTAAGGTGCAGTATTGGGTTTGTGATCCTAGTGTCCCCAGTCAAGTCTTGGTTCTTTTTTTTTTTGGGGGTTTGCATGGTCTGAGGCCTCTATCCCAGATTCCCCAACGAAGTCTTCCCTCATATGACAAAAATTCTTTTTCCCTTGGTGTGCTGAGATGGAACTATTTGCAAAATGTCGCTCTTTTTGCAGTATTAGCATTATTGTTAGTATTTATTTCCCAGGAAACTAGACCAGGGAAGTATATTTTCTAAGAAGTGTTGAGACAGTTGTCAACCCTTTGGGTTTTCACCCGCCAAGTACTGGGTTTGATTTAAAATCCCTATGAGTTTGACCTTTTTCTATAAAGTTGACTTCTTGATTCCCCGGGAAGGCTATTCAAGGGAATCTTTTGTTGGAATAAGTTTGCATGATATGAAGAATCAATCCAAGATTCCCCAGTGAAGGCTTCGCTATTTGATAGAAGTCTTTTCTTCCCGTGAATGCTGAGATTTGACTCATTTACGAAGCATCTCCCCTTCGGCATTACTTGCATTTTGTTTGATTACCCGATAATCAGGCAAGGGCAATGTTTTATTTAAGAAGTGTTGAGGCATTTGTCATTTTTTTGGGTTTTCACCCTCCAAGTGTTGGGTTTGATTTAAAATCCCCATAAGATTGATTTCTTGCTGTAATGTTTGACCTCTTAACCCCCCAAGTTGTTATCCCCATGAGGTTTCATACTTTTTCCCCAGAGAAGTTGGTGCAATACTTACTCTCAATATTGAAGAACGTATCTTGGTTTCCCCTCTTAGATGTGGTGTTGTCCTCCCTAATAAAGTCAGCACGAGGTCCCCAATTGATGTATCGATGATGAGGCGTTATCTCCTCTAGTGAAGTCTGTATGATGTTCCCCCAATGAAGTCAGCTCGAAATCCTCAGTTGATGTTTTGCCGATATGGTTTTCATCTGCCTTATTTGAAATCAGTATTGTAATCCCCAGTAGAAGTGCGGACCGTGAAAACATTTGTTTCCCCATTGAAGTTTGAGTGTTATTATTCCCTGGTGAAGCCTGGAAGGATATTATATCCCAGTATCTGTACTATTTAGTCGCTATGATTTGTTTACTTCCAGATTATGTTCCTTCCTAGTGAAGTTAAGCCACGAAATAGGATTTTGTTTCCTCGTTTGGTGCTTATTTTCTTATGGAATGTTCATCTTGGATGTGATTTAGCCGAGTATTGATTGCGCCCGAATTGATTTTGCCTGGTTACTCCCAGTGTTATATGTCTGTTTTGTCAGCATATACATGATAACACTCATACATTCATGCATACATCATGCATAGTTAAATTTAGAAAATCATTTCTCGTTCACATTCGTTAATATTTTGTTGCATATTACCCTATTTTGCAGAGTTGTGTTATCCTCTCTCCAATAAAGTGTCAGCCTAAAGCAGAAAGTGTATATTCTTTCAATTTCCCCACTGAGTTGTCCCTCGTGGAAGATTTTTGCTTCAGCCTTCCTGTACAGTCCTTTGTCTGGATAATTTGGGTTTCCCTCTTGAGTTTATTTCTCAAAGGGTGTGTTTTAGTTGACTGTTTCACTCCATTTTATTTCTGGTTTGAATCTTGGTTTCCCAGCAATATCATTACTTTGGATTTCTGTAAGCTTCGAGCATTGATTTGAGAATGTGCATTTATTTTGGCACGAGAAAACTTTTATCTCCTCAGCAGGAATATGTTGGCATTTCCCCAGGAAGTCATGATTCATTCCCCGGGAAGTCATATTTCTTTCCCCAAGAAGCCCTATTACTTTCCCCAGGAAGTCATTTTTACAATCCTTTATAACAGCAAGTACCAGGTCTCTTTATTTGAGCAAATGATACTTCCCTGTAAAGGTCGACATTACTTTTTTGCCATCTTCTCTATGAGTGGATAGTTTGCAGTTTGTTGTCAAATTACTCCAGTGGATGGTATGTCTTTCAATATCGCAGGAATAGTTCGTTGTGAAATCTTTGCAAGTGGTAGTCTCTTTATTTGAGACAGTTTATATATTACCCTTTCCAGGAGGAATTCCTTGGTTAAAGAAGAAGTTGAGACCCGTTCTAGGTGAAACTCCATAATTTTGGGGAAACTTGTTATCTTTCTCTCTACCTTCAGTGAAAGTTGGTAGCTCATCGTCAGTGAATGTCGATGATGTTTTCTCTTACTACCTTCAGTGAAAGTTGGCAGTTTACAATCAGTGAACGTTGGTGATTGTTATCTTTTTGCTACCTTCAGTGAACGTTGGTAGTTCACCGTCAGTGAACGTCAATGCTATGATATTTATTTTCTATCTACCTTCAGTGAAAGTTGGTAGTTCACCATCAGTGAATGTTGGTGATTGTTATCTTTTTGCTAACTTCAGTGAATGTTGGTAGTTCACCATCAATGAATGTCGGTGCTATGATATTTCTTTTCTCTCTACCTTCAGTGAAAGTTGGTAGTTCACCATCAGTGAACGTTGGTGATTGTTATCTTTTTGCTACCTTCAATGAATGTTGGTAGTTCACCATCAGTGAACGTCGGTGCTATGATATTTCTTTTCTCTCTACCTTTAGTGAAAGTTGGTAGTTCACCATCAGTGAACGTTGGTGATTGTTATGTTTTTGCTACCTTCAGTGAATGTTGGTAGTTCACCGTCAGTGAACGTTGGTGCTATGATGTTTATTTTCTCTCTACCTTCAGTGAAATTTGGTAGTTCACTGTCAGTGAATGCTGCTGATTGTTATCTTTTTTCTACCTTCAGTGAATGTTGGTAGTTCACCGTCAGTGAACGTCGGTGCTATGATATTTATTTTCTCTCTACCTTCAGTGAAAGTTGGTAGTTCACCATCAGTGAACGTTAGTGATTGTTATCTTTTTGCTACCTTCATTGAAAGTTGGTATTTCATTATCAGTGAACGTCGATGTTTGTCTCTCTACCTTCAATGAAAGTTGGTAGCTCACTGTCAGTGAACATCGGTGTTGTTATTCTTTTCTCTTTCTACCTTCAGTGAATGTTGGTAGTTTCGCCTTCAGTAAAAGTTGGTGTATCCTTTGATCTTTTACCATCCTCTATGAGTTCATAGTTTACTGTCATCTATGAGTCATTATATTTTTGGTCTTCTACCTCTTACTATGGAGTTTGGTAGTTCACGGTTGG
Organism: Vicia faba; assembly: GCA_948472305.1. Classification (NCBI taxonomy): domain Eukaryota; kingdom Viridiplantae; phylum Streptophyta; class Magnoliopsida; order Fabales; family Fabaceae; genus Vicia; species Vicia faba. The sequence goes on along the minus strand of OX451738.1, from coordinate 186,037,388 downwards.
TTGTCAATCACTTTTATCCTGTACTATCTCCTCTTTAGCTGAGACACTCCCTCAACATCAGAAAGAGGCACTGCAAGCAATCCAGCACCTTCTGTTGATCAACTTCAGAAAAGACTATCCAGAAGCAGCATGGATCACCCAGAAGAAACAATCTTAGGAAGAAAGGAAGATCCAATCAGAACAAGATCTAGCTTCAGAAACTCTGAAGAATCCCTCATGGGACTGGTTTCTCTAATTGAACCAACAACAATTGATAAAGCACTTCTGGACAATGACTGGATTATAGCAATGCAAGAGGAGCTAAATCAATTCACAAGAAATGACGTATGGGATCTAGTTCCTAAACCAAAAGGATTCAACGTCATTGGTACAAAATGGGTGTTCAGAAACAAACTGAACGAGCAAGGTGAAGTCATCAGAAACAAAGCACGACTGGTAGCACAAGGTTATAGTCAGCAAGAGGGAATAGACTATACAGAAACCTTTGCTCCAGTCGCCAGGTTAGAATCTATCAGACTCTTAATCTCATTTGTTGTTAATAAAGGCATCACTCTGTATCAGATGGATGTTAAGAGTGTATTCTTAAATGTCTATATAGAAGAAGAGGTATATGTGCACCAACCCCTGGTTTTGAAAGTTCCAAAAATCCAGAATATGTTTTCAAACTAAAGAAGTCACTCTATGGTCTGAAACAAGCTCCCAGAGCTTGGTATGAAAGACTAAGTAACTTCCTGTTAGAAAAGGAATTCACCAGAGGGAAAGTGGACACAACCTTGTTCTGTAATACAGTTAAGAATGACATTTTAGTATGTCAGATTTATGTTGATGACATCATATTTGGATCTACTAAACCCTCTATGGGAAGAAAGTTTGCTAAATGTATGCAGGCAGAATTTGAGATGAGCCTAATGGTGGAACTAAAATTCTTTCTGGGCATTCAGATTAATCAAACCCCAGAAGGAACTTACATTCATCAGAGCAAATATGTCAGAGAACTTCTGAAGAAATTTGATCTCTCATAATGTAAGTCATCAAAGATTCCAATGCATCCCACGTGCATTCTGGAAAGAGAAGAGGTAAGTAAAAAGGTAGAACAGAAGGTCTACAGAGGTATGATTGGTTCTCTTCTATATCTGACGGCTTCAAGGCCTGAAATTTTATTCAGTGTTTGCATTTGTGCTAGATTCCAATCAGATCCTAGAGAATCTCACTTAACAGCAGTTAAGCGAATTTTCAAGTATCTGAAAGGTACTACTAATCTGGGTATGTTTTTATAGAAAATCAAGTGATCACAGTTTGATAGGATATTGTGATGCTGATTTCGCTGGAGACAGAGTAGAACGTAAAAGCACTTCTGGAATCTGCCAGTTTCTGGGAGAAAATCTGATCTCATGGTCCAGCAAAAGACAATCCATAATAGCTCTATCAACAGCTGAAGCTGAATACATAGCAGCAGCTGGTTGTAGCACACAAATGCTCTAGATGAAAAGTCAACTTGAGGACTTCCAGATATTTGAGAGTAACATCCCTATCCTCTGTGACAATACTTATGCTATTTGTCTTAGTAAGAATCCTATTTTACATTCTAGGGCTAAGCATATAGAAATAAAACATCATTTTATTAGGGACTATATTCAGAAAGGGATTTTAAATTTAAAATTTATTAACACAGACCATCAATGGGCTGATATTTTTACAAAACCTTTTTTCTGAAGATAGGTTCAACTTCATTCTGAAACATCTCAGCATGAAGCTCTGCCCAGAATAAAATTGTTTTGATTCCATATCTTAACTTTCAGAACTTTGTTTATTTTTTTGTGAACTACTGATCAATCTTTCTTCAGATCTTTAGAAATACAGATTGTATCAGAATCTATCCATGAAGATCTGAGCGCTTCATTTCAAGGATAGAAATGTGTTGTTCACTTAAGCAAACAAGTGTCATCCAGTCATCAGCTAATTTCCGAGGCTGAACACGCGTTCACGTTTCTGAAAAGGCAAAAGCGCTGATTGGATGCATTGAGACACATGTCATGGGTAACCGTTCCAAATATCTTTCTGAATCCCCTAAAATCAGCTATCATTAAATGCTAATAATCACAATTAATTTCTCTCTCTCTTGCCGTTTATGTTTTCAAAATTATTTAGAAATCTATTTAAACACACTTCACACCATTTACACTCTTTTACCTTCACTTTCATTTTCTCTCAAGCTTATTGTTTTCAGTTTGCATATTTTCTCAAAACCCTTTCATTTTTCTTCACAAAAACCTTCGTGTGAACATGGCTTCCTCCAGCATTCCTACCTCAAGTTCTCAAAAATCAGACTCCACTGAACAATACAAAGAACCCTACAGAACGCTTCTCACTCCAATCAAAAATCTAGAGGTTCTGTCAGAATTGATCGTGGATTTCAACAGCCTTCAAGAGAATGGGTTTAATCTATCTGAAGAGGTTAAGGCTCAAGGCTGGGAAAAGTATTTTGACCGTCTGGTGGGTCCAACATTCCCTATTCTGGTAAAGGAATTTTTTATCCACGCTTCTTCTTCAAATCATCAAGTTACGTCTTTCATAATGGGGAAGAAGATTGTTATTACTGAGGACCTCATTGCACGTTTAATAGGCTACAGTGGTGGTGGTGTTCGTTGCATTGACATGGCAGAAAGGTGCACTGATGCTGCCCTAATTGCAAGGGAAATCTTCACTCTGGGGCTTCCCTCCAGCAAGATAAGGGATTTAAAGGACAAACACAAAATTTGGGCCAAGATCATTCTGGGCTGCATAAACCACAGGAAGCCTACCAGCTCTCCTGATTACATCAACATTGATCAGCAGTTTCTGATCTATTTCATTTGTCAGAAGATCAAGGTAAATCTGGCTCATCTTCTGTTTAACCATATGAAGATCAGTGTTAAGGAAACAAGAGAAGAGGAACGTACAAAAAGGTATTGGATACCCTTAGGAAGACTGATATCAGATATTCTAACAGAGAATAAGCTGATTGATCATCTGACAGAGGCTCGGGAAATCAGCCCTCTGGAAGCTACTGTTGGCAAACAGTTGAATGCCAAAAATCTGAAGAAAATGAAGTTGATTGAGAACATCAAGAGGGAACCCAGCGTCACTCCTTTTGCTGCAATCTCCAGCAGAAGAGTCCCTCTGGATGACTTTCCTTTGTTCTCAGAGATTGACTCTAAACTAGATATTATTGTCAGATATCTGGATGCTTGCAAGGCTGATGGTACAGCACAAAATCTGAATATTCAAGATCTTCAGCAGAAGGCTCCAGAAGTTGTGCTAAAGAAGACAAAGAAAAGGAAAGTTGTAGCAGAAGGATCATCTCAGCAGAATCCTAAGAAGAGAGGTAATCCTTATTCTGTAACTGTTTTAGATTCAATTGTTGTATCAACATCTATCCCAATTCCCACTCCATCTGATAACCCCACACCTCAAACCTTTGATGATTTTGACCTTGACTTTGACCCTTCTGAATCATTAACTCTTAGAAGATCTCGCTCCCAACCACAAAATCCAAATACTGAAGCCATACCAGAACAAGAACTTGCACAAGTTCTATCTGATATAGACCAACATACTTCTGCTCCCATTCCAGAAAATCCAAATCCGGAAACCACCACAGAACCACAACCAGAAATTCCCATCTCACCACAACCAGAAATTCCCCTTTCTCCAGAACTAGAAATCCCACTACCTTCATCTCCTCCACCAGAAATTAATCCACCCTCTCCTCAACCTGAACAATCTCACCCAGAATTTCAAACTTCTGAGACTCAACCTGAACAACCTGAACAACCTGAACAAAATGTTGACTCTGATACCACTCTCATTCATGGAATCACAGTACCTTTGGCCATTCATATGCCCTTTGGCACCATTGTGAACTTTCCCCAACTTCCCTCTTCACCAGAAATAACTCCACCAAACTCCTCATTAAGTCCAATCATAATTCTTGACTCTCCCACTCCCTCACCAAAGAACAATCCAGAAGACAACATCAAGACTGTCATTGACTTAACAGTTTTTGAACGTCTTGCTGCCATCAACCACAAAACTGCTATCCCAAAACCAAAACATCCAGATGTTGGTACCAGCATATTGTCATTTGAAACATAAGTATAGAAGTGGATCACTTCTCTGAAATAAGCAAGTCTAGAACTGGTTGATCCTGCTGCATCAGACTACCTTTGGACAAAGTTCAGAAGATGGGTATGCTCTGAAACCTTTAAGTTGCAAGAACAGAGCTACGGACAAGCTCAACAGAACTTCAGCAATCTGCTGAAAGAAATTGAAGGTCCAGTTCTGAGCAAGCTGCTTAAGGAAGAAGTTCTCCTTCTGGACAATGCTCCCTGGTCTGAATATCGTCCAGCATCCAAAGTTCAACCTGATACTCAAGAGCAGATGATTCCAGCTGAAGACATGGGTCAAGAAAAGGATATTGCAGAAAGCTCTGAGAAGCATCCTGTTTTTGAAGATCCTCAAGCTTCCTCTCTTGACAGGCAGACTCTAGAAGATCTGAAAAGATCTGATATGCTGATGAAGGAAAGAATGGATAAGCAGGACACCAAAATTGATACAATAGCAAGCATGTTAACCCAGCAACAGGAAACCAACACCCAAATCAAGAGCATGTTGGAAGCTCTGTTCACACGTCTTCCACCTCCCTCTTAGAATTTCCTTGTTTTTTAACATGCTTGTCTGTAATATTTTTATATTGTTCTGAACTTATCATTGCTTCTGTTTTTAATATAAATTAATTTTAGCTTTGATATGCTTTTTGAGTCTGATTATTTGTTCTTTTTGATAACTGACAAAAAGGGGGAGAAAGAATGATATTTTTCAATAACGGATTACTGAGACATAAGCCTCAAACATTCTGATCTATTTAAATTTTTGTCTCTTCTGAAAAGCTTACAGGTACAAAACTCTGATGAATCTGATGAACTCTGATACAGTAAAGTTCTGATGCTCAAAGTCTCATGGAACTAAAGGGAAGTAATCAACTCAGGGGGATTTTTTCTCTTCTTAATTCTATACCTTTTATTCTTTATTTTTAATTGAAAATTTTGGTTTTTGTCATCATCAAAAAGGGGGAGATTGTTAGAACATAGTTTGATTCTACAACCCTTAATTAGAGTTTTGATGATAACAAAATACAAGAATAAATAAATTGTAAGATTTATATATAAGACAAATATGCTTCTTAAAATTATGTTTTGTATATACAGAAGTTCTGATGGAATCAGCATCAAAAGCATCAGAAGCATCAGAAGCATCAGAAGATCAGTAATATGTCAGCATCAGAAGATCAGTATCATATGCTATACGCTAAAGCTTGATGACCTGAATCTGTGCATAAACATATACACTCTGACTCTTATCAAGATCTTTACCAAGTCATCAGCACTCAAAAGCGTCATCATAAGTTAAGGCAGAACATTCTGAAGCGCTATCATAAGCAGAGAAGAATCTGAAGCGTTAGCGTTATTAAGCATTCAAGACAAAATTAATTATTAACGGCTCTCTTCAAGACAAGATCTTCTCAATAAGGAAAGTGCATTATTATCATTGAAAGTGCTTTATGGACAACGTTCTCTACCTTGCCTATTTATACAAGTCTGTGTGAGAAAAGACACACGTACATACACGCCTACGAAAACACATGCACTCATAATTTGCTAAGCTTTCAACACCACGCTTACTCAAAACGCATTAGCATATTCAGTTTTATTCCAAGCTTAAATTGTGTATTATCACAGTTGTGATATATAGTTTTGTTAGAAAACGTTGACACACATCATTGTTCAATTATCTGTAAAGAGATTTCCTTGAGATAAACCGGTCTGTGGTTATACTCAAAAAGGCTTTAACAGTTGTTAAAGTAGACTGTTGTAATCCTATTGAATATAGTGGATTAAGACCTCGTTGGAGAGAGGCGAAATCACCTTGACGGGTGGACTGGAGTAGTTTGAGATCAAACGAACCAGGATAAAAATACAGTGTTGTCTAAGCTTTTATTTTAAGATTTACAATTCAACCCCCCTTCTTGTGTTTTTCACTTCTTCAATCGGCACCAGAGCGCCTGGTTCCGAGCTTATAACACTTAACTGTGTCAGTATAAGATCCAGCGTCAGAAAAACACAATGGCATGACCAAATCAAAACATCAGCAATGACAACAATGAAGAAAGAGACAAATTCAGTGGCAAACCTCCAGTCTTTGATGGAGAGAACTTTGACTACTGGAAAGACAGAATTGAAAGTTTCTTTCTGGCCCATGATGTTGATCTGTGGGACATGGTGACTGATGGATACACGCACCCAGTGGATGGAAACGGTCAGAAGATTGACAGGAAAACAATGTCTGATCAGCAAAAGCGTGAGTTCAGAAATCATCACAAGGCCAAAACAATTCTTCTCAGCGCCATCTCTTATTCAGAATATGAGAAGATGTCAAATAGAGACACTGCAAAGAATATGTTTGACTCTCTAAGAATGACGCATGAAGGCAACATTCAAGTCAAAGAAACTAAAGCCCTTGCACTCATTCAGAAGTATGAGGCATTCAAGATGGAAGAGAGTGAATCAATAGAAACTATGTTTTCAAGATTTCAAATTCTGGTTGCAGGTCTAAAAGTTCTTGACAAAGGGTATTCTACTGCTGATCACGTTAAGAAGATCATCAGAAGCTTACCAAAACAATGGAGGTCAATGGTCACAGCGCTTAAGCTAGCCAAGGATCTCAACAAAATCTCTCTGGAGGAACTTGTCAGCTCCCTCAGAAGTCACGAGATAGAGCTAGAAGCAGATGAACCTCAAAAGCAAGGTAAGCCATTAGCTTTAAAATCTAACAGAAAATCTGACTCCAAAGTTTTGCAGGCTGTGGAAGAAACCTTTGATGGGTCCTCATCAGAAGAAGATGAATTATCTCTCCTCTCCAGAAGGGTGAACCAATTATGGAAGCAGAGGCAAAGAAAGTTCAGGAATCCCAGAAGATCAGAAAATCAGAATGAATCCTTCTCCAGATACAGAAAGTCAGAATCCTCCTCTGGACACAGAAGATCTGAAGGTTCTTTAGGAAACAGAAAGCCAAACAACAAAGACATCATCTGCTATGAATGTAACGAGCAAGGACACTACAAAAGTGATTACCCAAAGCTTCAGAAGGAAAAGCCCAAAAGGAAGTTTGGCAAGGAAAAGAAGAAAAGTCTCATGGCTACATGGGATGATTCTGACACATCTGAAGCTGACTCAGAATCAGATGATGAAAGAGCAAACATAGCTCTCATGGCAAACATAACAGAAGACAGTGAAGCTTATGAGTCAGAATCTGAATCAGATACAAAAGAGGTATTCCCTGACTTTACTATAAACTTTACTAAGGATGAACTAGCTGAAAGCCTTAATGAAATTCTAGAAAGATATCAGCAGATCAGAGTCAAATTCAGAAACCTGAAAAGGGATCTTTCTTCTGACTCTGATAAGACTGAGAGTCTCAAATTGGAGAATTTTGAGTTAAAAGATAAAATTTCAAAATTAGAAAACCAATTGCAAAACTTAGAAGGAAACAATCCCTGAAACTCCCAGTAATACTTATGAGATCATCAAGGAGTATGATCACAGGTTTCAGAAGTTTCTAGCTAAAAACATAGACAGAAGCAAAATGGCTTCAATGATCTATGGAGTTAGCAGAAATGGCAGAAAAGGAATAGGATATCAAGGTAAGGTACCTACACCAAAAAATGCCATGGATTTAGTTATAAAACATACTCCACTTGATTCACACTTTATATATGGGCACACACATGACATAAAATATACTAGTAGTGATTACTCTGTCAAACCAAAATTCAACCAGAGTTTTGGCAAAACTAACAAATCAGGACCCAAGAAAATATGGGTACCTAAAGATAAAATAATACATGTGGCAGATATCTTTAGCAGCAAAGCAGAAACACCAATCATGGTACCTGGACTCTGGCTGCTCACGACACATGACGGGAAGAAGGCATATGTTCCAAAGCCTGGAATTTAAGCCTGGAGGCCATGTAGGTTTTGGAGGCAATCAAAGAGGAAAAATCATTGGCTCTGGAACAGTAGGTAATGGAAATCTTCCCTCTATAAATAATGTTTTATTAGTTGATGGATTAATGCATAACCTGTTATCCATAAGTCAATTAAGTGATAACGGTTATGATATAATCTTCAATCAAAATTCATGCAAAGCTGTTAGTCAGAAAGATGGGACTATCCTATTTAATGGAAAGAGGAAAAACAACATTTATAAAATCAAACTTTTTGAACTGAAAAGTCAAAATGTAAAGTGTCTTTTGTCTGTTAACAACGAGCAATGGATCTGGCATAGAAGATTGGGACATGTTAGTATGAGAAGAATATCTCAGATTAACAAACTTAATCTGGTCAGAGGACTTCCTAACCTGAAGTTTAATTCAGATGCTCTGTGTGAAGCATGTCAGAAAGGCAAGTTTGCAAAACTAGCTTTCAAATCCAAAAACGTTGTTTCCACCTCCAAGCCATTAGAACTTCTGCACATTGACTTATTTGGACCAGTTAAAACTGCTTCAGTCAGTGGCCAGAAGTATGGGTTAGTAATCATAGATGACTATAGCAGATGGACATGGGTAAAGTTCTTAAGGAACAAGGACGAGTCACACTCTGTGTTTGTTACCTTCTGCAACCAAGTTCAGAATGAAAAGGATCTTAGAAACGTCAAAGTCAGAAGTGATCATGGTGGAGAGTTTGAAAACAAAGATTTTGAGTTATTCTTTAATGATAAAGGCATTCTGCATGATTTCTCTTGTCCTAGAACTCCCCAGCAAAATGGAGTTGTAGAACGAAAGAACAAAACATTGCAAGAAATGGCCAGAACCATGATCAATGAGACTAACGTTGTTAAGATCTTCTGGGCAGAGGCAATAAACACAACGTGTTACATTCAGAATAGAATCTCCATAAGACCTATTCTGGAAAAGACTCCATATGAATTGTGGAAGAACAGAAAGCCCAACATTTACTATTTTCATCCATTTGGATGTACATGTTTTATCCTGAATACAAAAAATTATTTGAACAAGTTTGACTCTAAAGCACAAAAGTGTATTATGTTAGGATATTATGAACGCTCAAGAGGGTACAAAGTATACAATACAGAAACACAGATTGTGGAAGAGTCAACCAGTGTTCATTTTGATGATAAGCTTGACTCTCAAAAGTCAAAGCATAATGAATTCCTTGCAGGTATGGAAGTTGAACTCACAGGTACTGAAGACAAATCATCATAAGCTCTCAACAGAGACACTCCCTTAACATCAGAAAGAGGCACTGCAAGCAATCCAGCACCTTCTGTTGATCAACTTCAGAAAAGACTATCCAGAAGCAGCATGGATCACCCAGAAGAAACAATCTTAGGAAGAAAGGAAGATCCAATCAGAACAAGATCTAGCTTCAGAAACTCTGAAGAATCCCTCATGGGACTGGTTTCTCTAATTGAACCAACAACAATTGATAAAGCACTTCTGAACAATGACTGGATTATAGCAATGCAAGAGGAGCTAAATCAATTCACAAGAAATGACGTATGGGATCTAGTTCCTAAACCAAAAGGATTCAACGTCATTGGTACAAAATGGGTGTTCAGAAACAAACTGAACGAACAAGGTGAAGTCATCAGAAATAAAGCACGACTCGTAGCACAAGGTTATAGTCAGCAAGAGGTAATAGACTATACAAAAACCTTTGCTCCAGTCGCCAGGTTAGAATCTATCAGACTCTTAATCTCATTTGTTGTTAATAAAGGCATCACTCTGTATCAGATGGATGTTAAGAGTGCATTCTTAAATGGCTATATAGAAGAAGAGGTATATGTGCACCAACCCCTGGTTTTGAAAGTTCCAAAAATCCAGAATATGTTTTCAAACTAAAGAAGTCACTCTATGGTCTGAAACAAGCTCCCAGAGCTTGGTATGAAAGACTAAGTAACTTCCTTTTAGAAAAGGAATTCACCAGAGGGAAAGTGGACACAACCTTGTTCTGTAATACGGTTAAGAATGACATTTTAGTATGTCAGATTTATGTTGATGACATCATATTTGGATCTACTAAACCCTCTCTGGGAAGAAAGTTTGCTAAATGTATGCAGGCAGAATTTGAGATGAGCCTAATGGGGGAACTAAAATTCTTTCTGGGCATTCAGATTAATCAAACCCCAGAAGGAACTTACATTCATCAAAGCAAATATGTCAGAGAACTTCTGAAGAAATTTGATCTCTCAGAATGTAAGTCATCAAAGATTCCAATGCATCCCACGTGCATTCTGGAAAGAGAAGAGGTAAGTAAAAAGGTAGAACAGAAGGTCTACAGAGGTATGATTGGTTCTCTTCTATATCTGACGGCTTCAAGGCCTGAAATTTTATTCAGTGTTTGCATTTGTGCTAGATTCCAATCAGATCCTAGAGAATCTCACTTAACAGCAGTTAAGCGAATTTTCAAGTATCTGAAAGGTACTACTAATATGGGTATGTTTTTATAGAAAATCAAGTGATTACAGTTTGATAGGATATTGTGATGCTGATTTTGCTGGAGACAGAGTAGAACGTAAAAGCACTTCTGGAAGCTGCCAGTTTCTGGGAGAAAATCTGATCTCATGGTCCAGCAAAAGACAATCCACAATAGCTCTATCAACAGCTGAAGCTGAATACATAGCAGCAGCTGGTTGTAGCACACAAATGCTCTAGATGAAAAGTCAACTTGAGGACTTCCAGATATTTGAGAGTAACATCCCTATCCTCTGTGACAATACTGTAGGTGTTTAGGTATTGGCTTGCATTTTTGGTAAATCCCAAGTGTATGTGTGAATGTCATGACTGATGTCATAACATTCTAGTTCAGTTTGTACTGACTCATTAGGTACCTTTGCAGAAAAATATTGTAATTCAAGTACTGATGTTTATAAGTGTGTATCTGAGCATTTTGCAAAATGATCACATTTTGCTAAATCAGTAGACAGGTTTTCTCAGATGTCATAACAGATGTTATGACATCCTGTTCTGAACTAACAGGTTTGCAGGATGGATAAGTCTGAGTTTTTTTAGGAAATAACTCAGTCTTTCCTGGACAGAATCCTGCGTTTTCTGAGGGGTAACCTAGCTCAACCCTAACCTGGTTAATAAAGTCCTGTGACCTGGTCTTTAGGTCAAACGGAATTAACCCTAGGTTTTTGTGGAAACCCTAACTGAAGTTGCAGCTGCTATATATTCAACAGAGCTGCTGTTTTTCAAGGATCCCTCTTGATTGATTAGAAGATCATTTTGTAATCTGTATAGATTTGATTATTGTACTCCAAGCAATTATCATTGTGATAAGTGCCTTGGAATAGGTTTCTAATTGTAAGGGTTGTGTAGCACTCAAAGCTTTGAAGCAAGAGTGTTTGAATGTTCCTTGACTAAAGCTGTGAAGCAGAGTCAAGTTAGATGTGTGCATCACTCAAAGCTGTGAAGCACGAGTGATTGTGTTGCTTGATTAAAAAGTTGTGAAGCTTAATCAAGTGTTTGTTTTTGAAGAGTGTCTTCATCAATTTTTAAGTCAAATTGGTTTATGTATCACTGCTGTGATTGAGGGGGAGTGAGTAGGAACTCAGGTTTAAGTTGTACTTAGATTGGAATTGCATTGGGTAGGTCTTAAGTGAAGGATATAAACTGGTTGGTTTATTCCTGAATTAAAATCTCTTATAGTGGATTTCCTCCCTGGCTTGGTAGCCCCCAGAGTAGGTGTTGTTGCACACTGAACTGGGTAAACAATTGACTGTGTTCTTTATTACTTTTGTATTTACTGTCATATAGTAAGTCAGATACGGTGTCATAACATTGAACGTGACATTGAGTATCTGCAGCCAGAATTTCAATTGGCATCAGAGCAAGCACCCTGCCTGTATTACTGGGTGAGATCTAGGGATATCACTTTCTGGCACTATGGACAAAGAAGGAGTTTTTGGAAATAGACCACCCATTCTGGATGGAACTAATTATGACTACTGGAAACCTCGTATGATTGCCTTCCTAAAATCTCTGGACAAAAAGGCTTGGAGAGCTGCTGACAAAGGATGGATTCATCCCACCATAACTGAGATAGATGGGACAATCAGTCTGAAGCCTGAGGAAGATTGGAGTAAAGAAGAAGATGAGTTAGCTCTGGGAAATTCAAAAGCTTTAAATGCCTTGTTCAATGGAATTGATAGAAACATTTTCAGACTAGTACATCAATATGAACTGGCCAAGGAAGTTTGGGACACTCTCAAAACTACTCATGAGGGCACTTCCAAAGTAAAAATGTCAAGGCTTCAGATGTTGACTACCAAATTTGAGAATCTAAAAATGATGGAAGATGAAACCATTCATGAGTTTCACATGAACATCTTGGAGATTGCCAACACCTCAGGAGCACTGGGAGAAAAGATGTCAGAAGAAAAACTGGTGAGGAAGATTCTCGGATCCTTGCCTAAAAGATTTGCAATGAAGGTAACTGCCATAGAGGAAGCCCAGGACATTAGCAAGTTGAAAGTGGATGAACTTATTGGGTCTCTTCAGACTTTTGAGATGGGGATCACTGATAATGGTGACAAGAAGAACAAAAGCATAGCACTTGTATCCAACACTGATGTTGAATACAAGGAGGATGAAGAAGAAAACATATCAGAAGCTATTGCCATGCTTGGAAGACAATTCAACAAGCTCATCAAAAGAATGGATCCAAAGTCAAGGTCTAATGTTCATAACATTCCCTCTGACATTGACAGTTCCAGCAGAAGACCAAGGTTAGAAGATAAGGGAAACCAAGGCAGAGGTATTCAATGCCATGGATGTGAAGGATATGGACATATTCGAGCTGAATGTCCTACCTTTCTTAAGAAACAAAAGAAAGGAATGATTGTTACTTGGTCTGACTATGATTCAGAAAGTAATTCTGAAGAAGAATCTGCCAAACTAGTTACTGCCCTAACTAGTGTGTGTACTTCTGAAAGTGACGCTAGTGATGAAGAAGTGACATTTGAAGAACTGGATGATACCTACAAGAAATTGTGTATCAGAAGTGCTGAAGTCTGTGTGCAGAATGAGAAACAATCAAAACTCATTATAAAGCTGGAGACTGAAAAAAGGGCAAATCTTGAAACTATAAGTCATCTAGAAGGAGAAGTTCAATTGCTGAACTCACAACTGAATCAAATGACCAAATCTATCAAGATGTTGACAAATGGAACAGACAAATTGGAAGAGATCCTTCAAGTTGGACAAAATGTGGGAAATAAATCTGGACTAGGATTTATGGAAGCAAAGAAATCTGGTACTGGTAAGCAAATGTCAAAGCAGATGTCTCAACACAACTCTCAACATCAGGAACAGAGACATATGAAGAAAAGGTACCAAAGATGGAAATGTCATCATTGTGGGAGATATGGTCACATAAAGCCCTTCTGCTTCAGACTACATGGATATCCTAATCAGAACTCAGGTGTCAAACCTAAGTCTAAGAAGGTACCACATGCTCCTAAATGGAAGAAAAAGGCTACTGCACTAATAGCTCACACTTCCCTGAGGGTCTCTGCAAAGGAAGATTGGTACTTTGACAGTGGATGTTCCAGACACATGACTGGATTCAAAAATCTCCTCAATAATGTTATGCCTCACACCACCAGTTTTGTGACCTTTGGAGATGGTGCTAAAGGTGTAGTCAAAGGAGTTGGTAATTTGGATTGCCCTGGAGTTCCAAGTCTGAATAAAGTACTGCTGGTAAAAGGGTTGACTGCTAATATCATTAGTATCAGTCAATTATATGATCTAGGATTCAAGGTCAACTTCTCAAGATCTGAATGTCTAGTAATTAATGAAAAACTAGAAGTTGTAATGAGAGGAATCAGATCCAAAGATAACTGTTACGTGTGGCAGCCTGAGAACACTGATATCTCCACTATGTGTCAAATCATCAAAGAAGAAAAAGAGATGAAACTGTGGCAGCATAAGCTTGGTCTCCTTCATCTAAGAAGAATGAAAAGAGCTATTTCTATGGAAGCTGTCAGAAGAACTTCAAAACTACAGGTTGATAATATCTGTGATGTGGCAAATAAACTTGAAGAAGGATGTGTTGTCAGAACCTTAAGTCATCTTGACAAGGATGTTGGAAATAACAAGTCTAATAAATTCTGTTCTCAAAACATCTGGTCAAAACAGATGCTCCCTGAGTACAATGTTACACAAGATGTTGTGACATTGTGTTGTGACAATCTGAAAACAATCAACATTTCCTTGAACCCTATTGACTTTGAAGAGAAGAAGTCATTTAAACTGGAACATAGTTTCTCTAAGCTTCAGCTGACTGATTCTTCTACCAAGGCTCTTGTTGGAAATAAACTTGAAAATTTGAGGGGCAGGTTGGGTATTCACCAACATAAGAAATTATAGCAATTAATTTTTCTTAAAACAAAGGTTGAAGGAATTAACTTTATTAAGTCTATCATTAGTGGGTTAATCTTATACTCTCACAATTCTTTCGAAATCTTTAAGAAGTTGAAAAGAATCCCTTTTACCCTCTACCTCTCTCGTCCTTGCTACCTGTTTTCTCCTCTCAATCAAAGATCTTTCTCAAACTGCTACCATTACTCAAAGTCAATCAAAATGTCTCAGACATCGCCTTCAACCATGGCAACTTCGTCATCCTCATCATCGTCTTCATCTGACCAAGATTCTAGGGCAATCACCACATGCATAGAATCTGAAGTTCTTGAGGTCACTCCTCTCAGAGAGATGGCAACTGACCCAGCCAAAGTCAAAAAGCTCAGAACCAGACATGTAGGAAGAGCTCAAGCTACAGCCTCTGGTAATTCTTCTCATCCTTCGTCTTCTGTACCTAATAGAGAAGGATCAGTTCAAGTTCACCAAGCTATTGCTAGGCTGGTTACCAGTATACTGAGTGGCAACCAATCTGTACCGGGGATTTCTGTCCCTTTGAATCAATCAGAAAGTCCAAATGTGGAAGCTTCTGAAAATGTAGATGTCACTGAGAATGTTGTGACACAAAAAGACAACATTCAGAACCCCTCAGAAAAGGCTGTTGATCCACCTATCATTGATGTGGATGAGGATTACTCAGATAATGATCTGATTGCTAATGTGAACCCTAGCATAGCTAGGAGATTGATGAAAAGAAAGAGTAGTCAGAATGATAAACCTAATGCTAAGAAATCCAAGGCTGAAGGCATGGCTGAGAAAAGTATTCAGACAAAAGGGAAGAAGGCCTAGGTGCATACTGCTAGACAATCAATCTCTAAGAAGAGTAAAGAACCTGAATCTTCTGATTCTAATGAGGAATCAGAATTTGAGATTGATATTGAAGAAACTCCCATCAGAAGGAAGCTCCCCTCCAGCAAAATTGCTAGAGTGCCTGAAGTGCCAACAGACAACATATCTTTTCATCATCCTGACAATGCAAACAGATGGAAGTATGTTTGCTTAAAGAGAATAGCCTTAGAGAGAGAACTCAACAATGATGCCTTGGAGTGCAAAGACATCATGGACCTGATCAAGAATGCTAGACTAATGAATACAGTGATAAAGTTTAACAAATGTTATGAAAATCTGGTCAAGGAGTTTGTAGTAAACTTGTCTAATGATTGTTCTGATGGAAGGTCAGCTGACTTTGAAAGTGTTTTTGTTAGAGGAAGAAGGGTCAAGTTCTCTCCATCAGAAATCAACAAGTTTCTTGGAAGAACAAATGAGGACTGTCCTGATCTAGAGGCAACTGACAATGAAGTTTGTCTAACCATCACAGCCAGGCAAGTAAAGTGCTGGCCCTTGAAAGGGAAGCTGAATGCTAGTAAACTCAGCATGAAATTTGCCATCTTGCATAAAATAGGTGCAGCCAACTGGGTGCCTACAAATCACAAATCAACTATCTCCACAGGATTGGGGAGATTTATCTATGCTGTGGGAACCAAGACTGCTTTTGACTATGGGAGGTACATCTTTGAACAAACTTTAAAGCATGCTGGCAGTTATGCTGTCAAAGGACCAATTGCCTTTCCCTCCCTCCTTTGTGGAATCATCCTTGCACAATACCCTGATATCCTTGTGGCAAGAGATACAGTCTGCAAAAGAGCTCCTGCCCTTGGCCTGCACTACAAACTGTTTCAGGGATCTCATGCTCCAGACATTGTCATAACATCAGCTGAGACATCGTCTGTGAAGACCCAGTCCAAGACATCAGATGTCATAGCTGTTTTAAAAGAAACTTGCAAAGAGCTGGATGCTAGAAAAAGGACCCTAGAAAGTCTAATTGCCAGGCTAGAAAAGGAGGAAGCTGAAGAAAACAGAAGGGAAGAAGGTGTAGAAGCTGAAGGACATCTCAACATTGAAGAAACTAGCTCCTCTGAGTCTGATGACAGTGCTTGAAGGTTGATTGCTGTTTGGTGGTGTTGCTGGTTGGTGCTGATATCTGGTGGAGTTTGGAAGTTGTTTTCTGCTGCTGCTCTTATTATTTTGTTTTGGATAACTGTATAATTTTATGAACATGTATCTTTGGCCCATTTGTGGCTAAAGAGGGGGAGAATATTTTGGTACTTACTTAATTAGTACTTGACATTCTATTTTTCTGCTGTCACTTATTTCTGCTGCTATCTATCTCTGATTGCTTAGGGTCTTTAGCCAAAAATCTGCCAAAGGGGGAGTTTGTAGGTGTTTAGGTATTGGCTTGCATTTTTGGTAAATCCCAAGTGTATGTGTGAATGTCATGACTGATGTCATAACATTCTAGTTCAGTTTGTACTGACTCATTAGGTACCTTTGCAGAAAAATATTGTAATTCAAGTACTGATGTTTATAAGTGTGTATCTGAGCATTTTGCAAAATGATCACAGTTTGCTAAATCAGTAGACAGGTTTTCTCAGATGTCATAACAGATGTTATGATATCCTGTTCTGAACTAACAGGTTTGCAGGATGGATAAGTCTGAGTTTTTTCAGGAAATAACTCAGTCTTTCCTGAACAGAATCCTGCGTTTTCTGAGGGGTAACCTAGCTCAACCCTAACCTGGTTAATAAAGTCCTGTGACCTGGTCTTTAGGTCAAACGGAATTAACCCTAGGTTTTTGTGGAAACCCTAACTGAAGTTGCAGCTGCTATATATTCAACAGAGCTGCTGTTTTTCAAGGATCCCTCTTGATTGATTAGAAGATCATTTTGTAATCTGTATAGATTTGATTATTGTACTCCAAGCAATTATCATTGTGATAAGTGCCTTGGAATAGGTTTCTAATTGTAAGGGTTGTGTAGCACTCAAAGCTTTGAAGCAAGAGTGTTTGAATGTTCCTTGACTAAAGCTGTGAAGCAGAGTCAAGTTAGATGTGTGCATCACTCAAAGCTGTGAAGCACGAGTGATTGTGTTGCTTGATTAAAAAGCTGTGAAGCTTAATCAAGTGTTTGTTTTTGAAGAGTGTCTTCATCAATTTTTAAGTCAAATTGGTTTATGTATCACTGTTGTGATTGAGGGGGAGTGAGTAGGAACTCAGGTTTAAGTTGTACTTAGATTGGAATTGCATTGGGTAGGTCTTAAGTGAAGGAGATAAACTGGTTGGTTTATTCCTGAATTAAAATCTCTTATAGTGGATTTCCTCCCTGGCTTGGTAGCCCCCAGAGTAGGTGTTGTTGCACACTGAACTGGGTAAACAATTGACTGTGTTCTTTATTGCTTTTGTATTTACTGTCATATAGTAAGTCAGATACGGTGTCATAACATTGAACGTGACATTGAGTATCTGCAGCCAGAATTTCAAATACTTATGTTATTTATCTTAGTAAGAATCCTATTTTACATTCTAGGGCTAAGCATATAGAAATAAAACATCATTTTATTAGGGACTATATTCAGAAAGGGATTTTAAATTTAAAATTTATTAACACAGACCATCAATGGGTTGATATTTTTACAAAACCTTTTTCTGAAGATAGGTTCAACTTCATTCTGAAACATCTCAGCATGAAGCTCTGCCCAGAATAAAATTGTTTTGATTCCATATCTTAACCTTCAGAACTTTGTTTATTTTTTTGTGAACTACTGATCAATCTTTCTTCAGATCTTTAGAAATACAGATTGTATCAGAATCTATCCATGAAGATCTGAGCGCTTCATTTCAAGGATAGAAATGTGTTGTTCACTTAAGCAAACAAGTGTCATCCAGTCATCAGCTAATTTCCGAGGCTGAACACGCGTTCACGTTTCTGAAAAGGCAAAAGCGCTGATTGGATGCATTGAGACACATGTCATGGGTAACCGTTCCAAATATCTTTCTGAATCCCCTAAAATCAGCTATCATTAAATGCTAATAATCACAATTAATTTCTCTCTCTTGCCGTTTATGTTTTCAAAATTATTTAGAAATCTATTTAAACACACTTCACACCATTTACACTCTTTTACCTTCACTTTCATTTTCTCTCAAGCTTATTGTTTTCAGTTTGCATATTTTCTCAAAACCCTTTCATTTTTCTTCACAAAAACCTTCGTGTTAACATGGCTTCCTCCAGCATTCCTACCTCAAGTTCTCAGAAATCAGACTCCACTGAACAATACAAAGAACCCTACAGAACGCTTCTCACTCCAATCAAAAATCTAGAGGTTCTGTCAGAATTGATCGTGGATTTCAACAGCCTTCAAGAGAATGGGTTTAATCTATCTGAAGAGGTTAAGGCTCAAGGCTGGGAAAAGTATTTTGACCGTCTGGTGGGTCCAACATTCCCTATTCTGGTAAAGGAATTTTGGATCCACGCTTCTTCTTCAAATCATCAAGTTACGTCTTTCATAATGGGGAAGAAGATTGTTATTACTGAGGACCTCATTGCACGTTTAATAGGCTACAGTGGTGGTGGTGTTCGTTGCATTGACATGGCAGAAAGGTGCGCTGATGCTGCCCTAATTGCAAGGGAAATCTTCACTCTGGGGCTTCCCTCCAGCAAGATAAGGGATTTAAAGGACAAACAAAAAATTTGGGCCAAGATCATTCTGGGCTGCATAAACCACAGGAAGCCTACCAGCTCTCCTGATTACATCAACATTGATCAGCAGTTTCTGATCTATTTCATCTGTCAGAAGATCAAGGTAAATCTGGCTCATCTTCTGTTTAACCATATGAAGACCAGTGTTAAGGAAACAAGAGAAGAGGAACGTACAAAAAGGTATTGGATACCCTTAGGAAGACTGATATCAGATATTCTAACAGAGAATAAGCTGATTGATCATCTGACAGAGGCTCGGGAAATCAGCCCTCTGGAAGCTACTGTTGGCAAACAACTGAATGCCAAAAATCTGAAGAAAATGAAGTTGATTGAGAACATCAAGAAGGAACCCAACGTCACTCCTTTTGCTGCAATCTCCAGCAGAAGAGTCCCTCTGGATGACTTTCCTCTGTTCTCAGAGATTGACTCTAAACTAGATATTATTGTCAGATATCTGGATGCTTGCAAGGCTGATGGTACAGCACCAAATCTGAATATTCAAGATCTTCAGCAGAAGGCTCCAGAAGTTGTGCTAAAGAAGACAAAGAAAAGGAAAGCTGTAGCAGAAGGATCATCTCAGCAGAATCCTAAGAAGAGAGGTAATCCTTCTTCTGTAACTGTTTTAGATTCAATTGTTGTATCAACATCTATCCCAATTCCCACTCCATCTGATAACCCCACACCTCAAACCTTTGATGATTTTGACCTTGACTTTGACCCTTCTGAATCATTAACTCTTAGAAGATCTCGCTCCCAACCACAAAATCCAAATACTGAAGCCATACCAGAACAAGAACTTGCACAAGTTCTATCTGATATAGACCAACATACTTCTGCTCCCATTCCAGAAAATCCAAATCCTGAAACCACCACAGAACCACAACCAGAAATTCCCATCTCACCACAACCAGAAATTCCCCTTTCTCCAGAACTAGAAATCCCACTACCTTCATCTCCTCCACCAGAAATTAATCCACCCTCTCCTCAACCTGAACAATCTCACCCAGAATTTCAAACTTCTGAGACTCAACCTGAACAACCTGAACAACCTGAACAAAATGTTGACTCTGATACCACTCTCATTCATGGAATCACAGTACCTTTGGCCATTCATATGCCCTTTGGCACCATTGTGAACTTTCCCCAACTTCCCTCTTCACCAGAAATAACTCCACCAAACTCCCAATCAAGTCCAATCATAATTCTTGACTCTCCCACTCCCTCACCAAAGAACAATCCAGAAGACAACATCAAGATTGTCATTGACTTAACAGTTTTTGAACGTCTTGCTGCCATCAACCACAAAACTACTATCCCAAAACCAAAACATCCAGATGTTGGTACCAGCATATTGTCATTTGAAACAGAAGTACAGAAGTGGATCACTTCTCTGAAATAAGCAAGTCTGGAACTGGTTGATCCTGCTGCATCAGACTACCTTTGGACAAAGTTTAGAAGATGGGTATGCTCTGAAACCTTTAAGTTGCAAGAACAGAGCTACGGACAAGCTCAACAGAACTTCAGCAATCTGCTGAAAGAAATTGAAGGTCCAGTTCTGAGCAAGCTGCTTAAGGAAGAAGTTCTCCTTCTGGACAATGCTCCCTGGTCTGAATATCGTCCAGCATCCAAAGTTCAACCTGATACTCAAGAGCAGATGATTCCAGCTGAAGACATGGGTCAAGAAAAGGATATTGCAGAAAGCTCTGAGAAGCATCCTTTTTTTGAAGATCCTCAAGCTTCCTCTCTTGACAGGCAGACTCTGGAAGATCTGAAAAGATCTGACATGCCGATGAAGGAAAGAATGGATAAGCAGGACACCAAAATTGATGCAATAGCAAGCATGTTAACCCAGCAACAGGAAACCAACACCCAAATCAAGAGCATGTTGGAAGCTCTGTTCACATGTCTTCCACCTCCCTCTTAGAATTTCCTTGTTTTTTAACATGCTTGTTTGTAATATTTTTACATTGTTCTGAACTTATCATTGCTTCTGTTTTTAATATAAATGAATTTTAGCTCTGATACGCTTTTTGACTCTGATTATTTGTTCTTTTTGATAACTGACAAAAAGGGGGAGAAAGAATGATATTTTTCAATAACGGATTAATGAGACATAAGTCTCAAACATTCTGATCTATTTAAATTTTTGTCTCTTCTGAAAAGCTTACAGGTACAAAACTCTGATGAATCTGATGAACTCTGATACAGTAAATTTCTGATGCTCAAATTCTCATGGAACTAAAGGGAAGTAGTCAACTCAGGGGGAGTTTTTCTCTTCTTAATTCTATACCTTTTATTCTTTATTTTTAATTGAAAAATCTGGTTTCTGTCATCATCAAAAAGGGGGAGATTGTTAAAACATAGTTTGATTCTACAACCCTTAATTAGAGTGTTGATGATAACAAAATACAAGAATTAATAAATTGTAAGATTTATATATAAGACAAATATGCTTCTTAAAATTATGTTTTGTATATACAGAAGTTCTGATGGAATCAGCATCAAAAGCATCAGAAGCATCAGAAGATCAGTAATATGTCAGCATCAGAAGATCAGTATCATATGCTATACGCTGAAGCTTGATGACCTGAATCTGCGCATAAACATATACACTCTGACTCTGATCAAGATCTTTACCAAGTCATCAGCACTCAGAAGCATCATCATAAGTTAAGGCAGAACATTCTGAAGTGCTATCATAAGCAGAGAAGACTCTGAAGCGTTAGCGTTATTAAGCATTCAAGACAGAATTAATTACTAACGGCTCTCTTCAAGACAAGATCTTCTTAATAAGGAAAGTGCATTATTATCATTGAAAGTGCTTTATGGACAACGTTCTCTACCTTGCCTATTTATACAAGTCTGTGTGAGAAAAGACACACGTACATACACGCCTACGAAATCACATGCACTCATAATTTGCTAAGCTTTCAACACCACGCTTACTCAAAACGCATTAGCATATTCAGTTTTATTCCAAGCTTAAATTGTGTATTATCACAGTTGTGATATATAGTTTTGTTAGAAAACGTTGACACACATCATTGTTCAATCATCTGTAAAGAGATTTCCTTGAGATAAACCGGTTTGTGGTTATACTCAAGAAGGCTTTAACAGTTGTTAAAGTATATTGTTGCAATCTTATTGAATATAGTGGATTAAGACCTCGTTGGAGAGAGGCGAAATCACCTTGACGGGTGGACTGGAGTAGTTTGAGATCAAATGAACCAGGATAAAAATACAGTGTTGTCTAAGCTTTTATTTTAAGATTTACAATTCAACCCCCCTTCTTGTGTTTTTCACTTCTTCACAATGTGGCTTAGAGTTGATCCATGGGTCCATGAGTTTATTTCCATGCCCTAGTCAATAAAGCTTGAGAAATTCAAACCTCACCATTGAAGTTGTTTTGGAAGAAATGGCATGGCAAGGTTTATTTTGGTTTACCACATTTCAAAGTTATCAAGATTGATTCAAAAGTACAAGGGGTTGATTGAAGAAGTTGTCATGGTTGAACAAGGTCGTGTTCCCATTGGTCCCAAGTTCATATTTATCTCAATTCATAAGATATGGATGTCGTTTTGGTTGCTATGAGTTCTCATTATCATCCTCAATAACTTCTATCTACAAAGCAAAAGTGTTGGTACAAGAAGGTTGTTTAAAATTGTCAAAGTTCCTCAAAGCATTTTCTTGATCTATGAGATAGGGTTTTGAATTTCAAAGAAGTATATCTTGCTCATCTTTTGGTATTTTTGAGTGATTAAAAAAACATCCTTCTCTAAAAAGGGATATTAACAACTAACTTCAAAAGTTTCAAGGAGTTTTCATGTGGAAGAAACTTGATGATGAAGAAAGATTACAAGTCCTCCAGATGAACCCCCAACTTCTCATGTGTGACTTCAAATGATCATAACTTAGTCAATTTTTATCACCTTGAGCCCACTTTTTTCCATAATGATCTTTAGGATGTGAACTTTATTCCTTCTTTTATGTGAAAAGTGAGAAAATGGATGGAGGATGCCTTAAGGATACAAAAGATTATAGGTCATTTCATGATTTTTTGCCAACTTCAACAATTCATAACTCTCTCAATTTTTGGATATTTTAAATGACTCAAGTTTCAAAATGTCATTCAAGATGTTTATTTCATGCCATCTATTTTGGTCAAGAGCAAATTCCAAGAGGAAAGTTGTGTTTGGATGCAAAACATTATAGGTCACTTTTGAAGAAAAACTTGAAATATTTCTAAGTATGGAAAGTTAACCTCTTTTCCCAACTTTGACTCATTGCAACTTTCAACTCAAACATTCATTTGATTCAATTATTTTCCGATTGCAAAGCTTGTAATGTTATCTTTCTAAAGCATTAAAAACCATGCCTTAAGACCCCTTGAGCTGAGAATGACATTGTTTCAAAAGTGGTAACTTGGAATTGATGTTTCATCGCAAGTCAGAATTTTAATTTCATGTTACAACTTCTAACCCTCAAATTAGCACGTGTTTTGGGTCTAAACATGATTAGCCAACTTTCCCAAGTGGATTAGTGCATTAAAACACACGTTTCAGATGAGTTTTGACAAAAGAGAAGTCACACTTCCTTCATGATGCAGACCCACACGAATTCCCTCCAAATTGCATCATTCACCCTTCCTTTTGATCCCATTTGCTTCTCCTATAAATACATGAGCTATCCCATTCGTTTTCTCAAGCTTGAACAACCAAAATCACCCTGCCAAACTCCCTCCAAAACTCACTTTTCTGCAACTTTGAAATCATTTTTCAAGCCTTTTTTCAATCCATTTTTCTATCAATTCACCTTCCTTGATCTTCCCTGAAGCTAACAGAAGAAGAATTGAGCCTTGAGACTTTCTAAGTTGATCAGACCAAGTCCATTTACAGAGCTCTGCAACTAAACTTCAATAGGTAGATTTCTCCATCAATTCACACAAACTTTGATATCATTGTGAAGCTCTCATTGCCCTGGTTCTAGTCGCAACACTTTCTTTTAATTGGAAACACGTTTTGGCCATGAATTTTCAAATTCCTTTTCAAAACTTTCCTTCCAAATTGCTTGAGCTACAGTTTATATAAATTTTTTGCGAAGGTCTGGTTGTCTTCATCGTGATGAGATGAAGCGAATGGTACCGGTCTCGTTCTCTAATTTTACAGTTTGAGCAAGCTCAATTTGAGACTGGCTGGAGGTTGAAGAAGACCAACGTGTCATCCTTCAACCAATGAAACATCGCCATTTGGAATTTTTGAATATCTGGTTTAATTAATGATCATGTGTTATTCACTAATGACCATGAAATGCACAGTGCGTCTGATCCATTGGATTAGCTTACTAACGTGTTTTGACTCTCATCCATTGGTCCACATTTTTTTTACTTTAATTTATTTTCTTATTTTGATATTTAAATTGTTTTAAACATCAAAAAATCATCGAAAACTCATTTTAAGTCCAAAAAATCCGAAAAAATTATAAAAAATATTTTTGATTTTTCTCTTTCTGATTTTTTTTTTTACAATTTTATTTTGTGTTTTGATATTTTTTATAAATTTTCACTTTATTTGAATTGTTTTAAATGTTTAAAAATACTTTTATGCATTTTTAAATTCCAAAAAAAAATATGGAATGATCCAATGATATTGTGACAAATATTGGTGACTTCATTTATTTTTTATTTCTGACTTTTTTATTTTTTTTTATCATTTTTGGTTTATTTTACTCATTTCTTTTAATTTTAAAAATAGTTTCTGATTTTAAAAAATTACCAAAAATTTTATAAAAATATTTGAATCTATTTATGATTTTTCTATGACCTTATTTCTTTTTTATGAATCAATTTGAATATAGTTGATATTTTTTTCCTTTATTTTCATTTTTATTTTTATTCATTTTTAAACCCTTTAACATATATATTAAATGTAGTATTATTTTGTGATTATTTTCTGGCTGATCTTGGGTTGAATTTTTTATTATGAAATTTGTTAACATCATTGGATCCATGGTGTTGAGTCTAACTCCATAAAAATGGATGAATGATTTTAATAATAGTTTGATTAAATTTTAATTCAAATGTGGTTTATATATTCTTTCTCACCTTTCTTTATCTCATCCCTTTCTTATTGCACTAAGTGTTATTGGAGCATGACCTCTATATCATGTCTCAAAATAAATGGTGCATAGATTGCTATTGTCCGACCTCAAAATAGGTGCGACTTCTATATAAGTCCACTTACGATTGTTTAACATAGCGCTAAATTTTGTCCCGATTATAGAAAATGATCATTTGTGGCCCAAAACTATGTTGGCAAGCCCAGGATGTTAATTTGAACCATTTGATCCAATAACCTTGAGATTCATTGTGTGGAGGCTTTGGTTCTACCAATCCTCTAATGGATCTACATCACTTTTGGTCAACACGGATCACTTAAACATCGTTGATCATTAAATGTTACTTTTTGAGGATTCCAAAATGGATGATATACTTGACATAAAGCAAATGCAATTCATTGTATAGAGGCTTTGGTTCTACCAATCCCCTAATGAGTTCCAAATGTAATTTTCAAGATGGCCATCCAACTAACCACTAATTTCTAACAATTGACTTTATTTTATGCTTTATTTTATGCTCTTTATTTTATGCACCATTTACTTTAGCATTTATATTTCATTCTTTTTTTCATCTTTGCTCACTTGAGCCCCTTTATATTCTTGTCATTTTTATTTTGCTCACTTGAGTTTTTCTTTTCTTTTTTAAGATACTTAATAATCAACATAAACCATAAAAAACATTAATGATACTTGGATTATTTGGTTACTATCCTTGGATATATGGAATATTGGACTTCTCGGACTTAGGATTAGAAACCTTGACCCATGTTGGAGACCTTGTGACCTTAATTGATATTTTGTCTGGAGTTCTTGAGGTTTACCTCAAGACATTGGGTCGTTTGTTTGTTTATTGTGCAAGTTATTGTGATTACATACTTTGTTTGTAATTTGGAATTCACCTGTATACAGCCGTTACTCTGCCCAATTTTTGTGAAGGCTTAATACACTTGAAGTTTGGTTCTCTCAAGAGGTCTAGTATCTTTGCTTGCTTGGTTTCAATCCAAAGAATGAGAATTCTATCTTGACTCATAATGTCAAGAGTTGAATTCTTGTTGGTTAGATGGTTCTTCTCCCTAGCTTTTACCTCATGCTTTAGGATAGTCTCTTCTTCTCCTCCCATCTTCTTTAATTTCAAAAATCTTCTCTCTCTTTTTGAAAACTCTTCTTTCTTTTAAACTTGAACTACTTTCATAATAAACTTGGACTTAGGTCCATGAATTTTCAAAATATTTTCATAAATAAACTTCAATCAACTTAATAATAGCTTGACATTTTTTGTGATAAGATTAAAAGTCAATCAATCTCTTTTCAAACCATTTTTCCACTTTGGCTTTTTACTTTAAAAACTTTTCTCAAAAGATTGGACTCTTGTAAATCCTTGTAGTGATGCAAACAACTATACTTCTACAATATATAGTGAAGTGAGATATTTTCCACTTGGGTATTGAGTGAGCCATTGTTGATTTTAAAATCCAAGTCATATCCTCCACTTTGAGATGATGCAAATTCTCCTTTCTCATGATTGTGGGTAGTAAGTATGTTTTCCACACGGACGATGACGATGATGTCTTATCTCATAAAATTAACCAACACACTTGTGTTTTAAAAAAAAATTAAAAGAGGAACTACGTGTACCTTGATCCCCTATTGCACGAAAGGTGGTACATAGGCACTAAAGGTTCACAACCGCGGCGGGTGCAAAAATCATAAAAACAATACTTCTTTTCTCACCTCCACCGTCTATTTTTATACAACATTTTATAGCCAAAATATACAGATTTTTTCAAAGAGGTTCATGTGGAGTACCATAAATGTTTAGGGTGCTAATACCTTCCCTTTGCATAATCAACCCCCCTTACCTTGAATCTTTCCCCCTCTTTTTGGGTTACTCGCTCTTTTACCATTCCTTTGGAAACAATAAAGCACGGTGGCGATTTTTATTTTTGATTTGTATAAGTCTAGTCAATCCAATGTCTTAGTCTTAAACATTTTTACCGCTAGAATCACAATTATATGATATTTATGCATGAAAAATGTTAATTCGTGATCTTATACTTTACATAACTAATTATATGATCTTTATATTCTTGCTAAAGAGAATGAAGATGTCGGTAGGGGTAAGAATCCTGAAATTAGCAACATTTCCACACAAAAAAAGGGTGTTGCTAAGAAGACCGCGGCTAAAAAAACCTACTTCCAAGTTTAGGTCGTGCCTTGGGACATTTTTAGAAATGTCTGATATTCCGGAAGGAAATACTCCGCTTCTACCTATGGAGTTTGGTATTTTTAGTTTTGAATATTCTGAAACAATTGGTATGGAGGATTTTGATCAAGTTTTATAACATACGCAATTAAGCTTCGATGTTGTTAATACATATACAAGGTATATGCGATCTACTTTGTCTAATTAATTGATCAATTCATTTACTCATTTCAAATGTTAATGAGGTCTTTTATTTAAGATTTTTGTATGAAAAATTGATGCGCCCGAGTGGATTGGAGAAAAGATTCAGTTTCTTATCTCCTTTCCATACCAACTTAGGGATAACATGCATAAACCAGATGAAGTCATGGCGTATGTACTCGAGCGCTTTATGGCTGACAAAGATACCGAAAAGTTGTTCTTTTTACCGCTTAATACCGACAACGGGTTAGATTTTAATTATAAATTCATCTATTATAATTTTTCATATTTTGATGTTGTGTAGAAAGTTTTCATCTCACATTTGTTTAATCTTATAGTGGAAATTGGTTGTTGTTCGCGACTAATCCATATTCTTTAATTTCAAAAATCTTCTCCCTCCTTTTGAAAACTCTTCTTGTTTTTGAACTTGAACCACTTTCATAATAAACTTGGACTTATGTCCATGTATTTTCAAAATATTTTCTTAATCAAACTTTAATCAACTTAATAATACCTTGACATTTTTATGAGAAGACTAAAAGTCAATCAATCTCATTCAAACCATTTTTCTACTTTGGCTTTTTACTTTAAAATTTTCTCAAAAGATTAGACTCTTGTCAATCCTTGTAATGATGTGAACTACTATACTTCTATGATATATAGTGAAGAGAGATATTTCTCACTTGGGTGTTAAGCGAAGCTTTGTTGATTTTTTTAAATCCAAGCCATATCCTCCACTTTGAGATGATGCAAATTCTCCTTTCTCGTAATTGTGGGTAATAAGTATGTTTTCCACTCAGATAAGACGATGATGTCTTGTCTCTTAAAATTAAACCAACACGCTTTTGTTTTGAAAATTTTAAAGGTGAACTACGTGTATCCTGATCCCCTATTGCACAGAAGATGGTATGTAGGCACTAAAGGTTCACAACCGCGGCTGGTGCAAAAATCATAAAAAATACTTCTTTTTCTCATCTCCATAATCCATTTTTTATACAACTCTTATAGCCAAAATACACAAATTTTCAAAGAGGTTCCTGCGGAGTACCGTAGATGTTTAGGCGTGCTAATACCTTCCCTTTGCATAACCAACCCCCGAAATTAGATTGTATCCCCCTCTTTTGGGTTATTCGCTCTTTTCTCATTCCTTTGGAAACAATAAAGTGCGGTGGCGAGTTTTATTTGATCTGTGCGAGTCAAGTTAATCCAATGGCTTAGTCTCAACATTTCTACCGCTACAAAACCCCCCCCTTTATTATGTTTTTCTCTACCTTCAATTGGTATCAGATACCGACTCTGTTATTGATTTTTGAATCAAACACTTAACCGTGTAGAGAGATCCATCAAGAGAAAATCTATGAATGTTATAGATTAAAATGAAAGAAAGAGAGATTATTTTCAAACATTCAGGTTTATCAGAAAGCATCAAGGTTCTGAAAAGAATTTCAGAATTATAAAGAACAAGATGCATCTGAAGATATTCTGTCAACTATCAGTTGAGAAAATGAGAAGAAGAATTCCATATAAGCCTGCAGAAGAAACAAAGATCAAACATAGAGACAAAATGATAGTTGAATCAACTCTAAGAAGAAGAAGTTGCTAGCTCTCAGAAGCATAAATAAACCAAAGCCAAAGGATATTCTTTAGAAATCTTCATATCTATTTCAAAAAGAAGTCACTTCAGTAGATAAAAAAACCAGTCGTCAGAAACAAGTACAACTATGCATGAAACTTCATCTAAATCGGTTAGAGCGTTCTAACTCTATTTATTTATTTTAAGTATATATATATTCATATTGAGTGGTGTTGTACCCCAAAATTTCCCCTCCCATTTTTCTCAAGACATTCATTCAAGGCTCCTCAAAAACTCAAGACACTCAAGGGTTGACCAGTCAGATGCTCCTCCTGAGCCCAAAGGTCTACAACTAGGGTTTTGAGTTTCTTAAGGAAATTTGGGTTGAAAAAGTCTCAAGCGGCTTACATGGTTCTTCGTAGGTCCTAAAAAAGGTTCATCTCAAGTTTCAAGCCCTACATCATAAGTTTGCTCAGTCAATGACTCAAATGATTGAAAATCAACTGTATTGGTCAAAAAGTCAACTATGGTCAATATACAGTCAAACTTCAATATTTTTTGTCAAAATAAACATTTTGAAGTGATATTCATCATTTGATAAAGGTTTGATCATGATTCCCCAAGGAAAGCTCTCAAATCATCAAAAGTCGAGATTTGTCAAATTAGGGTTTCCTTAGGAGAAGTCAACTGAACTTTGACCAAGCATAACTTTTACACGCTTCATCAAATTTTACCTAAACAAAGACCATTTTTAATAAAATTCAATTCCATACAACTTTTCTTTTATTCTCAAGTCCAAAAGATGCTTCATTTGGAAGATATAAGCTCACACATTGTAGGTCATTTTCAAAAGTCAACAAAAGATACTTTTTGTCAAGGCAACTTACATCAAGATAATGTCTTCAAAACTAAAATTTATCAACATAGAGATTGTAGAGGACATATTGAAATTTCCAAAAAGTCTAAGATCGTCTTCAAAAGTTGCAAATTGAGAAAGTTATGAGTTGCACAAGTTGGGCAATTTTTAAGAAATGCATGAAATGCTAAATGTGCAAACTTGAAATTTTGGACTTGTGACCTAACTTTTTGGAATTGAAACATATCCATGACCTTGAAAAAGACTCCTAAACTCACTCTTACCTTGTCTTGTATTTTCTTATCATTTTATTTATATTTATTTTGTTTTTATTCAAATAAATGCAAAATAAATTAAATAAAATCATAAAAATCATAGGCTATGCATATGGGCTGGATTTTATCCACTTTGGAGCCTATTAATTCGTTCAAGGTACACCACAAATGTGCAGGTTCATGCAGCATCAAGAAAGGGAAATAATCACTCATTTTTGGCAAGCTTTGATGTGTTTTATTCTTGTCTCAAAGGCCATCATGGCTGTGTTTTCCTTCCATATTTATATACTCCTATCTTATTTCTATATAAAGAACTGCAAGGAAGGCCAAAGGGGGCATGAAATTCCTCTTCAAAAATCTCTCCAAAAGCTCTTCACAAAGCTCTACTAAATTCTCAAAAATTCGTCAAAATTGCCAAAATTCACAACTTCTTTTCCAAGCACAATCAATCCAAACCAGTGATCAAACCTTACTCCTGAGATCTCAAGGAGTCTCCCCAGATCCAAGAACACGTCCAACCATGCTTAGAAGGCCATTCACGAACTCACCGGTAGTAAAAATTTTGTTCATTTTTGTATAATCGGTTGCAAGTCTATTTAACACTTTTTGTGATACAGTTGCATTCATATTAGAGAATAAGACATGAACAAGTGAGTGCATGATGTTTTTGACGTTAGAATCAGACTCATCATGTGATCGCACATCAACATCATCAGATCCAGATCCAGCAATCTAGATCTGAGCACCCACGATAGGCCTCATGGGAGAGATGAACAGGATCCTGAAGATTTTCCCACCGTATTACAGAACTGGCGACTCTGTTGGGGAATCTAAAATTAAAAGTGGGGTTTACCTTAGAACTAGATCATATTTAAAATTCTTTCCTTGTTTGACTTGTTTGCTTTACCTTTCGGGTTTATGTTTGGGTTATTGTTAAAGATCTTATGCCCAGATTGGGGTACTTTTAGGTAAGTAGCAATAGATCGGGGAGACTGTATGGCGTATACCGATACAGCTGAAGTGATGGCTACGTTAGTGTGACACATTGGTTAGTACCGGTGTCCCTTGAGTAAGTCAAGGAGAATGTTGGGCTGTTGCGTGGTGTCATAAAGAACTAACTGACCGTAGAACCTTAGTTGACACAACTTAGCCATTAAAAAGTAGCGAGATAGTCGGCTTTGGTGCAAACTGAAGTTGGTTGATACTCGATGCTACACTCATTGAGGTCGGACTCTCGGGATATTTCGGTCGCAATTTAGATGCTTGGGCTAAAACAATGCCTGGGAGAAAGATCAGTGATATTGAGACTCCTATAACCGATTACTTCTTTTAGGACAGGTTGAACCAACTAAACTTCAAAAGGGTACTTACCTATAAACTCTATGCAAGCCTGAACCTAAGGCTACTTGTGTGACTTGTTTGAATTCATTATCTAACAACTTGAACTACTTGCAGGGCTTGTTTGTATTCATTATATAATGATGTGAATACCTTGAAGGACTTGTTTGTAGTCATTATCCAATAACCTGGACTTCTTGCAAGACTTACTTGTTTACGTTACCTTGCACTTTTGTTTGGTGCATAGCATACACATCATGAAATCATGCGATAACATTTTCATTAAACATTTCCATGATCTCAAAGGGCATGTGATGCAGGTTATGATAAACCAAACATCTAGCAACAGGCAAGGGGATTTATTTTCCTCTAGCCAACACTGTCAAAGCACGATGTCTTGAGTCAGTGGCTATGACCCGCTCGATATGGTGAGCTGTATTCTTGCAGAAGGACATTCAACGATACGAAGTTCTTCAACCGAAGCTGTAGTCAGATCCAGTTGCTAACATCTTCTTGTGTTTACCCTGTGAGATCCTTGAAAAGATTACATGCATGTCATTACATAACAGGTATTCGCAAGACAGGTTTCTCATTTTCTTGATGTTTATTTCAGCAAGGAAGATGGCTCCCAAACAGAATAATAGAGATCTCCAAACTCAACATGTTCAATTCAAGGAAATGTTCTTGAATCTATCCAAGGGGCAAGAAGAATTAAAAGCAGTCCTCGCTGGGAACTTGACCAAGAAAAATCCTGACGAAAACAAGGATGACCAGTTGGAACAACTGCAAGCTGAGATGGAAAGGATGAGAATCTAGATGAATAGTGATACGAATCTTATCCAAAATTTAGTTCGGGGACATGAAGAGTTGAGGATTCTCATCAGCAAGCTTCATCAGGACAGATACGACCGTCTGAGGCAAACTGCTAGAATTTGGGGCCTAGTCAATGATTAACCTCTCTTGGCAGACAAGGAATGGGGTGATATGTTCATGCAGGAACATGTTGAAAATAAACTCAGGAGCGGTGAAATTCAGTGGATTGCATCTTCAAGGACTCATAAGAGATCATACAATGGAAAGAAGGAGTCCAGTACTGTGTACGACCAGAAGGATCGTAATAAGAGTGATCTCAACCAATCTGTAGGGGCAGTGCGGACCTCTAATCCAGTACCAGTGCAACATCAACCACAAGGAAATCAGGTTAAGCAGGACGTGCCCAAAAGAAAATTTACCAAAATCAACATGTCCTCGACTCAAATATTGTAACACATGTTAAGGTTGGAGTTAATTACGTTGAAGGATCCTCCTCAGAATCCCAACACCTCCTCTCCTCGGTACAATCCTAATGTTAGATGAGATTGTCATTCCAATAGTTCTGGGTATGACACTAATAACTGTTGGGCATTGAAAAATAAGATTCAAGACTTAATCGACGAAGGAGTGCTAGAATTCACACAAGATGGTCAGACTGAATTTTGTTGTCATCCCTCAAAGGCACACCCTCTGAAGTGACAAGTTCAGACAAAAGGGCTTTTTGTTCATTAGAATTTTCAATTTGTAATTTCCTTTGATTGTTCGAACACTTATTTTATGTCAAAATTTTCTATTCCATTAATTCATTGAATATGTTTGTCTTGAAATCTATTCGTTTTCACTATACTGAAACTATGCATTTACTTCTTTTTTTGTGATATTCAACTCTTGATTAAAAGTTGTAAGCCTTTAGAGGGAGGATGACGAAAAAGATACCATAATCTCTACAGTATGCTTTTGAACAGACCTGGATGACAATGTACATGCGTTGTTTCAAATCCTAAACAGTGGAGTTATAAGGAAGATAATCCCTAGTTAACCCCTTTGAGCCTAAGAAGTAGGAGTTTTCTTTTTTACACAAATTGAAACCTTTAATCATAACCTGGGGCAGGGTATTTTCTCAGTTAATTCAAATGTGCATTTGGTCGCAAGCTCTACCTTCATTAACGACAAATAGTGTCGAAGATTCTCTTCTAAATCAAAAGACAGTGATGGTTCCCCGTAATCACTAAAACATGCAGTCATTATTTTTCAAAAGAAAAGCCTGTTAAGTCAAAACCTATGAAGGAGACTTAAGAAAAAAACGGGGGCATCCCGCTGATTGTAATCACAAAAGAAACAGTTCAGGTAAAAGGTAGGGATAATAAAATCAAAAAAAGAGGTCGCTACAAATCCTTAACAAAAATAAAAGGTTACAAAAATGATTGCCTTCTCAAATAAACTTTCAGTATCCGAACTGTCACCAGAATATCAGGGTCAAAGATTCCAGACTCAATTGGGATCTAAACACATAATTAACTGAGCATAGGACTGAAGAACATCACAGAGAAAGGGTTGGGTACAACTAAATTTCGAGCCTTTATCCTTTGATTCTTAAACCGTGAACCAGGCCACGCTACAACCCTTAAAAGTCCTAGCTGAAGCATAGTTAGTTCGAAAGCATACTGTTACAAAAAGGTATCCTGGCTCCTGTAAGGTTTGCTATAAATCCTGAGTTGATATCACATTCTTGAAAATTTTGTTTTACTAAAAAATTCACTTTTAAAAACTTCAAGACAGACATAAGCTTTGCATTTTTAAATGTCATTGTTTGCATGTGACTAATTTTTCAAAAATAGAGAAATCTGCACGACAGATACTAAATGAACGGAAATCCTCTCAATGAACAGGATCACCTCATATGGAAAGACATTTCTAATTAACAGGCCTTTCATAATCAAGGGGCATGGCATGGTGTCTAACTGATCTGGGGGCAGTCGATTCAAGATTCAAGGAATCT
Source organism: Vicia faba (assembly GCA_948472305.1). Classification (NCBI taxonomy): domain Eukaryota; kingdom Viridiplantae; phylum Streptophyta; class Magnoliopsida; order Fabales; family Fabaceae; genus Vicia; species Vicia faba. The sequence goes on along the minus strand of OX451738.1, from coordinate 186,002,945 downwards.
CTCAAAAGTTCCGAATAGCCAGGGGTAGACTTCCATCCGAATCACTTGGGGAATTGAACCCGAGTTCCAGCAGAGGATCACGTACGATCAAGAAAACATTTTCTGGTAGTGGACAATGACAATTCTTTTCACCTTGTGAATGCAGACATAGTCGGAAAATATTACGCATGAAAAAAGACTCGTTAGGTTGACTGGCCTAGGAAAAAATAAGAGCATCCCGACGAACAAAAATTTAGGGAAAAAATTAGCGATATATAAATAAAATTGTACACCCGACAATTCGAAATCCTGAAAAGGCGGCTTGGGAAAAACAGGGTATCCCGGTGGACTGAAAATCGGAAAGGACAGTTCAAGCAAAAGTTAGGGATTAAAGCGTACGACTATGCCCCGCCATCTCGTCACCTGACTATCAGTAGAAGATTTGTCACCCTGATCAGCAGTCACCGAGGGCTCTAGGAGTTGAGGATGTTCAAGCTATCCATAAAATCCCCACAGAGCCACTTCCATGAGATTATCCCTACAGGGTAATATTCACAAGTTCATACATTCCCTGCAATTTCCACGGTAGATTGCTCTGGATGATAAAGGAGTATGATCTTCTTCCCAATAATATTTCCCATCTACGAAATTCTTATCTTTCATGTTTATGGGAATTCTTCTCCCCAACCGAGTTTTCAAAATTGTAAAAGCCCATGCGGACTACCTCTCTCTAGTAGAGCTCATTATCCTCAACAGAGAGTTTCTCTCAGCAGGATATTCCTCCATCAACAGGGTTTACTTCCCAGCGAAGTTCAGACTTCCATCAATAGGGTTTATTTCCCCAGCGAGGTCCAATCTCCTTAGCTTGAGTCTATTACTCAGATGGCCACAAATCACCGGCAAGATTTCCTTCCTCGGTGAAGTTTCCACTATCCCCGGCGAGTTGCTACTGAATATAAAATCGGATTGGATGTCAGTCAACTTTGTTCCTCCCCAAAACGAGCCGGAAGGTTATCCATCTCTTATATTCCCAGTCAGGGTATAAAATCATCAGTAGAGCAATGAACAACCAACATTATTAAACTCTTCTCTCCAAGTAGGAATTAACATTCTCCAACAGAGTTTCCTCAAGCAAAAAGCAGAAATCAATGTTTCCCAACGGAGTTTCCTCAAACAACAAACAGGAGTCCCCAGTGGAAACAACTCCCAGAAATTCAAAGATACACTTCATCCCCAATGACAGTCAGGGATTTATTTTCCCAGACAAAGTTGTTGCTCGAGTTTACAAATGAACTTCAATAACATTTCACATTCACCATCATTTACCAATATCATAGCATATGCATACAAAAAGCATATAACACAGTATCATTTATTTTGAGAACGTCATTGCGCAATGCATTTCATACATCATAACATTGCATACAACTAACCCTTTATCTTTTTGGGTAAAGTCTATAAACCGACAAATATTATCAACTATCTACCTGAACAGAAAAATTTCTTCAGAAACTAAATTCTGACAAGTATTTCCCTCAAAGACTTTCCCTAGATGAAGCCAGGCATAAACATCTTCTAGTGCATCATTCAGACGAAGTCAAGCACGGATTCCTTCTGGTACCATTTGAAGTAGTAGTCTCCTTAGATTCCTTCTGGTACCCTTTGAAGTAGTACTCGCCATAGTTTCCTTCCAGTACCTTGTTAAGTAGTAGTCATCATAGATTCCTTCTGGTACCCTTTGAAGTAGTAGTCGCCATAGATTCCTTTTGGTACCCTTTGAAGTAGTAGTCTCCATGGATTCCTTCCAGTACCTTGTGAAGTAGTAGTCTCCATAGATCCCTTCTGGCACACTTTGAAGTAGTAGTCGCCATAGATTCCTTCTGGTACCCTTTGAAGTAGTAGTCGCCATAGATTCCTTTTAGTATCTTGTGAAGTAGTAGTCGCCATAGATTCCTTCCAGTACCTTGTGAAGTAGTAGCCGCCAAAGATTCCTTCTGGTACCCTTTGAAGTAGTAGTCGCCATAGATTCCTTCTGGTACCCTTTGAAATAGTAGTCTCCATAGATTCCTTCCAATACCTTGTGAAGTAGTAGTCGCCATAGATTCCTTCTAGTACCTTGTGAAGTAGTAGTCGCCATAGATTCTTTCTGGTACCCTTTAAAGTAGTAGTCGCCATAGATTCCTTCTGGTACCCTTTGAAGTAGTAGTCGCCATAGATTCCTTCCAGTACCTTGTGAAGTAGTAGTCGCCACAGATTCCTTCTAGTACCTTGTGAAGTAGTAGTTTCCATAGATTCCTTATGGTACCCTTTAAAGTAGTAGTTTCCATAGATTCCTTCTGGTACCCTTTAAAGTAGTAGTCGCCATGGATTCCCTCCAGTACCTTGTGAAGTAGTAGTCGCCATAGATTCCTTCTGGTGCCCTTTGAAGTAGCAGTCGTCATAGATTCCTTCTAGTACCTTGTGAAGTATTAGTCGCCATATATTCCTTCCGATATCCTTTGAAGTAGTAGTCAGGTGTAGACTCCTTCCATTACCTATTGAAGTAGCATTTGGGCATAGACTCCTTCCGGATACATCTCCTAAAGACCAAGTCAAGCATAGACTTATTCTTATATTTCTATCAACAGTTACTTTGGATGGCATCAATAAGCCCATCTCCGACGACTCTCCGTCACATTTGGATGACATCTATAAGCCCATCTCTGACAGTTCTTTGTCACCTCTTCGAATGGAATCTCTAAGCCCATTTCCGGTACAATCAACCAACAACGTTACTTCTTGCACAGGCGAGTGCAAATTTCTGGGCACTTAAGTGTTCAATCATCTTCTACCTTCAAGTCACGAATAGCGAATATTCCAATATAACTCTTAAGGTTTAATAAGATTGAATAGGGGCATTTATTGTACCCCAAAATTCACACTTCCATTTTTCTCAAGACATTCTTTCAAGAATCTTCGAAAACTCAAGACACTCAAGGGTTGACCAGTCAGATGCTCCTCCTAAGCCCAAAGGTCTACAACTAGGGTTTTGAGTTTCTTAAGGAAATTTTGGTTGCAAAAGTCTCAAGTGGCTTCCATGGTTCTTCATAGGTCCTCAACAAGGTTCATGTCAAGTTTAAATCCCTACATCAGAACTTTGCTCAGTCAATGACTCAAATGATTGAAAATCAACTATATAGGTCAAAAAGTCAACTATGGTTAATATACAATCAAACTTCAATTTTTTGGTCAACATCAACATTTTGAAGTTATATTCATCATTCGATCAAGGGTTGATCATGATTCCCCAAGGAAAACTCTCAAATCATCAAAAGTCAAAATTTGTCAAATTAGGGATTCCTTAAGAGAAGTCAATTAAACTTTGACCAGGCATAACTTTTACATGCTTCATCAACTTTTCCCTAACCAAAGCCCATTTTAAATAAAATTCAACTCCCTACATCTTTGCTTTTATTCTCAAGTCCAAAAGATGCTTCATTTGGAATATATAAGCTCACACATTATAGGTTATTTTCAAAAGTCAACAAAAGACACTTTTTGTCAAGGAAACTTACTTTTAGATAATGTATTCAAAAGAAAAAATGATCAACATAGAGATTGTATAGGATGTCTTGATCTTTCCAAAAAGTCAAAGATCATTTTCAAAAGTTGAAAATTGAGAAAGTTATGAGTTGCACAAGTTGGACAATTTTTAAGAAATGCATGAAATGCTAAATGTGAAAACTTGAAATTTTGGACTTGTGACCTAACTTTATGGACTTCAAACATGTCCATGACCATGCAAAAGACTCCTAAACTCGCTCTTACCTTGTCTTGTATTTTCTTAGCATTTTATTTATATTTATTTTGTTTTTATTCAAATAAATGCAAAATAAATTAAATTAAATCACAAAAATCATGGGCTATGCATATGGGCTGGATTTGATCCACTTTGGAGCCCATTAATTCGTGCAAGGTACACCAAAAATGTCCAGGTTCATGCCGCATCAAGAAAGGGCAAGAATCACTCATTTTTGGCAAGCCTTGAATGTGTTTTATTCTTGTCTCAAAGGCCATCATGGCTTGGTTTTCCGTCCATATTTATCTACTCCACTCTTCCCTCTATATAAAGCACTACAAGTCAGGCCAAAGGGGGCACAAAATTCCTCTTCAAAAAGCTCTCTAAAAGCTCTTCGCAAAGCTCTACCAAATTCTCAAACATTCCTCAAAATTGCCAAAATTTGCAACTGCTTTTTCAAGCATAATCAATCCAAACCAATGATCAAATCTTACTCTTGAGATCTCCAGGAGTCTCCCCAGATCCAATAACACGTCCAACCGTGCTTAGAAGGCCATTCACGAACTCACAGGTGATAAAAAATTTGTTCATTTTTGTATAACCGGTTGCAGGTCTATCTAACTTTTTTTATGATTGAGTTGCATTCATATTAGAGAACAGGACATGAACAAGTGATTGTATGATGTTTTTGACATTATAATCACGCTCATCATGCACTCTCACATCAACATCATCAGATCTAGATCCAGCAATCCAGATCTGAGCACCCACGATAGGCCTCATGGGAGAGATGCACAGGATCCTGAAGATTTTTCCTCCAGCGCCTGGGCCAATGTTGTTAGGCCAATTGATTTCTGATTCTCACACCCCATAATTACTTGTTTTGCAGCTTGGCCTAATTTAATTTTTTTGTCTTTTTATTTTATTATTTGTTTTCGTTTACTTCAATTATTTCTTCTTTATAACAAAAACAAAACAAAAAATCTTAAAACCATAAAATCACAAAAAAAAAATATTAGACTTAGATTTTTATTAATTAAAATTAATTTTATTTAATTATTTAATCATATTTTTTTAATTAATTAATTAATTAGAATTAGGTTTCCATAAATTTAATTTAAATATTTTCCTAAAACAAAAAAAAATAACAAAAACATTTTCTTTTTACCACTTAAGATTTTTTAGGTTCTCTTTACATCTTTCTCTTTTCTTCCCCGCGCGTTTATCTATTTTTATTCGCATTACTTTCACAATTATGTAATTGTACATGGGATGTAATAGACTTTAACTAGGACCTTTTTACTTTGTCTTACCCCCATTTTTTGGTTTGTAATTCCCCTCACCCCGAATCATTCTAATAGCGTAGGTTCAAATTTCCGCATTTTTATTTTCCGTACCTTTATTAACTGCTAGATGTATGTTAATAGGCTTGCATGGAAAAAATTAAAAACAAACGCTAGAAAACCTAACATTCAAGACAAATAACTGAAACACAACACATTCGCACATGCGCACCTCTAGGATACCCTCACGTGTTGCCTTCGGAAAATCAGTCATGTCCCTCGAACGTGGAACACTTTAGTAAAGACCCTCGGTTAAAAAGATCATAGTCCCTCGATGACCCTTTGATGCTGCCTTCGGTAAACGATCTAGTCCCTTACAATAAAATTGCTAAATTGCCCTACGAGTTACCTTTATGACTGTACGATGACCCGTGTTTATCCCTCAAAACATCCAATGATAGGGCCACCTAATGCAAGGATTTGAGGTATTGCAAGGAGCCAAGGAAAAAAAGTGGAAATCGGTGGCATGTGTTGAGCAAGGATGATCTTGGAAAATATTGAGGATGAGGAATATCCAACCAGAATGGATTGCCAAGAATTCTGAAGCTACATAAAATCAATGTGAATAAGTAAAGGTTGGAGACCTCAGAAGGATCATTTCTCAGGTATGTGAAGACATAGTATCAGGAGATATATACTGTGTGAGAACTAAGGTTTCCAATCAAGGGTGTTAGGACACAGGCATATCGAAGAGCTTGTTTTCATGGTGATTAGAAGTAATTCAAGGGAGAATTCTATTTAAGGGGGGATATAATACCCCCAACTTCTCTAAATATGAAATAATAGCTAAGAGGTAAATCTCTACACTATGAACCTAATGGAAATTTAGAAATTAGTAGAGAATTCAAACAGAATAGTTGGAATGGAACTAAGATGGCACATTGGTAAATATGGTTTAGTTGGAGGACGTTGGTCCTTGGGCATACTAATGAGTGATATAAGGGTTTGTATGGCAACTCATAACCCATTTATACCTTCAAAAATCAGATTTTATGGATGAGAAGGAGGAAGGGGAAACTTAGAAGCAAGAGAGAAAGATGGAACTCATGTTCATCATTTCCAATCTTCATTTTTGTATTTTGGGTACAAATTTCAGAAAATTGGTAACAACTTTTTACTTGTAACTCGAATTTATGTGATCCCAGATCTTATGGAAAACTCATGAAATTCTCTTCAGTTTGCATAGAAATTTCGTTACTTAAATGTATGTATTGAAAGATTAAAACACAATTGAAGTTTGGGGATTTATGTTGGAAATGGATAAAAGAGGAGCTACAGATTTGATGATCATGGAGGTTCAATTTTGATTAGGAGTGGAACTCAATAACACCTTTATCACCATACAAACCTCCTTTGATGCAAGGCGAGTCTCATAGATAGAAATTTGGGGATTTTTGGAAATTGCATGTTGTGGGGATAAGGGTTTAGAGTGATCAATCCTGGATGCATGTTAGTTCCAATTGATGAATAGAAAGTATATGAACTGATTTTCATGTTTTCATGTGATGGGTACTTGGTTAGGGATGTGGAATTGGGGGTTTGGGACCCGAAAACAGAACGGTTCATGTTCTGGTTTTTCTGGAAATCGCAGACCATGCTTAGCATACGAGGTTGCACTTAGCGCGCCCTCTTGGAACTAGAAATTATGTGTTTCACAGACCGCGCTTACAGTGCAGGGCTCCGCTCAGTGTGCCCTCCTGAACATAATTTTACTATTTAATCCCCTTGAGTGCACTCTAGTACCATAGAGGGTACCAGCCGCCTGCTCAATCTTTGTGATTTATGGAAACGTATTACGGGATAAATAATACTCGTCTAATTACATAATATGTTTATTAATGGGCATGTATGAACAATACATGTAGCTGTTGAAAATGCATTATTTGATAAATGCTATGTTGTAATCATGTGTTGTTCCCGTTCGTTCTGGTTGAACATTCAGAAGTGTTGCCTGTGTGGCTTGATGTGTATGTGATTGTATTGTATATGCTTGAATCGAAGTAGGCCTGACTAATAGATAGTAAATCATGTATGACCATGACTAGTGTTGTGTGATCTCTAGTTCGTGCATGACTACTATTGTGTGATCTCTAGTCCATACCATTGTGATGTGCTTTGTGATCTCATCTGTATTATCGGTATATCATACACACCTGAGCTACCATTTCAATGTCCCTGAGTGGGTCTGAAAAGGCGTTTCCACCAAGCGTGATTATCTAAAACATCGGCATGCTCAGTATGGTGAGATTATGGTGCCACGTAGGCTACATCACTCCGGATTTACTCACTCACCTCTAATGATGCCAAGTAGGCAATATCACTAGGCTTTTGCCTGGTGGGCTCGTGTTGTCAAGATGGAATTTTTGTATCATGCTCGATGTGTTCTCTCACACGTGCCTATTGATGATTGACGAGGTCGTGATGCCATGTAGGCAATGTTACTGATGTAACTCGTCACAGATGGAATTCCACTTATGACTCATCTGTTTCATCAGGCAGTGTGCATGTAAAAGTCACTTGATGTTAGGCACTTGGACTACTCACCAAGGGTGTGATAGCATGGTCTATGTAGCAGGCAAGTAAACTTACTTCTAGATTTCATGTACACGTGTACGAGTCATCATATTTATGTGTTTATGGCTATGTGCTTGTTGTTACCTCATTGGTGAGTTATGGGACTTCCAATGACGGTGTTACCTTTTGTTGTGTATGTTTGCACTAGACTGTGAGGAAACCCCAGATTCGTGGTGAATTTGTTTTGGCGCATACATCCTGTAGAACCGGGTGAACCCATAAGATAGGGAGACTCACTGAGATTTAGTAATCTCAACCCATTATGATTATTATTTTTCAAGAACGTGTTATAGGTAAAAGAATTGTTAGATGGTCATTATTGAAGACAGCAGGCGAGCTGATGGTGGGAAGACCTCATCAGATCTTATCTTTCCTCTGTGTATTATTATAGACAAGTTGATTGTATATATTCTGATATTGGAGTTGTTCTCTATACGATTTTAATTTCTTGTCTTTTCCAGCTTATGTATATTTCTATGTACTATTTATAACATCACTGCATATTATTCTAGACATATATGTACGGGATGTTACAAAATTTGTATTTAAAAGATAATTTGGTGGATGAATACAATTTTATTTTAATATTATAACGTCTTTTTCTTTTTTTAATTTAAATGATGGATTCAATTTCTTTTAAATTCAAATATTATTATAGTTAATTCAGTCATGACATATGACAATCTAGAATTGTTGAAAAGTTTGAGAAATATAAACTTTAATCCCAAGTTAAAGAATATTTTAAGACAAATAGTACAATGTGTCTTGAGAATATTGAGTTTGGTAGAGAGATATATACAGTCAAAGAACAAAATTGAGTGGAAAAGAATAGGTTCTAACTTAATTCATATAGTTTTTATTTATATAGAAAATTTGGACCCTCATGCGAATATTATGGTTCTTTATCTCAGTTAACATAAGAAATTAATCTTTGAAGATCAAACTCAATATTCTTAAAAACTAGAGCATCAAGTGTCATAAAAAATTGACTGAAAAGAGAAATTTCATTCAATATCATTGAAAGACTCTATTATTATAGTTGTGACAATTGTTACTTGTCATAATTTTGAAGCTTCATAATATGGATATCAAGTTAGTGTTTCTTAATGGCGAAATTAAGAAATACAATATGGTACAACAGAAAAAAAATTGGGTCAATAGATACAAAGTTTATGGTTTACGAACAGATATAGTCCATTTATGAGTTAATGAAATTGTCTCATTTATAATACCATAATATTTCATAAGGTAATTGTCTCGTTTAGTTTTGAGATGTCTATTATGAAATATTATTGGGTTTTACAAGTTCATTGGGAGTAAATTTATGTTTCTAGTTTAATGTGTCGATTTTATTTTATTTAGTCATCAATGATATATAATTGTTGTGTGAAACCAAGAAATCTCTAGTGATGCAAGATTTTGGACACATCTCTTTTGTATTAGGTATTTAGATACTTGGAGATTATACTCAAGGTATCATCTGATTATCACTATATATATATATATATATATATATATATATATATATATATATATATATATATATATATATATATATATATATATATATATATATATATATATATATATATATATATATATATATATATATATATATATATATATATATATATATATATATATATATATATATATATATATATATATATATATATATATAAAGTTGAAAATTAAACTAACAAGAAAGACAATAAACTAGGTTATGTCTCAATTATCAAGGGAGACTATTAAGTCACAATTATTCTCCAAAATAAAAGAATCAGAAATTTTAGAAAATTAAGTTTTTTTATATATTTTGGGTGTGAAAATATTATATATGATTTTATATGTATATGAAAAGACGTACATAAAATTATTAAGTAGATACTTTAACAATTAAAAATTGAATTATTGAAAAAAAAGGCCAACCATGAAGATTATTATAGAGAGCAAAAGAATTTGTACACACAAATTAGAGATCTGACAATGAGGAGATCATTAGTATGTTTTACTATGATATTTTAGATGTAGACATTATAATATAAAATAAATGAAGATGAGTATTTATATCATTCAGTTACAAGGTTTTGAAAGATCACTCAAGTTATATTTTATTATAAGACAATCATTTATTATTTCAACAATAGGTTTCAAAAGTTCATTGAGTTATAAGTTATTATTGTTGAAACTAGAATAAGTTAACTTATAATTCATAGTGTCGAATAATGTGTGTGTATAATTATATTTGATTTAGTTACACACAAACTTGATTTCGATTTGAAATAGATAGATTTGATTTAAGTCTGAGTTAGATAGATTTGATTTTGTTCCAAAATAGGTATTTTAGGCTTTTATAGGTTTGGGTTTTGACTTAGACATCAAGCTAACCTAATGCAAGTGAATAAGAAACTTTTCCACAGTTTATGGGCAGAGAGAAACTCTGCGGAAAATCATTATTTATTTTTCTTCTATAAATTTTCTTTTCATTGTCATTGTTATTGTATGGTGATAATAATCTTATTCATTAAGATTGATAGAAACTCATCATGGGTTTTGGTGGATTTCCAACATCAGGTATCAGGAGCTCCGGTTAAGAGATCAAGATAAGAAGAAGGAAAACAATAGTGATGAATCGTGCAAATGGAAATTTTCCACCAAATCTCCCAATTCTGAAATGTGATAACTATGAGAATTGGTGCAAACAGATGAAAGTTATATTCTGTTTTCAAGGTCTTTGGGATCTTGTGAAATATGGATCAGAACCACTAGATGAAGATGCTTCATAAAAGGAAGAGGCAAAATACAAAGAATTGAAGAAGAAGAATTAAAAAACTCTCTTTATAATTCATAAATGTGTTAGCCCAGACAATTTCAAAAAGGTTAGTGATGTAGAATCTGCAAAAGAAGCCTGGGAAATTCTGAAGAAATCATTTGGAGGTGCTGAGAAGGTGAAAGAGGTGAGGTTACAAACTTACAAAATAATGTATGAATTACTTCAGATGGAAGATAGAGAAAGAATATCTGATTTCTTCACTAGGTTTACGAAACTAGTGAATTAAATCAAGACTTATTGAGATACGTTAAAAACAAGAGAAATTGTTTCGAAGATCTTGAGATCTTTGGCTCTGAAGTTCGATCATGTGGTAGTTTCCATAGAAGAGTCGAAGAACATGTCAACTTTGTCGAAAGAAGAACTTCAAGGGATGCTTGAATCTCATGAACAAAGAATGGCTAAAAGATATGCAGGCAAGTCGAAGGGTGGTGTGGATTTACTGGCTCAATCAATAAAAGATAATAAAGATAAAGGAAAGTGGTTCGACAATAAAGGTAGAAGTGGCCACAACAATTCGACTGGTAAAGGAAACCAGCACGAATAAAATATGTTGAAATAGAGAAGAACATACCAAGGAAACCAAAGAGGTGGTGTTACAAATAGAGGAAGAGGTGGTGGTTGAAAACCTGACAAGAGGCACATTCACAGTTATAATTGTCAGAAGTATGGTCACTATTCTAGTGATTGTCCAGAACAGCGAAAGAATCAAGAAAGTGATGCGAAGTTCGCAAAGTATGAAGAAGAAGAGATGTTGTTGATGGTTACATTAAGGGATGAAGATATATTCAAGGACCAATGGTACTTAGATTCAGGATGCTCATCATATATGTCTAGAAGAAAAGATTGGTTTGTCAACATAAAGCCCTCAATGAAGAACATGGTGAAATTTGTGAATGACAATACCTTAGCAGCTGGAGGTATTGGTGATGTTATAATTATGAGGAAATATGGCAAAAGGTCAGTGATTTCCAATGTTTTGTAAATATCAGGCATCAAGAGCAATTTGCTCAGCATAAGGCATTTGTTCGAAAATAATTACAAAGGGATGGTCGAAGACAAGATGATGAGAGTTGTCAAAGCAAATGGAAGATTAATCTTGGTAAGGAGCTAAGGAAAAAAGTGGAAATCGGTGGCATGTGTTGAGCAAGGATGATCTTGGAAAATATTGAGGATGAGGTATATCCAACCAGAATGGATTGTAGGAATTCTGAAGCTACACAAAGTTAATGTGAATAAGTAAAGGTTGGAGACTTCAGAGAGATCATTTCTCAGGTATGTGAAGACATAGTATCAAGAGAGATATATTGTGTGAGAACTAAGGTTTCCAATACGGGTGTTAGGACACAAGCATATCGAAGAGCTTGTTTTCATGGTGATTAGAAGTAATTCAAGGGTGAATTCTATTTAAGGGGGGCGGGGGAATATAATACCTCAACTTCTATAAATATGAAATAATCTCTAAGAGATAAATCTCTACGCGATGAACCTAATGGCAATTTGGAAATTAGTAGAGAATTCAAACAGAATAGTTGGAATGGAACTAAGATGGAACATTGATAAATATGTTTTAGTTGGAGGACATTGGTCCTTGGGCATACTAATGAGTGATATAAGGGTTTGTTTGGTAACTCGTAACCCATTTATACCTTCAAAACTCAGATTTTATGGATGAGAAGGAGGAAGGACAAACTTAGAAGCAAGAGAGAAAGATGGAACTCATGTTCATCATTTCCAATCTTCATTTTTGTATTTTGGGTACAACTTTCACAAAATCGGTAACAACTTTTTACTCGTAACTAGGATTTATGTGATCCTGGATCTTATGGAAAACTCACAAAATTATCTTCAGTTTGCATATAAATTTCGTTACTTAAATGTATATATTGAAAGAGAAAAATGCAATTGAAGTTTGGGGATTTATGTTGAAAATGGGTAAAAGAGGAGATACATATTTGATGATCATGGAGGTTCAATTTTGATTAGGAGTGGAACTCAATAACACCTTTATCACCATCCAAACCTCCTTTGATGCAAGCTGAGTCTCATAGATAGAAATTTAGGGATTTTGGGAAATTGCATGTTGTGGGGATAAGGGTTTAGAGTGATCAATCCTTGATGCATGTTAGTTCCAATTGATGAATAGAATGTATATGAACTGATTTTCATGTTTTCATGTGATGGGTACTTGGTTTGGGATGTGGAATTGGGGTTTGGGACCCTCAAACAGAATCGTTCATGCTCTGGTTTTTCTGGAAATCACAGATCGCGCTTAGCACACGGGGCTACGCTTAACGAGCCCTCTTGGGATTGGAAATTATGTGTTTCACAGACTGCGCTTAGCGTTCAGGGCTCCGCTCAACGTGCCCTCCTAAACATAATTTTATTGTTTAATCCCCTTGGGTGCACTCTAGTACCGTAGAGGGTACCAGCCGCCTGCTTAATCTTTGTTATTTATGGAAACGTATTGCGGGATAAATAATATTTGTATGAATACATAATATGTTTATTAATGGGCATGTATGAACAATACATGTAACTGTTGAAAATGCATTCTTTGATAAATGCAATGTTGTAAGCATGTGTTGTTCCCGTTCATTCCGGTTTAATGTTCATAAGTGTTGCGTGTGTGGCTTGATGTGTATGTGATTGTATTGTAAATGCTTGGATCGAAGTAGGCCTGACTAATAGATAGTAAATCATGTATGACCATGACTAGTGTTGTGTGATCTCTAGTTCGTGTATGACTACTGTTGTATGATCTCTAGTCCATACCATTGCGATGTGCTAAGTGATCTCATCTGTATTATCGGTATATCATACACGTCTGAGCTACCATTGCAATGTCCCTGAGGGGGTCTGAAAAGGCATTTCCACCAAGCGTGACCCACTCAGGGACATTGCAATGGTAGCTCGGGTGTGTATGATATACCGATAATACAGTTGAGATCACATAGCACATTGCAATGTTATGGACTAGAGATCACACAGCAGTAGTCATGCACGAACTAGAGATCACACAACACTAGTCATAGTCATACATGATTAGCATCTATGAGTCAGGACTACTTCAATTCAAGCATATACAATACAATCACATACACATCAAGCCACACAGGTAACACTTCTGAATGTTCAACTGAAACGAACGGGAACAACACATGATTACAACATAACATTTATCAAATAATGCATTTTCAATAATTACATGTATTGTTCATACATGCCCATTAATAAACATATTATGTAATCAAACGAGTATTATTTATCCTGCAATACGTTTCCATGAATCAAAAAGATTAAGCAGGCGGCTGGTACCCTCTACTGTACTAGAGTGCACTCAAGAGGATTAAACAATAAAATTATGTTCAGGAGGGCATGCTGAGCGGAGCCCTACACGCTAAGCACAGTCTGTGAAACACATAATTTTCAGTCTCAGGAGGGCGTGCTAAGTGCAGTCTGCGATTTCCAGAAAAACCAGAACAGGAATGATTCTATTTTGGGGTCCCAAACCCCCAATTTCACATCCCAAACTAAGTACCCATCACATGCAAACATGAAAATTAGTTCATATACATTATATTCATCAATTGGAACTAGCATGCATTAAGGATTGATCACTCTAAACCCTTATCCACACAACATGCAATTTTCCAAAATCCCCAAATTTCTATCTATGAGAATCACCTTGCATCAAAGGAGGTTTGGAGGTGATAAAGGTGTTATTGAGTTCCACTCCTAATCAAAATTGAACCTTTGTAATCATCAAATATGTAGCTCCTCTTTTACCCATTTTCAACATAAATCCTCAAACTTCAATTGCGTTTTTTGTCTTTCAATACATACATTTAAGTAACAAAATTTATATGCAAACTAAAGATAATTTCCTGAGTTTTCCATAAGATCCAGGATCACTTAAATTCGAGTTACGAGTAAAAATTTGTTACCTATTTTGTGAAATTTGTACCCAAAATACAAAAATGAAGATTGGAAATGATGAACATGAGTTCCATATTTCTCTCTTGCTTCTAAGTTTCTCCTTTCTCCTTCTCATCCATAAAATCTTATTTTTTAAGGTATAAATGGGTTATGAGTTGCCATACAAACCCTTATATCACTCATTAGTATGCTCAAGGACCAATGTCCTCCAACTAAACTCTATTTACCAATGTGTCATCTTAGTTCCATTCCAACTATTCCGTTTGAATTCTCTACTAATTTCTAAATTGTCATTAGGTTCATAGTATAGAGATTTATCTCTTAGTTATTATTTCATATTTAGAGAAGTTGGGATATTACATTCCCCCCCCCTCCCCCTTAAATAGAATTCGCCCTTGAATTACTTGTAATCACCACAAAAACTAGCTCTTCGATATGCTTGTATCCTAACACTCTTTAACGCGGTGGGAGAACTGACTTGGTTGTTTTGCATTTTATCGCAAATGTTGCGGTCAGCAAGAGTTGCCACTGACTTTTCTTTTATCCAAAAGAAAAGGTTGAAAAGAACAGGAAAGACCTTTGAGATGTTTTTTTGAGTTCGGGGGATAGATTATGAAAAGGAAAGGTGTTAGCACCCTTTTCATCCGTAGTTATCTACGGGCTCTTAGTTGCTTGCTAGATCACTTGCTTTTGTTTGAAAAAATGTGGTTTGTGTGGTTTTTCAAAGTATTTTGAAAAGGAACCATCGTTTAGGCAAACTTTGTAATGATTCCCGTTCGTAAGAATGTATAAAAAGTGTTGATCTTTTGCAAATGTTTCATGTTTGAAAGATGTTTTTTGAAAGTGTTGGTGCTTGTTTTTGAAAATAGCAAAGATGTTTGGTTTGAAAATGAGCAAGCAACTAGGAACATTCTACCTACTCAAAAGTATTTCATGTTTATTTCCTCTTTCCTTTGACATTGTTATCTTACCATTGATTTGGTGAGAAACCCTATATTTAGATGTAAAAGGGACGGGCAAGGGTCACCGTATAGTCATGAATAGCAATGTTGTAAGATATCTTAGCATTTTCTTTGAGGGACTAAGATCATTTGTAAGGCAACATTTGTAGCATCATCGATGGACTATGATCTTGTATTTTTGCTTGTTTTTGCTAAGACATCTTACATGCGTATTATGACCATTTATTTCTCAAGGCAACAAGTGGATTTATCCTAAGGGTGTAAGTGTGCAAGTGTATTGATTTATATGCATTGTTTTATCTTGATTAGGGTTGTCTAAGCATTGACTTTATCTTTCCATACAAACCCTAATTTACTAGCATTTATATATAAAGCATTAAATTGCGGAAAATAAAAATACTAAGCTATTACATCAATAGGGGAGGGGGTGTATAAATTTACAAATGGGGGAATTGCAAGAAAATTAAATCTAAATAATTATTACAGCCATATTGAATATTGTACATGATTTGAATATAAATGAAAACAAAAAAAGAAATGATTTTTGTTTGGTTTTTATAAAAAGGTTTTAACCTAAACCTAATTAAGAAAAGTGATTAATGAAAATTAAATAAAAATAACTTAAACTAAATAAGAAAAGAAATTAGCTAAAAAAGATTTTTTTTAGGGTTTTATTTATGAAAAAAGGTTTTAAATTAATAAAAATAAAAGGAAAATTAATTAATTAAAATAAACCTATGTTCTAAATTAATTTTAATTTATAAGAAAATAATATAAAAGTTAAACCTAAACCTAAATATTAATTATTAAGAAAGAAATTAATTTATTAAGAAAATGTTTTTGTTCTTTTAGTTTTATAAATAATTAAACTAAATAAGTGTAAAAATAATAAATAAAATATTTTTGGATTTTTATTAATAAAAATAAAAAATAATATTAATAATAATACTAATAATAATAATAATAATAATAATAATAATAATAATAATAATAAAGAAAAAAGAAATAAAATATAATAAGAAAAAGAAAATAAAAATGAAATTGGGCCAGGGGGTGTTGTGGTAAGTTAGAGGTTAGTAAAAGGAAGAAAATCATCAGGCCCAAGTTGGAGGCTTCCCCTGTTCAAACAAAAACAAGGAAAACAAAAAATATATGGAAAAAATGGTAAAACGGACGCTGGAGCTCGAACCTAGGTCCAAGGGGTGACAGGCGCGTACTTTAACCACTAGGGTGGTGATACATTCATTTATTAATACAAAACCATAAGTATATATTGGAAAACAACTCCATGACTGTTATCTTCTTCTCCCTCGCGCCGGAAGTCATTGCCATATTTTTGAATTTTCTAACTTCTTTATTTCTCAACCAAATTGAAAAATACAAACATGAAACATGCTTGAAATTTCAATACGAATTCAACCATGTAAATAACTAAAGCTATAAATCATAGATGAATGAGAGTTTTGTTGGCCCTAAACTGAAACCTAATTTTTTCAGAAACTTCAACTCCAAAATTCTCTAAGCTCAGGCCATGTAAATGCAAACTATAGATATATACATTTTTGTGACAATGGTATCTACATTTTATCTTTGAAAATGGAAGCCTAACAATGCCTATATGAATAGTTCAAAAGTCAGAAAACTCACCTTGCAAGAGGGTATCGTGTTTTGAGTTTGAGCAGCTTTCAATGAGTCCTAGTGATTGGGTTAGTTTTCTTAAGTTCCCAGGAAGCTAATGTGATGCTTGGCTTGAGCTGAAAGTGGCTGAGGAATTCTGGAGAAGTCCACTTGCAAAGCTCTGTTTTTGAAAATGGAACTTGATGATAGAGGTGTTACAGTTAGGCAAAAGGACTTTGGATGGTTTGTATTTGATGTTTAGAAGCTTTAGGAACCAAAAGGCTTGGAAACGCACGAGAGAGATGTGAGTTTCAAGTTTTTAGTCAGATTATGCAATAATGGAGTTTTATGATACAATTCTGAGTTTTTGTGTGTTTTGGAGCTTGTATATTCGTATGTTTTGATGCAAACAACTTGTGCATAAGTAAGGGAAAGGTTGGGAGGCCTTAGAGGGTCAGAATCACACAAGTACAAGTTATGGCTATGTTACTTGATTTAGAAGAAAAGTGAAAACATGGTTTCAAGGCAAAGTACAAGCATGGGCTGAGTTGTTTAGAGGCTTTAGACAAGTTTCTTTTGGGTTATAGATTGTGCATGATCAGAAGAAAACAAGTGCAAAGCTCAAGAACTGATTTTGTACATAAAGCTAGTTTTCCAAAATGGCAATGTGCACTTTAATCCCAAAATGGAAATAAGCATGGGCAATGCATTGAATGCTTGAGTTGAAGCTTCTTATAGCTGTGTAAACATTTAACTATGGAGTGCCTAACAATTTTTAGGCCTTCAAATAAAATATTGTGCATCCTAGCATGGATTTGCATTCTTGTTCATCATGAAATTGACCTATAATTCAAGAATGAAATGCCAACTTCATGCCTTTGATTCTCCTTGCTTAAACATGATCTCAAGGAGTTCTTGGACATTTTAGAAAGCTTGTAATGTTATCTACAACCACTCTTTGAATAAATTTTGAAAATTCCCCTTGGAACTATGTGAAAATTGCCATGCAGTTAGGTCAAAATCCTGCCTAAACTAGGGCAAAAGTTCACTAAGTTTCCAAGTTTCATGAACATGTATTCACAAAATCATAACTTGAAATCCATGGATTTCTATGAGAAGTTGTGTAAAGAAATATTTTATATCTCATTGAGATATATAACTTTCATGTTGAAAGTTTCCTTTGAATCATCTTGCATCATGGTGAAAAATTGGATCAAAGTTGTGAAAAAATATGAAGTTTTCAACACTTAAAAAAATTCTAAGTTTGGAAACTTTGACTTTTCAAAATGAATTTTTGAATTTTTGATTTCTTGATGAACAAGTTTCATATTTTGACATGTTTTGATGAATTGTGATCTTTGACACTTGATTTTGACCAAAAAGTCAAAGTTTGACTTTTCAGTATGTAGTTGACTTTTGATCAATTGACTGAAAATCAACTATCAATTAAATGACCTTGAGAAATGTTTTGAGTCATGTCATTAGGTAAAAATTATGCAATTGAAACCTTGAGATCAATTCTCAAGCCAATTAACCATTTTCTAGGTCAAAAATCAAAAATTGACCTTTCTCAGTCAAAACCCTAATTTTGACCATTTTGCCCTTTTGATGATCTGATCAAATTTCTTGAGGAATTATGGTCCCAACTTGATCAAATGACATATAGGAGTTCACAATGTTGATATGGATCAAAAATTATGAAGTTTGACTGTAAATTGACCACAGTTGACTTTTTCCTTAATATAGTTGATTTTTAGGTCAACTGATCAATTAACTGAGCAAAAATGTGTTCCAAGACTTGAAACTTGGCATGAGAAATGTTGAGGGCCCATAATGATCCATGAAAGTAATATGAGGCATTAAAAGTTCAATTATCCTTGTGCAATCTCAAACCCTAATTTCAGTCATCAGTGCTTAAGGAGGTGTCTTGAGTTGATCAACCCTTGTGCAGTCTTGAACCAAAGGAGATCTTGTGAGAGAATACTTGATACATGAGAAAGAAAATTTTGGGGTACAACATATGCCCCTGTTCAATCTTCTTAAACCTGAAGAGTTAGATTGGCAGATCCGCCATTCATGACTTGAAGGTGGAAGATGATTGAACACTAGAGTGCCCAGAAATTTGCACTCGAAGATGAATTGGGAATGGGCTTATAGATGCCATTTGGAGGAATGATGGAGATTTGCCGGAGATGGGCTTGTAGATGCCATCAAAGGGTGACTGTTGACAGAAAATGGACTAAGTCTGAACTTGATTTTAACTGGAAACGAATCAGAATAAATCTTTGGAGCGATTTATCTGAACCAGAAACGTTCATTTGGAAGGTATCAGGATAAATCATTGAGAGATTTAAACTGAAACAAAAGAGGTCTTGAATATTATTTAACTGGAGAGAATCAGAGTAAATCTTTGAGTGATTTATCTGAACCATAGAAAGTGTTTGCAAGAAAGAATAAGAACAAATCATTGAGAGACTTATCTGAACCGGTAGGGATCTGGAGAAGAACCAGAATAAATTGTTAAGAGATTTATCTGAACCAGAGAAAAAGTATGCGGGAAAGAATCAGAATAAACCGTTGAGAGATTCAAACTGAACCGGCAGGGATCTGGAGAAGAATCAGAACAAATCATTGAGAGACTTATCTGAACCAGTGAAGACATTTGTGGGAAAGAATCAGAATAAACCGTTGAGAGATTTAAAACTGAACTGGCAGGAATCTGGAGAAGAATCAGAACAAATCATTGAGAGATTTATCTGAACCAGAGATGTTCATTTGGAGAGTATCAGGATAAATCATTGAGAGATTTAAACTGAACCAAAAGAGGTCTTTGAATATTCTTTAACTGGATAAAATCAGAGTAGATCTTTGAGCGATTTATCTGAACCAGAGAAAGCGTTAGAAAGAAAGAATCAGAATAAACCATTGAGAGATTTAAATTGAACCGACAGGGATCTGGAGGAAATATTTGTTGTGTAGATGGTCGACCAGTCCTTTCTCGGGAATTGATCTATGATTAACTTACTGAAAATTCGACGATAATTTTCTGTTGATTGATTTTTCCTGAAAAGGTGAAAGGTTAGTTGCATGCAATGCCATGATGTATGAAATGCATGGTATAATGTTTTTTCTCAAAATAAATGAGATCGCGTTGTATGTATTTATGTTGTAAATGTTATGACGTATGAATGTAATGTATGGACACGTTAATTGTTATGCCACAGTGTTGCTGGAGTTGGGGAAAATAAATCCATGAGAACTGCTAAGAATAAGGAGTGTAAGTCTTCATGTTTTGAAGTTGAAGTGTTGATGAGTTTTCATTTGTTAGAGAAATAAACTATGTTGTGTAAGGGAAACATCGTGCATTGCTTGTGGATCTTATGAAATCCTGCTGGGGAATCCTGAGAAACTGGGCGACTTTCACTGGGGAACCTTTGGAGCGGTAACCGGGAGTTTTGTTCCATCGGGGATGTGAGAGCACTTGATACCACTAGGATGCATATTGGGGATACATTAGCGATCTTGTAATGGAATGTCTCGTTTTCCTCTCTTGCTAGAAAAAGCACCTGCGGGGGGATTTTGTGGAATGGTCTATAGATATTAACCTATTTTCTTAAAGCCATTAGTGATTGTCTTTCTATTTTTTGTTCCCCTTTTTGCTCATTTGTAAACAGTAGTCACATTCAAATGCATATGTTCAAAAATAAATCATTGGACGTTTTTGTAAACAAAACACAGAAATAAAGAAAAACAGATAGTTTTTCACTTTCAAAGGAATATCTTTGTATTAACTTGAATAAGTATTTTTTGTACAACGAGACGAACATTCTAGTAAGAGAATGTCGTCGTAGAATACGAAAATTGATACAAAGAAAAGATATCTATGTGAAATAATCCCATGGGGTTCCCATTCTGCTATAGCCTTCATGTCTCTGAGTGTCTCATCCACTAGCTTGCTGCCTTATCTGAAGTCGATAGGATTGATTAGACCCATTTGAGTTTGTCAATCGATATTGAAGGTTGTCTGTAAGGTGATTCAACGGGACATAGTCATATGCTTTAATTACCTAACTTTTGCCTGGACCGCCCTTTCAGGTTTTCAGTCCACCGGGATACCCTTTTTTGCCCAAGCCGCCCTTTCGGGTTTTCAGCTTGCCGGGTGTACAGATTTTTTTTTTGTATTTTATTCCTAATTTTTTCCCGAACCTTTTTGGTTCGTCGGGATGCCCTAATTTTTTCCTAGGCCAGTCGACCTAGTGGATCTTTATTCATGCGTAGTATCTTTTGACTATGTCCGCGTTTACAGGGTGTGGAAGGTCGTCGCCATCCATAATGGTTAAGATCATTGCTCCACCAGAGAATAGGCTTTTCATCACAAATGGTCCTTCGTATGCAGGATTCCATTTTCCCCTGGGATCACCTTATGGCAATATGATACACTTGATTACCAAATCACCAACCTGATATACCTGACGTCTGATCTTCTTGTTAAAAGCTTTGATCATACATTTTTGGTACATCTGACCATGACAGACAGCCGTAAGCCTCTTCTCATCAATCAAGTTCAACTGGTCAAGTTGAGTTTGAATCCATTCATCTTCATTCAGCCCTGCATCCTTTATGATTCTCATAGAAGGTATTTGGACTTCAATTGGTAGAATAGCTTCCATACCGTATACCAAGGAGAAAGGAGTTGCCCCTATTGACGTGCGTGTTGTGGTACGGTAACCATGGAGAGAAAATGGTAACATCTCATGCCAGTCCTTTTATGTTACTGTCATTTTTTGTATGATCTTCTTGATGTTTTTATTTGTGACTTCTACAGTGCCATTCATCTTCGGCCGGTAAGGAGAAGAATTATGGTGCTGGATCTTGAATTGTGTGCATAGTGCAGTGATCATATTAATGTTGAGATTAGTACCATTATTCGTGATGATTCTCTCTGGGATACTATACCGACAGATGAGATTCTGTTTCATGAATCGGGCCACAACATTCTTGGTAACAGAAGCGAAAGAAGCTGCCTTAACCCACTTTGTGAAGCAGTCAATGGTGACCAAGATGAAGCGGTGTCCATTGGAAGTTGTAGGTTTTACTTCTCCAATCATGTCGATGCCCCACATCGCGAATAGCCATGGAGAAGTCAGGACGTTTACAGGAACTGGAGGCACTTGTACTTTGTAAGCATAGATCTGACACTTGTGACAGGTTCGTGAATGCTGATGGTAATCTGCTTCCATGGTAGACCAGTAGTACCCCGCCCGTAGGATCTTTTTAGCCATCGTATGCCCACTAGAATGGGTGCCAAAAGTGCCTTCATGTAGATCAACCATGATTTTGTCTGCCTCAACCTTGTCTACACAATGAAGTAAAGTGGAGTCATGGTTGTGCTTGTAAAGAATGCCTATACTGAGGAAGAACTTAGCTGAGAACCTTCTCAAGAACTTCTTATCATTGGTTGAAGCTCCCTCCAGATACTCTTAGGCCTCGAGATACCTCTTAACTTCATGGAACCAAGGCTTGTCCACTACTTCTTCACTATCGATCTCGTGACAGTAAGTTGGTTCATCCATTCGCTCAATGTTGATCTGGGGAGCCTCGTTACCCCACTTGAGTTTAAACATGGATGACATAGTGGCTAGCGTGTCTGCTAGTTGATTTTCCTCTCGTAGAAAATGCTCAAAGGTAATTTCCTCAAAGTGTGGGATTAATGTCAACACATGTTCTTTGTAGGGGATGAGATTAGGGTGCTTCGTGTACCATTCTCCTTTGATCTGACTGATGAGTAAGGTTGAATTTCCAAATACACTTAAGGACTTGACTCCCAAATCTATGGCGGCTTTGAGACCCAAAATACACGCTTCGTATTCTACAATATTATTGGTACAGTTGAAACAAAGTCTTGCAGTGAAGGGAGTATGACATCCTTCAGGGGATATAATTACAGCACCTATGCCATTGTCGAGTGCGTTGGAAGCTCCTTCAAAAACCAAGGTCCATCGGGATCCTTGTTCAGGTCCATCATATGGTCTGAGTTCTTCAAAATTGTTTACCAACATGATGTCTTCATCTGGGAACTCAGATTTCATGGACTGGTAGTCATCCATAGCCTGATGAGCAAGGTGATTGGCTAGCACACTTCCCTTTATTGATTTTTGGGTAGTGTACTGTATGTCGTATCCAATCAGGATCATCTGCCATCTTGCTATTCTCCCAGAGAGGGCAGGCTTCTCGAATATGTATTTAATGAGATCCATCTTGGATATCAATAAGGTAGTATGGGTCAACATATACTGTCTTAGCCGGTGAGCAGCCCATGCCAGAGCGCATCAAGTTTTCTCGAGCAGCGAATATCTTATTTCATAGTCGGTAAACTTTTTGCTCATGTAATAAATAGCATGCTCTTTTCGGCTAGACTCGTCATGTTGCCCCAGCACACACCCTATTGAATTTTCTAAGACAGTTAGATACATGATCAAAGGTCTTCCCTCGACTGGCGGCATTAAAATAGGAGGCTCTTGAAGGTACTCTTTGATCTTGTCGAAGGCAGCTTGGCATTCATCATTCCATTTGACTACTTGATCTTTCTTCAGTAATTTGAAGATTGGTTCACAAGTAGCGGTTAGGTGAGAAATGAATCTGGGGATGTAGTTTAGCCTTCCTAAGAATCCTATGACTTCCTTCTCGGTGCGAGGAGCGGGCATTTCTTGTATTAATTTTACCTTTATAGGGTCCACTTCGATACATTTACCGCTGACGATGAAGCCTAGGAGTTTATCGGACTTCACTCCAAATGTGCATTTATTTGGGTTCAACCTTAGCTTGTATTTCTTTAGTCTCTCAAACAGTTTCTGCAAATGGTCAAGATGTTCCTCTTTAGTTTGAGATCTGGCTATCATGTTATCCACGTAGACCTCTATTTTGTGATGGATCATATCGTGAAACAGAGCTACCATGGCGCGCTGATAAGTTGCCCTAGCATTTTTCAACCCGAATGGCATAACTTTGTAACAGAACGTGCCCCACTGTGTGATGAAGGTCGTTTTCTCAATGTCCTCAGGTGCCATTTTCATTTGATTATAGCCTGAGAAACCATCCATAAATGAGAATACTTTATGTTGTGTGGTATTGTCAACCAGAATATCAATATGGGGAAGTGGGAAATCATCTTTAGGGCTTGCACTATTCAAATCTTTGTAATCCACACACATGCGCACTTTACCGTCCTTTTTAGGCACTGGAACAACATTGGCGACCCATTGTGGATAGGAGGTGACGGCTAAGAACCTGGTGTTGAATTGTTTCATGACTTCAGTCTTGATCTTCTATAACATGTCTGGCCGCATGCGACGAACTTTCTATTTTATTGGAGGGCAGTCTTCTTTTGTTGGTAGACGATGGACCACGATATCAGCGTCAAGTCCTGGCATGTCTTTTTATGACCAGGCAATGACTTCAACATAGTCATGTAGTAACTGAGTTAAGCGCTTCTTGACACTAGGTTCCAGATTGGCACCTACCTTTACTTCTTTCTTGTCCTCTTCGGTACCTAAGTTAATTGTGTCAATCGATTCTTCGTGGGGCTGTATGGTCCTTTCTTCCTGTTGTAGTAACCTGGCTAGTTCTCCTGGCACTTCATAATCTTCCTCACCTTCGTCTTCGGCTTGGTAGATCGGATTTTCAAAGTCACAATAGGCTATAGCAGAATCGTTACCCATGGGATCCTAAGTGGATGTGGATCTGCATTTTGATATGTGATGTAAGAGCATAGCTATCATTGAAAAAATAAATATGTAGAAAAATAAAAACAACGAGCGTAAAGTTTGCATGCAAAAATGTCCATGATTCATTGATGACATATGAAAATGTAGTAACAACCCTTACAAATGGACCGTCGTTCCTCGGGTAAGACACAAGGTTTTAAAAGTCTCAATTGTTTAACTATTACAAGTCCGACAAAAATTTAAAGAAAATTACTGTTGGATAAAAGTAATTGGGACAAAGTCTTTGGCTTCCCAGTTGTTGAGTCCTCCATTGATAGTTGGGAAAATCCATTCTTCCAGGTCACAACCGTCATCACTATCCTCCACTGCGTTGACTCCATGGTTGCTGATCCGCAAAGGTGGCCCCCCGGCACGAGCACGACGAATAGCTTTATGGGCTCCTAAAGTAAGACCCAAGCCAAATTTATCATATTTGTAATGGAAATTCGGGAGTTGGCCCCAAATAGTACACCCACCTTCTTTAGCTACTGCCTTGGCATCTTTCAGAGAAGCCATCTTTAGTGGAGGTCTGGTAATCTTTGGGACTTGGGAGACAGTCTTGGTTGCTGCCACTGTTTGTGGGACTTCCTCAAAATGCTGACACAGAGTTTCTATGAATTCACCATCCATTTCCACGTATCTGAAGGAGTTCAGGTGACAGACCATATATTCCTCTTCTCCATGGACAATGATGATTTTTCCCTTGGTTGGGTATTTCAACATCTGATGTAATGTAGAGGTGACGACACCAGCATTATGAATCCAAGGTTGGCCCAATAAACAGGAATAGGAGGGTCGAATATCCATTACATAGAAAGCTGAATCAAAGGTCTGAGTTCCAACTTTAATGGGGATGTCCACCTCCCCGTGCACCATTCTCTTCGAATCGTCAAAGGCCCTTACCACTATGTTGCTGGGTTTTAAGGTCAAACCTTCACAGTCTAGTCTATCTACAGCCTTCTTAGGCAGCACATTCAAAGATGAACCAGTATCTACCAGGACATGGGCCAAAGTAGTGCCCCTGTATTCGACATAGACAGGCAATGCCTTATTGTGTTTCCTCCCTCTAGGTGTCAGGTCAGCATCAGAAAAGCCCAAAGCGTTATCAGCGGTCAAGCTGGCCACACAGTCTTTAAATTGGTCAGCAGAGGTTTCATGTGGCACATGGGCAGTTTTAAGAAATTTCACCAAGGCCTTCACATGAGCCTCGGAGCACAACAGTAAAGCTAGCATAGAGATCTTTGAAGGGGTTTGACATAGCTGTTCGACTACATTGTAGTCGCTTCTCTTTATAATTTTCAAAATTTCTTCCATCTCCTTCTTGGAGGCCTCTGGAATAGATACTGATTGCGCCTTCATCCGGACAGGTTTAACCAAAATTCCTTTGCCCCGAGTCTCGTTCGACTCGGCGATAGGGGTGTCATAAGGATAACCATAGGAACTGTAGTAGTAGTGTCAACAGGAACAAAAGTAGGGATGATCACAGGACCGGTAACAGTTTTTGGAGGAGCAATCTCAGGGGAGAACACTTTTCCACTTCGGGTTATTTTGCTGGTTCCCACAATGTTGCTGATGTCGGGGTCAGCCTTCTCAAAAATTGAGTCTTCATCAGCCAGCCAATCTTTCTTGACCCCGTGGTAGTAGACGTCACCCTTATAGTTCCAAAGGACTGTTTTATCTGAGGAGTAAGGGATTGGCCCTGGCATAGTAATTATCAGTAGAGTCACCTTCAGAACAGATGTAATCCTAACGGGTGTTTTGATGGAGACCCTGGAAGGATTGGCATAAATGGTTCCTATTGAAACATCCTTGTAAGAAATGGTTGGAACGGGAGTCTTTTCGAACAAAATCTCTTTGTCATCCATCAGGCGCTGGACACCTATTTTAAATAAATGATAACCAGTTGGTAAGGATAAATAGAGGTGGTAGCTTTCGCCCCAGCCCGGAAATAAACCGGCCTTTAACAGGTTCCTTTTGACGGTCAGGAGAGGAGTAACAAGCTCATTAACAACAATAACAAATACATCATCTTCAATAGCGTTAACATCACGGCCGTGCTTGGGCATAGGAGCGGTGATAACATTTGAGATCTCAGGAGCATCAAACTCAATTTATTTTGCCTCGAGAAGGTCTTACACCTTGTTTTTCAAAACCCAGCAGTCGTTTGTATCATGACCTGGATTTTCTGAATGGTAAGCACAACGGGAGTTTGGGTTGTAACGGGGAGAGGAAGTGTTGGGATTCTTCAGAGCTTCTCGCAAGGTTACCAGATTAGATCTCAACAAATGTGGCAAGACTTTAGACAGCGTCATATTTATCCGGGTAAATTGTCTTACTGGTCTTTCCATTCTAGGCTAGTTGTTCCTTTGTTGAGTAGGTGCAGGCTTAGGGATCATGACGGCCCCTACCATTGGACGACGTTCAGTTCTGTCCTGATTCCTTTGAGGGTACACAACACCAACCTCTTTCTTCCTAATGAATGGTTTTCTCACGGCACTGGCGAATGCGTCCTTTTGGATCTTCCCACTCTTAATCCCAGCTTCTACTCTCTCCCTGGTCAAGATTAATTCAGTGAAGCCGACTGAGGAGCTTCCAATTAGGTGATTAAATAAAGGACCAGACAGGGTACCCAGAAACATGTCTACTAGCTCCCTATCAGACAGGGGAGGCTGGACTCTTCCTGCTAAGTCCCTCCACTTTTGAGCATAGTCTTTGAAACCCTCGCTTGAACCCCTAGCCAGACTCTGGAGTTGAGTACTGGTGGGAGCAAGATCTGCATTGTATTGATACTGCTTATAAAAATCAGTGGTCAGGTCTTCCCAATTATGGATATTGGCCCTCTCCAGTTGATAGAACCAATCTAGTTGAGTCCCGGATAGACTATCCTGGAAGAAGTGGACCCACAAATCTCTGTCAGCAGTGTGAGGTTGTATCTTCCTCATATAAGATCGGAGGTGCATCTTGGGACACGAAACCCCGTCGTACTTAGCAAACACTAGTGCCTTGAATTTTGGTGGAATAACAATCCTAAACACCAAACCCAGCTCTTTAAAGACCAGCCCGGGCACTTTCTGAATCTCCATTGCACTTAAGCGATCCTCTAACTGTTTGTATTTGTCGTCAGCCAGAGGATATTGCTCTTTTGAGTAATCAACCTCTTCTTCCTCTTCAGATTTTGGATGGTCAGTCACTTCTTTGTTTTTCCCTTCTTGATTGTCCTTTTCACCTGATGATGTTACGAAGTCTAGAGTCTGTTTGGCTTGCCCTTGGAACCTTCTTCTCAGATTCAAAACACATGTTGATTTCTTCACTTTCTTATTCTTTTCTTTGATCAGTAAAGTTTTCAAATCCTCTTGTCCTTTTTCCAGATTCAAGAACATTTATTGAAACTGAGCGTTATACGCCTGGAGATCTTTTATTGTCTGTTCAATATCCATCTCGCTGAAATAAACAGTGGAAAGATAAGGAGACATGTTGTAAGAAACCTGCTTGTGTTATGATGAATGAAGATGCATATGCAATGATTTCAAGGAAATTAGAGATTTAAATTTGCTTTAGACAAAAAGGAACACACGTTATATTAATAAATCAAAGTTTGAGTACATCATGCCTCTTTGGGCTTACAAAGAAATAAAAATACAAAACTTTAAGACAAAAAATTTGAATGCATCCTCTTTGGTGCGATGTAGGCGTTCAGACTCCGCTCTTCATGAAGCTTCCTGGTGAGTTCCAGAACCTTCTTCTCGCTGGCGTAGAATTGGGCTTCGAAAGTGTCTTGCTCTTCCTTAAGCTGTATCCAATCCCTTTGCAAGTCTTCGAGAGAGGTGGGCATGTTAGGATGAAGGATAGTGTATGGGACATCTCCTTACACAACAGGCTCTATGATAACTGGGAGAATGAAGGGGTAAGGCATCATAAGATTTTGAGCACGGGCTCGTACCCATTTGAGATAAGGCCCAAGGGGGATGGAATTCTTGTGCCCCAGTGTCTTGCTATCCACCTTGTTTACCATCCTCCAAGCTTGCATAAACCTCTGACGGTAGCCTTGCTTGTCGCTTTCGTAGTCGAACACCAAACCTTGGATGAGTACCTCATGAGAACCATCTCCTCGGGCATACCCAAATTGTTATAAAGCTAAGCAAGGGTTGTAAGTGATACCTCCCCTAACGCCAAGTAGTGGGACGTTAGGGAATTCCTCACAACGGTCAATGATAGAAGTATCATCCGAAGATCTTGAACACCAATGAATATCATAGTGGGTGAGGGACATCATCATTTGAGACTATGTCAATCTTTGCCCGTTCTTCAATGTTGATCAAGGTAAGTGTGAAATGAAACACTTGGAGAGTAGGGGATACAACACAAAAGGGTACCTCTTTTCTTCATGGTGCGGGTATGGATGCAATGTAAGATTTCTCCCAACAAGGTAGGTATAGGATTACGGGAGAGAAAGACTTCGATGGCGTTTACATCTATGAATTGGTCTGAGTTGGGGAAAAGAACCAGACCATAGATGAGAAGGGCCAGGATGTCTTCAAATGCTTGAAAATCCATATCTTCCGAGAATGAACGAGCTTTCTCTAATAGAAATTTGGCTAAAAACCCTTTGACTCCGCTTCTAGTCTCCCAATTTGCTATGATATCGGCTCTCTTCAGATGCAGAGCTTCGGCCATGACCTCAGGTTTTGGGATCCCTTCTAGACCAGTGAACGATATCTGATCAAGCACGGGAACTCCTAATAGTAGAGAGAACTCTTCTAGTGTAGGTACCAACTGATAGTCAGGAAAGGTGAAGCAATGATGTATGGGATCAAAGAATTGGAAGAGCACACACATCATCTCCTCTTGGAAATTGAAAGCATCCAAACTGATGAGTCGTCCATATTTCTTTGTAAAAGGAGAATCTCCAGGCACTCTTGATGCTAACTCTTGGAGCTGAGGGTGTGCTTTCACGAAGCTGATTCGGATGGTATTTCTTCGGACGGAGTTCATGGCCTACAAAACAAAAAACAAAGATAAATTCCTAAATCCTTCAAATGGTTAGTGAGATTGCATATGATGTCATGATGTTAATGATTTTATGTACAAGTAAGTATATACAAACAAAACAAACAAGTCCTTAGGTTACAAAATCACAAAATAATGTATGAATTGCTTCAGATGGAAGATAGAGAAAGAATATCTGATTTCTTCACTAGGTTTACGAAACTAGTGAATTAAATCAAGACTTGTTGAGATACATTAAAAACAAGAGCAATTGTTTCAAAGATCTTGAGATCTTTGGCTCTGAAGTTCGATCATGTGGTAGTTTCCATAGAAGAGTCGAAGGAAATGTCAACTTTGTCGAAAGAAGAACTTCAAGGGACGCTTGAATCTCATGAACAAATAATGGCTAAAAGATATGCAGGCAAGTCGAAAGGTGATGTGGCTTTACTGGCTCAATCAACAAAAGATAAGAAAGATAAAGGAAAGTGGTTCGACAATAAAGGTAGAAGTGGCTACAACAATTCGACTGGTAAAGGAAACCAGCACGAATAAAATGTGTTGAAACAGAGAAGACCATACCAAGGCAACCAAAGAGGTGGTGTTACAAATAGAGGAAGAGGTGGTGGTCGAAAACCTAACAAGAGGCACATTCACGGTTATAGTTGTAAGAAGTATGGTCATTATTCTAGTTATTGTCCAGAAAAGCGAAAGAATCAAGAAAGTGATGCGAAGTTCGCAAAGTATGAAGAAGAAGAGATGTTGTTGATGGTTACATTAAGGGATGAAGAAAGATTCAAGGACCAATGGTACTTAGATTCAGGATGCTCATCATATATGTCTGGAAGAAAAGATTGGTTTGTCAACATAAATCTCTCAATGAAGAACATGGTGAAATTTGTGAATGACAATACCTTAGCAGCTGGAGGTTTTGGTGATGTTATAATTATGAGAAAATATGGCAAAAGGTCAGTGATTTCCAATGTGTTGTACATACCATGAATAAAGAGCAATTTTCTCAGCATAAGGTAGTTGGTCGAAAAGAATTACAAAGGGATGGTCGAAGACAAGATGATGAGAGTTGTCAAAGCAAATGGAATATTAATCTTGGTAAGGAGCCAAGGAAAAAAGTGGAAATCGGTGGCATGTGTTGAGCAAGGATGATCTTGGCAAATATTGAGGATGAGGAATATCCAACCAGAATGGATTGCCAGGAATTCCGAAGCTACACAAAGTAAATTCGAATAAGTAAAGGTTGGAGACTTCAGAAAGATCATTTCTCAGGTATGTGAAGACATAGTATCAGGAGAGAGATATTGTGTGAGAACTAAGGTTTCCAATCAAGGGTATTAGGACACAAGCATATCGAAGAGCTTATTTTCATGGTGATTAGAAGTGATTCAAGGGTGAATTCTATTTAAGGGGGGCGGGGGAATATAATACCCCAACTTCTCTAAATATGAAATAATAGCTAAGAGATAAATCTCTACACTATGAACCTAATGGCAATTTAGAAATTAGTAGAGAATTCAAACGAAATAGTTGGAACGGAACTAAGATGACACATTGGTAAATATAGTTTAGTTGGAGGACATTGGTCCTTGAGCATACTAATGAGTGATATAAGGGTTTGTATGGCAACTCATAACCTATTTATACCTTCAAAAATAAGATTTTATGGATGAGAATGAGGAAGGAGAAACTTAGAAGCAAGAGAGAAATATGGATCTCATGTCCATCATTTCCAATCTTCATTTTTGTATTTTGGGTACAACTTTCACAAAATTGGTAACAACTTTTTACTCGTAACTCGGATTTAAGTGATCCCGGATCTTATGGAAAACTCACGAAATTCTCTTCAGTTTGCATATAAATTTTGTTACTTAAATGTATATTTTAAAAAGAGAAAAATGCAATTGAAGTTTGGGGATTTATGTTGAAAATGGGTAAAAGAGGAGCTACAGATTTGATGATCATAGAGGTTCAATTTTGATTAGGAGTGGAACTCAATAACACCTTTATCACCATCCAAACCTCCTTTGATCCAAGGTGAGTCTCATAGATAGAAATTTGGGGATTTGGGGAAACTGCATGTTGTGGGGATAAGGGTTTAGAGTGATCAATCCTTGATGCATTTTTGTTCCAATTGATGAATAGAATGTATATGAACTGATTTTCATGTTTTCATGTGATGGGTACTTGGTTTGGGATGTGGAATTGGGGGTTTGGGACCCCAAAACAGAATCGTTCCTGTTCTGGTTTTTTTGGAAATCGCAGACCGCGCTTAGCACACGGGGCTACGCTTAACAAGCCCTCCTGAGACTGGAAATTATGTGTTTCACAGACTGCGCTTAGCGTTCAGGGCTCCGCTCAGCGTGCCCTCCTAAACATAATTTTATTGTTTAATCCCCTTGAGTGCACTCTAGTACCGTAGAGGGTACCATCCGCCTGCTTAATCTTTGTGATTTATGCAAACGTATTGCAGGATAAATGATACGCGTATGATTACATAATATGTTTATTAATGGGCGTGTATGAACAATACATGTAACTGTTAAAAATGAATTATTTGATAAATGCCATGTTGTAATCATGTGTTGTTCCCGTTCATTCTGGTTGAATGTTCAGAAGTGTTGTGTGTGTGGCTTGATGTGTATGTGATTGTATTGTAAATGCTTGAATCGAAGTAGGCCTGACTAATAGATAGTAAATCATGTATGATCATGACTAGTGTTGTGTGATCTCTAGTTCGTGCATGACTACTGTTGTGTGATCTCTTGTCCATACCATTGCGATGTGCTATGTGATCTCATCTGTATTATCGGTATATCATACACGTCTGAGCTACCATTGCAATGTCCATGAGTGGGTCTAAAAAAGAATTTCCACCAAGCATGACCCACTCAGGGACATTGTAATGGTAGCTCGGGTGTCTATGATATACCGATAATACATATGAGATCACATAGCACATCACAATGTTATGGACTAGAGATCATACAGTAGTAGTCATGCACGAACTAGAGATCACGCAACACTAGTCATGGTCATACATGATTTATTATCTATGAGTCAGGCCTACTTCGATTCAAGAATATACAATACAATCACATACACATCAAGCCACATAGGCAACACTTCCGAACGTTCAATCAGAATGAACAGGAATAACACATGATTACAACATAGCATTTATCAAATAATGCATTTTCAACAGTTACATGTGTTTTTCATACATGCCCATTAATAAACATATTATGTAATCAAACGAGTATTAGTTATCCCGCAATACGTTTCCATGAATCACAGAGATTAAGCAGGCGGCCGGTACCCTCTACGGTACTAGAGTGCACTCAAGGGGATCAAACAATAAAATTATGTTCAGGAGGGCATGCTGAGTGGAGCCCTACACCCTAAGCACAGTCTATGAAACACATAATTTATAGTCCCAGGAAGGCGTGCTAAGCACAGCCTCGTGTGCTAGCGCGGTCTGTGATTTCCAGAAAAACTAGAATAGGAACGATTCTGTTTTAGGGTTCCAAACCCCCAATTCCACATCCCAAACCAAGTACCCATCACATGCAAACATGAAAATTAGTTCATATACATTCTATTCATCAATTGGAACTAGCATGCGTCAAGGATTGTTCACTTTAAACCATTATCCCCATAAAATGCAATTTTCCAAAATCTCCAAATTTCTATCTATGAAACTCACCTTGCATCAAAGGAGGTATGGATGGTGATAAAGGTGTTATTGAGTTCCACTCCTAATCAAAATTGAACCTCCATGATCATCAAATCCGTAGCTCCTCTTTTACCCATTTTCAACATAAATCCCTAAACTTCAATTGCGTTTTTCTCTTTCAATACATACATTTAAGTAACGAAATTTATATGCAAACTGAAGATAATTTCCTGAGTTTTCCATAAGATCTGGGATCACTTAAATTTAGGTTACGAGTAAAAAGTTGTTACCAATTTTGTGAAAGTTGTGCCCAAAATACAAAAATGAAGATTGGAAATGATGAACATGAGTTCCATATTTTTCTCTTGCTTCTAAGTTTCTCCTTCCTCCTTCTCATCCATAAAATCTTATTTTTGAAGGTATAAATAGGTTATGAGTTGCCATACAAACCCTTATATCACTCATTAGTATGTTCAAGGACCAATGTCATCAAACTAAACCATATTTACCAATGTGTCATCTTAGTTCCGTTCCAACTATTCTGTTTAAATTCTCTACTAATTTCTAAATTTCCATTAGGTTCATAGTGTAGAGATTTATCTCTTAGTTATTATTTCATATTTAGAGAAGTTGGGATATTACATCCCCCCCCCCCCCTAAATAGAATTTGCCCTTGAATTACTTGTAATCACCATAAAAAGTAGCTCTTCGATATGCTTGTGTCCTAACACCTTGTAACACGGTGGGAGAAATGACTTGGTTATTTTGGGTTTTATCGCAAATTTTGCAGTTAGCAAGAGTCGCCGCCGATTTTTCTTTTATCCAAAAGGACAGGTTGAAAAGAACAGGAAAGACCTTTAAGATGTTTTCTTGAGTTTGGGGGGTAGATTATGAAAAGGAAAGGTGCTAGCACCCTTTTCATCCGTAGTTATCTACGGGCTCTTAGTTGCTTGCTAGTTCACTTGCTTTTGTTTGAAAAAATATGGTTTGTATGGTTTTTGAAAGTATTTTGAAAAGGCACCATCGTTTATGCAAACTTTGTAATGATTCCCGTTCGTAATAATGTATACAAAGTGTTGATCATTTGCAAATGTTTCATGTTTGAAAGATGTTTTTTGAAAGTGTTGGTGCTTGTTTTTTTAAAATGGCAAGGATGTTTGGTTTGAAAATGAGCAAGCAACTAGGAACATTCTACCTACTCAAAAGTCTTTCATGTTTATTTCCTCTTTCCTTTGACATTGTTATCTTACCACTGATTTGGTGAGAAACCCTATCTTTGGATGTAAAAGGGACGGGAAAGGGTCATCGTATAGTCATGAATAACAATGTTGTAAGATATCTTAGCATTTTCTTTGAGGGACTAAGATCATTTGTAAGGCAACATTTGTAGTGTCATCGAGGGACTATGATCTTGTATTTTTGCTTATTTTTGCTAAGACATCTTACATGCGTATTATGACCATTTATTTCCCAAGGCAACAAGTGGATTTACCTTAAGGGTGTAAGTGTGCAAGTGTATTGATTTATATGCATTGTTTTGTCTTGATTAGGGTTGTCTAAGCATTGATTTTATCTTTCCATACAAACCCTAATTTACTGGCATTTATATATAAAGCATTAAATTGAAGAAAATAAAAATACTAAGTTATTACATCAATAGGGGAGGGGGTGTACAAATTTATAAATGGGGGAATTGCAATAAAATTAAATCTAAATAATTATTACAACCATATTGAATATTGTACAAGATTTGAATAAAAATGAAAGAATATAAATGAAAACAAAAAAAAAGAAATAATTTTTGTTTGGTTTTTATGAAAAGGTTTTAACCTAAGCCTAATTAAGAAAAATGATTAATGAAAATTAAATAAAAATAACTTAAACTAAATAAGAAAAGAAATTAGCTAAAAAAGATTTTTTTTAGGGTTTTATTTATGAAAAAAGGTTTTAAACTAACAAAAATAAAGGGAAAATTAATTAATTAAAATAAACCTAAGTTCTAAATTAATTTTAATTTATAAGAAAATAATACAAAAGTTAAACCTAAACCTAAATATCAATTATTAAGAAAGAAATTAATTTATTAAGAAAATGTTTTTGTTCTTTTAGTTTTATAAATAAATAAACTAAATAAGTGCAAAAATAATAAATAAAATATTTTTGGATTTTTATAAATAACAATAAAAAAATAGTATTAACAATAATAATAATAATAATAATAATAATAATAATAATAATAATAATAATAATAATAATAATAATAATAATAATAATAATAATAATAATAATAATAATAAAGGAAAAAGAAATAAAATATAATAAGAAAAAGAAAATAAAAATGAAATTGGGCCAGGGGGTGCTGAGGTAAGTCAGGGGTTTGTAAAAGGAAGAAAATCATCAGGCCCAAGTTGGAGGCCCCACCTGTTCAAACAAAAACAAGGAAAACAGAAAATATGTGAAAAAAATGGTAAAGCGGACGTTGGGGCTCGAACCCATGTCCAAGGGGTGATAGGCGCGCACTTTAACCACTAGGGTGGTGATACATCCGTTTATTAATACAAAACCATAATTATATATTGGAAATCAACTCCATGGTTGTTATCTTCTTCTTCCTCGCGCCGGAATCCATTGCCATATTTTTGAATTTTCTAAATTCTTCATTTCTCAACCAAATTGAAAAATACAAACATGAAACTTGCTTGAAATTTCAATACGAATTGAACCATGTAAATAACTAATGCTATAAATCATAGATGAATGAGAATTTTGTTGGCCCTAAACTGAAACTTAATTTTTTCAGAAACTTCAACTCCAAAATTCTCTAAGCTCAGGCCATATAAATACAAATTATGGATATGTACAATTTCGTGGCAATGGTATCTACATTTTATCTTTGGAAATGGAAGCCTAACAATGCCTATATGAATAGTTCAAAAGTCAGAAAACTCACCTTGCAATAGGGTATCGTGTTTTGAGTTTGACATCTTTCAATGAGTCCTAGTGATTGGGTTAGCTTCCTCAAGTTCCCAGGAAGCTAATGTGATGCTTGGCTTGAGCTGAAAGTGGCTGAGGAATTCTGGAGAAGTCCACTTGTAAAGCTCTATTTTTGAAAATGGAACTTGATGATGGAGGTATTACAGTTAGGAAAAAGGACTTTGGATGGTTTGTATTTGATGTTTAGAAGCTTTAGGAACCAAAAGGCTTGGAAACGCGCGAGGGGGATGTGAGTTTCAAGTTTTTGGTCAGATTATGAAATAATGGAGTTTTGTGATATAGTTCAGAGTTTTTGTGTGTTTTGGAGCTTGTATATTCATTTGTTTTGATGCAAACAACTTGTGCATAAGTAAGGGAAAGGTTCTGAGGCTTTAGAGGGTCAGAATCACACAAGTACAAGTTATGGCTATGTTACTTGATTTTGAAGAAAAGTGAAAACATGGTTTCAAGGAAAAGTACAAGCATGGGCTGAGTTGTTTAGAGGCTTTAGACAAGTTTATTTTGGGTTATAGATTGTGTATGATCAGAAGAAAATAAGTGCAAAGCTCAACAACTGATTTTGTGCATAAAGCTACTTTTCCAAAATGGCAATGTGCACTTTCTTCCCAAAATGGAAATAATCATGGGCAATGCATTGAATTCTTGAGTTGTAGCTTCTTACAGCTATGTAAACATTTAATTATGGAGTGCCTAACAATATTTAGGCATGCAGAGCAAAGATTGTGCAGCCTAGCATGGATTTGCATTCTTATTCATCATGAAATTGACTTATAATTCAAGAATAAAATGCCAACTTCATGCCTTCGATTCTCCTTGCTCAAACATGATCTCAAGCAGTTATTGGACATTTTAGAAAGATTTTAATGTTCTATACAACCCCTCTTTGAATCAATTTTGAAAATTCCCCTTTGAACTATGTGAAAAATGTCCATGAAGTTAGGTCAAAATCCTGCCTAAACTAGGGCAAAATTTCACTAAGTTTCCAAGTTTCATGAACATGTATTCACAAAATCATAACTTGAAATCCATGCATTTCTAGTATAAGTTGTGTAAAGCAATTTTTTAGATCTCATTGAGATCTACAACTTTCATGTTGAAAGTTTCCTTTGAATTATCTTGCATCATAGTGAAAAATTGGCTCAAAGTTGTGAAAAAATATGAAGTTTTCAACACTTAGAAAAAATTCTAAGTTTGGAAACTTTGACTTTTCAAAATGAAATTTGGAATTTTTTATTTCTTGATGAACAAGTTTCATATTTTGACATGTTTTGATGAATTGTGATCTTTGACACTTGATTTTGACCAAAAAGTCAAAGTTTGACTTTTCACTGTGCAGTTGTCTTTTGATTAGTTGACTGAAAATCAACTATCAATCAAATGACCTTGAGCAATGTTTTGAGTCATTCCATTAGGTCAAAATGATGCAATTGAAACCTTGAGATCAAGTCTCAAACCAATTAACCATTTGCTAGGTCAAAAATCAGAAATTGCCCTTTCTCAGTCAAAACCCTAATTTTGACCATTTTGCCCTTTTGATAATCTGATAATTTCTTGAGGAATTGTGGTCCAAACTTGATCAAATGGCATATAGGAGTTCAAAATGTTTATATGGATAAAAAATTATGAAGTTTGACTATAAATTGACCCCAGCTGACTTTTTCCTCAATACAACTGATTTTTAGGTCAACTGATCAATTAACTGAGCAAAAATGTGATCCAAGACTTAAAACTTGGAATGAGCAATATTGAGGGTCCATAATGATCCATGAAAGTAATATGAGGCATTAAAAGTTAAATTATCCTAGTGCAATCTCAAACCCTAATTTCAGTCATCAGTGTTTAAAGAGGTGTCTTGAGTTGATCAACCCTTGTGTAGTCTTGAACCAAAGGAGATCTTGTGAGAGAATACTTGATAAATGAGAGGAAAAATTTTGGGGTAAAACACACTCTTTCTTGGAAACCTTAGTTCTCACATAATATCTCTCTCTTGATACTATGTCTTCACATACCTGAGAAATGATCCTTCTGAGGTCTCCGACCTTTACTTATTCACATTGATTTTGTGTAGCTTCGGAATTCCTGGAAATCCATTCTGGTTGGATATTTCTCATCCTCAATATTTTCCAAGATCATCCTTGTTCAACACATGCCACCGATTTCCATTTTTTCCTTGGCTCCTTGCAATACCTGAAAAGGCGGCTTGGGCAAAAAAGGGCATCCTGGTGGACTGAAAACCCGAAAAGGAGATCCAGGAAAAAGTTTGGTATTAAAGCGTATGACTATGTCCCGTTGGATCACCCATCTACTTACAGCAAGCTTTGTTACCAATGTCAAGTTCAAATGGTACAGATCAGTTCAATCAACTTCTTCCGACAGCAAAGGATGAGATGCTTGAAGACATAGGGGAAATAGTAGAGTTGAAACTTGATGGGATCGTTTCCGCATAGCCATTTTTATCTGTTGTTATTTATACTTTTCATTCTTAAGATGATTTCCTCTTACCAGGATCTCTATCTCTTTGTACAAAACTGCCTGTTTATAGGAAAACTCTGAATACAAATATGTTTCAAAATTCAAATTTGTTTCATTTTCTCTGTTTTATTTGCAAAAACGTCCAGTGACTAAATTGAATGAACATATGTATTTGAATATGATTACTGTTAACAAACATGTGCATACAAATAAGAATAATTACTTACTAAAGACCCTAGGAATCGGGATAAAATTTTAGCTATTCTCAAAATTCCCGCAGAGTCATCTTCATAAGCTCATCCCCACCAGAAATGATTTCCTCAATACAATTTACAGGTATTTATCTCTCCAGCGGAGTTTATTTCTCCAACACTGTAAAATCCCTGGTAGAATTCTCTTCTCCAGCAGGGTTTATTTCCCCAACGGGGTTTATTTCTCTGATTTATCGCAGTTCCCCAGCGGGATTCTCTTCCCAGGCCAGATGTAGTTCAACTTTGTCCTTCCCAAAAGCGTTGACATACGTATCTAAAACTTGGTCAGACATCACGTCAGAGGATTGTCCATCTCTTTTATCCCCAGACAGGATATACAAGAGTCAAATCCTTCAAGAGAATGATGAATGACCAATTTTCCTGGAATTTTGTCATCCCCAAGCAAAAGTCGAACGTCCCCAGTAGAGGGTCCTCAAACAGAAAGCAGGAATCCCCGGTGTAGACATTCTAAACAAGATTGAAGATTCATATTCTTCATTCCCCAGCAACAGTCAAGAATTTATGTTCCCCAGCCAAAGATGTCATACGGAGTTGCCGATATGTTCCAGCGACATATCACATCCATACATCATTTACAAAATATCATAGCATATGCATACTGTTGTACCCCAAAATTTTCCCTCTCTTTTCTCAAGACATTTTCTCACAAGAATTTTAAAAAGTTCAAGTTTTCACAAGTATAATTGGATTTTTAATTGGGCTTTCAAGCATCAAATCAAAGAAGATCAAGTTTGCCTTGATTCATAAGCTTCGATTAGGCATTTAGCCTCCTTCGAGCAACCTTTGTTTCACAAAGCTTCGATTGGGCATTTGGCCTCTTTCGATGCAAGTTTGTTTCACAAATCTTCGATTGGGCATTTGGCCTCTTTCGATGCAAGCTTGGTTCACAAGTTTCAATTGGGTACTTGGCCTCCTTCGATCAAGTTTAATTCACAAAGCTTCGACTGAGCATTAGCTGCTTCCCTCATGCTAGCAGGCACAAGGCAATGACTTCCGTCATGCTAGCATGCACAAGGAAATGACTCCCCTCATGCATGCTTCGATTCCACCTTTAAACCCTTCAACACACATAGTTTCTACACTATGACAAAAAATGTGTGGATTCGAAAGACACATATTTGGTGGCCCATTCGAAGAACATAATTTTGTTGGATTCAAAGAACAAATAATTTATGGATTCGAAGAACCTACAATATGGTTCATTTGAAGGACATACATTTGGCCCCTTTGAAGGACACACATATGGTCCATTCGAAGGACGTACATTTAGCCCACTCGAAGGACACACATATGGTCCATTCGAAGGACATACATTTGGCCCCATCGAAGGATACACAATTGGTCCATTCGAAGGACATATATTTGGCCCCTTCGAAGGACATACAATTGGTCCATTCGAAGGACACACAATTGGTGTTTTGTCTTTTGATGAGTCTGGTTAAAAATAGTCTGCTGTGAAACAGTCTTGCACCAAGCTGCCACAACACTCCAAAAATGCTGCAAAGCAGTCCTGCTATGCTACTCCCATATTCGCACCAAATTGGCATACAAAGAGCTGCACCTGGAAGGCTATGAAGACAATATACCTAATTTGTTCAAATCTCATTTGTTTTCCCCCTCAAATCTCAACCAAACTCTTCTATAAATAAGATGTTCCACAACACATCTAAGAGGGATTTTTAGTAGCTGGAGAGACTTTTGTTGTGTAAATAAAATCATCAAACTCTTAAACTCTCACAAAAATCTCAAACCCCTTCATACATCAATCAGCCTTTCGATTCACTCCCTATCCTCCATATATCAGTCTTTCAATTCACTCCCTAGCCTCCATATGCTAGCCTTCTGATTCACTCCAAACATACCATATACCAGCCTTTCGATTCAAGCAAAGTAGTGATCCCACTAGCTCAAGGAAGGCTCCTGCAGGCTTAACCCACCATTGAATCATTCCTAGAAGTCATACAAAGCTCATTCGAATTGCACTCCAAGAGGTAAGTTTCTTTCAAAACATAGAACTTTTCATTCAAGCATCATTTATATATATATTGAAAAGAAAAATGTAGACATCATGTCTAGGAAGTTGACCATACTCTTAGCTTTCGATCATCATTGCTTGTAAATTTAAAAAAGGTTCATCTCTGAACAGTTAGGCTTTGGTTTTGATATTTCATGCCGACCTTCGACCTAATAGCTTTCAAAAGTTACATGGTTAGATTTGTATTCAGATTTTATGCAGGTTTTTACATTTTTCAATTGGCTGAAGAATGAAGCTTTTCGAAGCTTAACATTAGAGTTATGTATCCCTGCGCTCGAAGGAAGAAGTTGGGAATTTCATACACGAGTTCAGTTTGTACCTAATCGAAGTTATCTGATGAACGGATGAAACAGACCACCCCAGTGGTACAAACAACGTGCGCTAAAGCCTTGCCATGTAGAAGGTCATGGGTTCAAGCCCCTGTGAGACCTTATGTTCATCTATCATGTTTTCTCACTCTACTTCGGTTGCAGGAAATACACTTGGGCCTCCACAATCGGACTTTGACGTTTTTATGTTTCTGAACCCCCCTGCTTACTAACACAAAAACCGCCTAAACACAAAACTGTTTTTTTACACAAAAACTGTTTTAAACACAAAAATTGTTTTCCACACAAAAACTGTTTTAAGCACAAAAACTGTTTTCTACACGAAAACACCAAAAATATATTTAAATAATTTAGTATATTTTATTTAATCTCTTACAATGAAAAAGACCAAAAAAAACATTTTTCTATTTATTTTCTTTTCTTTAACTTAATTAAATTTCCTTAACAAAAACAAAACAAATTTATTCCTTTTTCCATTTTTGTTTTGTACATTATATTCCTTATACATTATTCAAGTTTCAATATGATTGTAATAGATAATTAGGATTTAATTTCTTTCAATCCCCATTTGTAAATTTATATCCCCCATCCCCCAAGTGATGTAATAGCGTAGTAAATTTGCTTTCCGCAATTTATCACTTTAATATAAATGGTTAGTAATTAGGGTGTGTATGGCAAGACAAAATAAACAAGTAGACAAATCCAAATTCAAGACTAACCGCATGCAATCAAACACACTACACACACATGCACCTCTAGGGTAATATCACTTGTTGCCTCAGAAAATAGTCATGTCCCTCGAATATGGGTGTTTTAGCAAAGACCCTCGATAAAAAGGTCATGGTCTCTCGATGTCCCTCGATGTTGCCTTCGGTAAACAATCTAGTCCCATACGAAAATGCTAAAATGTCTCATATGTTGCCTTCTATAACTATACAATTGACCCACGCTCGTCCCTTCACATCCAACGATGGGGCTTCTTACCAAATCAATGGTAAGATAACAACATCAAAAGGAGGAGGAAAAGAACATAGACCTTTTAATTAGGTAGGACGCTCGTAGTTGCTTGCTCTTAAACTAAAACAATTTTTCACACTTACACTTTCAAAAACATCTTCAAAACAAGCATCTCTTTGAACTATTTTCAAAAAAGTCCAACACTTTGTATGCATTCTTATAGAGACGTGAATCATTACAAAGTTTGCCTCAACGAAGGCGCTTTTCAAAAATACTTTCAAAATACACCATAAAACACATTTCAAACAAAGAATTTTCAAGTGATCTAGCAAGCAACTAATAGCCCATAAATAACTATGGATGAAAAGGGTGCTAACACCTTCCCTTTTCATAATCTACCCTTCGAACTCAAGAAAATATCTCAATGGTCTTTCCTGTTCTTTTCACCCTTTCCTATTTGGATAAAAGAAAAGTCGGTGGCGACTCTTGCTATCCGCAACAATTGCAATCAAACGCAAAACAACCAAGTTAGTTATCCCACCGTATTATAGAACTGGTGACTCTGTTGGGGATAACTTAAAAGTGGGGTTACCTTAGGGCTAGATCACCTTTATAATGCTTTCTTTGTTTGACTTGCTTGCTTTATATTTTTGGGTCCTTGTTTGTGTTATTGTTAAAGATCCTACACCCGGATCTGAGGCACCTTTTTAGGTAAGTAGAAATAAATCATGGAGGTTTTACGACATAGACCGATATGGAAAAAGTGATAGCTACATTAGCGTGACACTCTGGCTTGTACTAATGTTCCTTGAGTCAGTCAAGGATAACATTAGGCTTCCTTATAGTGTCATTAAGAACTAACTGACCTTTAGAACCTTTAATTGACTAACCCTAAGCCATTAGAAACTAGTGAGATGGCCGACTTTGGTTCCGACCGGAGATTGGTTGATACTCGATACTACACTCATTGAGATTGGAATTTTAGGATATTTTGGCTGCAATACTTCGGTGCTTGAGCTAAAACAATGCCTAAAAGAAAAGTCAATGATATGAGAATCCTTAGAACCCATTCACTTTCTAGGACAGGTTGAGCCAACTGAAACTTCAAGAGCGTACTTACCTATAAAACCCCATGCAAGCCTAAACCTGAGGACTTGTTTGCTTTGTGTGTATATGATTATTTGTACATAACAACTTGTTTGCTTTTGCTTGTGTATGATTACTTGTACATAATATCATGACATCATACCATAGCATTTTCAATAACCATTTCAAGGATCTCAAGGGCCTATAATGCAGGGTCGTGATGAACCAGACGTCTATCAAGGGGCAAGAGGTTTTCTTTCTCCTCTAACCAAATGCCGTCAAGAACCAAAGTACGATAACTTGAGTCAATGGGCTATGACCCACTTGACATGGTGAGCTTGATTCTCGTGGAAGGGCATTCAATGATACGAAGTTCTCCAATCAAAGTTATGATCAAAGTTCAATTTCTAACATCTTCTTGTGTTTACCCCACAAGATCCTTGAAAACATTGCATCCACATATCATGCATGTTATCATAACAGGTTTTTCCCATACAGGTTTCTCATCTGCTTACTATTTATTTAAGTAGAGATGGCTCTAGAGCAAACAGTTAAAGATCTCAAAGCTCAGAATGCCCAGTTCCAACAAATTCTCCTGAACTTAGCCAAGGGGCAGGAAGATCTGAACACACTCTTCACCAAAGACAAGAAGAAAAAGACAAAGAAACCAGTGGGTGTCCTGAATTTGGAAAGGAGGTTCAGAGGACCAGCAAAGCGAGCTCTAGAATTCACAACTCCGTCAACTAAGGGGGACAATCAAACAAAAGAAGGGGACCACAGTCTGGGATCTAACAAAGAAGAGGCTGACTATGCTGAAGAACAGTATCCTCCTGCCGATGACAAATATAAACAGCTAGAGGATCGTCTCAATGCCATGGAAATTCAGAGAGTACCTGGTCTGGATTTTGAAGAATTGGGTTTGGTTTTTGGAGTGGTCATCCCACCGAAATTCAAGATTTATGCTTTTTCCAAGTATGATGGGGTCTCTTGTTCTAAGATGCCTCTGAGATCTTATGTCCACAATATTCAACCACATACCACTGATTAAATGCTATGGGTCCATTTCTTCCAAGAGAGTCTAGCTGGGACTCAACTTTAATGGTTCTATCAATTGGAAGGTTCTCGCGTTCACACCTGGGAGGATCTAGCTGCTGCTTTCT
This sequence comes from Vicia faba, assembly GCA_948472305.1. NCBI lineage: Eukaryota > Viridiplantae > Streptophyta > Magnoliopsida > Fabales > Fabaceae > Vicia > Vicia faba. Next base: position 185,958,184 of record OX451738.1, on the reverse strand, counting down.
ACAAGCAGTGCTAATACAACGCTGATCTTGCACCAACTCGTGTGCAATTGTAGAATATGACCATGGGTTCCAATGAGGGCTTCAAAGGATACGCCCAAAAATGGAGAGACCTATATGACAAGGTGCAGCAACCCTTAACTGACTGTGAGCTGATTGATATCTTTATGGGAACTTTGTCAGACCCATTTTTCAACCATCTAATCGAAAGTTCTTCAGTTGGGTTCACCGAGCTAATACTGACAAGCGAAAGAGTAGAAGCTGGAATCAAGAGCGGTAAAATCCAAAAGGGTGTATCTTCAAGTGCAGGGAAGTAGCCTTTCATTGGGAAGAAAGAGTCTAATGCCGTATACGACCAAAAGGGTCGTAACAAGGGTAACCATGACCAATCTGTGGGGGAAGTCCTTATCTCCAATCCTACGAGTATACAACAACGTCAACAGGGGAATCAGTGCAAGGAGGTCGCGCCTAAAAGACAATTCACCAAGATTAACATGTCACTGGCTCAAGCGTTACAGCATATGTTAAAGGCAGAGCTGATTATGTTAAAGGCTCCTCTCTGGAATCCCAATACCTCTGCTCCTAGTTACCACCTTAATGAAAGGTGTGCATACCATTCTGACAGTCCTGGACATGCTACGAACAGTTGTTGGGCTCTGAAGAACAAAATTCAAGATATGATTGACGCCAAGGAGATTGAATTTGATCCACCTGCTACTCCTAATGTGATCACTGCTCCCATGTCAAATCATTGAGAGCGTCCAGTTCATTTTGAATTTTAAATTTTAATTTCTTTTGTTTGTTCAAACACTTATGTCTATGTCAGACTTTGATTACTTTCATTAATGCATTGAATATGTTTGTCTTGAATTAATCCATTCGTTTTCATTATATTTAAACTATGTTTTTACTACCTTTATGATATTTAACTCTTGTTTTAAAAGTTTCAAGCCTTTAGAGGGAGGATGGCGAAAACAATGCCACAATCTCATACAGTATGCTTTTGGACAGACCTTGCTGACGATGTACAGGCGTTTGTTTCAATTCCTAAACACTGGATTTAAAGGAGGATAATCCCTAGTCAACTCCTCTGAGCCAAAGAAGTAGGAGTTTTATTTTTTACACAAATTGAAACCTTTAATCAAAACCTAGGGCAGGGTAGCTTCTCAGTTAATTCAAATACGTGTTCACGCTTTCACTTTGTACACAATGAATGACATTAAAAACATCCTTCTGAATTAAAAGACGATGATGGTTCCCTGTAAATAGGAAGTCATTATCTCTCAAAAGAAAAGCCCATTGATTCAAAACCTACAAAGGAAACTTAAAAGTTGGGGAATTCCATTGTCTATAATCTCAGAACAAGAACAGTCGGGAAAAATTAGGAACAATAAGTCAAAAGAGGGCGCTACAAATCCTCGACAAACATGAAAAATGTTGCAAAAATGTCTGTCTTCCAACAAACTTAACTTGTCTGAACCATCACCGAAATGTCATTTCAGACTCAATTGGAATTCAAATGCACAGTTAATTGAGTTTAGGGATTAAGAACATCATGAAGAACGGGAGGGTACAAATACACTTCGAACCTTATCCTTTGTTTCTTAAACCGTGAACCAGGCCACGTTACAACCCTCTTAAAAGTCCTAATTGAAGCATGGGTTAGTTCGAAAGCATACTGTTACAAAAGGTATCCTGACTCCTGTAAGGATTATTGCAAATCCTAAGTCGAATTCATATTCTTACAAAACTCTTTATTTGTTAAAACTGCATTCTCAAAACTTCAAGACAAGCACAAACTTTTCATTGATTGAATATTGTTGTTTGCATATGACTAATTGTTTGACAGCGGAGAAATTCATACAGCGAATATCCAATGAACAGAAATTCTCAAGAAACAGAATCACTTCAAATGGGAAGACACTTCCAATGAAAAATCTCCTATAAGAAAGGGGGCATGACATGTCACTATCCAACTCGTCTGGGGCAGTCAAGTCGAGATTCCAAGAAATCTCTCAAGAAATGCTAAATAGCCAGGGGCAGGTCTATATCTGAATCACTTGGGGAATTGAACATGAATTCCAGCAAAGGGTCATATACGACCAAACAAACATTTTCTGGCAGTACTACAACATTTACTACTAGGGGCAGTGACAAATTCCCACAAAGTCCTTTTCATAGGGTGATCCTCAGTCAAGTCCCCACAGAATCATCCCTATAAGGTTATCCCCATAGAATAATCTTCAAGAAGAATCTTCAAGGAGTTCTGCCAAAAGAAAACACCTCCCCAGTAGTTTGTCAAATATTCTCTTCAACAGGGTTTATTTCCCCAACAAACTACAGATTCCCCAGTTTGAGTTTGCCTCTCAGACTTTTAAAAATTGAGGGACCACAACCCCTAATCCCCAGTGAGGTCATCAACAAAGCTCATATACCCCAGTAGTGTTTACCACTATCACCAGTGAGTTATTGTGAAGCCTGGAATCTGACCAGATAATAGTTAACTTCTTTATCCCAAACAAGTTATTAACTTCCATTCTCTCTGATCAAGGGTATAACTCCCCAGTAGATCAACAAACAACTAAAACTCCTGAACTCTTTTCCCTCAAGCAGAAATCAACATTCTCCACAAAGATTTCTCAAGACAAAGCCAATCTTCCCCAGCAAATTTTTCCTCAAACAACAAAACAGGAATCCCCAATGGAAACATTCTAAAAACGGTTTGAAGATGTACATACTCTTCATCTCCAACAACATTCCGGGATTTAACTTCCCAAAGCTCCCCAACACTTGTCAAGGAGAAAAGATACATTTCAACAAATATTTCACATGCATGCATCATATAACATACATGATAAATGCATATAGCATAATCTCATTTATTTTGAGAACATCATCAAGCCATGCATACATCTGCATGCAACTAACCCTCTTCCTTGCAGGAAAAAATCAATCAACAAAATTCCTCTTTGGCAAATACCACAACCATTTCTCAATAGGTCAAAGATTAATTCCTGAAACAAGCCAGGGCAACTATCTCTACAACCAACAAAAAGCAAGTTCTGGATTAATACCTGAAACAAGACAAGACAACTATATGTGAATGACTGATTGTAGATTAATTCCTGAAACAAGCCAGGGTAACCATCTATATGATCATCTTGAAGAAATCCTACATGGGTTCCTTCTTATACACTCTCCTAGAAACAGTTCAGATACAATCCAAAGATGGATGTCATTTTGATACTTATTTTAGATTTACTCCTAGAAACAGTTCAGATACGATCCAGATACGTATGTCATTTTGATACTTACTCCAGACTTCCTCTAGAAACAGTTCAGATACGATCCAAAGATGGATGTCATTTTGATACTTATTCTAGATTTGCTCCTAGAAACAGTTCAGATATGATCCAGATACGGATGTCATTCTGATACTTACTCTAGAATTCCTCTAGAAATAGTTCAGATACGATCCAGAGATGGATGTCATTCTGATACTTATTTCATATTTTCTCCTAAAAACAGTTCAGATACGATCCAGATATGGATGTCATTCTGATACTTACTCCAGACTTCCTCTAGAAATAGTTTAGATACGGTCCAGAGATGGATGTCATTTTGATACTTATTCCAGATTTGCTCATAGAAATAGTTCATATACGATCCAGATACGGATGTCATTCTGATACTTACTCTAGACTCCCTCTAGAAATAGTTCAGAAATGATCTAGAGACAGATGTCATTCTGATACTTATTCCAGATTTACTCCTAGAAATAGTCCAGATACGATCCAGATACGGATGTCATTCTGATACTTACTCCAGACTTCCTCTAGAAACGGTTCAAATACGATCCAGAGATGGATGTCATTTTGATACTTATTCCATATTTGCTCCTAGAAACGGTTCACATACGGTCCAGATACGAATGTCATTCTGATACTTACTCCATACTTCCTCTAGAAACGGTATAGATACGATCCAGAGATGGATATTATTCTGATACTTATTCCATATTTTCTCCTAGAAACAGTTCAGATACGATCCAAATATAGATATTATTCTGATACTTATTCCAGATTTTCTTCTAGAAATAGTTCAGATACGATCCAGATATGGATGTCATTCTGATACTTTCTTCGGACTTCCTCTAGAAACGGTTCAGATACGATCCAGATACGAAAACTATTCTGATATTTACTTCATACTTTCTCTAGAAACAGTTCAGATATGATCCAGATACGGATATTATTCTAATACTTATTCTAGATTTTCTCCTAGAAACAGTTCAGATACGATCCAGATACGGATGTCATTCTGATACTTTCTTCGGACTTCCTCTAAAAATGGTTCATCTACCATCCAGAGACGGATATTATTCTGATATTTACTCCATACTTTCTCTAGAAATAGTTTAGATACGATCCAGATACGAATGTCATTCTGATACTTATTCCAGATTCTCTCTAAGAACGGTTCAGATACGATCCAGAGACTGGTGTCATTCTGATACTTATTCCAGACTTTTCCTAGAAACAGTTCAGATACGATCTAGAGACGGATTTCATTTTGATACTTATTCCAGATTCCCTCCAGAAATGGTTCAGATACAATCCAGATATGGATTTCATTATGATACTTATTCTAGACTTTCTCTAGAAACGGTTCAGATATGATCCAGAGACGGATGTCATTCTGATACTTATTCCAGATTCCCTCCATAAACGGTTTAGATATGATCCAGATATGGATGTCATTATGATACTTATTTCCATTTCTTTCAAATACAGTCTAGATACGATCCAGATACGGATGTCATTCTGACACTCATTCAACACATTTCTCAAATACAATCCAGATACGATCCAGATGCGGATGTCATTCTGACTCTCATTCAGTACATCTTTCAAAAGTCAACTGAACTTTGACCAAGCATAACTTTCACATGCTTCATCAGATTTTTCTCAACCAAAGCTCATTTTAAAGAAAATTCAATTCTCTATAATTTGTATATCTAATCTCAAGTCCAAAAATGCTTCATTTGAGAGATATGGGCCAAAACATTATAGGTCATTTCAAAAGTCAACAAAAAGACATTTTTTGTCAAGGCAATTTACATCAAGATAAAATCTTCAAATGGAAAATGATCAACATAGAGATAGTATAGGACATCTTAAGCTTTCCAAAAAGTCCAAGATCACTTTCATATGATAAAAATTGAGTGAGATATGATTGTTGCAAGTTGGGAAATTTTGAGAAAGTGCATGAAACCCAAATTGATCAAACTTGAATTTTTGGGCTAACGGGCTTATGTTTCAAGGTCCACGCGAGTTTTAGACCTCATAGTAAACCTCTGAACCTATTCATACACCTGTAGCGATAAAAAATGTAGCGGGGTAAATCGGAGATCGAATTATTGATTAATTCGTCTCGCAAAAGCAAGAGTCGCCACCGCGCTTTATTGTTTCCAAAGGAAAAGGGAAGAGAGCGAAATAAAACCCTAAATATGCAATGTAAATAATACTTTTAAAAGTAATAAGAATACAAGGCGTTTTTTTTTTGAAAAGAGATCGAGAGTTCGGGGGTTGGTTATACAATGGGAAGGTATCAGCACCCAATGCATCTATAGTACTCTATAGGAACCTTTTGAAATATCTGTTTTATTTAAAATTGATCGCTTGATTAAAAATAAATCGTTTTGGCCGAAAAAGGGATACGGACGGGTTTTTGAAGATACGACGACCTAATGTCGAAGTTTTGACTTAAAAGGGATGAGTCTTGAAAAGGTTGAAATTTTGAAGAAAGGTGAATATTTGAGGAAAATTAACCTAAGTTTTTAATGAATGAGAGTATTCGCTCGATCATTTTTGAGGACGTGAAGTCAACAAAAAAACTAGACAATTCCCTTTGGATTGACGCAAACAGAATAATCAAGTAAATGCGAGATATTTAAACAGAAAATGATACACAACAATTAAATGTGAACAATGCATTTTATATGATTTTTGTTTAATATGCGAAAAGAAAAAAAATTTTAATTGGTTTTCATTTTTACGCATTTTTAATAATAAAAGGTAACGAGAATTAATAGAAATATTTTTTAAAGTTTTATATATTCTATTTTTTATGTTTTTATTATATTGATATTTAATCAAAAATGAGGGGAATAAAATAAAATGTTTTTTTAGTCTTCATTTTCATATGTCTTTTTTAGAAATATTAAATAATAGTCAAATTAAATAACACTTATAAATCAAAAATCTAATTAAAATAAGGGAGACTAAAATTTAATAAACTTAAATAATATTTGGGTAAAGTGTCAAAATTATCTTATTAAAAAAAATATGTGTATTCCTAAGAAAAATTAACTAATCTAAATTAATTAAGTTAAGAAAATGAAATAAAATGAACTAAAGAGTAAATAAATATGGGGTGGATAACATTATCAATGGGCTTTAGTGTAAGAGAAGTATTGGGTTGGGTGAGGGGAAATGGAGCGGTTGGGAGAAAATGGGATTGGGTCGTGGGTTAAAGGGGGTCCAAGGGATTAGATTGAGATTAGGGTTATATTGTTTGATAAAGGGATTTAGGGTTTGGTTTAAGGCAGAACGGCGCCTCTTCACGATCTTCATCTTTCTCTCGCGCAGCTTCTTTGCTTCTTCGCCTCCAACGCCGATGCCTCCAAGTTCCGGCCACCCACACCAAGTTTCTCTCTTCCCTCCATTGTTGACGCGGCGGCTCCGAGCGGAGATGGTAAGGACCAAAACATTTTCGTTACTGTTAATGTTGATTAGCGTATAAACCTTACGAATTCGCTGTTGATTTTACAATTTTTAGTTGATTTTGAGGTTCTTAGTTGGTTCTGACTAGTTCTCCATTTTTTACTGTCCATGTCGATTTGAATGATGTTTTTAAAGAATGAGAAAGGAAGAAGGCGTTACCTAGATGGAGAAGGAGGAGGTGCTTGGGGGGTGATGGAGGCCGGACAGCAGGGAGGCAGCGGGCGCACGCGGTGGTGAACGGTATTTGGTTTCCTTCCTTTTGCTTGAATGCTACTGTGTCGCTATTATTGGAACCCGTTGAACTGTATTTTGGCTCTTTCTTCTTCTTCTATTCTGATTTGTACGATCCTAGAGTTTTGTCTATGATGGACTCTGAGGTTAGGGAATGGGTTTGAAAGTTTGGATATGCTGGATTTACGAAATGATATGGCTTGGATTTGTAAAAGATTTTGTCAAGTTTTTGTGACTAGGCCTTCACAGTAGGGATATGGCTTTTCATATTGGTATGAGGATTGAGCTATGTTTTATGGTTTTTTCCTTGACAGTATGTTCTGGTAGAGATTTTTTATGATGATGGATGGTGTTGACAGTGGGATAGTGATATTGGCTATAAGAGGCTCAATCAATTGGTAGTGTTTTGTATGGTTTGGAAAATAGTTTTCTTAGTGATCATGCAGGTTTTGACATGGTGAACTGGTTTTCGGGTAGGTTGGACAGGGGTAAAGCTTTTACTGATGTGAGGCCATTGCAGGTTTTTGTTGATTTGGTGATGGCTTATTTTGAATTGTTCCTACAGTTTTTTTGAAAATGGCTTGAGGTTATGAAAAATGGTTTTTTTGGTTATGTGTTTTCTGACTTGTATATTTGGTTTTCTCTTGTGCTGTTTTTTGTGAATGAATCCTTTGTTTTCTCTTTGTTGTAATATAACAGTCCTCCTCTCTTCTCTTGCGCTACAGGCCAGGAACAAATCTCTTGGGATCTCCCTGAGTATTCTGCACTACTGTCCACTCAGTTTGCCTTTATTCTTCTTCTATGCTATTATTCTTACTGGCTATATTTCTTAGTTTGTTTTGTATATCTCTTTCTGCCTAAGCTAAGCCTGCAAATCCCACACTTCTCCCTCTCTTTTTCTCTCTCAGAATGGCTTTGACAAAAGTGTGATAAGCTGTCTATTTCTGAAAATGCAGTGGCTGGAAAATGATGAAAGAAAAAGGAAATTTTTTTGCTTGCAAGAATAGTCAAAACTGCATATTGTTTTTTAAATCACATATTGTATGCTTCTTGATGTAGGCCACGTTAAAAGGCATGCTTGCATATGGTTACTACATATTTGCTTATGCTGTATGCTGTATGCTTTGAAATTATATTTGGGATTAAAACTAATGTGGTTAGCTTAAGCATGCAGTTTTTTGGAAAACAATTTATGCATATGTTTTGAAATCCTTTTCTTTTTTTTTTGTGAACCGGGAGTAATCCCGTGATTTGCAAAAAAAATAAAATAACTGATTCCGGCCATTACATTTAATGATGAACATTAAAATTTATTTTCTGCATTTAATTATTTATTTGGATTCTAATTCTTTTCTTTTAATTGTGCAGGTAAAATTAAATGAGCGGACACGCATTGGATTGGAAGCTTTAGAATTAAGATAGACTAGTTTATTTTATTTTAATTTCGACAATTCATTATTGTAATTTATTGCAATATATACAATAATTTACAAAATAGCTTGTACCAAAAAAAAATGAATAAAAGAAACTATTTGTCTATTAATTCTTCTTCTTTATTTATTTATCGTTTATTATTTTATCCAAACGAATAATAATTGAAAACAAATCTCCAATCACCTTCATTCAAAATAATAACAGATAAATAATAATTATCATTGACCAACTAATACCTTCGATTATTTAATCCATCATTCTCAACTAAATTATAATAATTAAAATAGGATTTCAATTATTTAATCTAGACCGACGAACGATTAAACAGTCGTTATTGACCAATGAATTTCCTCAAATGCTTATTTATATTATTCATAACCTTTAAATTATAGAATAACTAAGAATAAATTCTAGTTACTTAAATTTAAAAATAATGAGTAAATAAATAAAACGTCCGCACAATTAATGCGCCTCTTCTCTGATGTTCATTTTATTATCCCTACATCTTTAAACTAAATAATAATCAAAAAAATGAATTTCAATTATTCAAGTTTTAGATAATAGATAATTAATAAACATCATTTTTGCACGAATCGATTAAATGATTCAATGTTCAGCATAAATGGCTCTTGGCCCGAAAAAGTCATGAAATTTAAAATCGATGGATCAAAACAAATGTAATGTAAAGATGCGGATAGGAGATGACGTCTTAGGTCAAAATTTGGGGTACAACAGCTGCCCCTATTTAAGTTTCTTCTATCCGGAGATATGAAGATTAAAATCTTCGTGTCGACGAGATTGAAGGTACTTAAATACACAATTACGCAAATTTTGTCCTAAGATGCCGTCATCATGCGGTGGTAAGAATGCAACGATCTAACTCACAGAGAAAGATACTGTATGAAGCAAGACAATGTTGGAGGAATCGAACACCAACAAAACACAGAGGCATGGATTATACGCTACTGGGGAAACAAGCTATCGACTTCAAACGACAGACTCCTGACAGCGAATAAAAAAACGAGGGAACACAACCTCTAACCCTAACAAAGAGAGCATCTTGCATAGGCCATAACAAATCATTGATCCAAAACAGTGAGTTCGCAACTCAAGGTCGATGGTAGACAGGGAGTATCGAATTGCTGATAACTGGTTACCGACTTCTGGAGGTGTCGATTCGTACCAGACTTCTCTGCGGGATTTCAGAGGTATACTCATTAATGCTGAGGTGATAAGACTGTAGATACGAAGGTTGTTCAAATAAAGAAAATTGCCAGCTGTTGGCGTCCAAAGAAAATACCGATAACGAACAAGTTGCTCAAATAAAGAAGCCGCCGCTTGCTGCCGTCCAAAGAAAATACCGATAACGAACAAGTTGCTCAAATAAAGAAGCTGCCGCTTGCTGTCGTCCACAGAAAATACCGATAACGAACAAGTTGCTCAAATAAAGAAGCTGCCGCTTGCTGTCGTCCACAGAAAATACCGATAACGAACAAGTTGCTCAAATAAAGAAGCTGCCGCTTGCTGTCGTCCACAGAAAATACCGATAACGAAACAAGTTGCTCAAATAAAGAAGCTACCACTTGCTGTTTTCCGAAGAATAATAACGTACTGGTAACACGTACTGGTAACTCATGAAGAGTTTGCTGCTTGAAGCTTTCAAAAAGAGTAAATGACGCACTAGTAGTTCATGAAGAACTGCTGCTCGGCGCTTCCCAAAAAGGGTAAAATGACGATGACGCACCAGTAGCTCATGAAGAACTGCTGCTCGGCGCTTTCACAAAGTCATGACTGACGCACTAGTAGCTCATGAAGAACTGCTGCTCGGTGCTTTCCAACGGAATGAAATGACGCACTAGTAGCTCGTGAAGAACTGCTGCTTGGCGCTTTCCAAAAGCTAAAATAACGCACTAGTAGCTCATGAAGAACTACTGCTCGGCGCTTGTCGAAGATAGTAACGTACAAGTTGCTCGTGAAGAGCTACCGCTTGTCGTTTTCCGACATAATCCAGAGGAGAACTGCGACGATATTGGCAGAGAATAAAATCTTCATCAAAGAGAACCCTGAATCAATCCTTCCCGAGGAGATCACATATTTAAAACGTGCAAAATAAATGCACCAATCGTCTAGGTCGCAATTTCACTGGGGAAAAAACACTGAGGTAGCCTATGCAAGAGGCAACAACTTCATTCAGGAATAACCAGAGAGAAAACAGTCAAACAAGACTCCTCCCAATGAGAAAGTAAATCGATTGGGGAAATTATCCTATCGAGAAATGGACAAGGTAAACTAAATCAAAAATCATCCACGAGGATTAGTTCAGTTGGGGAATTAGAAAGGAGGCGCACTTTATGCTTAAGCCGACACCCTATTTGGAAGGATCAAATACGTTATTTGAAAAGGACACAACTAAGGTGTACGAATTTAATGACATTAACAAATACAACTGTGTGTGTATGATGCGAGTGTGGATGAATAAATGAATGTCATGTATATGCTGACAAAACAGACAGATGGGATATCTTGGAGATAATAAGGTGTCACAGCAACGTAAATGCTCGGCCACTCTCGAAAAGATGGAAGATAGACGGAATACGAAGCAACGTCGGAAGATGTCACGCTACAAGGCCCAAGTCTTCTGAAGAGACGAACAATCAAATCCAATCTTCTAGCACCACTAAACCACTGGCATAAGACGAAGTGTACCGCACTTCAAAATCTCCCAAATAAGGGTAGCTAAAACCACACTTAACTGGAACAATTGGGGAATCACCAAGTTTAGCACCACCATAACCAAGCACGTACACAGCCAACACTTCATGACGATTTGAAAGAGAACAGATTCGTCATGCAAGTATAAATTACTGTACTGTTTTGCATTTCATGGCTGGATCATTTCCGGAACGACTGTTAATATTCCCTTCGTTATTCACGACATATTTTAGAAATAAGAATGTTTTAAGTAAATTTGTTTCAAGTATTTCCACAAAATTAAAATTTTGCCCACAAAAGGTAAATGCTCAAATTTCATTAATACGATGGTAGTTCGCTAACAATGCGACTCCAACGGTTTACAAAAGTTTGGGGAAATAGTATGTGAAATAAGAGGTCATACAAAACAATGATCACTATTCTCCCTAACAACTTTGAATTCCAGAATATGTTCAAATGCCAAGACTGGTTTGGCCAGGAATTTGCCTAAGCGAAATACTTCTTGACTGCATCGGCGTTCAAGGGGCGCGGGAGGTCTTCGCCATCCATATTGGCGAGAATCATGGCACCTCCAGAGAAAACCTTCTTAACAACAAACGGTCCTTCATAGTTCGGAGCCCATTTGCCCCTAGAATCGGGTTGGAAAGATAATACCTTCTTGAGCACGAGGTCACCTTCTCTGAACTCGCGCGGCCGAACCTTCTTATCAAAAGCCTTCTTCATTCTTTGCTGATACAACTGACCGTGACACAAAGCCGTTAATCTCTTTTCTTCGATTAAATTCAACTGATCGTACCTACTTTGACACCATTCGGCCTCGGAAAGCTTGGCTTCCATCAACACTCTCAGAGACGGAATCTCAACCTCCACGGGGAGTACTGCTTCCATACCATAAACTAAGGAGAAAGGAGTCACGCCTGTTGAAGTTCGAACTGAAGTACGATAACCGTGTAAAGCAAACGGAAGCATTTCATGCCAGTCCTTATAAGTTACCACCATCTTCTGGACGATCTTCTTGATATTCTTGTTAGCAGCTTCAACAGCCCCGTTCATCTTCGGCCTGTAAGGAGAGGAATTATGATGCTCGATTTTGAACTCTTCACAAAGCTCCTTCATCATCTTGTTATTCAAATTCGACCCATTGTCAGTGATGATCTTACTCGGGATACCATACCGACAAATAATCTGATTCTTGATAAATCTGACTACCACCTGTCTGGTTACATTAGCATAAGATGCGGCTTCCACCCACTTAGTAAAATAATCGATCGCTACCAAGATGAAACGGTGACCATTTGAAGCTTTGGGTTCAATCATCCCAATCATATCAATGCCCCACATGGAGAAAGGCCAAGGTGAAGATATAACATTGAGGAGGGTCGGCGATACGTGCATCCTGTCCGCATAAATCTGGCATTTATGACACTTCTTCACATACTTGCAGCAATCAGATTCCATGGTCATCCAGTAGTAACCAGCTCTCAACATCTTTCTAGCCATTGCATGTCCATTGGCATGAGTGCCAAAGGATCCTTCGTGCACCTCTTGCATCAGCATGTCTGCTTCACGTCTGTCTACACATCTGAGCAAAACCATGTCGTAATTCCTCTTATACAACACTTCTTCATTGAGAAAGAAACTGCTTGCTAATCTTCTCAACGTCTTCCTATCTTTGTTGGATGCCCCAGGCGGGTACTCTTGAGTTTGAAGGACACGTTTGATGTCATAGAACCAAGGTTTGTCATCGGTGACCTCTTCTACTGCGAACACATGAGCAGGTCGGTCGAGGCGCATAACCCGGATTGTAGGCACGTCGTTCCAATCATTCACTTGAAACATTGAAGACAAAGTAGCCAAAGCATCCGCCATTTGATTCTCATCCCTAGGGATATGATGCAACTCCACCTTGTTGAAGAAAGTTAACAACCTTCTAGCATAGTCTCTGTACGGGATCAAACCAGGATGACGAGTTTCCCATTCTCCTTTGATTTGATTAATTACCAATGCCGAATCTCCGTAAATATCAAGAATTTTAATCCTCAAGTCCACTGCTTCTTCGAGACCCATAATACACGCTTCATACTCCGCCATGTTGTTCGTACAATCAAACTTCAGTCTTGCCGTGAACGGGATATGAGTACCTCGGGGAGTAACGATGATTGCCCCAATTCCATTTCCATAGGAATTCACAGCTCCGTCAAATATTAAACCCCAACGGGATTCAGGATCAGGTCCTTCTTCAGGTAACGGCTCTTCACAGTCTTTGGCTTTCAAGTACATAACATCTTCATCGGGGAAGTCAAACTTGACGGACTGATAGTCTTCAATTGGTTGGTGAGCCAAATGATCGGCCAAAATACTCCCTTTGATCGCTTTCTGAGTGTGATACTCAATATCATACTCAGATAACAACATCTGCCAACGGGCTATCCTTCCAGATAAGGCGGGCTTCTCAAAGATATACTTGATTGGGTCCATTTTGGAGATCAACCAAGTAGTGTGATTAATCATATATTGGCGCAGACGGCGAGCAGCCCAGGCTAAAGCACAACAGGTTTTCTCAAGCAATGAGTATCGAGACTCACAGTCTGTGAATTTCTTACTCAGATAATATACAGGGTGCTCCTTTCTTCCAGTCTCGTCCTGCTGACCAAGCACGCATCCCATGGAATCCTCTAATATGGTCAAGTACATAATCAAGGGCCTTCCTTCCACCGGAGGAATCAAAATGGGAGGTTCGAGCAAATATTCCTTGATACTATCGAAAGCTTTCTGACAATCCTCCGTCCACACGCATCCTTGGTTTTTGCGGAGAAGCTTGAAAATTGGCCCACAAGTAGCAGTCATGTGAGATATGAACCTAGAAATGTAATTCAATCTCCCAAGGAATCCTCTTACTTGTTTTTCCGTCTTGGGTGCGGGCATTTCCCGAATAGCTTTGACTTTATCGGGATCTACTTCAATACCTTTCTGACTGACAATGAAACCTAAAAGTCTTCCTGAACGAACGCCAAAAGTGCACTTGTTGGGATTCAGACGGAGTTTGTACTTTCTCAAACGCTGGAATAGCTTTAACAAATGCTCCAAGTGATCTTCCTCAGTCTGTGATTTGGCAATCATATCATCCACATACACTTCGATCTCCTTATGCATCATGTCGTGAAACAAAGCAGTCATGGCCCTTTGGTACGTTGCACCAGCGTTCCTCAAACCAAACGGCATAACTCGATAACAGAAAGTTCCCCACGGCGTAATGAAAGCGGTCTTTTCCATATCTTCCGGCGCCATCTTGATTTGGTTGTAACCAGAGAAACCATCCATGAAAGAAAAGACTTTGAACTTGGCAGTACTGTCGACCAATACATCAATATGAGGTAATGGGAAATCATCTTTCGGACTAGCTCTGTTCAGATCTCTGTAGTCTACACACATCCGAACCTTACCATCCTTCTTAGCAACGGGCACGATGTTGGCTAACCACTGAGGATAAACCGACGTCACAAGAAAACCTGCGTTGATCTGCTTCTGAACTTCTTCTTTAATCTTGTCGGCCATGTCAGGACGAGTCCTTCTCAACTTCTGCTTGACCGGTGGACACTCAGGTTTCAACGGTAAACGATGCTCCACAATGTCGTTGTCCAACCCTGGCATATCTTGGTAAGACCACGCAAACACATCAACATACTCTCTGAGAAGCTCCAACATCTTCTCCTTAACTTCCGGGATAAGCAAAGCTCCAATTTTGACTTCCTTTCTATCCTCTTCATCACCCAAGTTGACCGACTCTACAGGTTCTTCAAATGGTTGAATGACCTTCTCATCTTGCTCAATCAAACGGGAAATCTCAACGGGAACCTCTTCATCATCCTCTCCTTCGGCTCTGAACACAGGGAATTCAAAGTTGGGAGAGGGCATAGGATCATTGTTTTCAATGGTTAAGTCATGAAGTAATCTGCACACATGATTATGCTTTATTTTAGAAATCGATTTGTGCAAATAAAACAAAACGCTCTTAATCAATTTTCATTATTATTTCCCAAAAAATGAAAAAGAAAACAGCAGTGGACAAAATAATATTTTTATTCATTAAAGAGGAAATACTTGAAACAACAAGCCCAGACATTTCTCTTCTGCCTTGGGCAGAGCAAAAGGAGTTATTTTTCATAGCCCGACACAAAATACGTTTCGCCTTGGGCAGAGCGATTTTTTAAGAAAAAATGAACAAAACATTACTCGGAAACGTGCATAACCACAGGAATGTCAACAGCTATCCAGTTTTGGCAAGCCAATCCAGGCGTCACAAACACGGGCAAATCCTCCTCGGAATCATCATCCATGACAGCATCCACCTCAGGATGTACAAACCCTGCACTCCGAAAGACCTCTTGAATTGGACGAACGACCACCTCTTTCTTGACCCTTGCAGCTATTGGATGAAAACCCAAACCTTCCCCAGACTTGTTCTCGGGTAACGTCAACACCTGGCCCCATCCTTCGGCCGAACCACTCTCCACTACTCGCCGTGCATCCTCAAAAGAAGAGATGGATGCCCCCTGCTTCTTCTCGGTATCCTTAGCAACAGATAGGCCCTGAAACTGGGTCCCGACGTCCTCGTCAGCATCAATAAAAGAAAACGATGATAAATGACTCACCACCATGGCCTGCTCTCCCCCAATCATCACTAACTTCCCATGTCTCACAAACTTTAATCTCTGATGGAGCGTGGAGGTGACTGCCCCGGCATCATGGATCCAGGGACGGCCCAACAAGCAACTATAAGCAGCACGTATGTCCATCACTTGGAAAGTGATTTGAAAAGTATGGGGACCAATCACTATGGGAAGATCCACTTCACCGATAACCGTCTTCCTGGAACCGTCAAAGGCTTTAACAATTACTCCGCTAGGCCTCATAGGAGCACCTGGATATGAAAGTCGAGACAACGTGGTCTTGGGCATCACATTCAATGACGAGCCGGTATCCACTAACACGCTTGATAAGGTATCGTTCCCACAACTTACTGAAATGTGTAGAGCCATATTATGGTTTCTCCCCTCCTCCGGGAGTTCTTCATCACTGAAACCCAAGTTGTTACACGAGGTTATATTCCCCACAATCCCGTCAAACTGATCAACTGTCACATCATGGTCTACGAACGCCTGGTCCAACACTTTCATCAAGGCTTCTCTGTGTGCCCCAGAATCTCTCAATAAGGCAAGCAAGGAAATCTTGGAAGGTGTTTGCAGAAGCTGGTCCACAATTTTATACTCGCTTCTTTTGATAAGCTTTAAGATTTCATCTTCTTCAGGGTGAGGGATAGGTCCACTGGATCGACCTACCTCAACCCTTGGTTCATTTCTTACAGGAATCTCCGCCGGCCTGGGCCTCCTTACTTGAACTTCTGGTCTTCTTGTTGGTACCGCGGCAAAAACACGCCCACTTCTTGTCACTCTACTTACATCGGCAATATTAACGAAAGACGGTCTAGTTGGTATGGGGACCTCTAACCCATTCTCGATCATGGTGGCGTTATACTTGTACGGCACGGCTTGGTCTGAGCTATAAGGCACAGGGCCAGGTGGATAAATAATCAAAGGATCAGCAGACGCAGTCTGGCTGTTGTAAGCAATCTCTACTGATTCTGGTAAATTAAACTGTGGGGTTATCACATTTACTTCATCTTCAGGATTTCGGTCATAGGTAATAGTAATAATTCTCTGATCTAGCAACTTCTGAATGTCCTCCTTCACAATAGGACAATCCTCTTCTCTTGAACAAAACTGGCAAACGTCATAGTCATGTTGGTGCCTAACAAAGGCAAGTCTTCTCAAACTTTGGTGTAACCTGATCAATGATTCTCTGATGTGCTCGACTTGGAAAACTCGGAACTTCCCCGGGCAACCCTCCACCATATTCACAGAAGCTGCCCCATGTCGGGGCAAAGGGTTATCTCTGACATTTGGATTCACATCCTTAAAAGACAAGATGCCATGCTTAATTAATCTCTGCACATCCGCCTTCAACGCAAAGCAATTCTCAAGGTTGTGTCCTGGTGACCCTTGATGATATTCACAGAATTGATCCGCCTTATACCACGGGGAAGCACTGTTCGGTGCGACAGGAGGTGGTTTTGTTGTGATGAGATTCTTTCTAATGAGAGCGGGAAACAATTCAGTATACGTCATGGGAATGGCGTCAAACTGCGGCTTTCTGGGCGAACGGTTTTGATGGTTGAGTGGATAGGCCTGTTGTCGAGGCTGCTGTTGAAAAGGTCGTTGTTGAGGTGGCGGAATCTGATGAGATGGGGCTACCAAAGCCGGGCGGACAGCCGGAGTGACTGCCGCGACGTGAGAGTAGCCTCTCCTAGGCCTACCTGGAAACAAAGCACTAACATCTTGCTCTTTCCTCTTTGGGAAAACACCTCCGAACTTCTTCACACTGCTGGACGTACTCCCCTCTTTAATCAAACGTCCTTCACGAATTCCTTCCTCTAATCGCATACCCATGCTCACCATTTCGGTAAAGTCACTGGGCGCGCTGGCTATCATCCTCTCATAGTAAAAGGATCCCAAGGTCTTCAAAAATATCTTAGTCATCTCCTTCTCCTCCAGAGGTGGATGGATCTGAGCAGCAATTTCACGCCACCTCTGGGCGTACTCCTTAAAAGATTCTCGGTCTCTTTGCGACATTGCCCGGAGTTGATCCCTGTCCGGCGCCATGTCAACATTATATTTGTACTGATGGACGAAGGCTTCACTGAGATCGTTAAAATTGCGGATTCGAATGCTGTCCAATCCCATATACCACTTCAAGGCAGCACCCGTCAAACTATCTTGAAAATAATGAATCAATAAATCATGATTATCAGAATACGTGGACATCTTCCTCACGTACATCGTCAAATGGCTTCTAGGACACGAATCCCCCTTGTATCTTTCAAAGTCTGGTGTTTTGAACTTCGCCGGAATCTTGACATTCGGAACCAGGCAAAGATCATGTGTGCTCTTCCCAAACAGCTCCTTCCCCTTCAAGGCTCTAAGCTCTTTCTGCATTTCCTGGAACTGATCCTGAAACTCCTCCATTCTATCAAAAAGGCCCATACTTTCAGCAGGTTCGGCAGGATAAACTGGTTCGTTCAAGTATGGCACTGAGTGGACCACTGGAGCAACGGTCGTCATGATCGGTTGCGGAAAAGATGTTACTGACGGAATTACTGGCGGCAGTGCAGTCGTCTCTGGTTGTGGAAGAGACAATGCAGGCTGAAATATAGGTTGGGCGGTAGGCTGACACCCTTCCGGCATAAAGTTGTAAGGCATTCCCCAAGGAAAACCTTTCGGCATCTGATGCTGGATCGGAGAGTTGATTTGAGTTGCGGAGGCAGGAGCGATAACAATCTCGGAAACCACTGGAGTTGAAGTCTGAATCTCGGTAGCCGTAGTCGGTGGCTGATTCTGAACAGCCACCAAACTTTCCACCAACGCTGTTAACTTTTCCATCTCGGCACGAAGCGTAGCAACTTCCCCACGAAGCTCTTGATTTTCCTGTTCCAAATCTTCCATTCTTTTCTGACGACTGGCCCGAGTGTCGTGTTGGTGAGACAGCTTGGCAACCTTCGGTGGAAAAAGAACAAGAATGAGACTCTAGAAAACATGTGATGTGGAATGTGAAATGATGCATGATGGTGATGCAAATGATGACTCATTTTTAAAAGTTTTTCAAGGAACTTTTAGTAACTTTGCATTCATCAATGGTAAAGGAATTTGGAACAACAAAAACTCAATCCGTCAATCGAAAGCGATACATTACAACTTTCAAATTGGAATAGTAAATTACAACCTTGGAATAACAAGTCCACTAATAAAAGCGATAAATTACAACTTGCAACTTGAAAACCAGAATAAAGTGATAAATTACATTTTAAAACATGAAGCAGTAAATTACAATTTGGAGTATGAAGCCCAAAATAAGACAATAAGTTACAACTTCGGAGCGTGAAGCCCTTAAGAAAACAATAAATTACAACTTCGGAGCATGAAGCCCTTTTACATAGTTTTACAAAATGACATCAATAAAATAAACTAAAGCTAAAGTTCACTCAGAGTCCTCAGATGACGGACCAAACACCAGCTGCAGTCGGAGCTTCTTGATCTTTTCTTCATAAAAGTCTTCTAAATCTTTCTTTTCCGCTATCAGTCGATCGATGATTTCTTCTTGTGGATTAGGAACGAGAGCCAAGTTTACTGAACATTCCCTTTTCCTCTTCCTTTCACTCGCGTATTTCTTCAACAAGGCATCCTTCTGGCGAAGCTTCTCATCGTGGTCAACGAACCGGCCGTCTTGAATAAGCAACAACTCCTTCTTCTCTTTCAGCTGTCGAGTCAGGACTCGATTCTCGTATTCGGACATATGGTACTTTTCCTTCCAAGCATCCCTCTCGGACTTCATCCTAGCCAGGTTCCCTTGATACTCTCCTACATCTGCGATTGGGATAGCAACTGATGATGGTGCGATGGCAGGGAACAAAGGTTTCTCAAGTTTATACGGCATCTTGAGAACATAAGCCCTAGCACGGACCCACTGTAGGTAAGGTTCCAAAGAAACGGCGCCTCTATGTCCCAGCATATCTCTCCCTTTCTTGTGGATATGGCGCCAAGCTCCTTCAATCTCTCTCCTAGCAGTTTGATGATCTTGTCCTTCCTGAAGAAAGAAACCACTCACATGGATACTGTTCGGCTTATCTCTCATTGGGTACCCGAACTGACGGCGCGCTAGAACAGGGTTGTAGTTGATTCCACCCTTCGTACCAAGAAGAGGTACATTGGGAAAAGCACCACAGCTGTCAATGATCTCTACGTCATGGTAAGCTCGATTGTACCAGTCAATGTCGAAATGAGTGAGAGCCATAATCTTTGGCGCCCAACGCGGTTCTTTCTCGAGATCCCAGAAAGCATCGGACCCAGGTAAATGCGAGACGTACCACTGATACAGCAACGGCACGCAACAAATAATCATTCCTCCTTGACGAGAGTTTCGCAGGTGGATGGAGTAATAGGCATCTCCTAGCAGCGTAGGGACCGGATTTCCAATCAGGAAAACTCTGATGGCATTGACATCCACAAATTTATCAATGTTAGGGAATAAGAAAAGACCATACGCGAGTAAAGCAAACACGTCCTCGAAGGCAACGGTATCCTTTGTATCAGCAAAATGACGAGCTTTCTTCAACAGAAACTGAGCCGGCAAACCCCGGATTCCTCCTTTCGTAGTCATATTCTCTTCTATCTCTGACTTCTTCAGATGGGTGACGGCTGCTATCTCATGAGATTTAGGCTCCTCTTCTAACCCAGAAAAAGGAACACGGTCGACGATCGGCAAACCAAGGATATAGGAGTACTCCTCTAAGGTAGGCATCAACTGATAATCTGGGAAGGTGAAACATCGATACAAGGGATCATAGAACTGAACCAAAGTGTTGAGGATGCCTTTCTTCATCTTGCGCTTCATGAGCGGTACGATGGACCCATATTTCTTCTGAAAATCTGTCGGACTCTCTATCTTCGGAATCAAACTCTTCAATTCTTCAATCTCGGGCTCCTTGAAGCTAAAGCTTCGAGTATTTCTCCTTCCAAATTCCATAGTACCCTAAGACGTTTGCAAAAATCATTCCAAAGTTCCTTGAAAAACGAGTTTTTACAAAGATGTTGATGAATGCATGAATGAATGATAATGCGACAGTCACACACAAATTTGCAAACATGGGGTTTAAAGGTTCAAAGTTCAGCATGGAGTCGAGGGTAAAGCCCACCCAAAGGTATGTACTAATGTTTCGATCACACCTGTAAGACAAGGTTCTAAGAGTTCCCAGAGTCTGCATCCCTCTTTCGGATATTACCAACGTCTTGATTACTCAATAATTAGCAATATTCTCAAGAGAAACTCGTCCGAGCGTAGCATCGCGTAACAACTACTTCCGAATTACTCCGTGATAGTCTCCGCGCTACACCTAAAAAGGCCAAGATGGGTTAGGGTTCTACGGTCCTCAACTTCTCGGGCTCCTAGGTCGAAAATAATAATGTCTTCCCGATTACTCGGTAAACAAATATTAAGTTCAAGAGGGCCTTCCATTGAGTGGGGGATCTCATGCCTCCTTCTTCGGGATTACTCCCTCAAAGTTAACATGACTATACCGCCCGTCCTATTCCTTAAGTGTTACTTAATCCGGGTATAGGATTTGTCCTTCAAAAAAAACCCAAACACCCCAATTTAAACACATAATCAAACAAATCAAATAATAGTAAAACAGATAAGCCAAGTTAGGCTTAACCCACTTAGGGATGGACCAGCAAGAGGTCGATCATTCCCCAGCAGAGTCGCCAATTCTGTAGCGATAAAAAATGTAGCGGGGTAAATCGGAGATCGAATTATTGATTAATTCGTCTCGCAAAAGCAAGAGTCGCCACCGCGCTTTATTGTTTCCAAAGGAAAAGGGAAGAGAGCGAAATAAAACCCTAAATATGCAATGTAAATAATACTTTTAAAAGTAATAAGAATACAAGGCGTTTTTTTTTTAAAAGAGATCGAGAGTTCGGGGGTTGGTTATACAATGGGAAGGTATCAGCACCCAATGCATCTATAGTACTCTATAGGAACCTTTTGAAATATCTGTTTTATTTAAAATTGATCGCTTGATTAAAAATAAATCGTTTTGGCCGAAAAAGGGATACGGACGGGTTTTTGAAGATACGACGACCTAATGTCGAAGTTTTGACTTAAAAGGGATGAGTCTTGAAAAGGTTGAAATTTTGAAGAAAGGTGAATATTTGAGGAAAATTAACCTAAGTTTTTAATGAATGAGAGTATTCGCTCGATCATTTTTGAGGACGTGAAGTCAACAAAAAAACTAGACAATTCCCTTTGGATTGACGCAAACAGAATAATCAAGTAAATGCGAGATATTTAAACAGAAAATGATACACAACAATTAAATGTGAACAATGCATTTTATATGATTTTTGTTTAATATGCGAAAAGAAAAAAAATTTTAATTGGTTTTCATTTTTACGCATTTTTAATAATAAAAGGTAACGAGAATTAATAGAAATATTTTTTAAAGTTTTATATATTCTATTTTTTATGTTTTTATTATATTGATATTTAATCAAAAATGAGGGGAATAAAATAAAATGTTTTTTTAGTCTTCATTTTCATATGTCTTTTTTAGAAATATTAAATAATAGTCAAATTAAATAACACTTATAAATCAAAAATCTAATTAAAATAAGGGAGACTAAAATTTAATAAACTTAAATAATATTTGGGTAAAGTGTCAAAATTATCTTATTAAAAAAAATATGTGTATTCCTAAGAAAAATTAACTAATCTAAATTAATTAAGTTAAGAAAATGAAATAAAATGAACTAAAGAGTAAATAAATATGGGGTGGATAACATTATCAATGGGCTTTAGTGTAAGAGAAGTATTGGGTTGGGTGAGGGGAAATGGAGCGGTTGGGAGAAAATGGGATTGGGTCGTGGGTTAAAGGGGGTCCAAGGGATTAGATTGAGATTAGGGTTATATTGTTTGATAAAGGGATTTAGGGTTTGGTTTAAGGCAGAACGGCGCCTCTTCACGATCTTCATCTTTCTCTCGCGCAGCTTCTTTGCTTCTTCGCCTCCAACGCCGATGCCTCCAAGTTCCGGCCACCCACACCAAGTTTCTCTCTTCCCTCCATTGTTGACGCGGCGGCTCCGAGCGGAGATGGTAAGGACCAAAACATTTTCGTTACTGTTAATGTTGATTAGCGTATAAACCTTACGAATTCGCTGTTGATTTTACAATTTTTAGTTGATTTTGAGGTTCTTAGTTGGTTCTGACTAGTTCTCCATTTTTTACTGTCCATGTCGATTTGAATGATGTTTTTAAAGAATGAGAAAGGAAGAAGGCGTTACCTAGATGGAGAAGGAGGAGGTGCTTGGGGGGTGATGGAGGCCGGACAGCAGGGAGGCAGCGGGCGCACGCGGTGGTGAACGGTATTTGGTTTCCTTCCTTTTGCTTGAATGCTACTGTGTCGCTATTATTGGAACCCGTTGAACTGTATTTTGGCTCTTTCTTCTTCTTCTATTCTGATTTGTACGATCCTAGAGTTTTGTCTATGATGGACTCTGAGGTTAGGGAATGGGTTTGAAAGTTTGGATATGCTGGATTTACGAAATGATATGGCTTGGATTTGTAAAAGATTTTGTCAAGTTTTTGTGACTAGGCCTTCACAGTAGGGATATGGCTTTTCATATTGGTATGAGGATTGAGCTATGTTTTATGGTTTTTTCCTTGACAGTATGTTCTGGTAGAGATTTTTTATGATGATGGATGGTGTTGACAGTGGGATAGTGATATTGGCTATAAGAGGCTCAATCAATTGGTAGTGTTTTGTATGGTTTGGAAAATAGTTTTCTTAGTGATCATGCAGGTTTTGACATGGTGAACTGGTTTTCGGGTAGGTTGGACAGGGGTAAAGCTTTTACTGATGTGAGGCCATTGCAGGTTTTTGTTGATTTGGTGATGGCTTATTTTGAATTGTTCCTACAGTTTTTTTGAAAATGGCTTGAGGTTATGAAAAATGGTTTTTTTGGTTATGTGTTTTCTGACTTGTATATTTGGTTTTCTCTTGTGCTGTTTTTTGTGAATGAATCCTTTGTTTTCTCTTTGTTGTAATATAACAGTCCTCCTCTCTTCTCTTGCGCTACAGGCCAGGAACAAATCTCTTGGGATCTCCCTGAGTATTCTGCACTACTGTCCACTCAGTTTGCCTTTATTCTTCTTCTATGCTATTATTCTTACTGGCTATATTTCTTAGTTTGTTTTGTATATCTCTTTCTGCCTAAGCTAAGCCTGCAAATCCCACACTTCTCCCTCTCTTTTTCTCTCTCAGAATGGCTTTGACAAAAGTGTGATAAGCTGTCTATTTCTGAAAATGCAGTGGCTGGAAAATGATGAAAGAAAAAGGAAATTTTTTTGCTTGCAAGAATAGTCAAAACTGCATATTGTTTTTTAAATCACATATTGTATGCTTCTTGATGTAGGCCACGTTAAAAGGCATGCTTGCATATGGTTACTACATATTTGCTTATGCTGTATGCTGTATGCTTTGAAATTATATTTGGGATTAAAACTAATGTGGTTAGCTTAAGCATGCAGTTTTTTGGAAAACAATTTATGCATATGTTTTGAAATCCTTTTCTTTTTTTTTTGTGAACCGGGAGTAATCCCGTGATTTGCAAAAAAAATAAAATAACTGATTCCGGCCATTACATTTAATGATGAACATTAAAATTTATTTTCTGCATTTAATTATTTATTTGGATTCTAATTCTTTTCTTTTAATTGTGCAGGTAAAATTAAATGAGCGGACACGCATTGGATTGGAAGCTTTAGAATTAAGATAGACTAGTTTATTTTATTTTAATTTCGACAATTCATTATTGTAATTTATTGCAATATATACAATAATTTACAAAATAGCTTGTACCAAAAAAAAATGAATAAAAGAAACTATTTGTCTATTAATTCTTCTTCTTTATTTATTTATCGTTTATTATTTTATCCAAACGAATAATAATTGAAAACAAATCTCCAATCACCTTCATTCAAAATAATAACAGATAAATAATAATTATCATTGACCAACTAATACCTTCGATTATTTAATCCATCATTCTCAACTAAATTATAATAATTAAAATAGGATTTCAATTATTTAATCTAGACCGACGAACGATTAAACAGTCGTTATTGACCAATGAATTTCCTCAAATGCTTATTTATATTATTCATAACCTTTAAATTATAGAATAACTAAGAATAAATTCTAGTTACTTAAATTTAAAAATAATGAGTAAATAAATAAAACGTCCGCACAATTAATGCGCCTCTTCTCTGATGTTCATTTTATTATCCCTACATCTTTAAACTAAATAATAATCAAAAAAATGAATTTCAATTATTCAAGTTTTAGATAATAGATAATTAATAAACATCATTTTTGCACGAATCGATTAAATGATTCAATGTTCAGCATAAATGGCTCTTGGCCCGAAAAAGTCATGAAATTTAAAATCGATGGATCAAAACAAATGTAATGTAAAGATGCGGATAGGAGATGACGTCTTAGGTCAAAATTTGGGGTACAACAACACCCATTTTGATTTTTATTCCATTTATTTTTTATTTTATTTATTTAAACTCAAAATAAATTAAATAAAATAAAAGGCTTTCATACAAAGGTCCAAGCCCACTCTTCTTGACCTAATTTTTCTCTATATATTCTCATTATTCATACAAGACAAGGACACGAAATCTTGCAAAGAAACCACCACCTTCTAAACTTTAAATTTTCTCAAAACTAGGGCAAACTCTAAACCCTATTTTCAGCCCCTCTCAAAGCAAGCCAACCATCCCATTCAACTTCAGAGGCATTGTAGGGTAATAATGGATTGATCTTGATGATCCAAAGAGCCTGAAAGGCATAGACATGCATCATCGATTTCCATTATTGCATGAAATTCATATCTTTGTTTTTATTATTTTTTTGATCTAAACTAACGTTACTAATGTGCTTCTGAGATATAAATGTTCAGGATATACCCATCGCATAAGTCCCATAATAATCGAAGCATGTATTGCCATGTTTGAACTATTTTAGGTTATCTTCTTTGTATCGCATCATACAAGATGATTTAGCTAAAACCAAAGCCACCATTGAATTTGCAAGGTCCAAATTAGGGGGGTAGGGTACCTCTAAATCGCTGACGTTTGTTATTTTGCAGAAATAAAAAATATGCTCGCCGGAGAAGACAACCGGAGCTAGGGCTCTGGCGCCTCTCTGGCCCAGTCCATTATGTTTATTATATATTTAATTGGTTTTATAGTATGACCTGATGAAACAGCCACTCTAGTGGCAAGAGCGCGCGCGTTAAGGCATTAGCACAGGAGGGCGTGGGTTTGATCCCTGCTTTTTGTCATTTTTTCATGTTTTCTATTTTCTATAGGTTTTTCCAACACTCGCCCTTATAACACCAAACATGCACCCCCAGCTTTGTAGCCCTCAAATCTAGATCTGACGCTTCCAAATGTGCAGCCCATGATACACTCCTTTCAGCCACCACATTGGATCAGGCGTTGGGGAACTAGTTGGGCCTGGACCTTAATTGGTATTCTGCACCCCCCCCCCCTTTTGCTTAATTCAGGCCCAATCTGTTTTTCCTTATATTTACTTTTTTTTCTACTTTTACTAATATTTTTGTTATTTAATTAAAATACAAAAAATATTAAAACATATTTTCAAAACATAATTAGTTTTAGGTTTATTTCTTAACCCATTAATTAATTAGGTTTTAGGTTTTCTAATTAACCCTTTAATAGTTTAATTAATTAACCTTTTCTTTTCAAATTTTAAAATTAATTATATTTTTAGGTTTTATTAATTAAAATTAATTAGATTTTTTAGGTTTATTTAATTATCATCAAAAGCTATTTTCTTCATAAAAAATCACCAAAAAATCTTTTTTCATTCTTTCCTATTTTTATTCTTAGATCAACTGTATAGGTTTCGAGAATGTAATCACCTAGATATTTATTTCCCGCTTTCTTTTTTTCATTATCATGTAATTTCCTCTAGGATGTAATAGTTTTAGGGTTTTATTTCTTGCACTCTTTATTATTATGTAACTACCTCAAGGCCTTGTAATAGTTTTAGGTTTACATTTTCGCCTCTATGTTCTGCTACTATATTTTTATGCAACTGTTAGTAACTAGGGTTTGTATGGAAAGATAAAATCAACCGATAGCAAAACCCTTAATTCAAAGATATATAACCGAATCAAACACACTTGCACACTTACACCTCTAGGGTAGCCTCTCTTTGTTTCTTTCGGAATAACGGTCATCTCCCTCGAAAGTGGGGATGCTTTAGCAAAGACCCTCGAATAAAAGATCATAGTCCCTCGATGACCCTTCAATGTTGCCTTACGGAAAATGATCTAGTCCCTTACAAAATTGCTAAAGTGTCCTTACAAGTTGCCTTCAATGATCGTACGATGACCCTTCGTCGTCCCTTCACATCCAACGGATAAGGCTACCTACCAACTAATAGTATGGATAGCACTATCTCTAAAGGAGAAGAAAAAGTACAAGAACGACTTTGAGTGGGTAATAAAATTTTAATCGCTTACTCATAATTTTATAAACAAAAAATTTTCACACTACACTTTTAAAATATTTTCAAACACTTTGTATACACTCTTGAGAAACGATACAAGAGTTATTACAAAGTTCGCCTTACATTGGCAAATTTAAAAATATTTTCAAACCACACGTAAAAAGCAAATTTTCAAAGTGAGCTAAGCGAATTAAGAGCCCGTAGATAACTACGGATGAAAAGGGTGCTAACACCTTCCCTTTCATAACTTACCCCCTAAACTTAAAATCTACCAAGGTCTTTCCTGTTCTTTTCACCCTTTCCTTATTAGATAAAAGAAAAGTCGGTGGCGACTCTTGCTATCCGTAACATTTTCGATAAAATGCAAAAACAAGTCAGTTCTCCCACCGTATTACAGGTATGCTTTTGAGTAAAACCTTGTTGACGATGTACATGCCTTGTTTCAATTCCTAAACATAGGAGATATAAGGGAGATAGACCCTCGTTAACCCCTCTGAGCCTTCGAAGCAGGAGTATCTTTTTTTTGTCAGAAAAAACCCTCACATTTTACCCGGGGCATGGTAGAATTCAGTTAATCTTATTGAGCATTCAAAACTCATCAAGAGTGCGCATCTAGGGATACACAATGGTTATCCTTCAAAAGGTTGAGGAAAGTCAAAACTGTAATGGTCAATCTTCGCCTATCAGCATGGTGCATCAAAAAGGATGATACCACAATGGTTACCTCTCGCATATCAGGAGGTCAACAGATGATGATACCATAATGGTTATCCCCAATCTACTAAGGACTCAGACAGTCACAATCACTTCCAACAAATCGAAGACGACATGAAGATCAACGACTTGTTCAAAAGGAAAGAAAAGGAAATGATGAAATAAAGATACAAAAAGCCCCTCTAAGTCGAAACTTGAAAAAACAAGTTGCTTAGGCAAAAGTCAGGGCATCCGGCTGGACTTTAGAGTCAAATTCAAAAGGAATTTGTCCAGGAAAAATTTAGGGAAAGTGAAAAGCGCGAAAATTGAAAAGGGATTACCAAATAAAAATCCTCAGCAAGGAACAAAGTCATGTGATCAGACACCAAGAATGAAAGAGGTGAGTGACTGTCATGTCCAAAAAAAAACTCGTTTGATTCCTCAACCATTCTAAACTCTACTCTTGAGAGATGAATGCTCGTATCGAGTTAACTGAATGTAGGAATGGAGAACATCACAGAGAATGGGTGGGCACCAAATATTTTGAGCCTTAAATATTTTTTTCTAAAACCATGAACCTGGCCATGTTACAACCCTTAAAAGTCCTAACTGAAACATGGGTTAATTCGAAAACACATTGTACCGAGAATACAGTAATCTGACTCCTAGGAGGCTTGCTAAAACTTTTGAGTTGGTATCACACCATCTTTTTACTTTCTTTTCTACAAGAGAAATTCGATATTTTGACATCTTTTCAATAAAAAGTTTTAAACTTCAAGACAAGCATAGGTTTTTCATTTAGAATTATTATTCTTAGAATAAATATTCTTTGCATATGAACAAGTGTTTAACATCAAGTAAGCCTGTATAATGAGCATCAGATTAAAGTTTGATTATCCTGAGGGACAAATTGCTTCAGGATACCGTTGAAGGGTAAATCATTTTTGAGAATGATATTAATATGGGGAAGACCTTCTATTGACTTTGTTGAGTAAAAGCATACCAGTTTGAGAAATGATCTGAAACAGATTACAAAAGTTGATTACCCAGAGTCTCTGTCGAGCAGTGGTGCATTACTTTCAGTTGGTCCCGAGGGACATATTTTCTTCAAGTGTCCAATTGGAGAAAGAAGCAGTTCAAGTTGAGAAGCACAGTTGTGTACTAACCTACTTTCAAGATGTAAACCAATTACCCTGAGGAGGTGTTATCTTCAAAATCCTCAAGTTTCTCATTCCTCCATGAGCATGAGGCGAGAAAAGGTTTGTCAAGAATATGTTGAGAAGAGACAAGCATGTTGAATACTTTGTTGATTAAGTGTTCAGCAAATCGGAGGCACTCAAGTTGGGATTTGATCCCTGAAAGTACAGTCAAACTGGGGCAGTTCTGTCGAGATTTGACAAATTTCTCCAAGAATTCATTGATTAAAGGAGAATATTTTAAGAATCTGAATATGCATGGGCATTCAATCAAGCATGGTTGAAACCATATCCAACGTTGGTTAGCCAGGAGCCGTATTCTAAAGTTCATAACACTGAGGCAGATTATCTTTATGGTACAGATCTTATGAAGTCCTCTCGGGGCGATTTTCTTAAAAGGCCCTACAAATCGGGGCAAGAAATTATGCAGGGTCATTTTCTCCTCTTTGAGGGTTGATCAGATTAAGTCCAGACGCGGGCTAACAATTTTTGAATTTGAAAAGCATGTCGAGAAGTCAGGATCGTTATCCTCGACTCATCAGAGACTTAAGTCCAGTTATTGATGTTCCTCCATCAAAAGTAAGGATCATTATCTTCAATTGAAGTTGGGATTGTTATCCTCGGTAGGATACGAGTAGGAACACAAAGAGCATGTGAGGTTGTTACCCATACAAGGTTCATGTCGGAAATGTTGTTTCCTAGGAGTTCCTTTTCCCAATAAATTTCTCTTCAGAGATCTTTATTCCCCAGTGAAGTATTCCTCATTTCTTTGCAGAAGGAGAATGGATCTTCTCCCTAGAAATTTAAGAGTTGTTTGAAGTCAAGTTGATTTCGTCTTAATGGACTGAAATTTATTTTTGTAGTATCCTCTCCAAAGTCCACTTTTCAGTGGCATTCCTCCTCGAAGTTGACATGATGAAGTTGCATCTTATATCACAATTTTTATCCAGTAGTCGGTATTTCAAATTGTTTATTCCTCAACAGATGTTGCCATTCCACACATGGGGCATGTTGTTGTAATTTCCTTGGTTACAGGTACTATTGGTATTTTGTGACAAAAGAAGCATACCAGCAAATGAATCAGGAAAGGTATGTATGTGACCAACATGAGGGTCTTAAAGAATGATGATTTATGCATAAGGGAATCTTGTATCCCTAGTGAAGGCGTACTCTCGCCCAGACAGAATCCCTTATCCCCAGCGAAAGCATACCCCTGTGTAATCCCCACTGAATTCGACACTCTTGATAAGAGTTTGTTTAGGAGTTTGTCCCTTCCAGAGGGCTTATCTCCAAAAAAAAGTGCATTTCAACATGTTTCTATAAAATCTTCTTCTTAAGCGTAGTCTACTCTGTTTCGAAGAATCTGGGAAGGATCACTTCATTGGACTGGATACCTTTGTTAAATCCCCTTGAAGTCGATACCCTACGTCTGTGGTTGGTATTTATCTCCTCAGTGAGGTTTTCGTTCGTCTTCCCCATGTAGTTCGCATCTTTTCTCCCCAAGGAAGTTTACACCTATCATGTTTTCTTTAAGCGATGTTTGATCAACATGCTTGTTATTCCCCAGTGGAGCAAGTCTCCTGTTTTCTGGAGCGATGTGCATAGACGAATGCCGTTTAGGGTTCCTTTATCCTCAGTGATAGAGTATTGCTGAAATATTTTCTCAGTGGAGTTCTGAACCTCAAGCTTATGGTTCAAATGCCCTCATCTTCCCTAAATGAAGATTGTTACCCCAAACGGTAGTATCCTTAGTGTGGTCTGGGTAGAATTCTTTTATTTAAGAGTCCTATGATACCTAGTCGAAGTCACTTTTATTGAGGACTTACATCAGAAGATCCCAGTTTCTAGCAAGCTTCTCTTTATCCCTGGAAAGAGATGTTGGATCTTTTTCCCAGGAAGTTAAGAGTTGGATCAGAGTTCAAGATTTTCTCTGAACTATAATTATTTTTGCAGTATTTTCCCCAGGAAGTTACTTCCCCATGGATATCAATCTTCAGAGGTCGGTGGTTCTGAATTTCGTTTCCCCATTGAAGTTTAGAGGGACTTTTCTCTACAAAAGTTCATATGTGTAAAGATAATCATTTGGAAGTTCTTGGTCTTCTCAGCAGCTGGTTATTGGTGTGTTTTCCCCAGTGCATTGCTAAACATGCATCATTACATTGCATCTACCAAAACGCGTAGCATTTCCATTGTATGGAGCATTATGCTATAAAATTCAAACATGCATTAAGGTATGATCCAATTATGTTCACCTGCAGTAACCAAAGTGTTATGCCCTCATATTTGAATTATCTCCACAACAAGCTCAGGGTTATCCTATTATGTTTCCCCAACGGAGTCTGTTTTGATTTACCACTAGTCGGATCTTTGGTGTTTTCCATTTCCCCAGTGAGTCATGGTTTTCCCTTGCCCTTGCAAGCCCTTGGTTATTTTTACTCGTGTTTTCCTTGCCTTCTGAGTGCGACTAAGAGTCAATGTATAACCTTTCTTATTTCTCAAGTATTTGAGTATCCATGCTTGGTGTGTGGTAATTTAGATAATTTCAACTCTTGAAGAATTACACCCCGCTTCTAGCCTAAGGGATATTGTAGTTCTTGGGCATTTGGAATCTATCAAAATCCCAACGTGTTTTAGAAATCCTTGTTAGAGTCCTCTTCGGCTGGTCTTTTCTCTTGTAGAGTTCATCTTTGATTGATGCTCTCGAAAGGTCCTCCTTAGTCGGTTTCTTACCATTGGTATCTGCGCTAGTCGGGTTCTCCTTCTGTTAGCATAGCTAACCTTCTCTGTTAAGAGTCCTTTAGTGTCTCTTCAAAGTCTAGTTGTCTGGCATCCTTGGTTAGGCGAATGCATCCTTTCTTGTCGGGGCTTTCTTCGATTAGTCTTTTTCTTGTGTTTTCTATCGGCTCCGAACATTTGTTCCTTGATGCTTAATTTTGCTTTTTTGTGTCTAACTCTGACCAGACATGCATATCTCTTTTCATTGTAAGTTCGCCTTTGATCGGTGTTCTTTCCCCATGAATCTACCTTCGACATAGTATTCCTTGTTAAAGATTCCCCTTCGGCTAGTTTCTTTATGTGGTACCTTTTGTTAAGAGCCCCCTTCGACTGGTCTCTTTTCATTTGTAAGTTCTCCTTTGATCGGAGTTCTTTTCTTAGGAATATACCTTCGGTATAGTATTCCTTGATAAAGATTCCCCTTCGGATGGTTTCTTTATTTTAAAGTCCATCTTTGACTGGTACCTTTTGTTAAGAGTCCCATTCGGCTGGTCTCTTTTCATTTGTAAGTTGGCCTTTGATCGGTGTTTTTTCTTAGGAATCTACCTTCGGCGTAGTATTCCTTTATGAAGATTCCCTTCGACTGGTTTCTTTATTTTAAAATCCACCTTCGGCTTGCACCCTTTAAATCCACCTTCGGTTGGTATCATTTGTTATGAGTCCCCTCGGCTGGTCTCTTTTATTTGTAACTTCTCCCTTGATCGGCTTTCTCCCCCCTTTAAATCCACCTTCGGCTGGTATCATTTGTTAGGAGCCCCCTTCGACTGGTCTTTTCTTTGTAAGTTCGCCTTCAATCAGCATTTTTTTTAGAGTCAATGTCTATTTGTATCCCCAGTAAGTTTGACTTTGATTAAAGTTCCTTTGTTAGAGCCTACTTCGGTCGGTCTCTTTCTCTATATGTCTAAATCTATCCTGACATATATCGCCATTATCTTTGTTCAAATTCTACCTTCGGCTAGTCTTCTTTTCATTGTGGAGTTCGCCTTTTATCGGTGTTAATTTCTTAGGAGTCTACATTCGACTTAATCTCCTTGTTGATTTACCTTTATGCAGGCATCCTTTGTTAAGAGTCTACTTCGGTCGGTCTCTTTCTTATATGTGTTTAACTCTGACCAGACACATATATTTTATCCCCAGTTTGCCTTCAATTGGTGTTCTTTCTCCAGGAATCTATCTGTGGTTAGCATTCTTTGTAGGAGCCTTCTTCGGTCAGTCTCTTCCTTGTTTGTATATGTCTAATTTTACCTGGCATGTACCCAATATCTTCCTTTTATCTGCTACCAACTCAGGGCATGTTTATTCGATATCTGACATATGTGTCCTTTCCTCCGGACATATATCATTAGCATCTTTGATAGGGCTTTCTTAGATTAGTCTCTTTCGTATGTTCGCTACCAACTCCAAACATATATTTCATGACATCTTTGTTAAGAGTCTACCTCTTGTTAGTCTCTCATATCTATATGTCTTCCCTCGGTCTGACATACATTCAAACTCTCGGGTTGTCTGATTTGTTCCTTCTCTGATTCCTAAATCATGAGTATGTCAGATTTGTTTCTTCTTCAACTTCTGAGTCGCGAGTTTTCCAATTTGATTCTTCTCCAGTTTCTGAGTCGTGAGTTTGCAACCCCGAGTTGCAGATTATCACATACAATTTCTCAAGAGTCATTTGTTCAACTTCTATTCATCTTTATCGGTGTCTTTCATTCATGAATCTTCACCGTGTCTGTTCTCTACATTATACACAAGAAGTGTTATTT
Source organism: Vicia faba (assembly GCA_948472305.1). Taxonomy (NCBI): domain Eukaryota; kingdom Viridiplantae; phylum Streptophyta; class Magnoliopsida; order Fabales; family Fabaceae; genus Vicia; species Vicia faba. Next base: position 185,924,388 of record OX451738.1, on the reverse strand, counting down.
CCCATCAGAGTTTGTATTCACTTTTTGCGAGTATGCTTGCTTAAGGCTCTCTTCCACCTTTCGTTCGCCTTGGCAGATAGGCAACATAACTTTTTTTCCTCTGAGGAAATCCTTCGGGAATATCAAACCATTACCCGCCAAAGCTTGTTAGTAGAGGCATCCAATGGAAAAAATCATCAAAATTATACCATGTGTTGATATACGTCGTCTTAATTTGTAGTGCAAATTTTTTAGCTCATTTTTGTATTCAATCTCCTTCTACCTTATCTCTCAAAAGGCTGTCATTGCCAACCTCGCTTTAGGTTTAAGAAGCTTGAATAGGGGCAGTTGTTGTACCCCAAAATTTGCCCTCTTATTTATAAACAAAATAGCTTATGCTTCATCTTTATATTCATCATTTGCATTGCATTAATTCAGTGGTATGGGATCAAATGTCTTGATTGTATGAGTGTATATCTCTCAAGAGAAGAAATTTGACCTATAAGGATTGGAGACGTGAAATCTCATCATCATGAGTATCATCTCAAGGGACAAGACATGCTGGTTCAAGAGATTTTTATGCTATCTCAGAGGAATTAAGGTGTTAGAGCTTCGATCAATTTCTCCTATATTGTAGCCACCAATTAGGGGTTTTTATCACTGGCGTGTTATAACTGAATCTTTGAGTTTAAAATGGTTTCATGGTCTTCTATTGGTCTTAAAGCATCCATGTGTGGTCTGTTGATCTTCATATTTTGTCTAAGAATCAGGATTGATTGAATAAGAAGAGATTGAGTGTGCATGATGAAAAGTCAACAAAAGTCAAAGGTTGACTAAATAGAATTTATGGTCAAAATTATTATCAAAAGCCTGAATGTGAGAAAAATGTGATCATTTGTTAAGGAAATTCGAAAGAATCGGTCTAAATGAAGTTTCTTGCATTTTAAGTAATCTTGGGCTTAGAAACTTTTTCTAAGTTTTTGAGAACTTTTGTATTCATCAAGCCATGTTGCCAACTTTCTATCTCACTCATCCATGGTCAGAAATTTGCAAATACATTCTCTTTGGAAAGAGGAGATTCCATACTCCACTTTTGTCCTTGAGAGATTATCCGTAAAAGTGCTCATATCTTGAGTTATTGTTGCTTATATATCTGAAGACAAGAATCCACAAGGGAAAGATTTTGAAATTAAACATCTTCTTACTTAATCTTCATCTCTCAAATTAGATAATATATGCGCCTTCAAGACTAGTTCTAAGATCATAGAAAAGTTGTTGCTATTATTTATGAAGACACGTCATGGTTCTGACAACGCTGATATTTCTATGCTAGAACAACAAAGTAGTTTTTGATCTACTCATCAGTTATTCATCAGAAAAACGAAGAAAAAGTAATTGATCTCTTCCAAGCTTAATACTTCAGAATCAAAAGTAAATCATCAGAATATAAAAGATCAAGAAACTTAGTGAAGAAGAATACAGTACAAACAGTACACCACAAATTCCACTATGATAATATTAGTTGTACTATTCCCAGAAGTTGTCTCCCATGATCATATGCTAACAATTGTAAGAAGCAAACTAAGGAAAGTGACATTTTGTACTATTCTAAACCTCTCTTGAATCTATCCGTTGGAAATCAACCGTTGGAAGGAGAAATGACTTTTCTACCCTTACAACACTCTTTTTGAAGGCTATATTAGAAGATCAATAAGTGGACTGAAATTTAACGACGTTAGCCACAATGAAGTCCAAAGTTTTTATTCATATTAAAACAACTACAATGAATGAGAGATACAAATATAATATGAAAATAAAGAAGAAGAAAAATATGAAGATGAATAAGACTACAATATGTTGCACTCAAATTTATATTATATTCATCTTTGTAGAATTATGTAAAAGCAATAAGTTGTTGCTCATTTCTTGCTCATATCTTGCTAAAAACTTTTGTGTTTTATCATGTACTTCTAGGAGTAATATTATTGTTAAGACACATTCTTGTAAATCTCCAGAGACAATTATTTCTAGAATTGGTGATGCCTCAAGTGATCGAGTGAAGATCTATATACTTGAGAAGACTTTGACAGTTGGTCATTGTAGATGACATTTTGTCTAAGGGACCGGGTAGGTCAGAATCCTTGAGGGGTCAATGATCTTTATATCTCTTAGGGGATTGGGTAGGTCAAAATTCTTAAGGGATCACTAACTGTATGATCATTGTATTGTTAGTCACTGGCGGATAGCCTGTCTGTTGTAATTTGTTGAGATTAGTGGATTAAGTCCTTGTTTAAGGCAAAATCATCCGAGGAGGGTGGACAAGATGTAACCTTGTTGAAGGTGAACTTGGATAAATTGAATATGTCTATTTATATTTCTAGCATCCTATATTCTTTCTTAATTTTATCAGATGGTTTTTCAAAAAGGGAAAAGTTTTAAAAATCTAATTCAAATCCCCCTTTATTGTGTTTTTCTCTACCTTCAAAGTGATTAGTCAAATGAGTGAATATATTTTGAAGAACAATACTACTTTCATGGGGTAGCATTTTGAACAATTTATGTTCTTAAGATAAAGTGTTCAATTTTGATCTCTTTACTTCTCTGGCTCTTTTGTGTGTTACTTCCGACGTTTCCCCGATTTCCTTGACTGTTTTGAAATTAGACACTCGGAAAAAATATGTCCATTCCTAAGGCTGATGCAATTGTATTTTTTGCCTTCTTATCATGTAACACTTTCTTCTTGTCATCATTTTTCCAAGAACTTTGTATCTTTGGTTATTCTATATAATTTATGAAAATATTAGGAATGAAGGGTTCATCCTTAAAAACACTCCACATTTGCATACCAATTTTCCAAAAATCATAATATTCACCAACAAAGCATGGTGGTTTGTTGGTGCAACCACCATCTGCTAAGAACAGTTTTACGAAAGCCATATCTATCTGGATCAAGGAGCTAATTACTATAACACCCTGAATTCTAGATTAATTATTTAATTAATTAATTTAGCGTGATTATATGAGTCAATGTGAAGTATTTGATGTTTTGATGATTATATGTGAGCTTTTATGGTCATTTATGAGATTATGATGAATATGAAGTGTACCATGATGATTGAGGTAAACATGATGTTTGAATATGATGATTTGATGAATATGATGTGTGATGGGTTACTATGAGTAGTATAGTGGGAATTAGACTAATTAAGAGGATTATTAGCATTTTGGAATAATTAGAATAATTTTTTAGAATTATTTTAATTGGGAAAATAGAATAATAGAAATATAGAGAAAATAAGGGCAAGATGGTAATTAGTGGAGAATAAGTAAGGACAAGGTGAGAAGTTTGATATTATAGGTATAAGGGTTATATAAGGAATTAGGGGAAAAGAAATTCATTGTGGAACGATCATAAAATTGGGAGAAAGAAACTGACGCTGTGGAGAAAGGAGGCTAGGCCACAAAGAGGCAAGATATTTCATTAGAGAACCAAAGAGAAGTTGAATTGCGGCAATAATCTTAAGGTAAGGGGAGCTTTATCATTGTTATTATATTTGATTTAAGGTTTAGATGATTGGTAGATTGCCTTAGATTTTGGTAGATGGTGAATTGGTGTTGTTTGATGAGAAATTGATGAATTGGTGATGAATAATGGTGTATAATTGATGTATATTGAGTATAGAGTTATAGGTTGTTGATAGATGATGAAACCATGTGATTAGATGGTTTTTTAGGACCTGTATTATGATAAAACTGCAAGAGAATTGGACTGGTTTATGCAGGAAATCGCAACAATAAAATCACGTTCGCACAAGATCGTCGGGCGATGGGGGATGTGTCGCCAGGCGATGGAGCTTCGCCAGGAAAAGGTGGGAGCGAAGGGAGAAAAATTGGAGCTAGTTTCTGTAATGTGCCACCCCTAGTTTCACTAGAGGAAGTGTGACGCGAAGGTAGCATTTCTAGGTGACAGAAGTGTGTCTCTAGGCAACGGAAGGTAGAATTGGTTGTCCAAGATGGAAATCTTAAAATGATCATATCTTTAGTCCTAGAGCTCGAATTGAGGTGTCGTTCGAAGTGTTGGATAGCTAATGCAATGATGTTTTGTTTGTGATGATGTTTTGTTTATGATAATGCCTTGTTTATGGTGATGATTTTATGGTGTTGTGTTGACTACTATGATGATGTTATGATGTTGTGTTGATTACTATGATGATATGATGATGTTTGTGATGAATCATGAATGATGATGCATGTTGGCTATTTGTGGTCGTATTAAATATGTTGTTGCGCATCATTGCATTCATGGCATATTTTAGGACTTCGGTCCAGTGAAGTTAGGACTTCGGTCTAGTGAAGATGATAGGACGATTGTCCAATGAAGGCAACAATCCTATAGTGTGGATTGGGTACAACAGTGAAGTGCTTTGGTTCCAAACGGAAATCGATCCTATGGCAGGTATCTTTGGAGATAACGATGACTGAGTCATCAGTGAAGTTTTGGTACTGCATGCATGAGTCTATGACATTGCATTACATTCTATGTGACATTGCATAATGATTTATTTATGATGTTTGATGATACATTGTGTATGATGGTATGTTAACGTATATTAATGAAGTTTTGGAGGTGTGATTATACCATGAAGATAGGATGATGTGTGATGCCTTGCTTATGTGCATATTTACTATGTCTATTCCTTATGTCTTATATAATGATTATGATTTACTCACCCTTTTATGCTTGAATGTTGCCTCCATGTGGGTAACAATCAGGTGATCGAGAATAGTCCGCAGAAGCATTAGAGGATAGCTATGGAGTGTGTCTATTTGCTTTTGTTTAAAAAGGGGAGTCTTGCTATGATATGTAACATCGGGTTTGGGATCGTTTGATTTGGAACTTTTGTTCTTTGTTTTGCTTTAAGATGTTGAGTCACCTTACGTGGTACTCAAGATGCTTTGATATATAAGTATGGGTTATGAAATATGACTAAATTTTATGAAGTATTATAATGAGTTGTTTTGAACTATGATTTCCGCTTCCATGATTTGAAGAATTCAAAAGTCGATTATATCTTTTTAAGTATTTTGAAAACCCGTGTTACGGAGCATGATGTATTCTGGTGATGTTTTATATGAATATGTGACACCCTTTTTGGTGATATACTCTGATTTATTTTTTAAAAATAATTGTGAATATTCCTTGGGGTTTATAAGGGTGTTACATTAGTTGTATCATAGTTGGTTGGTATGTCCGGCCAAGTTATTGAGTCTGTAGTGTATGATAGTGGAATAGTGTCGAGATAATTTCTAACCAACGTGTCTGTTTTTGATGTGAAGTAGAGAAATGGCTGGAAGGAACGATGTTGCACTTGTTGCTGCTTTGCAGGTTGTTGCTCAAGTTGTGTAACATCAGCCTAATGATGGATCTCGTGTTTTGGAGACGTTCCAGAGGAATCTTCCGTCTGTTTTCAAGGGTAGGTTTGATCCTAATGGAGTAAAAGTTTGGTTTAAGGAGATTGAGAGAATCTTCTGAGTCATGGATTGCTCAGAGGCGCAAAAGGTGCGGTTTGGTATGTATCAACTGGCAGAGGAAGCTGATGACTAGTGGATTGGTGCTCATCAGAGACAGACAGCGCTAGGTGAAGTGATTACTTAGGTTGTGTTCAGCAGGGAATTTCTGAGGAAGTATTTTCCTGAGCATGTGTGCAGGAAGAAAGAGATTGAGTTTTTGGAGCAAGGAGGATGGTCCAACTGGTTTCAATTGTGGAGAGCAGGGTTATATCAGTACTCAATGTCAGAAACCAAGGAAGGACGCTACTGCTCTGAACAATGGTAGAGTCTTCGTGCTGAGTGGATCATAGGAACCTAAGAAGGACTACTTGATTCGAGGTACTTGCTTTATTAACGATGTTGAATTGGTTGCTGTTATTGATACTCGTGTTACTCATTCGTTTATTTCGCTTGAATTTGCTACTAAGTTGGGATTGAAATTGTCTAATATGAATGGTAGTATGGTGATAGATACTCCTGCTAGTGGTTCTGTTACTACTACTTACGTTTGTCTGAAGTGTCCCTTGACTATTTACAACAAGAGTTTTGTGATAGATTTGGTGTGTCTTCCCTTACGCCAAATCGATGTGATTCTTGGAATGAAATGGTTGGAATTCAACTATGTTCATATCAATTGTTATAATAAGACTTTGAGGTTCCGTAAGTTTAGTGATAATGGAGAATTCATGTTGTTGATCGCTAAGCAAGTGAAAAAACTTTTGGAAGATGAAGCCTTGATGTTTGTGATGTTTGCGTCGTTGTAAGTTGATGGTAAAGATGCGAATATGGAATTACCGGTTGTCTGTGAATTTCTAGAGGTGTTTTCATATGACATCAGTGATTTACCTCCTGAGCATGAAGTGGAGTTTTCTATATATTTGGTACCTGGTACAAGTCCGGTGTCAATGACTTCTTATAGAATGTCATCTTCTGAGTTGAGCGAGTTGAAGAAACAATTGGAAGAGATGCTAGAGAAGAAGTTTGTTCGACTGAGTGTTTCACTGTGGGGTGCTCCATTTTTTATAGTTAAGAAGAAAGATGGAAGTATGAGGTTGTTTGTAGATTACAGACAATTGAATAAAGTAACAATTAAGAACAGGTATCCACTACCAAGAATCGATGATTTGATGGATCAGTTGGTGGGTGCTTGTGTTTTCAGTAAGATTGACTTGAGGTCGGGTTATCATCAGATTCGAATTAAACCAGATGATATTCAGAAGACAACTTTTCGAATGAGGTATGGCCATTATGAATACATTGTAATGTCGTTTGGTGTATTTAATGCGCCAGGTCTTTTTATGGAGTATATGAATAGAACTTTTCATTCATATTTGGTTACGTTTGTCGTGGTGTTTATTGATGATATTCTGATCTATTCTAAGACGGAAGAAGAGCATGTTGAGCATTTGCAAATGGTGTTTCAAGTGTTAAAGGAAAATAAATTGTATGCAAAGTTGTCAAAGTGTGAATTTTAGAAAAATGAAGTTAGTTTTCTTGGGCATGTGATTTATAGTGGTGGAATTATTGTGGATCCTTCTAAAGTTGATGTTGTATTGCAATGGGAGGCTTCGAAGTCTGCATCCGAGGTTCAAAGTTTTCTTGGTTTGGCAGGTTACTATCGAAGTTTAATTGAAGTATTTCCTAAGTTGGCTATGTCGTTAACTCAATTGACGCGAATAGGTCAAGCTTATGTGTGATGTGTTGCATGCCGAGAAAGTTTTGTAGAATTAAAGAAGACATTGACGACTACTCTGGTGTTGATTTTGCCTAATCCGAGTGAGTCTTTTGTGGTGTATTATGATGCGTCTAAGATGAGACTTGGTGGTGTACTAATGAATAATGGACAAGTTGTTTCTTATTCTTCTAGACAACTCAGAGTTCATGAAAGGAATTATCCGACACATGACTTAGAGTTAGCAACAGTGGTGTTTGTATTAAAGATTTGGAGACATTATCTTTTTGGTTCTAAATTCGAAGTGTTCAGTGATCACAAGAGTTTAAAGTACTTATTAGACAAAAAATAATTGAATATGAGACAGAGGAGATGGCTTGAATTGTTGAAAGAATATGACTTTAATTTGAGTTACCATCCTGGTAAGGAAAATGTAGTTGTTGATGCCTTGAGTAGGAAGTCACTGCATATGTCGATGCTTATGGTTCGAGAGTTGGAGATGATCGAGCAATTCAGAGATATAAGCTTAGTGTGTGAAGAGACTTCTGGGGGCTCGACGAGTTTGCTCGAGCATCTTCAACCGCTCACCATGTGAGAAGATCATGTAGTTGGTCTGATTGATGGTCGCGAACAGAGCTCTGGTCGTGGCGTCAGCACCTGCAGGGACGGGGAACTCCTGGTATGCATTTGGTTCATAGTTCTATGGAGGATGGTAGTCGTCCTCGTCCGGTTGCGAGCGGGTTGATAAAGAGGTGATCAGTCCGTCTCTATAGTTTTTCTCAGGACCGGCCATGTCGATATAGTTGTTCGCGTTGTTATTGCCAATGTTGTTATCGCCAACATTGTTGTTGGGGTCGGCGAGATGGGCGTTTTGGTTATTATCGACAGCTTGGTCGGCCATGACAATCGTAGAGTTTGATGAAGAGTTACATTGGTCTTGAGATAGAGACGGAGAAGTTGTTTCCCACTGACGGTGCCACTGATTGTACCTGATCAGAAGGGGTTGTCAAAGCCCGTAAGCTTCAAGTCGAGTAGTAGTTGAATGTGAAGTGAAGGGTGGGGGTACATGCAAGACACTCTAATGTTAAAGTGAGGTTCAGAGAAAATGCAAGCAAGTATAAGAATATGAGTGAGTGATTGAATACATGACCCTCTCAAGTGAGAGGGTATTTATAGCTATTTTAGATCCTAAATTTGACACTCACACATATTGGCCTTATTGGCTAAAAATAGATTGAAGAAATCTAAGCTAAAGACACTTTGATAGAAGAGCCTATGAAAGGAGTTATATCGAAGTTATTCTTATTAAGAAGGAGAAAACACTTAGAGAATTATCTAAGTTAAAGGCAGTCTTCGACCGAGAGGCTCTTGTATCAGCAACAAGTGGATTTGAATTTGAAGAAAGGAGGGAAAGGCAGTTCATTTGGCAGTTAGGAAAAGAAACGTGGTGTGAAGATAGGGGTCAAAGAGCATGTAGAGGACACTTGTCCTTATCCTGGAACGAAGAAACCGTTCGACAGTTACTTATTACTAGTATAAATATAGGAAATTTGTGTGGAATTTTGCGTGTTCAACTCATTGTACAAGTCACTCAATTTTATTCAAGTACCCGCTGTGAGAGAAAGAATATTGAGAATGTACGTTTGAATTGCCATACTTTATTGCAATCAAAGTCTTTACATTTCTTTACAATCCTTGCCATTTAACATTTCTCAGTGTGATACGGTGGGAGAACTGACTTGGGTTTTGCGTTTGTTTTCGCAAATGTTTCGGTTTAGCAAGAGTCGCCACCGACTTTTAATTTTTTTTCCTAAAAGAAAGGTTAAAAAGCACAGGAAAAACCTTTGAGATGTTTTCTTGGGTTCGGGGAGTAGATTATAGAAAGGGAAGGTATTAGCACCCTTTCTATCCATGGTTATCCATGGGCTCTTAGTTACCTGCTTAGATCACTTGCCTTGCATTTTCAATTGTTTGAAATGGTGCTTTCAATTGTTTGAAATGGTGCTTTGTGTGTGTGGTTTTGAAAATGTTTTGAAAAAGATGCCTTGTCTAGGCAACCCTTGTAACAATTCTTTACTCGAATGTTTTACAAAAGGTGTTTGTCTTTTTGAAAAGATGTTTCAAGGTTTTGAAAGTTGTGTTGTGGAGTGTGTTTTGAAAGTAGGCAAGGTTTTATTTTTCAAGTTTGATCAAGTAACTAAGAGTTGTCTACCCCTAAATTTACTCAAAGATCTTTCCCATGTTTTAACCCTTTTAACAGTATTGTTCCACCATTCTATTTGGTGGACAATCTTGTGTTAGGATGTTAACGGGACGGGCGCGGGTCATCGTTTAGACCATGAATGCAATAGTGCCAAGTGTCTTTGGCAATTTTTCTCTAAGGGACTTGATCATTTTTTAGGCAACTTGAGAAAGCGTCATCGAGGGACTATGATCATTTGAATTGTTTTTGTTTTGCCAAAGAAACTCAACATGCAAACATGGCCCATTTTTGAAGGCAACAAGTGGAGTAACCCTAAGGGTGCAAGTGTGATTGGTGTTGTCCATTTTCATGCTTTTTTGTCTTTGTATTAGTCAAACTATTTGTTGGTTGATTTGCATACAAACCCTAAGTCTATCATGGCATAATTTGAAAGCTTTTAAATGCGGAAATTTAAAGTCCTAAATTATTACAACATGATTATGGAGATGGGGGTACAAATGTTTGAATGGAGGGATATTTAGCAAGAAATTAAATCTAAAACTATTACATCCATATTGAATATACAAATTATTTAATTGTACAATAATTAAATAAATACAATAAATATGCAAAATGTATTATGCACAAAAATGGTTTTTTTATGTATGTAAAAGTATTTTTCAATGTAAAATATAAACAAAAATAAAAAGGTTAATTTTTGATATTTTTATGGTTTTAGGACAAAACCCTAATTTTTGAATAAATAGCAATTATTAATTAATTATATACAATATTTATATATTAATTTATACAAAAAATAAAAAAAAAAGGAGTATATTGTAAAAAAAAGGTATTTTTTAATGTCATATATTAATAAAATAAAAAATGTATTATTTTCATATTTATCCTAAATATTCTAATAAATATACAAGTATTTATATCATATATTTTAATATACTAAATATATACAAGAATAAAAATATTAATTATTTACAAAAATGGTATATTTTAGAAAATGTTTTCAAAATGTAAATAAAAAATAATGACTGAAAATATATATATTTTGTATTATTTTTTAATATTTTAAATAAAAAGAAATATATTTGTTTATATATATATGCTAAATAAAACAAATAAATGCCAAATAAATGCAAAAATGGGTGGAAAAATATTTTTAATGTTTTTTATGTTTTGAAAAAAAATAATAAGTCAGAAGAAAAAATAAAAAGTCAAAAATAATGGATATTTCACACAATGGGCCAGGGGGGTGCAAAATGAGAAAAGAGGTGCAAAAAGCAAAACTAACTCAGGCCCAACCCAAGCCAGTCATCTTCAACCTCCAGCTTTGTTTGAACAAGCCAGAACGAGCGCTTCCTAACTCCTGATTCCTGGACTTTCATGAAAAACTCATAACACCAATAATGTAGAGCATCAAGAGACGAATTCATACATATAAAAAACTTGACCTAACTCTAAGAAACGAGGGAGAATTTCTTCATCCCCAATTTCTGACCTAAGTTTTTTTCAATGTTCATGGCCAAAATTCTCACAGCACGTATAATATAAATGAAAAGTAAATACATGGATGGTTTCAGGGCTATGAGTAGAACATGTTTTCTTCACAAACCTAATCCTAATCATGCCTGGATAGAGAGATAGAAGTTCATATTTTTACCTGTTCAGCTTGAGTCGTGTACAACAATGGAGGTATCTTCAATGGAGTTTGAACTTTGGTACAGCTTTCCTGAAGTCCAAGGATGCTTCTCCTATGCTTAGCTTGCTTTGAATCTCTCTAAATCAAGCTATGGAAGTCCACCTGCAAAACTGAAAACTGAAAATGGCAAGTGATGTTAGGGATGTAACAGTTTGTGTTCAATGCTTGGGATAGCTTCAGTGGGTGATATAGAACATGTTTGAACTCCTTTTGGCCAAAGTGCACGAGTGGAATGGACTCTGGAAGTCAATCTGCAGCAGGGACTCTGCTTTGCAGAAAAACTGTGCTTTTGGATATGAGGATGGATTAAGGGTGAAGGAATCGTGCTTTAGGTCATTTAGGGAGTGTGAAAGATGAGAACCAAGTTTGCTTAGGTTGGTGTTTACAGGAATGAGAGATTGTATGTGTTTTACAATCTTGCTTGTTTTTGAAGTAAGGAAATGCAAGTTGGGTTATAGGCCTGTACCAAGTCCTTGAGCATGCTGCATCTCTTCTTCTTGATCAGAGGGATTTGTGTACAAATTCTAGCTTCAAAGATCTGGCCCATGCCTCTTGGATTTGTTATTTGACATAAAGTGCATCTTTTCCAAAATGGCAAATTTACTTTTTCTAATTATGGATTAATCTTGCATGTAATGACCAAATGAACAAAATAATGCTTGAACACAATGGTTTGGCATTTAATAATTGAGTGTGAAGAGGATTAGAGGCCTGTAAGCTAGCATAAACCATTTTGAGTTGAAAATGCAAAGTGTTATGAACAAGCCTTGGCCAAGAACAAAAGTGGATTTTGCCCAACTTTGCAAATTCGATTCTCCCTAACCACAAGGGTGTTTGAGAAGTTCTTGGACAATTTGGAAAGCTTGAAATGTGTACTAAAATCCATCTTTGTAATGAAAATTGAAACTCCAAGTTAAACCATGTGAAAAGTGGCCATGAAGTTGGACAAAAATCCTGCCTAGAATAGGTCAAAATTTCTCTAAGTTAAAAATGTTTTGCACCCTTATTCCAAAAATCATAACTTGAGCTACAATCTTCCTTTGAGAAAACTTTGTGAATCAAAGTTGTAGATTTTGCAATGAACTACAACTTTCATGTTTTGAGTTTTGTTTGAATCCATTTGTATCTTGATGAAAAAATAGGACAAAGTTAGGGGAAAATAAGGAAGTTTCATAACTTAGAAAAATTCTAAGTTATGAAATTTTCTCATCTTAAACCCTAATTTGCAATTTTGGGTTTCTTGATGAACAAGTTTCATAATTTGACATGTCTTGATGAAAAATGAATCTTGGCACTTGATTTTGACCAAAAAGTCGAAGTTTGACTTTTCAGTATACAGTCAAATTTTGATCAGTTGACTGGAAAATTCATCTGTCAATCCTATGCATTTGGGATCTTTTGAACTTGTTGAATGTGTCAAGACAATGCCATTGAGTCCTTGAGTCCATATGTGAGCTTGGTTTTCCGTTGGTTAGGTTAAACAGTCAAAAATTGCCTTTGTGCAGTCAAAACCCTAAAAATGACCATTTTGCCCTTTTGGTGATCTGATCAAATTTCTTGTGGAATTGTGATCCAAACTTGATCAAATGATCCATATGAGTTCATTATGTTGATGTGGGTCAAAAATTTGGAAGTTTGACTGTCAATTGGCCACAGTTGACCTTTTCCCCAATACAGCTGATTTCTAGGTCAACTGTCCAATTGACTGGGCAAAGATTGGAATCAAGGCTTGAAACTTGGTATGGATAAACTTGTGAGTCCAACATGAAGCATGAAAGTCACTTTGGGCATTTTAGGTCAAAACATCTTTGTGCAAACTCAAACCCTAATTTGGGTCAACAGTGCAAGGAGGAGTCTTGAGCAGAGCAAACCCTAACTTGATCTTGAGCTCCAAGGGTCTTGTGGTGAGAAAATATTGATGAAATGAGAGGGAAAATTTTGGGGTACAACATTTGCCCCTGTTCAATCTTCTTTCACCTGAAGAGTTAGATTGGCAGGTTTTCCTTTCGCGTCTTGAAGGTAAAAGGAGATTGGACACTAGAGTGCCCTTAAATTTGCACTCCTCCGGACATGGATGTGGGAATGGGCTTAAAGATTCCATCTGGAGATGGGCTTAGAGATTCCATCTAGAGATGTGACAGAATTTTGTCGGGGATGGGCTTAAAGATGCCATCTGGAAAGTTTGTTGAACTGTAGGTTGTTGATGAGTGAGTGAGTATCAGAAAGGTATCCATGTATTGGAACATCTCTGAACTGGGGATCTTGAATAATCCATGGATTGACATCCGTGTTTGGAGAATCCGTAAACTGTTTTCAGGAGTTGAAGAATCTGAACAAGCGATAGGTTAACATCCGTGTCTGGAGAACCCGTAAACTGTTTTCAGAAGTCTTGAGTTGAATAAGCGATAGAGCAGCATCCATGTTGGGAAGCGTCCGTAAACTGTTTTCAAAAGTTGAGTCTGAACAAGCGATAGATTAACATCCGTGTTTGGAGAATCCGTAAACTGTTTTCAGAGGTCGAAGAATCTGAACAAGCGATAGGTTAACATCCGTGTCTGGAGAACCCGTAAACTGTTTTCAGAAGTCTTGAGTTGAATAAGCGATAGAGAAGCATCCATGTTGGGAAGCGTCCGTAAACTGTTTTCAAAAGTTGAGTCTGAACAAGCGATAGGTTAACATCCGTGTCTGGAGAACCCGTAAACTGTTTTCAGAGGTCGAAGAATCTGAACAAGCGATAGGTTAACATCCGTGTATGGAGAGCCCGTAAACTGTTTTCAGAAGTCTTGAGTTGAATAAGCGATAGAGCAACATCCATGTTGGGAAGCGTTCGTAAACTGTTTTCAAAAGTTGAGTCTGAACAAGCGATAGGTTAACATCCGTGTCTGGAGAACCCGTAAACTGTTTTCAGAGGTCGAAGAATCTGAACAAGCGATAGGTTAACATCCGTGTCTGGAGAACCTGTAAACTGTTTTCAGAAGTCTTGAGTTGAATAAGCGATAGAGCAGCATCCATGTTGGGAAGCATCCGTAAACTGTTTTCAAAAGTTGAGTCTGAACAAGCGATAGGTTAACATCCGTGTCTGGAGAACCCGTAAACTGTTTTCAGAGGTCGAAGAATTTGAACAAGCGATAGGTTAACATCCGTGTCTGGAGAGCCCGTAAACTGTTTTCAGAAGTCTTGAGTTGAATAAGCGATAGAGCAGCATCCATGTTGGGAAGCGTCCGTAAACTGTTTTCAAAAGTTGAGTCTGAACAAGCGATAGGTTAACATCTGTGTCTGGAGAACCCGTAAAATGTTTTCAGAGGTCGAAGAATCTGAACAAGCGATAGGTTAACATCCGTGTCTGGAGAACCCGTAAACTGTTTTCAGAAGTCTTGAAGTGGAGAAGGAGCCGGTGTAGGGTTTCCTGATGATGAGTCTGTGTAGAACTGTATTTGAATAATTGTTAATGATAGCCTTTTATTCTTATCCTGAAAAGGACAAAAGATTAGCTAAACACAAAATTATGTTGCATGAAATGTATGATGCAATATATGTAATATCGATGTTTATGATTTGAATGTAATGAATGCGCTTGTGAGCTGATGAGCTGTCTTGCTGAGGATAGATGAATCCTGGACAGCCGGAGATAATAGAATCTTGACTGCTGCGAAGGAAAGTGAGTCCTTGACTGATGCAGGGGATTGCAAGAATTTTTGATTGCTGAGGATGAGACATCCTTGTTGGCTACTGACTGCTTGGGGAACAAGATCTTCAATTGTTGAGGGATCTTAGGACTACTGCTGGGGATTGGAACTCTATGGTGACTTGTAGGGAATTAGAATTCTGATGATCTCTACTGGCGAGTTCAGAACCTGGTAGACTTATGCTGGAGAAGTAAGACAGAGAATCTTCAGTCTGGCGGGAAGTATCTCCGTGGGGAGAAGGTTCACTAGTCTGGTTCCGCTGGGGATTGATAGTTGGAAGTTTTAGCTCCACTGGGGATTGGTAGTTTTGACTTCAACTGGGGATAGGTGTGATACGGTGGGAGAACTGACTTGAGTTTTGCGTTTGTATTCGCACTTGTTCGGTTGAGCAAGAGTCGCCACCGACTTTTTATTTTATCCTAAAGGAAAGGTTAAAAAGCACAGCAAAAACCTTTTGAGATATTTCGTGGGTTCGGGGGGTAGATTATGAAAAGGGAAGGTATTAGCACCCTTTTCATCCATGGTTATCCATGGGCTCTTAGTTAATTGGTTTTTTAGATCACTTGCCTTGATTTTCGATTGCTTGAAATTGCGGTGTATGTGTGTGTTTTGAAAATGTTTTTGAAATAGACGCCTTTGTTTCGGCAAAGATGTTTTCAAAATGTATCTTTTCGAAAAGATGTTTCAAAATGTTTTTGGAAGTTTGTTTGAAAGTGTGTGTGAAGTGTGGTTTTTGAAAAGGAGGCAAGTGTTTTTGCAAGTTGATCTCAAGTAACTAAGAGTTTTGTCTACCCCTATTGTACTCAAAGGTTTTCTCTATGTTTTCAACCCTTTTTAACAATTTTGTTCCACCATTGAATTCGGTGGACAATCTTGTGTTTAGGAAGTTTAACGGGACGGGCGCGGGTCATTGTATGGACCATGAATGCAATGGTGCCAAGTATCTTTGGCAATTTGCTTTGAAGGGACTATGATCATTCCATTTAGGCAACTTTCGAAAGTGTCATCGAGGGACTTATGATCATTTGATTGTTTTGCCAAAGAAACTTGACGTGCAAGCATGGCCCACTTTGGAAGGCAACATGTGGGATTACCCTATGGGGTGCAAGTGTGATTGTGTATTGATTTCATGTATTTGTCTTGTATTAGGTTATCTAGCATTCGATTTTATGTACATACAAACCCTAGGTCTAACCATGGTATAATTCGAAAGCGATAAATTGCGAGAATTTAAAGTCTACGCTATTACAAATAGTATCCGGGAGTGGGGGTACAAATTCACAAATGGGGATGAGACTTTTAGGAATGTAGTGTCCAATAATTTACAACCAAATCGAATTGCGATAAAAGTGTAAATGATGTAATGTAAAGTATAAGAATAGCAAATTTATATTGTCAAATGTAAAGTGTATTGTGTAGGTGTACGTGTACGTATATGAGAATTATTTACAAGTTAAGAAAATGTGAATTTTAATGTGAAGATTAAGTATTGTTAACTTAAATGAAAAGAATTAGATGTTTATTTATTTAATCTTTGTAATCTTGTATTTTTCTTTAATATGTACAAAAAGAATATTTTAATTAAATGTTTTAAATTTTAATTAAATTATGTATATTAAAAAAAAAAGTATTTTAATTGATTATGTACAAATTATTTCTGAGAAATTGTATTAACTTAAAGGGAATTTAGGTATAAATCAAAGTAAGTTTTAATAAAATAAAAAAAGTTTTTTTTTTAAATAATGTATTTTTATGTATTTTATGTATTAATGTACAAAATTTTTTAATTGAAAGAAAATGTTTCAAGTTTGAGGAAAAATATATTGTGTTCAAAAATTAGAATTATGTTGTAAAAAAAAGTTATATTAATTTATTAACAAAAGAAAATAAAGTATGTTTTATATTCCAAAAAAGGTTTAAGTGGTATACAAAAAGAGATGGGCTAAGGGGTTTTGGGTTTGTGAAACGGGTTAAGCCCAAGTATTCTCACAGCATTTCGTTTAGGGTTTCTTCAAAGTTTGGTCAATTGGGATTTAGGGTTTACAGCGCCGTTTGTGGTTTGGTCTTCATCTTCTCCGGCCAAGCGTCTAGCTAACGTCTCTCCTTGCCTAGCCACCAGCGCTTCCTCTGTTTCCTTCCCTCTCCATGGTTGGATCAAGCTAATTCGTGGAATGGGTAACGATTTCGCCTTTGCATTTTTTTAGGTCTTTAGAACAATTATCCGTTTTTAAACCTCATGGTTTGATTCATGATTATTATTATGTTTTGCATGAAATGTGAGCAGAATGAGCAGAAAAATTCTACCTTTAACCTTGGGGACAAGGAAAGGAGAAGATTGGGAGGCACTATGGCGGCTGAGAGAGAAGGGAAATGGGGCTGAGCTATCTCCGGTAACCACGGTACTCTGTGTCCTTCTTTGCGTTGTATTTGTTGCCTGGCTTGCTTTTTTATCTTTCTTCAGCTGCCTCTGAACATGTTGTATGCTTCTTTTCCTCGTTTCTGACTTTGAGTTGCCTTTGGATGCTTGATGATGAGACGTTTGCTATGAAATGCTTTGTATGCTTGTATCCGATGATGGTTCCAAACTGAGGGTTTATGTTGCCTAGGTATACTTGTTTATTGCTGACATGCCAATATTGATACTTCTTTATCCTCTTCTCTTGTTGCCTCGATGCCTTCCCCGTGATGAGGCTTCCTCTGAGGGCCTTGAATGTTGATATGTTTGGTTGCCTTCTATGCTTAGTTCATGGTTTTGGATTTGTGTGATTGCCCAATGATGAAACTTTCTGAGGGCTTGTGTGCTTGCTTTGCTGTGTTCTGAGATTGAATGCTATTTGCTTTGACAACTTCTTTTCCTCTTCCACTATGGGCTTGCTGAGACGCTTATGAGTTGCCCAATGATGATAGCATTCTGAGGGTTGTGTTGCTTTGATCTGACTTTGTGTTATTTGAATGGTTTTGGCCTTTGACAGGTTGATATTCAGCAGGCTTTAGGCTTAGCACTGTCTTGAAAAGGGTTTGTGGGTTTGATATTCTGGTTTAGGCTTGGATATCAGGCGTTTTAGTGTTTTCTGTGAACTGGTTTTTGGTTTGATAGATTATGTTTCAGCTTGGCATGGTTTGGACATCACAGGTTTTTTAGGTTTTTGGTGCTAGAGGCTGGAAGGTTTTGACAAGTTAAGGTTCGTTTGGTTTAAGCTTGCAGGTTTTAGTTATACTGGTTTGACAGGTCCAAGCTTGCAGGTTCTGGATGTGGCTTTGGCCTTGGCTTGACAGGGTATTGTTTGGGCTTCTCAGTTTGTGGCTATATGAGCTGTTTTAGAGGTTTGAAAGGCTTAGACAAATTGTGGTTATTGTTTGACAGGTTAAGTTTGAGACTAAGAATTGGAGGCCGTTTGCTTGCTCTGAGTTCTCCTTGGGTTTGTGATTTTTGTTTATGTTTAACTCTTGCTCCCTTTTACTGTGTTAGCAGCTTGCTTTATATTTTGTATCTCATGCCTAAGCCTGCAAACCTGTCCTCTTTTTCTCTCTTTCTTCTCTCTCCAGTACAGCTTTAAGCATTTTAAAATGTTTATGCTTGTACTTTTACTGAAAAGGTAACACTGGAAAATGATGATGAGAAGCTTGCTTGCATTACATGTTTACTCTGTATATTTTATGTCTTCTTGATATCTTTCCATATCTTCTTTTGACAGCACTTTGCTTCCTTGTGACAGTATCTTGTACTTTTGTATCTTGACATCCTTTGGACAGCTTTTTGGATAGTTTGTGACTTTAGTTAGGCCATTCTGTTTGTTTTGAACTATGCAGTGGTTTGACAATTTTGACTTGTGAATTTCAACTTTGTGCATTCATGATCAGCAAGCAATATTCATCCCTTTTTGTGAACCGGGAGAAATCCCATGATTTGCAGAGAGGGCTACTGATTCCAGTCAGTTGCCTTTAATGATGAGCCCAAATTAATTGTCTGCTTTTTAATTATTTATCTGCAATTGACTTTTTCTTTTGTTTCTTATTCTTTGCAGATAAAATCAAATGAAGCAGAGGGAGCATTGGATAGAAGAATGAAGATTAGGAAACTTAGAAAAAATAGGATATTTATTCCAAATTTAATCACTTGTAAACATTTATTATTATGAATACATTGTAAATAAATACCGTATTCAAACAATAATTGTAACGAATAATTAAAAGATGAATAAAAATCCACTTTTTTATCAGTTAATTCCTTTCCTTCATTTCAATTGTTTATTTATTATTTATAGTTCTTTAAATTAAAATAATTGAAAATAAATTCCAACTATTTAATCTTTAGAATAATAAATAATTAACTAAACATTGTTTCAGCGTTGATCAATTAATAAACTTGGCGCTTCCAACATCCAAAGCAAAACAACAGTCAATCACAACAATTGCCCAGACGCATTTCCCTTTTTACTGATTTTTACCAAACACTGCAAATTCAATCCGAATGTATCCTTTCACTGATTTAATCACACAATGCGAACTCAATCCAAATGTTTCAATCCACATCTCAGCATATCTTGAAAAACACTGTAGAGTTAAACCTTTCTAAGGAACCGCGCATAAAAAACCCTAATTCCTGGCCAAATGTCAAAGAAACGTTCGCCTGATCAAAGTTGAGCCAAAATCAACCAAACCCTAAACAAACTGCTTGAATTGTTTCAGAGCCATGAAAACCAATGAAAACCCTAATTTTGTCTGACTGAGGAGAAAAGTCTGTTTGACCGATTCTTGAGCTAATCTGAAAAATCAAGAAAAGCCTGAAGTTGTGATTTCTTGTGGAAAAACACGAGGGCAAATTTTGGGGTACAACAATAGGATTTTCAGATTTTTAAGGCTCCACTAGGGATATTGAAACTTAACTCTGAGGGGAATTGAGTTCTGGAAGGCTCTCCGGCTGGGGAAATCAGTTTTGAGAAAGCTTTCGTTCTGCTGAGGATTCTGAAGCTTAAATCTGTTTGGGGAATTAAGTTCTGGAATTTAACCTTGTTGAGTAACTTGGAGTTTAATTCTGCTAGGGATTCCTTCTGAAAGGGCATCAAGATATCTACCTATACCTTCAACCTATCAGCAATCATCTTTCTTGATTTGTAAGGAAAATGATTATGTTCAAATGCATATGCCTATTTAACAAAATATTGGACGTTTCTCAAATAAAACATAAGTGCAAAAAAGAGAAAAACGAAGACAAAGCAAATTTCTGTATTTGGAAAAGTATTTGTATTAATTTTCTATGAGTATCTTTGTACAAAGGAGACAGGCATCCTAGTAAGAGGATGTTGTCGTAAAAATTGAAAATTTTTATACAAAAGAAATATGGCTATGTGTAACAATTCCATGGGATTCCATTCTGCTATAGCCTTCACAATTCTGAATATCTGTCCATTCAATGCTTCGTCCGCTGATGACTAGATTGATCAGAAGCTGGGAGCTGGTTGATGAAGAGATTGTCCCTAAAGTGATCCGACGAGACATAGTCATACGCTTTAATTCCCTAACTTTTGCCTGAATCTCCCTTTCAGGTTTTTGATCCACCGGGAAACCCCTTTTTGCCCAAGCAGCCCTTTCGGGTTTTTGACTTGCCGGGTGTACAGATTTTTTTGTTTTATCCCTAATTTTTGCTTGAACCGCCCTTTCGGGTTTTCGGTTCACCGGGATGCCCATTTTTGCCCAAGCATCCCTTTCGGGTTTTCGACTTGTCAGGTTGTTTTATGCGTAGTATATTTTGACTATGTCTGCGTTCGCAGGGTGCGTCAAATCGTCGCCGTCCATGGTGGTCAGAATCATTGCACCACCAGAAAATATGCTCTTGATCACAAATGGTCCTTCGTAAGTAGGAGTCCATTTGCCCCTGGGATCGCTTTGCGGCAAGATAATCCGCTTGATTACGAGATCTCCGACTTGATACACTTGACGTCTGACTTTTTTGTTGAAGGCCTTGATCATCCGTTTTTGGTACGTCTGACCATGGCAAACAGCAGTGAGTCGCTTCTCGTCGATCAGATTGAGTTGATCAAGTCGGGTCTGAATCCAATCATCTTCACTCAAACCAGAGTCCTTCATAATCCTTAAAGAAGGAATCTGAACTTCCATGGGCAGGACAGCTTCCATGCCATATACCAAAGAAAATGGGGTTGCCCATGTTGAAGTACGTGCCGTGGTACGGTATCCATGCAGAGCAAACGGTGGCATCTCATGCCAGTCCTTATAGGTCACTGTCATTTTCTGAATGATCTTCTTGATGTTTTTGTTCGCAGCTTCAACAACACCGTTCATCTTCGGCCGATAGGGAGATGAATTGTGATGGTAAATCTTGAACTGTTCGCATAGAGCGGTGATCATAGTATTATTCAGATTTGTACCGTTGTCTGTGATGATCCTGTCGGGTACACCATACCGGCATATGAGATTTTGCTTGATGAAGCGGGCAACCACATTTTTTGTGAAGGAGGCAAAATAAGCTGCTTCGACCCACTTGGTGAAATAGTCAATGGCGACCAGGATGAAGCGATGTCCATTGGACGTCGTGGGCTTGATCTCTCCAATCATGTCAATGCCCCACATTGCGAATGGCCAAGGAGCTGTCAGAACGTTGAGGGGAACAGGAGGAATATGAATCTTGTCAGCGTAGACTTGACATTTGTGGCAAGTACGGGAATGTTGATGGCAATCTGCTTCCATGGTAGACCAGTAATAGCCTGCCCTCAGAATCTTCTTAGACATTGTATGCCCGCTTAAGTGGGTGCCAAACGTATCGCTGTGTATCTCAGTCATGATTAACTCTGCTTCAGCTTTATCCACACATCAGAGTAAAACACAATCATGGATGCGTTTATAGAGGATGCCATTGCTCAAGAAGAACTTGGCAGCAAATTTCCTTAGGAACTTCTTGTCATTTATGGAAGCTCCTTCGGGATATTCTCTAGTCTGGAGATACCTTTTGATTTCGTGAAACCAGGGTTATTCCACTACTTCTTCGGTATTAATCTCATGACAATGCGCAGGTTCATCCATTCGCTCGATGGTGATTTGGGGAGCCTCGTTATCCCAGTTGAGTTTAAACATGTAATACATTGTAGCCAGAGCATCTGCTAGCTGATTCTCTTCTCGCGGGAAATGCTCGAAGGTGATTTGCTCGAAATGAGGCAACAATGTCAGGACATGTTCTTTGTATGAGATAAGATTAGGATGCTTGGTGTCCCACTCTCCTTTGATTTGACTGATAACCAAAGTCGAGTCCCAAAATACGATCAAAGATTTGATCCCCAGGTCAATAGCAGCCTTGAGACCAAAAATGCAAGCTTCATATTCAGCCATGTTGTTGGTACAGCTGAAGCAAAGTCGGGCCGTGAAAGGTGTGTGGCAACCTTCCGGGGAAATGAATACCGCACTGATACCGTTTCCAAGTGCATTTGAAGCACCATCAAAGTACAGGGTCATCGGGATCCATTTTCAGGTCCGTCATACGGTCTGTTACCTTCAATGTTGTCCAAATTCATGATGTCCTCGTCCGGGAAGTCGAATCTCATGGACTGATAATCTTCGATAGCTTGATGAGCTAGATGGTCAGCTAGTACAGTCCCCTTTATAGCTTTTTGGGTAGTGTACCGGATGTCATACTCAGTCAGGATCATTTGCCATCTAGCAATTCTTCCAGATAAAGCAGGCTTCTCGAAGATATACTTGATAGGATCCATTTTGGAAATCAACAGAGTGGTATGAGTCAACATATACTGCCTTAGTCGGCGAGCAGCCCATACCAAAGCGCAGCAAGTTTTCTCGAGCAGTGAGTAGCGAGTCTCACAGTCAGTAAACTTTTTGCTAAGGTAATAAATGGCATGCTCTTTTCGACCAGACTCGTCATGCTGGCCCAGTACGCACCCCATTCAGTTATCCAACACGGTCAGATACATGATCAACGGTCTTCCTTCGACGGGCGGCATCAGAATAGGAGGTTCTAGCAAATACTCCTTGATCTTATCAAAAGCAGCTTGGCAATCGTCATTCCATTCGACTACCTGATCTTTTTTCAATAGTTTGAAAATTGGCTCACAGGTAGACGTTAGATGAGAGATGAATCTGGCAATATAGTTCAAGCGCCCCAAGAATCCTCTAACCTCCTTTTCAGTACGGGGAGCAAGCATTTCTTATATTGATTTCACTTTCGCTGGATCGACCTCAATGCCCTTGTTGCTGACAATAAACCCTAGAAGTTTACCAGACCTAACTCCAAAAGTACACTTACTCGGATTCAGCCTGAGTTTGTATTCTTTCAACCTGGCAAACAGCTTCTGCAAATGTTCAAGGTGTTCCTCCTCTGTGTGTGATCGAGCTATCATATCGTCTACGTAAACTTCGATCTCATGATGTATCATATCATGAAATAAAGCTAACATGGCGCGTTGGTAAGTTGCCCCTGCGTTCTTCAGTCCAAACGGCATCACCTTGTAGCAGAAGGTACCCCATTGTGTAACAAAGGTTGTTTTCTCCATGTCCTCGGGGGCCATTTTGATCTGGTTGTAGCCCGAGAATCCATCCATGAAGGAAAATACCTTATGCTGAGCTGTGTTGTCAATCAAAATGTCGATATGCGGTAGCGGAAAATCATCTTTGGGGCTGGCCCTATTCAAATCCCGGTAGTCCACACACATTCTGACCTTGCCATCTTTTTTAGGTACTGGCACAATGTTAGCAACCCATTGTGGATAGGATGTAACATCCAGGAAGCCAGTGTTGAATTGCTTCATTACTTCCGCTTTAATCTTTTCAGACATGTCGGGCCTCATTCGGCGGACTTTTTGCTTGATCGATGGACAGTCTTATCTTGTGGGGAGACGGTGAACCACTATATCTGTGTCTAAACCCGGCATGTCTTTATAAGACCAGGCGAAGATTTCAATGTATTCATTCAACAGCTGTATCAAGCGCTCCTTGACGCTTGGTTCCAGATTAGCACCCACTTGTACTTCCTTCCGGTCTTCCTCTGTTCCTAAGTTAACAGTTTCCAACAACTCTTCGTGAGGCAAGATGGCCCTCTCTTCTTGTTGTAGAAGTCTGGCTATCTCTCCTGGTACTTCACAATCTTTGTCGTCTTCGCACTCAGCCTGATTGACCAAATATTCAGAGTTATTGAAGGACATAGCAGAATAGTCACCCATAGAATCCAGAGTGGATGGGTACCTGCATTTGTGAGTGTGGGTGTGTGTAAGGGATAGCCATCCTTAAACAAACAAAAATGCAAAAGGAAAGAAAATGAACACAGCAGTTTATAAATGAAAAACGTCCAATGATTCATTAAACATGGCATATGAATATGAAGAGAATCAAAACCCTTACAAATGGACCTACACGCCCCGGGCAAGGCATGAGGTGAAAAAGTAGTGTGCAGATTGTTTAAAAGTAATTATTACAGACCAACAGGAAATGTTCGAAAGATAAGTTACTGATTAATGAAAGTAATGGGGACGAAGTCTTTCGCCTCCCAGTTGTGTAGTCCCCCTTCGATGGTTGGGAAGATCCAGTCTTCAATGTTATCCTCTTCGTCCTCGTCTTCCAAAGCATTGATTCCATGAGGAGAAATCTTGATGGGTGTTCTTTCAATTTTTGAGCGACGCATAGCTTTTTGCCTCGCAGCGGTAAATCCCAACCCAAACTTGTCTATTTTGTGGGGAAAGTCAGGTAACTGACCCCATGTTGAGCTCTTCCCTTCCTTCATTGCAGCCTGTACGTCTTTCAGAGATGCCATCCTGGCCATCTGCTTGGGCTCCTCAGCTACTGCCTTTGCTACTGCAACTTCGGGAGTAATTTCCTCGAAGTGTTGGAACGGTGTTTCAATGAATTCGCCCTCCACCTCTACATACCGAAAGGAGTTCAGGTGGCTGATCATATATTCCTCCTCACCGTGTACAGTTATGATTTTTCCTTTGACAGGGTATTTCAGCATTTGATGTAGGGAGGAAGTGATTGCGCCAGCATTATGTATCCATGGTCTCCCTAGCAAGCAAGAGTATGACGGACGGATGTCCATCACGTAGAAAGTTGAGTGGAATACTTCAGTGCCCACCTTGATGGGAATGTCGACCTCCCCATGCACCAATCTTTTAGACCCGTCAAAGGCCCTGACAATGATATTACTTGGTTTCAGCTCCAAGCCTTCACAATCCAATCGATCCAGAGCTTTCTTAGGCAGCACGTTCAGAGAAGAACCAGTGTCGACCAAAACATGGGCAAGAGTAGTTCCTCAGCATTCAACTGACACATGCAATGTGTCATTGTGCTTTCTTCCCTTCGGAGTCAGGTCAGCATCAGAGAAACCCAGGCCGTTGTCGATAGTAAGGCTGGCTACACAATCCTGGAATTGATCGGCTGAGGTTTCCTGGGGTACATGGGTTGTCTTCAAAAACCTTATCAAAGCTTTGGCATGAGCCTCCGAACAAAGCAGCAAAGCTAACATGGAAATCTTCGAGGGGGTTTGCCCCAGTTGCTCTACCACATCATAATCACTCTTCTTAATTATTTTCAGAATCTCCTCCATTTCTTTCTTAGAGGTTTCGGGGATGACCAATGGTTGAGCCCTCGTCCTGACGAGCTCATCTTGGATCCCTTTCCCCTTATCAGCAGAAGTAGGAGGAACAACCACAGGAGTAACAGCTTCTTCAATCAACGGAATTCTTGCAGAAAGTTTTATCGGTACAGGAGTAACTTTGGCAGCAGCTGAGGGTCCAAAGATTGCTTTTGGAGGGGCAATCTCTGGAGAAAATATTCTCACACTTCGAGTAATTTTGCTCGTACCGGAAATGTTTCCAATGTCGGCATCTTCTTCGTCAGAGCTTTCTTCAGTTATCTCAACTTGTTTAACACCATGGTAGTAGATTTCTCCACCATAATTCCATGATATTGATTTGTCAGAAATGTAGGGGACAGGCCCATGCATGGTTATTTTCAGAGGAACAAACTTCGTAGCGGATGTAATCTTAACAGGCTTTTTAGGGACCTTGGAAAGATTGGTGGAAATGGTGATTATTGAAACATCTTTGATAGGGGTTGGAGTAGCAGGAATCTTTTCGAAAAGAATTTGTTGACTGTCCATTAGGCCTTGGATGCCTATCTTCAGCAATGGACATTCGATTGGTAGGGAGGAACAACAGTAGCAATCTTCTTTACATCCGAGGAAAATCCCAGCCTTCAACAGATTCAACTTGATTGTCAACAGTGGAGTCATCAGATCATCAACAGCAGAAACATACAGATCTTCTTCAATAGCATGGACATTGCGACCATGCTTCGGCATTGGAGCGGATATTACGTTTGGTTTCTCTAGAGCATCGAACTCAACCTCTTTTGAATCTATCAAGTCCTGAATTTTATGCTTAAGCGCCCAACAATCGTTGGTGTCATTCCCGATGCTGTCAGAATGATAGGTACATTTAGCATTAGGATGATAATATGGGGAAGATGTGTTCACATTTTTTGGTGCCTCTTTGATAGTGGTGAGATTTAGCTTCAACAAATGGGGAAGAACTTGTGCGGGCGTCATATTGATGCGGGTGAACTGTCGTTGTGGCCGCTCCACCCGTTGCTGATTTGGTCTGGACTGATTGTTACGAGGTTGATCATTTGATGAATTTTGGATCATCACAGCCCCCACAGTCGGTCGGTGCTCAGTTCTTCCCGATCTTTTATGAGAGTATATAACAGCTGCCTCCTTCTTGGCCAGAAATGATTTCTTGGCAGTTGTAGAGGCAGAGGCATCCCTTTGAATCTTTCCATTCTTAATACCAGCTTCCACCCGTTCGCCAGTCAGAATCAATTCAGTAAACCCTACGGAAGAGCTCCCGATCAAATGGTTGAAGAACGGGCCAGATAGGGTCCCCAAGAACATATCAACTAGTTCCCTATCTGAAATAGGTGGTTGCACTCTTCCGGCCAAGTCGCGCCATTTCTGGGCGTATTCTTTGAATCCCTCATTTGAGGCCATTCCCATACTCTGTAGCTAAGTACGGGTTGGTGCCAAGTCAGCATTATATTGATACTGGCGATAAAAGGCAGCTTCCAAGTCTTCCCAGTTATGCACTTCTGACCTCTCAAGCTGGTAAAACCAGTCTAACTGCGTACCAGACAAGCTGTCCTGAAAGAAGTGTACCCAAAGATTTCTGTCGGATGTATGAGGTTGAATTCTTCTGACATATGACCTCGGGTGCATCTTTGGGCAAGACAGCCCGTCATATTTTGCAAAAATAGGCACCTTAAACTTTGGAGGGATCACAATCCCAGCAATCAATCCCAATTCTTCAAAATCTAACCCAGGAACCCTTTGCAGCTCCATAGCTGCCAGTCGATCCTCCAGGTTTTTGTATTTGTCGTTCGCTGGCGGGTATTGCTGCTCTGAGTAGTCTTCATCTTCCTCAACCTCTTCCTCTTCAGCCTCGGACTCAGAAGGTAATGCAACTCCTTTTCCCTTACCGGTTCCCTCATCAGATGCAGAGGGGAATTTAAGAACTCTTCTAGCTTCATTCTCAAACCTTCTTCCCAGTGTAGCTACCCCGACTCTTTTCTTCTTCTTTTTCACTTTTTCTTGCTCTTTGTTCCCAAGCAGTGCTTTTAGATCCTCCTGACCCTTTGCCAAGGTCATTAGGAGTTGTTGAAACTGTGAGTTTTCTGACTGCAGATCTTTGACCGTCTGTTCGAGATCCATCTTACTGAAATAAACAGCAGAAAGATAAGGAAACCTAGTGTGGAGGCCTGTTTATGCATATGATGAATGATATGTTTATTCATGCAATGCATTCAAGGATTTAGAAATTCAAAATTGTTGCAAACAAAAAGAACACACGTCATATTAATAAGAAGAAATTTTGTCAGTACATAAATGCCCCATGGGCCAAATATTACAAAAACTTCTTAAGGTAAAAAGACGTTGCGCATCCTCTTTGGTGCGATGTAAGTGTTGAGGGTCTCCTCCTCGTGAAGTCGGCGGGTAAGCTGCAAAACCTTCTTCTCACTGGCGTAGAAGCTGGCTTCAAAAGTATTTCGCTCTTCCTTGAGTTGGATCCAACTCTTCTGCATCTCCTCCCATGATGTTGGCATGTCAGGATGTAGGATGGTGTATGGAACCTCTCCTTCCTTAACAGGCTCTTTAACCAAAAGGAGAATATGGGGGTAAGGCATCATAAGACTCTGGGCTCGGGTTCTTACCCACTTGAGATAAGGCTCAAGAGGGATGGAGTTCTTGTGCCCCAGTGTATTACTATCTACCTTGTTAGGCATCCTCCAAGCTCTGATGAATCTTTGTCGAAGTCCTTGCGCATCGTTGTCGAAGTCAAAAACTAGGTCAGGATTCAGCATGTCATGAGGGCCATCCCTCCGTGCATATCCAAATTGTCTCAAAGCTAGACAAGGGTTGTAGGTAATGCCTCCTCTAATGCTAAGTAATGGAACATTAGGGAACTCACCACAATGATCGACGATGATGACATTTTCTCTGGACCGAGAACACCAATGTACATCAGAGTGTGTGAGGGTCATCAACCGTTGTGACCACCTTAAGCCTTTCTCATTCTTCAAAACAGATTGTGGAAGGTGAGAAATAAACCACCTTGCAAGGAGAGGAGTACAGCACATGAGAACACCTCTCTTTCTCATTGTTCGTGTGTAAAATGAGTGGAGGATGTCCCCAAGCAATGTAGGTATGGGATTCCTGGATAGGAAAATCTTGACAGCATTGACATCTATAAGTTGGTCAGGATTTGGGAACAAGACCAACCCATAAATGAGGAGTGCCACAATCTCTTCAAAGGCTTGCAGATTCAAAGAATTCCAACACTCTTGTGCCTTCTCAAACTAGAATTTTGCCAAGAAGCCCTTGACACCACTTCTGGTTTCCCAATGCCCCTTGATGTCAGATGGTTGCAAGTGTAGTGCTTGAGCAACATCTTTAGGCTTTGGTTCTTTTTCTGTACCGTTGTAGGGTAGTTGATTAAGAATAGGAATTCTCAGGAGTTGAGAAAATTCCTCCAAAGTAGGCACCAACTGGTAGTCGGTGAATGTGAAACAGTGGTGAAGGGGGTCAAAGAATTGGAACAACACTTTCACCATGTCTTCTTCAATGTTGGTGTTGACTAGGCTGAGCAGTCTACCATGTCTTTCACTGAAGAGAGAGCTTTCTGGAATTCTGGATGTAAGCTCCTTGAGTTGAGGAGGGATTCTCACAAGGTTGACTTGGATAGTTTTCCTGCGAAGAATTTCCATGACCTACAAAACAAGAACAAAGATGAAGATCCAAACCCTTGAAATGGTTAGTGGATGCATATGACGCTTTATGATGTTCATGATGTATGCACAAACATATGTACAAGCAAGTCACACAAAACCCTAGTTTCAGGCTTGCATGGGGTTTCATAGGTAAGTACCCTCTTGAGTGAAGTTGGCTTAAAAACCTGTCCTATAAATAGTAACCGGGTTCTAAGGAGCTCAATATCATTGGATTGTTTTCTATGTTCATTGTTTTGGTTTAGCCACTTAACTAGCGACCAAAATATTCCAAGAAAACAACCCTCATCGAGTGTAGTATCGAGTATCTACCAACTTCGGACTGCACCAAAGCCGGTCATCTCACTACCCCTAATAAAAGGCCAAGATGGTCAAGTAAGGTTATAGGTCATTAGTGCTTAGTGACATCACTCAGCGGCCCCGTACTCTCCTTGATTGAACTCAAGAGTTACCGGTACTCACAAATATGTCGCACTAATATAGCTATTGCTTCAACCGTGTCGGTATACCCCGCACAGTTTCCATAACGTATTGCTATCTATGAATGTTTCCCCAAATCCGGGTGTAGGATTTCAAGCCCAAACAAGAGAACCAAAATGTAAAGCAATCAAAACAAACAATTAGTCATGCAAAAAGGGTGATCTAAGCCCTAAGGTTACTCCACTTTTTAAGATTTCCCCAGCAGAGTCGCCAGTTCTGTGATACGATGGGAGAACTGACTTGGGTTTTGCGTTTGTTTTTGCAAATGTTTCGGTTTAGCAAGAGTCGCCACCGACTTTTTATTTTATCCTAAAGGAAAGGTTAAAAAGCACAGGAAAAACCTTTGAGATGTTTTCTTGGGTTCGGGGAGTAGATTATAGAAAGGGAAGGTATTAGCACCCTTTCTATCCATGGTTATCCATGGGCTCTTAGTTACTTGCTTAGATCACTTGCCTTGCATTTTCAATTGTTTGAAATGGTGCTTTGTGTGTGTGGTTTTGAAAATGTTTTGAAAACGATGCCTTGTCTAGGCAACCCTTGTAACAATTCTTTACTCGAATGTTTTACAAAAGGTGTTTGTCTTTTTGAAAAGATGTTTCAAGGTTTTGAAAGTTGTTTTGAAAGTTGTGTTGTGGAGTGTGTTTTGAAAGTAGGCAAGGTTTTGTTTTGCAAGTTTGATCAAGTAACTAAGAGTTGTCTACCCCTAAATTTACTCAAAGATCTTTCCTATGTTTTAACCCTTTTAACAGTATTGTTCCACTATTGCATTTGGTGGACAATCTTGTGTTAGGATGTTAACGGGACGGGCGTGGGTCATCGTTTAGACCATGAATGCAATAGTGCCAAGTGTCTTTGGCAATTTTTCTCTAAGGGACTTGATCATTTTTTAGGCAACTTGAGAAAGCGTCATCGAGGGACTATGATCATTTGAATTTTTTTTGTTTTGCCAAAGAAACTCAACATGCAAACATGGCCCATTTTTGAAGGCAACAAGTGGAGTAACCCTAAGGGTGCAAGTGTGATTGGTGTTGTCCATTTTCATGCTTTTTTGTCTTTGTATTAGTCAAACTATTTGTTTGTTGATTTGCATACAAACCCTAAGTCTATCATGGCATAATTTGAAAGCTTTTAAATGCGGAAATTTAAAGTCCTAAATTATTACAACATGATTATGGGGATGGGGGTCCAAATGTTTGAATGGAGGGATATTTAGCAAGAAATTAAATCTAAAACTATTACATCCATATTGAATATACAAATTATTTAATTGTACAATAATTAAATAAATACAATAAATATGCAAAAT
Source organism: Vicia faba (assembly GCA_948472305.1). Taxonomy (NCBI): domain Eukaryota; kingdom Viridiplantae; phylum Streptophyta; class Magnoliopsida; order Fabales; family Fabaceae; genus Vicia; species Vicia faba. The sequence goes on along the minus strand of OX451738.1, from coordinate 185,893,527 downwards.
GTATTATGCACAAAAATGGTTTTTTTATGTATGTAAAAGTATTTTTCAATGTAAAATATAAACAAAAATAAAAAGGTTAATTTTTGATATTTTTATGGTTTTAGGGCAAAACCCTAATTTTTGAATAAATAGCAATTATTTATTAATTATATACAATATTTATATATTAATTTATACAAAAAATAAAAAAAGGAGTATATTGTAAAAAAAAGGTATTTTTTAATGTCATATATTAATAAAATAAAAAATGTATTATTTTCATAATTATCCTAAATATTCTAATAAATATACAAGTATTTATATCATATATTTTAATATACTAAATATATACAAGAATAAAAATATTAATTATTTATAAAAATGGTATATTTTAGAAAATGTTTTCAAAATGTAAATAAAAAATAATGACTGAAAATATATATATTTTGTATTATTTTTTAATATTTTAACTAAAAAGAAATATATTTGTTTATATATATATATGCTAAATAAAACAAATAAATGCCAAATAAATGCAAAAATGGGTGGAAAAATATTTTTAATGTTTTTTATGTTTTGACAAAAAATAATAAGTTAGAAGAAAAAATAAAAAGTCAAAAATAATGGATATTTCACACAATGGGCCAGGGGGTGCAAAATGAGAAAAGAGGTGCAAAAAGCAAAACTGACTCAGGCCCAGCCCAAGCCAGTCATCTTCAACCTCCAGCTTTGTTTGAACAAGCCAGAACGCGCGCTTCCTAACTCCTGATTCCTGGACTTTCATGCAAAACTCATAACACCAATAATGTAGAGCATCAAGACACGAATTCATACATATAAAAAACTTGACCTAACTCTAAGAAATGAGGGAGAATTTCTTCATCCCCAATTTCTGACCTAAGTTTTTTTCAATGTTCATGGCCAAAATTCTCACAGCACGTATAATATAAATGAAAAGTAAATACATGGATGGTTTCAGGGCTATGAGTAGAACATGTTTTCTTCACAAACCTAATCCTAATCATGCCTGGATAGAGAGATAGAAGTTCATATTTTTACCTGTTCAGCTTGAGTCGTGTACAGCAATGGAGATATCTTCAATGGAGTTTGAACTTTGGTACAGCTTGCCTGAAGTCCAAGGATGCTTCTCCTATGCTTAGCTTGCTTTGAATCTCTCTGAATCAAGCTATGGAAGTCCACCTGCAAAACTGAAAACTGAAAATGGAAAGTGATGTTAGGGATGTTACAGTTTGTGTTCAATACTTGGGATAGCTTCAGTGGGTGATATGGAACATGTTTGAACTCCTTTTGGCCAAAGTGCACGAGTGGAATGGACTCTGGAAGTCAATCTGTAGCAGGGACTCTGTTTTGCAGAAAAACTATACTTTTGGATATGAGGATGGATTGAGGGTGAAGGAATCGTGCTTTAGGTCAGTTAGGGAGTGTGAAAGATGAGAACCAAGTTTGCTTAGGTTGGTGTTTACAGGAATAAGAGATTGTATGTGTTTTGCAATCTTGCTTGTTTTTGAAGTAAGGAAATGCAAGTTGGGTTATAGGCATGTACCAAGTCCTTGAGCATGCTGCATCTCTTCTTCTTGATCAGAGGGATTTGTGTTCAAATGCTAGCTTCAAAGATCTGGCCCATGCCTCTTGGATTTGTTATTTGACATAAAGTGCATCTTTTCCAAAATGAACAAGATAATGCTTGAACACAATGGTTTGGCATTTAATTATTGAGTGTGAAGAGGATTAGAGGCCTGTAAGCTAGCATAAACCATGCTGAGTTGAAAATGCAAAGTGTTATGAACAAGCCTTGGCCAAGAACAAAAGTGGATTTTGCCCAACTTTGCAAATTCGATTCTCCCTAACCACAAGGGTGTTTGAGAAGTTCTTGGACAATTTGGAAATCTTGAAATGTGTACTACAATCCATATTTGTAATGCAAATTGAAACTCCAAGTGGAACCATGTGAAAAGTGGCCATGAAGTTGGACAAAAATCCTGCCTAGAATAGGTCAAAAATTCTCTAAGTTAAAAATGTTTTGCACCCTTATTCCAAAAATCATAACTTGAGCTACAAGCTTCCTTTGAGAAAACTTTGTGAATAAAAGTTGTAGATTTTGCAATGGACTACAACTTTCATGTTTTGAGTTTTGTTTGAATCCATTTGTATCTTGATGAAAAAATAGGACAAAGTTAGGGAAAAATAAGGAAGTTTCATAACTTAGAAAAATTCTAAGTTATGAAATTTTCTCATCTTAAACCCTAATTTGCAATTTTGGGTTTCTTGATGAACAAGTTTCATAATTTGACATGTCTTGATGAAAAATGAATCTTGGCACTTGATTTTGACCAAAAAGTCAAAGTTTGACTTTTCAGTATACAGTCAAATTTTGATCAGTTGACTGGAAAATTCATCTGTCAATCCTATGCATTTGGGATCTTTTGAACTTTTTGAATGTGTCAAGACAATGCCATTGAGTCCTTGAGTCCATATATGAGCTTGGTTTGCCATTGGTTAGGTTAAACAGTCAAAAATTGCCTTTGTGCAGTCAAAACCCTAAAAATGACCATTTTGCCCTTTTGGTGATCTGATCAAATTTCTTGTGGAATTGTGATCCAAACTTGATCAAATGGTCCATATGAGTTCATTATGTTGATGTGGGTCAAAAATTTGGAAGTTTGACTGTCAATTGGCCACAGTTGACCTTTTCCCCAATACAGCTGATTTCTAGGTCAATTGTCCAATTGACTGGGCAAAGATTGGAATCAAGGCTTGAAACTTGGTATGGATAAACTTGTGAGTCCAACATGAAGCATGAAAGTCACTTTGGGCATTTTAGGTCAAAACATCTTTGTGCAAACTCAAACCCTAATTTGGGTCAATAGTGCAAGGAGGAGTCTTGAGCAGAGCAAACCCTAACTTGATCTTGAGCTCCAAGGGTCTTGTGGTGAGAAAATATTGATGAAATGAGAGGGAAATTTTTTGGGTACAACACTCAGCAAACTTTACCATTACATCCTTTTAAATTACTGCAAATTTACTTTATCATGCACTTTACTTGCATTTTTATCAAGTTTTTACCTTCATCATGCCTTTACTCTTAATGTCCAATCGAACTTGTTCATTAATAGCGTTAAGACTTCTTATCAAACCCTAAAAACAATTAGCATATGTCCTAGGATCAAACTGATCGATTCTGCAAGTAACCAAAATAACCCTTTTTGGAAGATCAGCGGTTATTTACCAATTTTCACGATAAACAAATTGGCACACCTTATGGGACGTTGCTAAGTTTTTGTTTTTTTACAAACTTTGATAAAAACAGTTTTTATCATAAATGCTTTACGTAATTTCCTTTCTCTCAAAGAGTGTTGTATGTTATTGAGAATTTGTAAAACAACCACCAAATAGTACATACCTAGGAGAAGACACAGGAGAATGGCTAATCAGCCAAGTAGTGGAGAAATGCCTCCACTAATTCTCGACAATGGAAGACCGGTTGTACGAACAGTTAGTGAACCTATGCCATAAACGGTTGGTTCGACACCAGCATTGACGGCTACACAAACATGACCAATACTTTCTTATATAGGTTGTTGGGGTCCACCAGGAACACCCCCACCAAGGGGAAATCTAGGAGTTAGACCTTATGCCCCTCCAGGATTTTCGACAGCCTGGATGGGTCAAGACCAACACTATGGCATGCCAACTACTGAAATGGTAAGTGTGATACGGTGGGAGAACTGACTTGAGGTTTTGAGTTTGTGTTTGCAAATATTTCGGTTTAGCAAGAGTCGCCATCGAATTTTTATTTTATCCAAAGGAAAGGTCAAAAAGCACAAGAAAGACCTTTGAGATGTTTTCTTGAGTTCGGGGGGTAGATTATGAAAAGGGAAGGTGCTAGCACCCTTTTCATCCATGGTTTTCCATGGGCTCTTAGTTACTTGTTTAGATCACTTGCTTTTGCTTTTCAAATGTTTGAAATGGTGCTTTGTGTGGTTTTGAAAGTATTTTGAAAAGAGGCCATTGTTTAGGCAATCTTTGTAATGATTCTTGTTGGTAAGAATGTTTACAAAGATGTTTGTCTTTTGAAAAATGTTTCAATGTTTTGAAAGTTGTTTGGAAATGTTTTGAAATTGTGGGTATTTGTTTGAAAATAGCAAGGATGTTTTGCAAATTGATCAAGTAACTAGAAACATTCTACCTACTCAAAAGTCTTTCTTGTACATTTTTATTCCTTTGATGTTGTTGTTTTACCATTGTATTTGGTAAACAACCCTATCTTTGGATGTTAAACGGGACAGGCGTGGGTCATCGTATGACCATGATAGCAATAGTGCCAAGTATCTTAGCAAGTTTTGAGGGACTACATCATTTTTGTTTAGGCAACCAAGATAGCGTCATCGAGGGACTATGATCTTTTGTTTTGTTTTGTTTTGCCAAGATACCTAGCATGTATACCATGGACATTTTTAAGGCAACAAAGTGGATGGAACCCTAGGGGTGTTGTGTGCAATGTGTTGTCATTTTTCATGCATTTTTGTCTTGCATTAAGTCATGCTATTTGTTTTGATTTTTAGTCTTTTGCATACAAAATCCTAGTTTACTATCATGGTATATGAAAGCAATAAAATGCGTAAAGTAAATCTAGACTATTACAACAATATTATGGGGAGGGGGATACAAATTTTGAATAGGGGGATATTGCTCAAAATAAAACCCTAAAACTATTACAACTAAATTGAATATATTGTACAAATAAATAAATGAACAAGTATTTAAATATGCAATTAAATGTATGTATGCAAAAATGTTTTTGTGTATTAATTTTATGTATGTAAAAATAAGTTTATTTAAGTCTTAAAAATAAGAAAATAAAATGATTATTTTTGAAAGGGTGAAAACCCTAATTTTTGTTTTAAAAGAAAGTATTGTTTTTCTAATTATTTATTTATTTCATTTATGTACAAGAAAAAGTAATAATAATATATACAAAATATTAAAAAAATTGAAATATGTATGAAAATATTATTTTAAGTGTATAAATAATAAAAATAAAAATATATAATATTTTTATATTATTTACAAGTTTTATTTAAGAAGATAAAGTATATTATTATTAATAAACTATTTTTATGCCAAAAAAATAATAAAAATAATAAGATAAAAATGTAAAAATTTAAGAAAGTATTTTTATGATTTTATAATGTTCAGAAAAAAATATAAAAGTCAAAAATATAAAAATATCAAGAAAATATGAAAAATATCAAAAAATACAAAGGGGGTGCAAATAGAAACAGGGGGGGGTGAAAAGTGAAACAAAAGGCCCAAGCCCAAGCTCACTTCATCCCTGACCTCCGTCTTCGCGCGCGCGCCCTGGTTCAGTTCAAATCTTGTTCTATCTATTGCTTGCACGAAATCAAAAACTTACAACATGAAACTTATAGCATTTTTAATCACGATTCCAACCATATCCATTTTGTGACCTAACTCTCAAAGGACAGAGAGAATTTTAATGGACCTAAATTTTGACCTAGTTTTTTCAGCAACTTCAACAATCAAATACTCCTAGCTCAGTTAATATAAATGGAAGCTATGCATATGTACAGCTCAAGCATCTTAAGGACTACATTTTTGCTTCACAAACCTAAGCTTAAGGATGCTTAAATAAGAAGTTAGAAACTTTACAAATACCTTGTTCAGTTGAGTTTGGATATGGCAATGTGGGGGCTTTGAGTGAGGCCTGAAGTACTTGTGAGCTTGCTTGAAGTTCCCTCAACCTTTCCTAATGCACGGCTTGTCTTGTAGATGGCTAGAACTCCTTGCACGAGTCAAACTGCAAAGCTTCAAAATGAAAATGGTGAAGTGTGAAAATGAGCTCACAGTTGCTGGACAGGGGCATGGATAGCTTTTATGGGATGTATGTAATGTGTTTGAAGTGGTTCAAGGTAAAACGCACGAGGCAATATTATTTTGGAAGTGATTCTGCAGATGATGCCTTGTTTGGGCAGAAAATGGTGATTTATGTGTTTAAGGGTGTTTGAGAGGTTGGGCAATCGTGTTTTGGCTTGCAACAAAGTTCTGAACTTGTTTCAAATAATTCCAAGGCTTGGTTTTATCAGATACACAAGTTCTGTGGACTTTTGCAAGTTTCTTGTTTTTGAAGAAAAGTTGGGAAGTGACAATGCCACAGCCTGTACAGGCTAGCTTGAGGTCTGATGAGAGTTGGTACAAGTTTCCTGATGTTTGTGGATATTGTTTGTAGCCAAAGATCAGGTTCAATGCTCAAGGAATACAAAGTTGCAAAAAAAGCAAGCTTTATGGAAATGGTATTGTTACCTTTATGCCATAAATGGATTAATTCAATGTACAAAGCTCCAAATCTTAGAACAAAGCCATTGTCCAATGTGTTTGCATTAAATTAATGAGTTTATAAGTGATTAGGACCTGTAAAACCAAGTACAAGCATGCTTAGGACAGATTTGCAACTTGCACCATTGTGAAAAATGCCTTGGACAAAAGTGATAAAATGTCATTTTCATTCCTTCGATTCTCCCTAACCATAAATGATCTTAGAGAGTTCTTGGGCATTTTGGAAAGCTTGTAACATGCTCTACAATACATATTTGAAATTCATTTTAATATTCCTCTTGGAACTAGGTGAAAAGTTTCCATGAAGTTAGGTCAAAAATCTGCCTAAACTAGGGCAAAATTTCACTAAGTTAAAAGTTTTATGGACCCTTATTCACAAAATCATAACTTGAGATCCAAGAATCTTTTGGGAAAACTTTATGAATAAAAGTTGTAGATTTTATGGAGGACTACAACTTTCATGTTGGAAGTTTTCTTTGAATCCAATTGCATCATGGTGAAAAAGTTGGGAAACGTTGGGGGGGAAATAAGAAATTTTCATAACTTAGAAAATTTCTAAGTTATGAAAAATTTCAAACTTAAACCCTAATTTCCAAAATTAAGTTTCTTGGTGAACAAGTTTCATGTTTTGACACATCTTGATGAAATATGACCCTTGACACTTGATTTTGACCAAAAAGTCAAAGTTTGACTTTTCAGTGTATAGTTGATTTTTGATCAATTGACTGGAAAATTCATCTGTCAATCCAATGCATTTGAGATCTTTTGAACCTTGTGATTAGGTCAATATGGTTCCATTGAGTCCTTGAAACCATGCTTTAACCCAATTTTCCATTGGCTAGGTGAAAAATCAGAAATTGTCCTTCCTCTGTCAAAACCCTAATTTTGACCATTTTGCCCTTTTGATGATCTGATCAAATTTCTTGAGGAGTTATGGTCCAAACTTGATAAAATGGTTCATATGAGTCTATAATGTTTATGTGGATAAAACATTATGAGGTTTGACTATAAATTATCCACAGTTGACTTTTTCCCCAATACAGCTGATTTTTAGGTCAACTGTCCAATTGACTGGTCAAAAATGTGATTCAAGGCTTGAAACTTGGTATGAGAAATCTTAGAGGTCCAACATGAAGTATGAAAGTCACATGAGGCATTGGAAGTCCAAAAATACATGTGCAAACTCAAACCCTAATTTCAGGTCATCAGTGCAAGGAGATGTCTTGAGTTGAGCAAACCCTAATCTGATCTGGAGTCCAAGAAGTCTTGTGAGGAGAATCTTGATAAAAATGAGAGGGAAAATTTTAGGGTACAATAGCTGCCCCTGTTCAATTTTATTGAACCTAAAGATTTATATTGGAGAATTTTTCCGTTCGTGACTCGAAGGTAAAAGATGATTGGACACTAGAGTGCCCGTAAATTTGCACTCGTCAAGTTGTAGTTGAGGAAATGGGCTTAAAGATGCCATTTGGAGAGGTGACAGAATCTTGTTGGGGATGGGCTTGAAGATTCCATCCAAGAATGTTTGTTGTAAATCTAGAGAATGAACATCAGAATGGTATCCGTATCTGGAACGTATCTGAGTTGTATCTGGAGATTGAATCTGTATGAGCAATCGAATGGCGTCCGTGTCTGGAGCGTATCCGAGCTGTAACTATATTTGGATTTGAATGAATAACATAATGACTTCTGTGTCTGGAGTGTATATGTATTGTATCTGAGTCTGAAATCTGAATAGGCGATAGAATGGCATCCGTGTTTGGAGCGTCTCTGGGCTGGGGAACAAGTCAGAATAAGTGACAGAATGGCTTCCGTGTCTGGAGCGTATCTGGACTGTAACTTGAATAGGTCACAGAATAACTTCCGTATCTGGAGTGTATCTGAGCTGGGGAAAATCAGAAAGAGTGACAGAATGGCAACCGTGTTTGGAGCGTATTTGTATTGTATCTGTGCTTGAAGTCAGAATGAGTATCAGAATGGCTTCCATTTCTGGAGCGTATCTGAACTGTATCTTGACCTTGAATTCAGAATGAGTAATAGAATGACTTCTGTGTCTGGAGTGTATCTTTACTATATCTTTGAATCAGAGCTCTGAATGAGTAACAGAATGACTTTCGTGTCTGGAGTGTATCTGTACTGTATCTGAACAAAAGATCTGCAAGCTGAATCTGAATGAGTGTCAGGATGGCATCCGTGTTTGGTGTGTATCTGAATTGTATCTTGACTTGAAATCTTAATAAGTATCAGAATGACTTCCGTGTCTGGAGTGTATTTGTACTGTATCTGAAATCTTTGAATATTTGTTAAAGATAGTTGTTAATCTTATCCTGAAAAGGGTAAAATGTTAGCTGAAACACAGAGTTATGTTGCATGAAATGTATGATGCAATAAAATGTGTTTTATCAATGTTTATGATATATGAGTGTAATGTATGTGCATGTAAGCTGATTCGTTGTATTGCTGAGGAAAATAAATCCTTGACGGCTGGAGATAATAAAAACCCTTGACTGCTGCCGGGGAAAATAAATCCTTGACCGTTGCTGGAGATTTAAAATATTTGATTGTTGAGGATGAGAAATCCTTGGATTGCTGGGGATTAAGAAAAAATCCTGACTTCTCTAGGGATGTAGAGATCCTTCATGTATTTGAAGTTGGAGGATGATAAACATTCTGTTATGAGAATAATGCCAAGTGTTGCTTGAGAAACCTGCTTGGGGAATCCCGAGAACTTTGATGACTATGGTTGGGGTTTACACAAAGGGAATCCTTACTCAGCTGGGGAATAGGGAAAACTCGGGCGATCTCTACTGGGGGATCAAACAAAGGAAAAAACTTGATCTGCTGGAGAATAAGGAAGACTCTTGATGGCTTCTGCGGGGAACTAAGAATGAGAATCTTCATTTTGTTGAGGAGTAATGAAAACTTTGGTGACTTCACCGGGGAATGATGAAGACTCTGTGGGGAGTAGCTATCCTGTTGGGGAGATCAGGAGTTTGGGTTGTATGCCAATCTACTGGGGAATTATCCAAAGTTGTCGTCTGGTTAGCTGTCAGGCTTCAAAGCAACTTGTTGGGAAATTATTAGGTTTTAAGATAACTCGCAGAGGAATTTGAGGAAACTGGAGGATTCCCACCGTGGTTTAAAGGTTGAAGTTTTAGCTCTGCTGGGGAAGAAAGTTTTATCTCCACTGGGGATTGGGAGTTTGAAATTATAACTCTGATGGGAAGTAATGGTTTGAAATTAAAAATCTGTCGGGGATATGCATTTCAAGGTTTTAGCTCTGCTGGGGATCTAGATGATGTACTATAGGGATTGCCCCTGGAATAGCCTAAAGACGTTCTCCTATACTTTCAACCTGTCAGTAATTAATATTTTCCAAATCGTTCGAAATGTGGTAACAATGTCAAGACATGTTCTTTGTAAGGGATGAGATTGGGATGTTTAGTGTCCCACTCTCCTTTGATCTGACTGATGACCAAAGCTGAGTCCCCAAACACAATCAAAGATTTAATTCCCAAGTCTATGACAGCCTTGAGACCAAAAATACAAGCTTCATACTCGGCCATGTTGTTCGTGCAGTTGAAGCAAAGTCTGGCGGTGAAAGGAGTATGGCAACCTTATGGAGAAATGAGTACCGCGCCGATACCGTTTCCAAGTGCATTGGAGGCACCACCAAAGTACAGGGTCCATCAGGATCCTTGTTCAGGTCCGTCATATGGTCTGAGACCTTCAATGTTGTCCAATGTCATAATGTCTTTGTCAGGGAAGTCAAACCTCATGTATTAGTAATCTTCGACAGCTTGATGAGCCAGATGATCGGCTAGCAAACTTCCCTTTATAGCTTTTTGGATCGTGTACTGTATGTCATATTTCGTTAGGATCATCTGCCATCTAGCTATCCTTCCGGATAGAGCAGGCTTCTCAAAGATGTATTTGATTGGATCCATCTTAGATATCAGCAAAGTGGTATGAGTCAACATATACTGCCTTAGCCGGCGAGCAGCCCATACCAAAGCGCAGCAAGTTTTCTCGAGCAGTGAGTATCGGGTCTCACAGTCGGTAAACTTTTTGCTAAGGTAATAAATGGCATGCTCTTTTCGGCCAGACTCGTCATGTTGGCCCAGTACGCACCCCATTGAATTCTCTATGACGGTCAGATACATGATTAGCGGTCTTCCTTCGACGGGAGGCATCAAGATAGGAGGTTCTAGCAAATACTCCTTGATTTTATCGAAAGCAACTTGACAGTCATCATTCCATTTAACCACCTGATATTTCTTCAACAGCTTGAAGATTGGTTCGCAGGTAGATGTTAGGTGAGAAATGAACCTTGCAATGTAGTTTAGGTGTCCCAAGAAACCTCTGACCTCCTTCTCAGTGCGAGGAGTAGGCATTTCTTGTATAGCTTTGACTTTGGCAGGATCAACCTCGATGCCTTTGTTGCTGACAATGAAACCCAAGAGTTTACCGGACCGGACTCCGAAAGTGCACTTGTTAGGGTTCAGTCTGAGCTTGTACTCCTTCAACCTGACAAACAACTTTTGTAGATGGTCGAGGTGTTCTTCTTCAGTTTGTGATCGGGCTATCGTGTCATCTACGTAGACCTCTATCCCATGATGTATCATATCATGAAACAAAGCTACCATGGCGCGTTGATAGGTTGCCCCGGCATTCTTCAGTCCAAATGGCATCACTTTGTAATAGAACGTACCCCACTGTGTGACAAAAGTAGTTTTCTCCATGTCTTCAGGTACCATTTTGATCTGGTTGTAACCTGAAAATCCGTCCATGAAAGAAAATACCTTGTGCTGATTTGTGTTGTCAACCAGGATGTCAATGTGCGGAAGTGGAAAGTCATCTTTAGGGTTGGACCTGTTTAAGTCTCTGTAATCCACGCACATTCTCACTTTTCGTCCTTCTTAAGCACGGGCACAATGTTAGCAACCCATTATGGATAAGAAGTAACAGCAAGAAATCCAGCATTGAACTGCTTCATAACTTCTGCTTTGATCTTTTCTGACATGTCGGGCCTCATGCGGCAGACTTTTTGTTTGACTGGTGGACAGTCTTCTCTTGTGGGTAGACGGTGAACCCCAATGTTTGTATTGAGTCCCGACATGTCTTCATATTACCAGGCGAAGATCTCAACATATTCATGTAACAACTGAATTAGACGTTCTTTGACACTTGGCTCTAGGTTGGCACCCACTCTGACTTCTTTTTGTCTTCCTCAGTACCCAAGTTGATTGTCTCTAACAGCTCCTCATGAGGTAGAATAGCCATTTTCTTCCTGTTGTAGCAGTCTAGCCATTTCTCCCGGTACCTCACAATCTTCCTCACCTTCGTATTCGACATGGTAGACCAGATCTTTAGAGTCACTGAAGGCCATAGCAGAATTGTTACCCATGGAATCCGGAATAGAAGGGTACCTGCATTTGTGAGTGTGGATGTGTGTAACGGATAGCCACCTTTAAACAAACAAAATGTAAAAAGAAAGACAATGAACACAAAAGTTTATATGTGAAAACGTCCATGATTCATTAAAATGGCATATGAAGATGAAAAATCAAACCCTTACAAATGGACCTATGTGCCTCGGGTAAGGCACAAGGTTAAAAGTGTGCGAATTGTTTGAGAATTATTACAAACCAACAAAAATGTTTGAAAGATAAATTACTGCGGTATGAAAGTAATCGGAACAAAGTCTTTTGCTTCCCAGTTGCACAGTCCTCCGTCAACAGTAGGGAAAATCTAGTCTTCCAAGTTGTTCTCTTCTTCACTATCCTCCAAAGCATTGACTCCATGATGGGTGATCTTCACTGGTGGCCCTCTAGCACGGGTGCAGCGTACAGCCTTTTGAGCAGAAGAAGTGAACCCCAAGCCAAATTTATCTGATTTATAAGGAAAGTCTGGAAGTTGTCCCCAGATTATGCTTCCTCCTTCTTCAATCACAGCCTTTGCATCCTTGAGAGACGACATCTGAGGCGGAGGTCTCGTAGTCATGGGTACAGAAGACATTGTCTTGGTTGCCGCAATCTCCTGAGCTACCTCTTCAAAATTCTAAAAAGGGGTTTCGATAAATTCACCATCCAATTCTACATAACAGAAAGAATTTAGATGGCTTATCATGTATTCCTCTTCGCCATGAACAGTTATAATTTTCCCCTGAACAGGGTACTTGAGCATTTGATGCAGAGTAGAAGTGACGGCTCCAGCATTGTGAATCCAGGGTCTTCCCAACAAGCAAGAATAGGAAGCACGGATGTCCATCACATAGAATGTGGAGTTGAAGGTTTCAGTTCCCACTTTAATCGGGATGTCCACCTCCCCGTGGACCATCCTTTTAGAACCATCAAAGGCTCTGACAATTATATTGTTGGGCTTCAAGGTTAAACCTTCACAATCCAGTCTATCCAAGGCTTTCTTCGGCAAGACGTTCAGTGATGAACCAGTGTCTACCAGTACGTGTGCTAGAGTAGTCCCCTTGCATTCCACCGAGACATGCAAAGCGTCATTATGTTTTCTCCCTTTAGATGTTAAATTGGCATCGGAGAATCCTAGACCATTGTCAACTGTTAGACTAGCTACACATTCCTGGAACTGATCCGCTGAGGTTTCCTGTGGCACATAGGCCATCTTCAAAAATATGATAAGAGCTTTAGCATGAGCTTCTGAACAAAGCAGCAGGGCCAACATAGAGATCTTTGAGGGGGTTTGCCCCAGTTGTTCCACAACATCGTAATCGCTTTTCTTGATTATTTTCAAAATCTCTTCCATTTCTTTTTGAGAGGTCTCAGGGATGACTAATGGTTGAGCCCTCGTCCTGATGGGCTCTTCTTGGATCCCTTTCCCTCTATCATCGGCATCAGTAGAGGGGACAACCATAGGAGTTACAACTTCTTCAATAATTGGAGTTCTCGCAGATATGTTGACCGGTACAAGGGTAACTTTAGGAGCAGCTGAGGGTCCAAAGATTTCCTTTGGAGGGGCAATCTCTGGAGAGAAAATTCTTCCACTACGGGTGATTTTGCTCGTTCCAGCAATGTTTCCAATGTCGGAAGTCTCTTCATCAGAACTTTCTTCAATTGATTCAATCTGTTTAATACTGTGGTAGTAGATTTCTCCACCATAGTTCCACGGTACTGATCTGTCGGACTTGTACGGGACGGGGCCGGGCATGGTTATCTTCAAAGGTACAGTCTTTGGAGCGGATGTAATCTTAACAGGTCTTTTGGAGACCTTGTAAAGATTGGAAGATATGGTTATTATTGAAACATCATTGACAGGAGTCGGTGTAACAGGAGTCTTTTCAAAAAGGATTTCTTGGTTATCCATTAGGTGTTGGATGCCTAACTTCAACAATGGACAGTCGGTTGGTAAGGATGAACAAAGGTAGCAATCTTCTTCACAACCTGGGAAAATCCCAGCCTTCAGCAAATTCAACTTGATTATCGGTAGCGGAGTTATCAAATCATCAACAGTAGCAACAAACAGATCCTCTTCAACAGCATGGGCATTGTGGCCATGCTTTGGCATTGGAGCAGAGATTACATTCGGCTTTTCAGGGGCATCGAATTCAACTTCTTTAGCGTCTATCAAATCCTGAATCTTATTCTTGAGGGCCCAACAATTGTTGGTGTCGTGCCCCAGGCTGTCTCAATGATAAGCACATTTGGCGTTTGAATGATAGTAAGGAGAAGCAGTATTCGGATTTTTCGGGGCCTCTTTCAGAGTGGCAAGGTTTAACTTCAAGAGATGGGGTAGAACCTGAGCAGGAGTCATGTTTATCTGGGTGAATTTTCGTACAGGCCTTTCCACCCTTGTTTGGTTGGTTCTTGGTTGATTGTTTCTGGGCTGATCAGCTGCAGACTTCTGAATCATTACGGCCCCCACCGCTGGTCGGCGCTCAACTCTTCCTTAACCTCTTTAGGAGTAAACAGCTGATACTTCCTTCTTTGCTGGAAAAGTCTTTTTGATGGCAGTGGAAGCAGATGCATCTTTTTGAATTTTCCCGCTTTTTATGCCGGCTTCAACTCTCTCACCAGTTAGAATCAACTCAGTGAACCCCGCATACGAGCTTCTAATTAGCTGATTAAAGAAAGGCCCTGACAGAGTCCCCAAGAAGATGTCTACTAGCTCCCTCTCAGATAGAGGTGGTTGCACTCGTCCCGCCAAGTCTCTCCATTTCTGAGCATACTCTTTGAAACCTTCATTTGAGACCATGCTCATACTCTGTAATTGAGTACGGGTTGGTGCTAAGTATGCATTGTATTGATACTGCTTGTAGAAGGCAGCATCCAAATCTTCCCAATTATGCACATCAGACCTCTCCAACTGGTAGAACAAATCCAACTGCGTCCCCGACAAATTGTCCTGGAAAAAATGGACCCACAGGTCTTGGTCAGAAGAATGTGGTTGAATTTTCCTGACATAAGATCGTAGGTTCATCTTTGGGCAAGACACCCCATCGTACTTAGCAAACAGTGGCACCTTAAACTTAGGAGGGATCACAATTCCAGAAACCAACCCTAACTCTTCGAAATCCAGCCCAGGCACTCTCTGCACTTCCATAACTGCCAGACGTTCTTCCAAGTTCTTGTGTTTCTCATCTGCAGGAGGGTACTGCTGTTCAGAATAATCCTCATCCTCCTCCTCTTCAGCTTCAGAATCAGATGACACTGCAGTTCCTTTACCCTTACCTTCCCCCCCTCTTCAGATGTTGATGGAAAATCTAGGACCCTTCTGGATTGACCTTCAAATCTTCTGCCCATGGTAGCCACACCAGCCCTCTTCTTCTTCTTTTTCCCTTTTTCCTTTTCTAGTAGAGTCTTGAGCTCCTCCTGCCCCTTGGCCAAGGTCAAAAGTAGTTGTTGAAATTGTGAATTATGCGCTTGCAAGTCTTTGACCGTCTGTTCTATATCCATCTTGCTGAAATAAACAGAAGAGAGATGAAGAAACTTGGTGTGAAGACCTGCTTATGCATATGATGAATGATATGTATTCATGTAATGCATTCAAGGATTCAGAAATTCAAATTTTTTTTAAACAAAAAAGGAACACACGTCATATTAATAAGATAGAATTTGTTAGTACATCAATGCCCCATGGGAAAAATAATACAAAATTCTAAGGTAAAAAGACGTTGCGCATCCTCTTTGGTGCAATGTAGGTGTTGAGAGTCTGCTCTTTGTGAAGTTGACGAGTAAGTTCCAAAACCTTCTTCTCGCTTGCGTAGAATTGGGCTTCAAAAGTATCGCGCTCTCCCTTGAGCTGTATCCAACTCCTTTGTAAATCTTCGAGTGATGTTGGCATGTCAGGATGTAGGAGGGTGTATGGAACCTCTCCTTCTATAATAGGCTCTATAATCACAGGGAGAATGTAGGGGTAAGGCATCATAAGACCTTGGGCACGGGTTCGTACCCACTTGAGGTAAGGCTCAAGGGGGATGGAATTCTTGTGTCCCAAGGTCTTACTGTCTACCTTGTTGGGCATCCTCCAAGCTCGGATAAACCTTTGTCGAAGTCCTTGATCGTTGTTGTCGAAGTCAAAAACCAAGTCTGGAATCAGCATGTCATGTGGGCCATCCCTTCGGGCATACCCAAACTGTCTCAGAGCCAAGCAGGGGTTATAGGTATTGCCTCCCCTAATGCCAAGTAGAGGGACATTAGGAAATTCCCCACAACGGTCAATGATGATGACATTCTCTTTTGATCGAGAACACCAATGAATGTCTGAATGTGTGAGAGTCATCAACCGTTGTGACCACCTCAAACCTTGTTCATTCTTCAAGACTGATTGGGGAAGATGAGAAATAAACCATCTTTCCAGTAGAGGAGTGAAACACATGAGAACACCTCTTTTCCTCATTGTTCGAGTGTGAAAAGAGTGTAGGATATCTCCAAGAAAAGCAGGCACAGGATTCCGAGATATGAAGATCTTGACAGCATTCACATCTATAAGCTGATCAGGGTTTGGGAATAAGACCAGCCCATAGATGAGAAGTACTACAATCTCCTCAAATGCTTGCAGGTCTAGAGAATTCCAACAGTCTTGGGCCTTCTCAAACAGGAACTTTACCAAGAAACCCTTGACACCACTTCTGGTTTCCCAATTACCTATGACATCAGATGGTTGCAAGTGTAGGGCTTGAGCAACATCTTCAGGCTTTGGATCTCTTTTTGTACCGTTGAAAGGTGGTTGATGGAGAATAGGAATCCTTAAGAGTTGAGAAAATTCCTCCAAAGTAGGCACTAGCTGGTAGTAAGGAAATGTGAAGCAATGATGTAGGGGATCAAAGAACTGGAAGAGAACTTTCATCATGTATTCCTCTGTGTTGGAAGTGACTAAGTTGAAAAGACGACCATGCCTCTCGGTGAATGGAGAATTCTCAGGAATCCTTGAAGCTAGCTCTTTGAGTTGAGGAGGAATTCTTACAAGGTTGACTTGGATCGTTTTCCTGCGAAGTGAATCCATAACATACAAAATAGGAACAAAGATGAAGATCCAAATCCTTGAAATGGTTAGTGGATGCATATGATGCTTCATGATGTCCATGATGTTATGCACAAGTATATATGTACAAACAATTCACACAAGTTCCTAGTTTTAGGCTTGCATGGGGGTTTCATAGGTAAGTACCCTCTTGAAGTTTAGTTGGCTCAACATATCCTAGAAATAGTAACCGGGTTCTAAGGAGCTCAATATCATTGTATTATTTTATGTGTTCATCGTTTCAGTTTAGCCACTTTACTGGCGACCAAAATATCCCAAGAAAACAACCCTCAATGAGTTTAGTATCGAGTATCTACCAACTTCGGACTGCACCAAAGCCGGTCATCTCACTACATCCTAAAAGGCCAAGTTGGTCAAGTAAAGGTTCTAAAAGTCCATTAGTGCTTCATGACATCACTCAGCGGCCCCGTATTCTCTTTGATTGACTTAAAGGCTACCGATACCCACAAATATGTCGCACTAATATAGCTATTTCTTAGACCGTGCCGGTATACCCCGCACAGTTTCCACAATGTATTGCTATTTACCTATGAATGTTTCCCAAATTCGGGTGGAGGATTCAAACCCAAACAATAGAACCAAAGTGTAAAGCATACAAGTCAACCAATATAAGCATGTAAAGGTGATCTAAAACCCTAAGGTAAACCCACTTTTAGAATATTCCCCAGTAGATTCGCCAGTTCTGTGATACGGTGGGAGAACTGACTTGAGGTTTTGCGTTTGTGTTTGCAAATGTTTCAGTTTAGCAAGAGTCTCCACCGACTTTTTATTTTATCCAAAGGAAAGGTCAAAAAGCACAGGAAAGACCTTTGAGATGTTTTCTTGAGTTCGGGGGTAGATTATGAAAAGGGAAGGTGCTAGCACCCTTTTCATCCATGGTTTTCCATGGGCTCTTAGTTACTTGTTTAGATCACTTGCTTTTGCTTTTCATTGTTTGAAATGGTGATTTGTATGGTTTTGAAAGTATTTTGAAAAGAGGCCATCGTTTAGGCAATCTTTGTAATGATTCTTGTTGGTAAGAATGTATACAAAGATGTTTGTCTTTTGAAAAATGTTTCAATGTTTTGAAAGTTGTTTGGAAATGTTTTGAAATTATGTGTATTTGTTTGAAAATAGCAAGGATGGTTTGCAAATTGATCAAGTAACTAGAAGCATTCTACCTACTCAAAAGTCTTTCTTGTACATTTGTATTCCTTTGATGTTGTTGTTTTACCATTGTATTTGATAAACAACCTTATCTTTAGATGTTAAACGGGACGGATGTGGGTCATCGCATGACCATGATAGCAATAGTGCCAAGTATCTTAGCAAGTTTTAAGGGACTAGATCATTTTTGTTTAGGAAACCAAGATAGCGTCATCGAGGGACTATGATCTTTTATTTTGTTTTGTTTTGCCAAGATACCTAGCATGCATACCATGGCCATTTTTAAGGCAACAAAGTGGATGGAACCCTAGGGGTGTTGTGTGCAATGTGTTGTCATTTTTCATGCATTTTTGTCTTGCATTAAGTCATCCTATTTGTTTTGATTTTTGGTCTTTTGCATACAAAACCCTAGTTTACAATCATGGTATATGAAAGCAATAAAATGCGTAAAGTAAATCTAGACTATTACAACAATGTTATGGGAAGGGGGATACAAGTTTTGAATAGGGGGATATTGCTCAAAATAAAACCCTAAAACTGTTACAACCAAATTGAATATATTGTACAAATAAATAAATGAACAAGTATTTAAATATGCAATTAAATGTATGTATGCAAAAATGTTTTTGTGTATTAATTTTATGTATGTAAAAATAAGTTTATTTAAGTTTTAAAAATAAGAAAAAAAAATGATTATTTTTGAAAGGGTGAAAACCCAAATTTTTGTTTTAAAAGAAAATATTATTTTTCTAATTATTTATTTATTTCATTTATGTACAAGAAAAAGTAATAATAATATATACAAAATATTAAAAAAAATTGAAATATGTATGAAAATATTATTTTAAGTGTATAAATAATAAAAATAAAAATATATAATATTTTTATATTATTTACAAGTTTTATTTAAGAAGATAAAGTATATTATTATTAATAAACTATTTTTATGCCAAAAAAATAATAAAAATAATAAAATAAAAATGCAAAAATTTAAGAAAGTATTTTTATGATTTTATAATGTTCAAAAAAAAAAGTCAAAAATATAAAAATATCAAGAAAATATGAAAAATATTAAAAAATACAAAGGGGGGTGCAAATAGAAACAGGGGGGGTGAAAAGTGAAACAGAAGGCCCAAGCCCAAGCTCACTTCATCCCTGACCTTCTCCTTCGCGCGCGCACCCTGGTTCAGCTCAAATCCTGTTCTCTCTATTGCTTGCACGAAATCAAAAACTTACAACATGAAACTTATAGCATTTTTAATCACGATTCCAACCATATCCATTTTGTGACCTAACTCTTAAAGGACATAGAGAATTTTAATGGCCCTAAATTTTGACCTAGTTTTTTCAGCAACTTCAATAATCAAATACTCTTAGCTCAGTTAATATAAATGGAAGCTATGCATATGTACAGCTCAAGCAACTTAAGGACTACATTTTTGCTTCACAAACCTAAGCTTAAGGATGCCTAAATAAGAAGTTAGAAACTTGACAAATACCTTGTTCAGTTGAGTTTGGATATGGAAATGTGGGGGCTTTGAGTGAGGCCTGAAGTACTTGTGAGCTTGCTTGAAGTTCCCTTAACATTTCCTAATGCACAGCTTGTCTTGTAGATGGCTAGAACTCCTTGCACGAGTCAAACTGCAAAGCTTCAAAATGAAAATGGTGAAGTGTGAAAATGAGCTCACAGTTGCTGGACAGGGGCCTAGATAGCTTTTATGGGATGTATGTAATGTGTTTGAAGTGGTTTAAGGCAAAACGCACGAGGCAATATTATTTTGGAAGTGATTCTGCAGATGATGCCCTGTTTGGGCAGAAAATGGTGATTTCTGTGTTTAAGGGTGTTTGAGAGGTTGGGCAATCGTGTTTTGGCTTGCAACAAAGTTCTGAACTTGTTTCAAATAATGCCAAGGCTTGGTTTTATCAGATACACAAGTTCTGTGGACTTTTGCAAGTTTCTTGTTTTTGAAGAAAAGTTGGGAAGTGACAATGCCACAGCCTGTACAGGCTAGCTTAAGGTCTAGTGAGAGTTGGTACAAGTTTCCTGATGTTTGTGGATATTGTTTGTAGCCAAAGATCAGGTTCTATGCTCAAGTGTTGTACCCTAAAATTTGTCCTCCCATATTTCTCAAAATATTGCAATAAAAATCTCCAAGTGGCTCAAGGTTGCTCAAGAGTTGGTCAGACAAGCTATCTCCTAAGGCAGTCTACCCCAAATTAGGGTTTTGTGTTGCAACAAGATCTTTGAGTCCAAATGACCCCAAGTGCTCACCAATGTCATAATATGTCCTCAAGATCATCCATGTCAAATTTCAAGCCTTGCAGAGGGAGTTTGCTCAGTCAATTGCTCAAAGGTCCAAAAGTCGATTGTGTTAGTGCAAAAGTCAACTGTGACCTAAAAACAGTCAAACTTCAAGATTTTTTGTCAACATTCTCATTTTGAAGGATATTTCATCATTTGATCAAGGGTAGATCATGATTCATCAAGGATTGCTCAAAATTTATCAAGATTCAAAAGTTGCTAAATTAGGGTTTTGCAGGAAAAGTTGTGATACGGTGGGAGAGAACTGGCTATTTTTGGAATGCTGGTTTGCGTTTTGCGTTTGTTTTTGCAAAATGTCGCGGTAAGCAAGATTCTCCATCGCCTTTTATTTTATCCAACAAGGAAAGGAAAAAAGCACAGAAAAATTCCTTTTAGAGATATTTCTCAGGTTCGGGGGGTAGATTATAGAAAGGGAAGGTGTTAGCACCCTTTCTATCTGTGGTTATCCACGGGCTCTTAGGTGCTTGCTCATATTGTTTTCAAAAATTTGCTTTCTTTGTGCTTGTGGCTTTGAAAAAGTTTTTGTTTTGAAAATGAGTGTAAGTGTGAAAATTTTGTTTTGTTTTGAAAGAGCAAGTACTTAAGAACCATCTACCTACTCGAAAAAGGAATCGTTCTATGCTATCTTCCTTTAGACAATGCTATCCCACTATTGATGAGTAGGTAGCATCGTCGTTGGAGTTTAAGGGTCAATTCGAATTTAGGGACGTGCGGTCACTAAAGCAATGTTAGGATGCCTTAGCGGTAACCTTAATGTCTTAGATCATTTGTTTTGAGGCAACAATATCCGAGGCAACCGTTTCGAGGCGACTATGATCTTTGGACAAGAAGGCGACCTCTAAAGTGACCTATACTTAATGACTGCGTACGAAGGCAACCAAGTGGGGTGTACCCTAAGAGTGCGCATGTGCGAGTGTGTCATTTTCAGCTAATTTTTGTCTTTGTACATGTTAATGGTGATCTAAGTTGATTTTAGGTTAAACGTTCATTCTTGTCATGCATCCCTATTATCAAACATCTAGCAGTTATATTTTGCGGAAAATAAATTGCGGAAATTAAATTACAAGGCGTCTGGTATTTACATCACCAAAAGCAACCCTTTGAAATTTAAATGCGGAAAATAAATAAAGCGATAAAAATAGTCAAATGGTCCTAATTATCTATTACATTCCGGGAACAAATACAATATCGGATAAAAGAAAGTAAATCGCGTGCGGAAATTAAATCGGGTGCAAGTTTAGGGTTTTGACCCTTTTTGAGAGAAAGTATCTTTTTTTTTGTTGCTTTTATTTAAGAGAGAAATAAATTCTAAGTTAATTACTAAATTGAATTTAATTAATTAATTAATTAATGAAAAAAAATATTTTTTGGATTTTTGATATTTAAAGAAAGAAAATAAAATTAATCAATGTTAATAAAAACCTAATTATGTCTAAGTTAATTTTAATTATTTTACGAAAATGTGAAAGTTATTCTAATTAAAATTCTAAATCAATTAATTAATTTTTATTAACAAAAATAAAAGTTAGGATTTAATTTGATAAAGAAAATGTTTTTTTTATTATTTTTTTTTTAAGAAAAGAAATTAAGTCCTAAAAATTAAATGCTAAATTAATTATTAAATAAATTAATTAATGAAAAATATTAAATGACATATTTTTGGAGTTTTGTTAATTTAGGAAAGAAAATAAAATGATTAAATTAGTGTTAAAACCTATTGATTTCTAATTAATTTTAAATATTTGTAAAAATCATTTAAAGTTATCTAACATTAATATCCTAATTAAATTAATTAATATTTATTAATAAAAAATAAATTTCTGAAATTTAATTGGACATAAAATATTTTTGTGATTTTTTCGTTGAAAAGAAGATTAATTATTTGGTTAGTAAAATAAATAAGAAATAAATAAATTGAAAATATAAATAAAAAATAATGAGTGAGAAATGGGCCTGAAACAGCACTTTTGGAAGGTGTAAAGAGCATTCATGAGCCCGGATCTTCGAAAGCTTCATGCTCTAACTATGGTGTTTTTTATTCTTGCGTGGTACCTATGATCCAATCATCCATAACTGTTCTATATAAACTCAAACAAACGTTAGCATACCATAAAATGTGATTAAAATTAGAGATTCGAAATTTAAAATTTTACCAAACCAGTGGGCGTGCTAGGCGTGTAATGGATTTCTCTTGGGACTTGTAAGACTCGTGAGGACTTCAAGAGGATGGTTTGAGGCTTGATGTCAATTGCGAGAGGCCGGAACCTCGAGATATGACTTGCACCAATTCTTTGATTTCTGGAGAGCTTTTAGAGAACTTTTTAAAGAGCTTTTTGAGAGCTTTTTAGAGAGGATTTTCGTCCCTTTCAAGCTTGTATGGCTCTATATTTATAGAGCAGAATGAGGAGACAAGAAAGCATGGAAAGAATCTCCCTCATAATGTTGTGTTTTAAGACCATGATCAAAATTTGAAAAAAATGTCATATTTGATGATTTTATGCCATTTTCACATGTAGATGAATCTAGACATATTTTAAGAGTTATTGCACGAAATAAATTGACATAAACCAGCATAAAACCTTCCCAAAATGGATTCACATCAAAATTTATATTATTTCTATTATTTATTTATTTAATTCTGAATTTTAATGAATAAAATATCAAAATAAATAGCATAAATAGTAGAAAAATGTATGGGTGGGCTTAGAGGTCGTGGACCATGTTAGGAATGAGTTTCAAACTTTAAAATATAGACCCATTTGGAAAAAATCCAAGTTTGGTCAATATTTGCTTCATGCATTTTTTCAAAAATTGTCCAACTTTGATAATGCATATCTCTTTCAATTTTAACCTTTTGGAGGTGTAATTGGACTTTTTAGAAATATTGAGATGTCCTCTAACCAACCCTTTTGGTATCATCTCATTTTGATGTTCCATTCTCAAGTTATAAGCTTTGTAAAAAAAAGGTGTTTTTGTTGACTTTCAAAAATGACCTATAATGTCCAAATTCATAACTTCTTGTGAGTGCATTTTTTTATCTTGGGGTGTGAAGATGGATTGTAGGAAATTGCATCCTATTCAAAATTAGCTTTGGATGGGTCATTTATCATAAAGTATGAGAAATTTATGCTTGGTCAAAGTTGAGTTGACTTTTCCTACAAAACCCTAATTTAACAACTTTTGAGTCTTGATGAATTTTGAGCAATCCTTGATGAATCATGATCATCCCTTGATCAAATGATTAAATATCCTTCAAAATTAGAATGTTGACAAATAATCTTGAGGTTTGACTGTATTTGGGTCACAGTCGATTTTTGCCCTAACACAGTCGATTTTTGGACCTTTTGAGCATTTGACTGAGCAAACTTCCTCTGCAAGGCTTAAAATTTGACATGGATGATCTTGAGAACATATTAGGAAATGGGGAGTATTTGAGGTCATTTGGACTCAAGGATCTTGAGGCAACACAAAACCCTAATTTGGGGTTGACTACCATAGGAGATAGCTTGACTGTCCAACTCTTGAGCAATCTTGAGCCACTTGGAGATTTTTCTTGCCATGTTTTGAGAAATATGGGAGGGCAAATTTTGGGGTACAACAAAAGTCAACTCAACTTTGTCCAAGCATAACTTTCTCATACTTTATGAGAAATGACCCATCCAAAGCTCATTTTGAAGAGGATGTAATTCCCTACAATCTATCTTCATACCCCAAGTTCAAAAAATGCACTCACAAGAAGTTATGAATTTGGACATTATAGGTCATTTTGAAAAGTCAACAAAAACACTTTTTTTGCTAAAGCTTATAACTTGAGCATGGAATATCAAAATGAGATGAGACCAAAAGGGTTGATTAGAGGACATCTCAAGCTTTCTAAAAATTCCAGGAACACCTCCAAAAGTTCAAAATTGAAGAAGTTATGCATTGTTGAAGTTGGACCTTTTTGCAAAATTGCCAAATGTCAACTATCCCCAAAACTTCAAATTTTTCCAAATGGGCCCATTCTTTTTCACTTGTTTTGAGTTTGCATTGTAGCCCACGTGCTCCAGCCTTGGCCATGTGTCCATATCTTTTTTTGATTAATTATTTTGATTTTATTTGAATTAATTTGATTTAAATCAAAATAAATCAAATAAAAATCCAAAGGCATTGATAACAAAGATTTTATGTTGATTTCAGGTTCCATTATGCAGCTGGCCATCATCAAATTCGTATCAAATCAATTGTGTGCAAAAAAGATTGAAATCAAGCAAGTTTGGAAAGCTTTTATGGAAGAATCAAATCAAATATGCAATCATCAATGTGGGAAGATTTGAACAACAAATGTTACCCTAATCCAATTTACAATACATAAGCAAGCTACAGGCACGAAAATCAGGGTTAGAGAGCATTGGTAGAGGCAGAACAAAAGTGGAAAAAATCACAAAAAAGCTTGAGATCGAAATCCAGGTTGGAGGAATTTTCAAGGCCTGAGACGTATCCCAATCGCTT
Source organism: Vicia faba (assembly GCA_948472305.1). NCBI lineage: Eukaryota > Viridiplantae > Streptophyta > Magnoliopsida > Fabales > Fabaceae > Vicia > Vicia faba. The sequence continues at coordinate 185,868,701 of OX451738.1, read as the reverse complement.
CCTGGAAACGCACACAAGCTATTCCAATCCAAACCAAGCATTCTCAGGCCCTCATATGCATTGTAAGTCTCACGCAAGTTACCCCTGTTCTTGAATTCGATTTGAGTTATCCTGGCATCATTTGAGTAAACTAATAGCATATTTGTGATCACAGGAACATTTGTAAACCTTTGGCATCATTTAATTTCCTTTATCTAACCTGTATTGCAAACCACCATAGTTAGGGTTTCTTGGATCGTTTTTGGGAGTTTCTGTTTCAGGGAAAATTGGTCCACGTGAAGGACATGGTTGAGATCAGGAGGTCATGACGAGTTCAACCATGTTCTTGGAAGTTGTTTACATGGCCTGAGAACGATTTTAGGATGAAGTTGCGTCCTTTATTGCGGATAAAAATCCGCAGGTAATGTTACAGTATTGGGAGGACAGGGACGAAGAGTTGTCACTCGTCCATTGGACCATTCAAACGATAATGCGTGTTTTCTTGTTTTTCTGGCATTTGATTTGTCTTTTATATATAATATATTATTTGTATTATTATTAACAAACAGCAACGTGCTTCAGTGGTTTCCATATAAGCCTTAAAGCGTTCCAAGGCTAGAGGTCAGGGGTTCGATCCCTGCCTCCAGCAAATTGTATTTTCTTCATATTTTTCAGGTTATCACATACGCGCAGGGGCCAGATCCACACCATACTCCCTCGCTATCCAAGCGCCAGATGGCCTAAGCGCCAGATGGCCTAAGGGCCAGATCTGGTGGTCAATGTTGGAAGCCCACCATAAGCCAGGTTAATGCACGCCCACTGGATCAGAAAAAGTCAATTGGGTCAGCATTAATGGGCCAAGAAAGTTGCTACCTACACCCTCAATTCAGGCCCAATTCTTCTACCGCTTTTTATTTTTTTTGTTTGTTTATTTAATTTAATGGTTTTATTTTATTTAACTAATTTTCTAACCAATAACAAAATTCATTTTTTATCAAATAAAATCATAAAAGTACTTTTTTTTATCCAATCAAATTTTAAAACTTTTATTTTTATTAATAAACTTATTAATTAATTAGGATATTAATTAGGAAACTTTGATTTATTTTGTAAATAAATAAAATTAATTAGATTTAATTAGGTTTTAACTACTAATTTAATTATCTTATTCTCTTTCTAAAAATAACAAAAACTCCAAAAATATGTTATTTATTATTTAATTTATTTCATAAATAATTTAGCATTTAATTTAGGATTTAATTTCTTTTCTTAAAATAAAACAACCAAAAACATTTTCTTTTAAAAGGGTCAAAACCCTAATCTCGCATTCGATTCAATTTCCCGCGCACTTTATTTATTTTTATCAAATTATGTATCTGCTTACGGATTGTAATAGTTAAATATGATATTTAATTATTTTTATCGCTTTATTTTATTTTCAAAGGGTTGCTTTTGGCGATGTAAATACCCGACGCCTTGTAATTTAATTTCCGCACTTTAATTTCTGCAAATTACAACTGTTAGATGTTTGATAATAGGGTTTGCATGACAAGACTGAATGTTTAAATCTTAAAACCAAATTAGATCACCCTTAACATGTGCAAAGATAAAAATAACTGAAAACGACACACTCGCACATGCACACTCTTAGGGTACACCCCACTTGGTTGCCTTCGTACATGGTTATTGAGTATAGGTCATTTTAGAGGTCGTCCTCTTGTCTAAAAGATCATAGTCGCCTCGAAATGGTTGCCTCGGATATTGTTGCCTCAAACAAATGATCTAAGACATTAGGGTTACCGTTAAGGCGTCCTAACATTACTTTAGTGATCGTAAGTCCCGCATTCGAATTGACCCTTAAACTCCAACGACGGTGCTACCTACTCATTAATAGTGGGATAGCATTGTCTAAAGGAAAATAGCATAGAATGATTCCTTTTTCGAGTAGGTAGATGGTTCTTAGATACTTGCTCTTTCAAAAAAACAAAACCTTTTTCACACTTACACTTTTCGAACAAAGTTTTCAAAAACACTTCATTACACTCTTGAGGACAGAAGCAAGAGTTAAATCGAAGTTTCAAACAAAAACTTTTTTTTCAAACCCACAAGCACAAAGAAAACAATTTTGAAAACAACTGAGCAAGTACCTAAGAGCTCGTAGATAACTACGGATAGAAAGGATGCTAATACCTTCCCTTTCTATAATCTACCCCCCGAACCCGAGAAATATCTCAAAAAAAGGAATTTTTCTGTGCTTTTTTCCTTTCCTTGTTGGATAAAATAAAAGTCGGTGGTGACTCTTGCTTACCGCGACATTTTGCGAAAACAAAAGCAAAACGCAAACTAGCATTCCAAAAAACAGTCAGTTCTTCCCACTGTATCACATCAAGGAATACAAAGTTGCAAAAAAAGCAAGCTTTATGGAAATGGTATTGTTACCTTTATCCCATAAATGGATTAATTCAATGTACAAAGCTCCAAAGCTCAGAACAAAGTCATTGTCCAATGTGTTTGCGTTAAATTAATGAGTGTAGAAGGGATTAGGACCTGTAAAACCAAGTACAAGCATGCTTAGGACAGATTTACAACTTGCACCATTGTGAAAAATGCCTTGGACAAAAGTGATAAAATGCCATTTTCATTCCTTCGATTCTCCCTAACCATAAATGATCTTAGAGAGTTCTTGGACATTTTGGAAAGCTTGTAACATGCTCTACAATACATCTTTCAAATGTATTTTGAGATTTCTCTTGGAACTAGGTGAAACGTTGCCATGAAGTTAGGTCAAAAATCTTCCTAAACTAGGGCAAAAATTCACTAAGTTAAAAGTTTTATGGACCCTTATTCACAAAATCATAACTTGAGATCTAAGCATCTTTTTTGAAAACTTTGTGAATCAAAGTTGTAGATTTTGTGAAGGACTACAACTTTCGTGTTGGAAGTTTTCTTTGAATCCAATTTTATCATGGTGAAAAAGTTGGGAAAAGTTGGGGGGAAATAAGAAATTTTCATAACTTAGAAAATTTCTAAGTTATGAAAAATTTCAAACTTAAACCCTAATTTCCAAAATTAAGTTTCTTGGTGAACAAGTTTCATGTTTTGACACATCTTGATGAAATATGACCCTTGACACTTGATTTTGACCAAAAAGTTAAAGTTTGATTTTTCAGTGTATAGTTGAATTTTGATCAGTTGACTGGAAAATTCATCTGTCAATCCAATGCATTTGAGATCTTTTGAACCTTGTGATTAGGTAAATATGGTGCTATATAGTCCTTGAAACCATGCTTTAACCCAATTTGCCATTGGCTAGGTGAAAAATCAGAAATTTCCCTTCCTCAGTCAAAACCCTAATTTTGACCATTTTGCCCTTTTGAAGATCTGATCAAATTTCTTCAGGAGTTGTGGTCCAAACTTGATCAAATGGTTCATATGAGTCTATAATATTGATGTGGATAAAAAATTATGAGGTTTGACTATAAATTGGCCACAGTTGACTTTTTCCCCAATACAACTGATTTTTAGGTCAACTGTCCAATTGACTGGTCAAAAATGTGATTCAAGGCTTGAAACTTGGTATGAGAAATCTTAGAGGTCCAACATGAAGTATGAAAGTCACATGAGGCATTGGAAGTCCAAAAATACCTTTGCAAACTCAAACCCTAATTTCAGGTCATCAGTGCAAGGAGATGTCTTGAGCTGAGCAAACCCTAATCTGATCTGGAGTCCAAGAAGTCTTGTGAGGAGAATCTTGATAAAAATGAGAGGGCAAATTTTGGGGTACAACAGTAAGCCTTATGAATGCCTCATCCAAATTTTAAGAACCTTTGGTGAGTGCATCTTCGCCATTGCAGGGTTCTGGAACTGGTATGGTAAATCTGCGTAGAAACCAACTCTTAGGAAGGACGTCCCATATAATGCCAAGCCTCACAAATGCTTCTGCAGAAATTTTGAGGCAACAAATGAATGAGAGTAAACATGACATGGTGCAGGTGTTGGTACAAACCTTGAGTACAATGCTTAACCCTCTGATACAAAATACCACCCAATCGAATCAGCAAGTGGTAGCGCAAATGACGCGCATGGCCGAATTTTTTGGGGTTCTTAAACCTATTTGACACCCCCAAAGAGAGCTGATAAGAGGAAATCAGGGTGTGGTCTTAGAGGATGACATGACCATTAACCAGAATCCACAGCCAAATGGGATGAACCATAGAGTGGAGGTCGAACAACCTAGGGTTGAAGTACCCAGAGTTGCCCCACAAATCCTAAGAGTTGTCGAACAAGGTGTAGTTGTGGTAAATAGAAACCAAAATGCTGATAAGGTAATACAGTAGGTTCGACACTACAACCATGTAGTAGATAATAATTTGACAGCCATGGTCGAAATAATCATGGCACATAATGGAGTGAACATTGGCTTTCATAAGCCAAACTTTACATCTCCATTGTCAAATTATATCTTGCAATCAGATTTACCCCCAGGTGGAAAGTTCCAAAGTTCACCAAGTTTTTAGGGGATACGACAGAGTCCACTGTCGAGCATGTGGTAAGGTATTTGACAGAGGCTGAAGAAATCTCAAATAATGAGAATCTTAGGATTAAATATTTCTTAAGCTCCTTAACCAAAAATGCCTTCACTTGGTTTACCATACTCCCAGCCAATTTAATTTATAATTGGAATCAGTTAGAAGATTGTTCCGTGAACAATTCTATATGGGATAGACCAAAATAAGCTTGGAAGAACTGGATAGTGTGAAGAGGAGATTCATTGAGCCAATTGATGAGTATTTGAACAGATTTTGACTGCTCAAAGCCAGATGCTTTACACAAGTGCATGAACATGAGTTGGTCGAAATGGCTGCAGGATGTCTAGATAATTCCATTAGGAAGAAATTAGATACCCAATACCTGAGAGATATGGCCCAATTAGCCGATAGAGTTCGACAGGTGGAATTCCTTAAGGCTGAAAAAGCTAAGGAGAATAAAAATCATCAAAGAGAAAGGGTAGCATATGTAGAAATGGATGATGACGATCCAAAGATATCTAATGACCCTATAATTATCGAAGAGGCGAGGTCGACCTAGCAGAATTAAAGTAAGGGCCACCATATTCTTGTAGACTGTTAACACCCTCAAACGAGAAGAATCCTACTGAATCTGAAAAGAGTAGTGATAGGTTCCCAAAGAAAACATATAGTTTCGGCGTCACAAAATGTGACAAAATATTTGACTTGTTAGTTAAAGATGGCCAGATGATAGTGCCCCCATGGGCAAAAATGCCTCCTTTAGATCAAAGGAAAAATAGAGGTTTTTGTAAATATCATAATGTTTTGGCCATAAAACCTCACAATGTTTTCTTTTCAGGGATCTTGTTCAAGGCGCAATAAAAGACGGCAGACTCAAGTTTTCTAACAAACCACCCATGAAGATTGATGCAAACCCGTTGCAGGCAGATGCCCATTATGCTGAACCTTCATGCATCAATATGGTTGGAGTCTTAGAAAACTTCATTAACAAACCTGTTTTTGGTAGTTTCACTGAGGACATTAGCAGAAAAGTTGTCGAAGAGGTACAAAAAAAGGCTACTAAAGACCTAAACAAGGGAGCCATTGAAGGTTCAAACAAAGGAACTGCTAAAGGTTCCTACTTGGCTGCTGTCACAGGTTCGACAGAAAGCCTAGAGGCCAAGATGCAGAAGCTAAGTATAGCTGGAAAGAGCAACGTGGAAATAAATATGGTTAAAGTGTCTGAACCTAAAGCTACAGATTCAGAAGACAACATCAGACAAGAGGAAATCAACAAGCTTGCATTTCCTAAGGAAAATGGAAATCTGGCAGATTTTCTACACAGATTCCAGAAAAAGAAGTCAGAAGTTATGTTGTGTCCAAGATGCAGTTCTATCTTCGACAAAAAAGTTATTGAACACATACAAGGTGTGCGTGCAGCAAAGAAAAATGGGGAAACATTGCCCATCCTAACATGGATCCTGAAATAAGGTACGATCCTAGAAGAGGATACCGAAAGGGGCCAGTAAACCAGGTGAATAGGCCATCAACCTTCAAGCCTCCAACATATGTTCATGTGGACACTTGGTTGAAGACAGCAAATAGAAAAAGGCCCAACGAGGGAAAATGGTAGATGTTCGATATGCCAAGAGGATCCTCTTTGGCCCACAGAAAATAATTTCAGTCAACAACAATAAACAGGGTTGCGCACGTGTCAAACAATTACAAAGGAAATAACCATATGACCCGCTCCCAATGGAGAAGGTATCAGAGACGATGAAAAGCTGAAAGAGAAGCTGTAGAAGAACCCCAACAAGAAATAAGCACTAACATGCCACAAAGAAAAGAAAAGGCTAAACCAAGAACGCCTTTGGAGAAAAAGGAAATTTCTAGAAGGCTGGTATGGCCTGACAAGATAAATCGAAAGAAGAATCTGATTTTGGGTCTGATGCTACATTAGACATCATGGTAAATGTGGTGTCTGTGCTGCCTAGAGAATACGGCCAACTGGTCGAAGTCGAAGAGATCGAGTGGGAGGTCGAACAAGAAATGGTCAAGCACAGGCCAGTATGCTACTATGTTATGAACATTGGATGTGCAGAAGAGCAAAATGCCTTCTTCGAGCGTCCCAATGAAGCAATGAAGAATCATCTCAAACCCTTGTTCATAAGGGAAAAAATAGGGGAGGCTACCATCAACAAAGTCTTGGTTGATTGTGGGGCCACAGTTAACATAATCCCTCAATGTATGTTGATAAAGCTAGGTAAGGGAGATGAAGACATCAAGGCCCATAACATGGTTTTATCAAACTATGAAGGTGGAATTGGGACTACCATAGGAGTAATCCAATTGGACCTCAAAGTGGGGACCATAGTTCGACCAACCATGTTTATGGTCATCTCAGCAAAACCCAACTACAATTTTCTCCTAGGCAGGGAGTGGATCCATGGCATAGGAGCAGTGCCATCATCGATGCATCAGCGCGTTACAATCTGGCGCCCAGACGGCATAGTAGAAAACATTGAAGCTAACCAAAGTTACTATATGGTCAAAGTCAACAATGTCGACAGAATAAGCTTCGACAGAAATTTGGCCCACATAGGGCCATGTAATTCTCCAGACCTCGACTTAGTGCCAGAACCCAACGCTTTTTACTCCTTATACCTACACTTAGATCATGGATTCTAATGGGATAAGGAGGATTTGTCAAACATTAATTTCGGAGGAATTGATGATATATGGCCAACAGGTTGGGGAAGTGATTTCAGTGATCATGACTGAGTCACAAGCGTTACAAAGGATTTCGGCATATATGGCCGAAAATAGAATGATAGCGGCCTTAGAGGCTGAAGTGAAGTATATGGCTGTCAAAGTCAATGAGCAAGTGCCACTTCCAGAAGGCCCTGGGAAATATTTCGACCCAGAACCACATGACTCAAGAGGGGAGGAAGTGCAAGGCCAGAGGCTAGATGCCATCTACAATGATGAGCCTTTGGGTTTCGAGAAGGATTCGCCGGCAAGAAATATTAAAATGCTAGCACAAGATCCTCTTGAAGAGATAGACTTGGGCGAAGGAATGGTGAAGAGACCAACATATATCAGTGAAAAGATAGATCCAGGGCTCAGAGTCAAAGTAATCCAATTGCTGAAGGAGTTTAAAGACTGCTTTGCATGGGATTATAACGAAATGCCTGGTCTCGACAGAGGATTGGTGGAGCTTCAACTACCAATAAAGCCTGGGAAAAAACCTGTCAAGCAAACTCCAAGGCGTTTTTCACTAGAGAACTTATCAAAGATCAAGAAGGAAGTCGAAAGACTGCTGAAATGCAAGTTCATCCGAACAACCATGTATGTCGAATGGATTGCAAATATAGTACATGTTATAAATAAAAATGGTACATTAAGTGTGTGCGTTGATTTTAGAGATCTAAATGCTGCAACACGCAAAGATGAATATCCAATGCATGTGGCGAAAATGCTTGTTGGTTATGTCGCTGGCTTCGAGTACATGAGTATGCTTGATGGATACTCTGAATACAATCAGATTTTCATTGCTGAAGAAGATGTATCGAAAACAGCATTTCGATGCCCTGAGGCTTTAGGCACTTACAAATGGATAGTAATGCCTTTTGGCCTAAAAAATGCAGGGGCAACATATCAAAGAGAAATGAATTCTATCTTTCATGATTTTATTGAAACTTTCATGCAGATTTATATTGACGATATTGTTGTCAAATCTGTTTCAGGGAAGAATCACATAGACCATCTTCGACAATCCTTTGAAAGGATGAGAAGCGATGGTCTAAAGATGAATCCTCTAAAGTATGCTTTCTACGTAAAGGAATGGGGTTTCATAGGCTTTGTGGTCCATAAAAAAGGAATCTAAATAAACCAGAACAAGACCAAGGCCATTTTAGAGGCAAAAGTGCCAACAAACAAGAAGGAATTGCAATCTCTCCTTGTCAAGATAAATTTCTTGAGGAGATTTATATCCAACTTAAGTGGAAAAACACAAGCCTTCTCACCCTTACTTCAACTCAACAAAGGAGGATTTGAATGGGGGTAAGAACAACAAGAGGCCTTCGACAGAATCAAAGGATACCTCACCAAGCCACCTATTCTGATGCCTCTTTGTAGAAATATGAGTATGAAATTATACATAACTGCATATGATAGAACTTTAGGGAGCATGTTGGCTCAAGAGGATGAGAATGGTGTCTAAAGGCCCATCTACTACTTCAGTAGAGTTTTAAATGATGCAGAAACTAGATGAAGTGAAGTTGAAAAACTATGTTTATGTCTTTACTTCTCATGTACAAAACTCAAGCAATATATTAAACCAGTTAATGTTTATGTTTCGTCTCATTTCGATGTTTTCAAATATATGTTGTCGAAACCCATCTTGAACAGTCGAGTTGGCAAATGGGAACTTGCATTAACTGAGTATTCACTAACCTTTATGCCTCTCAAGGCTATAAAGGGACAAGTGGTAGCAGACTTTATAGTCGACCACTCAATAAATGAAAAATCCTTAAATTATTTGGAGGTTGAACCCTGGAAGTTATACTTCGACGGTTCCAATCATAAAGATGGAACTGGAGTGGGAGTTCTAATTATTTCTCCAAATAAAATTCCGACAAAATTCAAGTACAAAATCGAAGGTTCTTGTTCGAACAATGAGGTTGAGTATGAAGCTTTAATTGTTGGCCTTGAAATCTTGTTGGAATTGGGGGCAACTCGAGTCGAAATAATGGGATACTCGGAGTTAGTCATAAGGAAAGTTACAAAAGAATACAAATGTATAATAGAAAATCTGATCATGTATTTTTTAATAGTTGTAGCGGTAGAAATGTGCAAGACTAAGCCATTGGATTGACTAGACTTTATACAAATCAAAATAAATATCGCCACCGCGCTTTATTGTTTCCGAAGGAATGGGAAAAGAGTAAATAACCCAAAAAGAGGGGGAAAGATTCAAGGTAAGGGGGTTGGTTATGCAAAGGGAAGGTATTAGCACCCTAAACATCTACGGTACTCCGCAGGAACCTCTTTGAAAAATCTGTATATTTTGGCTATAAAATGTGTTGTATATAAAATGGATGGTGGAGGTGAGAAAAGAAATATTTTTATGATTTTTGCACCCGCCGTGGTTGCGAACCTTTAGTGCCTACGTACCACCTTTCATGCAATAGGGGATCAGGGTACACGTAGTTCTTCTTTTAAAAATTTGAAACATAAGTGTGTTGGTTAATTTTATGAGATAAGACATCATCGTCGTTGTCCGTGTGGAAAACATACTTACTACCCACAATCATGAGAAAGGAGAATTTGCATCATCTCAAAGTGGAGGATATGGCTTGGATTTTAAAATCAACAATGCCTCAATCAACACCCAAGTGGAAAATATCTCACTTCACTACATATTGTAGAAGCATAGTTGTTTGCATCACTACAAGGATTGACAAGAGTCTAATCTTTTTGAGAAAAGTTTAAAGATAAAAGCCGAAGTGGCAAAATGGTTTGAAATGAGATTGATTGACTTTTAGTCTTCTCACAAAAAAAGGTCAAGGTATTATTAAATTGATTGAAATTTATTTACGAAAATGTTTTGAAAATGCATGGACCTAAGTCCAAGTTTATTATGAAAATGTTTCAAGTTTCAAAACAAGAAGTTTTTTTTTTAAAAGGAGGGAGAAGATTTTTTGAAATTAAAGAAGATGGGAGGAGAAGAAGAGGCTATCCTAAAGCATAAGGTAAAAGCTAGGGATAAGAACCCTCTAACCAACAAGAAGCCAATACTTGACATTATGAGTCAATATAGAATTCCCATTCTTTGGATTAAAACCAAGCAAGCAAATATACTAGACCTCTTGAGAGAACCAAACTTCAAGTGTTTTAAGTCTTCGCAAAAATTGGGCAGAGTAATGGCTGTATACGGGTGAATTCCAGATTACAAACAAAGATTGTAATCTCAATAACCTGCACACAAAATAAACAAACAACCCAATGTCTTGAGGTAAACCTCAAGAACTCCAGACAAAATATCAAATAAAGTCACAAAGTCTCCAAGATAGGCCAAGGTCTCTAATCCTAAGTCCAAGAAGCCCATCACTCCATAATGTAAAGGATAGTAACCATGTAGTCCAAGTATCATTAATGATTTTTATGGTTCATGTTGATTATTAGGTGTCTTTAAAAAGAAAGAAAAGCTCGAGTGAGCAAAAAATAAAAATGACAGAAAAGTAAATGCTCAAGTGAGCAAAGGATGAAAATAGCATGAAATGTAAAATTCTAAAAGTAAATGGTACATAAAGCATGAAAATAAAAGCGTAAAGTAAAGTTAATTGTTAGTAATTAGTGGTTAGTTGGATGGCCATCTTGAAACTTGCATTTGGAACTCATTAGAGGATTGGTAGAACTAAAGCCTCCACACAACAAGTTGCGTTTGCTTTTTGTCAAGTATATCATCCATTTTGGAATTCTCACAAGGCAACATGTAATGATCAACGATGTTTAAGTGATCCGCGTTGACCAAAGGTGTTGTAGATCCATTAGAGGATTGGTAGAACCAAAGACTCCACACAATGAATCTCAAGGTTATTGGATCAAAGAGATCAAATTAACATAATTGGGCTTGCAATCATAATTTTGGGCCACGAATGATCATTTATTCGAATCGGGACAAAATTTAGCGCTATGTTAAGCAATCGTAAGTGGACTTATGTAGAAGTCGCACCTATTTTGAGGTCGGTCAATAGCAATCTATGTACTTCATGTTTGGATAAATGATATAGAGATAACCATCCCTTAACATGTAGCACAATTAAAAAAGAAAGGGATGAGATGAAGAGGGAGGGAAATGATAAGCTAATTTGGATCACCATTTCAAAATTCTTTCATTTTTAAATTCAACCACTCCTCTAGATGGATTAAAGCACTAAACATATCATTAATCCAAAGCACCAAAAATGAATTAAATAATTCACTCTTAGGTAGATTTGAATTGATGAACATTTATCCAACTTCATCTACATCACAAAGTCCATTGAGTTTAAAGACAAATTGGACATTTAAAATTGCAATCCAAACCAACAATCAAAAGGAGTGAGTAGAAAAATCATTTTGGATCAAAGTTGCCCAAAACAAGGCAAAAAATGCATTTTGTCCCTGTGTAAATTGATTGCACTATTATGTAAATCGATTTACACAGTACAATTTTCAAAAATCTGCGTGAAATTGCTTATGTGCAATCGATTGCACTACAGTGCAAATCGATTGCACACAGTAACAGTTGCAAAAACAGCATTTTAAAAGGGCAATTTCTTGTTCAAACTTTCCATCAAACACCTTATGATCATGGATCCAATTGAGCGCGAAAATTCCATCAAATTATGAGAAAATAACACCAATGGAATCACAAAATAATGCTCAAAGAATCAAACCCAAAGATCACCAAGAGATCACATTGTGAAAGATGAATTATCCAACTTACCAAAGGTAGATCTAGAGAATTATCAAAACAACTTCAAGAATTTGCTTCAATTCAACCACAAGAATCAATTGACCAAGGTTGGATGTAGAGAATTGATGGAGAAAAAGTGTTTAGATGAAGGTTTAGCTCAAAGATTAGTAAGCTTCAATGCAAAGCTTACTAACTTTTTGAAAATGGAGCTTTTAGTGAATTTGGTAGATGGAGAGAATTGAGAGATTTTTTAGCAAGGTGGATTTGGCTATCAAAAGCTTGAAATTTGAATGAAATGAGGGCTCTATTTATAGAGTTTTAGGATTGGGATTAGTGGTAATTTGGTAATTGATTCTTGGAGCCAAAATTTGAATTAATGATAACTCTTTCAAATATTAGAGCCAAATTTTGAATTAATGATAATTCTTTTTAAAAATGAAAGATTGGCACTAAAATTTGAATTAATGATACATCTTTCAAAAGTGAAGGAAAATTGGAGCCAAAATTTGACAAGTTTAAAATGCTGATTTTTTTTAAATTTTCACGCTGTGCAATCGATTGCACTACAGTGCAAATCGATTGCACAGTGTATTTTTTTCAAAAATGGCGCAAAATACACTATGTGCAATCGATTGCACTTTAAGAGCAATCGATTTCATCAGTGAAAAAATGAAAAAATTTAATTCTTTTTCTTTGCAAATAGAGATTTTAGGAAAATAATACCAGAAATCCTTATTTGTCAGATGCTTCGACTTGGTACCTACAAAACAAAAATATACAAAGACAAAGACAAATATTTTTTGTATTTTGATTAGAAGTTAGTCAACAACACATATACAAAATACACAACCAAGGTGCTTGGAGATTCCTCAAGAGCAAACTTATAGATAGGAAAAAAGAGGAAGAATCAACCCTAATGTGATCTTGTTATGATCGAGTTGATATGATATGATAGAGGAATCTTAGGGGCAAAAATTGGGGTACAACAGCTGCCCTTATTTAAGTGTCTTCTATCCGGAGATACGAAGGTTAAAAATCTCCGTGTCGACGCGATTGAAGATACTTAAATATAAAACAAACCCTATTTTTGTCCCTAAGATGCCATGCAATGCTTATGATTATGAATGCAAATGGACAAATCTAAAGAGACGCAAGACACCACTGGGGGTGCAACAAAAATGAAGAAACAAAGGAGAAACCCCACCAGGAAAATAAATCACTGGTGAACAAAAGACATGTCTCTATTGGTGTAAAACCCAAAGAAGAGATAAAGTAGCATCAACTCAAATATTGAGGAAAAAGTAAAGAATGATATTGATCGACAGATAACTGTGAACTACCAACTCAATGGATGAAGGTGGAAAAGTAATAAGATACCGACTCACAGATGATGGTAAACTACCAACTCAATGGATGAAGGAAAAAGATACCGACTCACAGATGACGGTAAACTACTAACTCAATAGTTGAAGGAAAAAGATAAAGATATACCGACTCACAGATGACAGTGAAATACCAACTCAACAGTTGAAGGTAGAAGATAAAAAAAGATATACCGACTCACAGATGACGGTAAACTACCAACTCAATAGTTGAAGGTAGAAAAAAGATACTGACTCACAGATGATGATGAACTACCAACTCAATAGTTGAAGGTAGAAGAAAAAAAAGATACCGACTCACAGATGACGGTGAAATACCAACTCAATAGTTAAAGGTAAAAGATAAAAAAAAGATATACCGACTCACAGATGACGGTAAACTACCAACTCAATAGTTGAAGGTAGAAAAAAGATATACCGACTCACAGATGACGGTAAAATACCAACTCAATAGTTGAAGGTAGAGGATAAATATATACCGACTCACAGATGACGGTGAAATACCAACTCAATAGTTGAAGGTAGAGAGAAAAATATAAGTTTTCCCTAAAATTCTGGTATTTCACCTGGAACGGGTCTCAACTTCTTCTTTAACCAAGGCACTCTGCCTGGAAAGGGTAATATGCAAACTTATCTCAAATAAAGAGACATCCACTCATTGTCAAAGGGGAATTGCAAAGAGAAATGACTTTCTGGGGATAGAAATATGGCTTCCTGGGGATAAAAATATGACTTCCTGGGGAAAGAGATATGACTTCCTGGAGAAAGAGATATGACTTTCTGGGTAAAGAGATATGACTTCCTAGGGAAAGAGATATGACTTCCTGGAGAAAGAGATATGACTTCCTGGGTAAAGAGATATAACTTCCTGGGGAAATGCCACGATATTCCTGCAGAGGAGATAAAGTATTCTCGTGCCAAAATAAATGCACATTCTTAAACCAGGGCTCAGAGCTTGCAAAAATCCAAAGTAATAATATTGTTGGGGATCATAGATTCAAACCCTAAATGAACTGAAATGAAACAGGCAACCATAATACATCCTTTGAGAAACAAACTCAAGAGGGAACATCAAATCCATCCAGACAAAGAGTTGTACAGGAAGGTTGAAGCAAAAATCTTCCACGAGGGATAACTCAGTGGGTAAGTTGAAAGAATGTATACTTTCTGCTTAAGGCCGACACTCTATTAGAGAGAGGACAACACAACTCTGTAAAATAGGGTAATATGTCAACAAAATAAAATTAATGAATGCAAATGAGCAATGATTTGCTAAATTCAACTATGTATGATGTATGTATGAATGTATGAGTGATATCATGCATATGCTGGTAAAAGGATACATAATCAGCACAAACAAACAAAACTGCCTCAGGTACCAACAACATTGGGCTAAACTTCAACCAGAAAGATCAATCCAAGAAAGGTAACAGCAACTGCAGAAACCAAACCTATTGTTTATCCTAACTTCACTGAGGAGAAACATAATCCGGATGTAGCTAAATCAAACAGATACTGGGATAGAACATCTTTCTTCCGTTTTCATCGTAGAAACCAGTTTTCCAAAAACAACGTACCTACTGGAGATTGCAAGACCAGACTTAAATAAAGCAGACTGACACCGAGACATCAAACCTCACTAGGGAATTCAAGTCTACCTCCCTGGAGAAAAAACTGCGGATTGAAAACTTTTCATCATAAATATTCATTCCAACAAGAGATGCCCTGGGATAACCTTCCTGGGGAATAGCATACAGACTTCAATGGGGAAACAAAAGTTTTTCACGGTTCGCACTCCTACTGGGGATTTAGATACTGATTGTGAATAAGGAAAATGGAAACCAAATTGTCAAAACATTCACTGGGGAAATCAGGCCCACTTTGAAGGAAGAAAAACATACGGACTTCACTAAGGGAGACAATGCTTTATCATCGAGACATCTACTGGGGACTTCATGCTGACTTCATTGGGGAGGTTGACACCACATCATCGAGGGGAAACCAAGATACGTTCTCCACTGGGGAAACCGGAGATACGTTCTTCACTGGGGAAACCGGAGATACGTGCTCCACTGGGGAAACCGGAGATACGTGCTCCATTGGGGAAACCGGAGATACGTTCTTCACTGGAGAAACCAGAGATACGTTCTTCAAGAGTAATTATTGCACCAACTTCTTTGGGGAGAAAGGACTTCTATCAAATAAACGAGGCCTTCACTGGAGAATATTGGATTGAGTCTTCATATCATACAAACCTGTTCCAACAAAAGATGCCCTGGTATAGTCTTCCTAGGAAATCAAGAAGTCAACACTAATGCCAATACTGCAAAAAGAGCGATATCTTAGCACGCCGAGGGAATAAAATCTTTCATCATATGAGGGAAAAATTCGCTGGGGAATCTGGGACAAAGGCTTCTGACCATGCAAACCCAAAATCAAAAGTGAACCGAGACTTGGCCAGGGATAATAGGAATCACAAACCAAATATTGTACCTTGCACCCACTGGTATCATCTTTAATATACAACAAATCACGCACATTCCAGCAAAAATGACCTGAGAAAACCTTCATGGGTAACCAAGAAGTTAATAGTACAGCAAGAAGTCAAAGTTATGGGGATTTTAAATCAAACTCAACACTTGGTGAGAGAAAACCCAAAAAATTGACAATTGTCTCAACACCTCTTAGAAAATATACTGCCCTTGTCTAGCTACTTTGGAAGCACATAACAACAATAATGTCGTAACAAGAGAAAGCACTGCTCTACAAGAGATTCCATATCAATAAAAAGGGAGAAAGAACTCCATCAAATGAGCAAAGGCTTCATAGCTCTTTTTAATCTCTGTTTGATCACCACCGGGCTGGGTAAAGAATCACACTCAGTTGGAGAAGTCTGCAGCAAGACTAGAAAAAATGGGATTATGAACCCAACATCATAACACAACTTGAGGAAGGTTCTCAGCTTGGGGTAGACATAGTAATTATCTTGACAAAATCTGGATATGCCCTTGGAAACCAATCTGGTGTCCCAAGCTTACCGGGATGATCAAGGTAACTTTCATAACTTGCCCTTGGCTGCATGCTTTTTAAGATAACCTTTCTGATCAAATGGCTTTCATAGATTTGTTAAATCTTGACATAACTGCCCTAGATTGGCTGAATGTTGCATCCTCTTTGCTCCACAACTCTTCTTGGTAACATGCCTTTTGCTGATACTCAAACGTAAACTTTCATGATATCAAGCAGTTCTTTTACAAGCAGAAAATGTTTATTCTAAGAATGAAAATTCTAATGCAACAATTATGTAATTCTTGAAGATTTTATTTGAAAAGATGTCGCAAAACCTTGTTATCATAGGATGCGACATGGATTTTTGTACAAAAGATAGCAAAAGCAATATGATACCAATCACAATAATTTACCAAAATTAATGGGAGTCAGGAAACACTATCTCTTTAGAGTATGCTTTCGAAATAAACCATGTTTCAATTAGGACTTTTGAGGGTTGTAATGTGGCTGGTTCACGGTTTTAGAAAAAAAAGATTTAAGGCTCAAAAATATTTGGTGCCCACCCCCTTCATGATGTTCTTCAGTCCTAAGTTCAGTTAGCTTGACACGAACATTCATCTCTCAAAAGAAATTTCGAGATAGTTGAGGAATCAAACAAAGTTTTCTTTGGACATGCAAGTCACTCATTCCTGCTTCTTTTGGGTTTCTTGTCACGCGACTCTGTTCTTTGCTGAGGATTTCCCATTGTAATCCTTTATTGTATTTTAGGATTTCCATTTCTTCCTTTCCTTCTAGACAAATTCCTTTTGACTTTGACTCTGAAGTGCAGCGGGATGCCCTGACTTTTGCCTAAGCGACTTGTTTTTTTTTTCAAGTTCTGACTTAACGGGGCTTTTTGTCTCTTTATTTTTCATCATAATTTTTTTATTCATGTCATCTTTTTTTTTCTTTTCAACATGTCGCGTGACTTCGAGTCATTTGTGACTAGTTGGAAGAATTGTGACTGCCCTATTTCTTGGTAGATGAAAGATAACCATTGTTGTATCGTCATCTGTTGATCTCCTGGTGTGCGAGAGATAGCCACTAAGATATCGTCAATTGACACACCCTCCTAATAAGTGAAGATTAACCATTGCGTTTTTTACTTTCCTCAACCTCTTGAAGGATAACCATTATTGTATCCTTGGATGCGCACTCCTGATGAGTTTTGAATGCTCGATCAAATTAACTGAACACTACCCTGCCCCGGGTTAAAAAAAAATGAGGGTTTTTTCTGAATAGAAAAAGAAACTCCTACTTCAAGGCTCAAAGGGGTTAACGAGGGTTTCACTCCCTTATATCTCCGGTGTTTGAGGATTTGAAACAATGCTTGTACATCGTCAATAGGGTTTTATCCAAAAGCGTACAACCAGAAAATTTGTGTTTTAATATCATCATCCTCCTCACAATCTCTGCCTAAGAAATAGAATGGGTAACAAGTTGGTATCATAAAGAAATTTAAAATTGAAAACAAATACGAGTGAAACGAATGAATTTCTTCAAGACAAACATACTCATTGTATTAAGATTAAACATTCAAATGCAAACAAGTTCTTACATGCAAACAGTGCAATGATAAACAAGAAAAATTACAAATGAGAAAGCAGTAAAAATGCTAATAAATTGAGAAGGCTAATCATCCTTAAACTCCAGGGCATTCTTAATCACCTTTATCCTTCGGAAAATACTTGACTTGAACTTCAAGACAAATATCCTTAAACGACAAGATACCACTCCGGACCAACTTCTGAACTTCAATTTTCAATGGATAACAATTTTCAATGTTATGCCCTGGGGCTCCCTGATGAAAGGCACAAGTCAAATCAGCTTTGTAGTACCACGACATCTTCTCAAGGACCTTTGGTGGAAGTCGGGTCTGAACCAAATTTCTATGCATCAGGATGGGAAACAATTCTGTATAGGTCATTGGGATTGGATCAAACTGATTTTTCCTCTGATCAGGAACTTGTTGATTCTATTGACAAACTGGAGCAACAGGAGGTAAGTTGAACACATGGATGACAGAAGGAACATGTTGATTCTGACGATAATTGTTTCTTCCTCTGGTTCTCTTCTTAGAAAAGTTATTATGAAACTTCTTTACACCACTAGCTGAGACACCATCTTCAGATGAACACCCCTTTCGGACATCCTCTTCTAGAGGCACTCCCACATTTACTTTTTCAGGGAAATCACTGGGTGTATCGACTATCACCTTCTCATGAAAGAATGATTTCAGAGTTTCTGTGAAGACCTTTTCCATCTCTTCTTCCTTCCTAGAAGGATTGACTTGGGCAGCAACCAAAGTTTTAACCAAAGCAGTTAGATACTCCATGCCAGCCTTCAAAGTAGTTACCTCTTTGCGGAGTTCAAAGATCTCTTTCTTAATGTTTTCCATCTCCTTTTTGAAATAAGCTCGAGTGTTGTAGTGATGAGTCAGCTTGCTGAGTGAAGTAAAGAAGCTGGGTAAGACACCTGGATATGAATAACAAATGCAAGAAATATGTGCAATATGATGCATGATATGCAATGCACATGATTTTATTTTATTTAATATTTCAAGGGATTTATGGTTTATAGACACGTTTCCAACATCCAAGTAATAAGGCTTTTGTTTCTCTTTCCAGAATCTATGGTTTAAAAGTATTTGAGATATTCACAAATAGTCAACCTTTAAATCCCTTAAAATATTGTTTTCTTCAAAAGATGCTTATGAGTGCATGGATGCATGATGCAACAATCACACACAATATCACACATATAGGGTTCATAGGTTCAACGTCACGAGCATGAGGTCGAAGGTACTATCCATAAGGTGTTGGTCTAAGATGTTATCACCTGCCGAACAAGGTTCTAGAGGTTCCCATAGTCTACATCCTTCCTTCGGATATTACCAACTTCCCGATTAACTCGGTAGTTAGTAATATTCTCAAGAAAGACTCGTCCGAGCGTAGTATCGCGTGACAACTACTTCCGGATTACTCCGTCATAGCTTCCTCACTACACCTAAAAGGCCAAGAGGGGTTAGGTAATCTACGGTCCTCAGCTTCGGCAGGCTCCCAGGTTGAAAGCAGTACGTCTTCCCGATTACTCGGTAAACAACACTACAATCAAAGGGGCCTCCACTGAGTGGGGGATCTCATGCCTCCTTTTTTGGGATTACTCCCTGTGATACAGTGGGAGAACTGACTTGGGATTTGAGTTTGTTTTCGCACTTGTTCGGTTTAGCAAGAGTCACCACCGACTTTTTATTTTATCCTAAGGAAAGGTCAAAAAGCACAGGAAAAGACCTTTGAGATGTTTTCGTGGGTTCGGGGGGTAGATTATGAAAAGGGAAGGTGCTAGCACCCTTTTCATCCATCGTTATCCATGGGTTCTTAGTTACTTGTTTTAGATCACTTGCCTTTGTTTTTCAATTGTTTGAAATGGTGCTTTGTGTGTGTGGTTTTGAAAATGTTTTGAAAAATATGCCTTGTCTAGGCAACCTTTGTAATGACTCTTGTTTGAATATATACAAAGGTGTGTGTCTTTTTGAAAAGATAATTCAATGTTTTGAAAGTTGTTTTGAAATTGTTTTTGAAGTTGTGTTGTGAAGTGTGTTTGAAAAATGGCAAGGATGTTTTGCAAGATTTCTGATCAAGTAACTAAGAGTTTGTCTACCCTATTTTACTCAAAGATTTTTCTTATGTTTTAACCCTTTTAACAGTGTTGTTTCACCATTGTGTTTGATGAGTTACCTTGCGTTAGGATGTTAAACGGGACAGGTGCGGGTCATCGTATACAATCATTGAAGGTAACTTGTGAGATGCTCTAGCAATTTTTTGTAAGGGACGAGATCGTTCTATTGAAGGCAACATCGAGGGTCATTTAGGGACTACGATCTTTGTTTATCGAAGGGACATTTGCTAGAGTGCCTCATACTCGAGGGATATGATTGCATTTTCCGAGGTAACAAGTGAGGTTACCCTAGAGGTGCGAGTGTGAATGGTGTATTGATTTTCATGCATTTGTCTTGTATTAGGTTATCTAGCGGTTGATTTTGAATCTTCGCATACAAACCCTAATTACTATACAGTATATGGAAAGCGATAAATTGCGGGAATTTAAAGTCTAAGTTATTACAAATAAGTATCCGGGGATGGGGGTACAAATGTTTACAAATGGGGATGAGTCTTGTCAAAATAGTAATGTCCAAATATTATTTACAACCAAATCGAATCGTCGCATTCTCAATGTAAAAAATATGACAAGGTATAAGAAATAAAGAGAATCAAAAGTATTGTGAAATGCATATGGTTATTTACAAATGATTAAATAAAATATTAACCTAATGAAAATTAAGTGTTTACTATTATTTTTGTATTTTTGTTAGTTTTATATAAACAAAGGTTTTAAAGAAAGAATCATTTAATTTAATTAATTCTATTATTTATGTATTTTGGTTAATGTTATTTAGGAATTTATATAAAAAGATTTATTAAACAAAAAGTTTTAAGACAAAAAATCTATTATATACATACTTTTAAATGTAACAAATATTAAAAAAGCTATTAAGAATATTTTGTACAAAAAGTTTAATATATTATTTTTATTTAACAAAAAGAATTAGGAATTAGGTTATAGAAAAAAAAGAAAACAAGGTGATAATAATAAAAAAAAGGGTATTGATATTTTTAAAAGAGAAAAGGCAAATGGGCTTTGGGTTGTATGTACTTGGCCCAAAATTAAAAGAACATGGTCAGGCTAAAGGGGGGTGTGGCGCCAGAACGCGTTTGGGCCTTAGGATAGTGGGGCGTCCAGGCCCAATGGAAATGTTTGTACACTGAATTCTTAGGGTTTGCATTGGTTTGCTCATAATTAGGTTTACAGTTTGAAACGGCACCGCTCCCTTCTTGTCTTCTTCGTCTTTCTCAAACAGAGCCTCTGATAAACTCTCTCCTCGCCTTAGGCTACCAGAGCGATGCTTCCACTTCCTCCTCCTCGTGGTTGTACCAGGCAGCGATAAAAAAGGGTATTGTTTTCACTTTAACGTGTTTTAGGGTTTTTTAGATTCGTGCATGTTTAACTTTTACATGTTTTGATCTTTGATTGCTTTTGTTTGTGTGAGGTGCAAAACAGAAAGAGGGGGAATTAATACCTTGGGGTTTTATTTTTGGAGAGGAGACGGAAGGTTGGACGGCGGCGCTCTCAGGTGGCCGGAGGAGGGAGCAAGATGATGATGCTGGCTTTTATGGTATTTGTACCTTTCTCTTCGTTTTGTGAGGAAAACTATTTCTGAAAATGCTACTTCTGAAAATGCTTGCTTCTGATTTTCTTTTCTTCTTCTTTGAGTATGTTGACTTTGCTCTTGTTAGCTTGAGTTGACTTTCAATGACGAACCTTGTTCTGAGATGCTTGTTATTGTTGTTGTTGATTTGGATGTTTGATGATGATGTTATTTCTGAATCCTTATATCATTTTGCTTCTGAGTTCCTTCTTCTTCCTATCTGAATGTTGGCTTTGTTGATTCTATGATGAATTCTGTTCTGAGAATGCTCGCTATTGTTGTTAGCCTTTCTCTTTTTCTTATCAATGATGATGTTCTTCTGAGATGCTTGTTGTTCTGATTTGGCTATGTTGATTCTGATGATGGACAATTCTGAAGATTGTTGTTTGTTCTTTTCACTTCTAACTTCTTCCTCCTTGTGGGTTTTGTTGGTTTTCAATGATGAGCTTCATTCTGAGATTTTGTTATTGTTGTTGTGATATTTGATGATGAATTGCTGAGAACACTTATTTGCTTCTGAGTTGTTTTTCTTTGAAGGAAAGTTTGTGTGATTTCTATTGTTGTTGATTTGTGGTTTGTTGATCTGAGTTTGCCTTGTGAGTTGGCAGTCTTGAATGGTTTATAAGGCAGGTTTTGACAGGCTTGCTGTTTGTTTTGGTAAGGCAGGCTTGAGCTTTTGTATATGTAAGGCAGGCTTCTGTAGGTTTGGTGTTTGAACAAGTTTTTAAGGCTTGTTGTGCAGGCAGACTTACCCTTCTGTAGGTTTTGAAACAGGTTTGAATGGGCTTGGATCTATTGTTTATGTTTTGAGTGGAATGGTTTGTTGGTATTTTTGACAGCAGGTCTGGATTTGTTGTTTTGGACAGGTTTTAGGCAGGCTTGTTGTGCTTGCTTGTTTGTTTGAGTTTGTTAGTTTGAACGTGTGCAGATTTTCTACTGGTTTTGCAAGTGGACATCTTGCAGTTGTTTTTTTGTCACAGGCAGGTTTGAGCCTTGCTTCTGGTACAGGCAGGCTTGCTGTTATGCAGTTTGTAAAGGCTTTGGTGCAGGCTTGAAGGCTTGCTTCTGGTACAGGCAGGCTTGCTGTTATGCAGTTTGTAAAGGCTTTGGTGCAGGCTTGAAGGCTTGCTTCTGGTACAGGCAGGCTTGAGCCTTTGAGGCAGTTTTGAATAGGTTCTGCAGGCTTGGAGGAAGCAGGCTTCAAGGCTTGTGCAGATTTTTTGGGTTCTCTCTGTGTTCTCTCCTCTGAACTCTCCCTCTTGAACTGTTAGCTTGTTATATTTATCTATTCTTTTAGTCTGCCAAAACTGCAAACCTTTTTACTTTACTCTCTTTCTCTCTCTCCATAAAAAAAAGCATATTTAATTGCTTAATATCTCTTTTCTGAAAAGGTTGTTGGCCAGGGAAAATGATGAAATGTTTTGACAAGCTGCTTGCTTGCATCTTGGTTTTCCTCTGCATTATGTACTTTCTTATTTTCTGCATTGACAATTTGATAGCTTGTATGCAGTTTTTCTGTTTTGATAGCTTGGTTGACAGTTTGTTGACAGCTTCTTGACATCTTGGTTGACAGTTTGTTGACAGATTGTGCAACTTGGTTTGCTTTGTTTGACATTGCAATTAGATTTGCTCAGTTTTGACATTGCAATTTGGTTTGCTCAGTTTGTGCAACTTGGGCCTTGTATTATATGCAGCCTTGTGCCTTCTATTTAATTGATTTATATGCTTGTAAAAATTAATTTTACTTTTCCTCTTTGTGAACCAAGAAGAGAAATCTTCTTGTGATTTGCAAAGAGGGCGAGTAAAACATGATGAAACCAAAACGATCTGATTCCGGCCAACAATCTTTAATGATGAGTTTTTTATTTATCTGTTTAAAACTGCCTTTCAATTTAACTGTACTGATTTCTTTTCTCTGTCTTTGCAGGTAAATACCAGTCGGATAATGGAAGAAACAGTAGAAGATAGAAGACTTCAAGAAACTTTAGATTTTAGATTTATTTTATTTTCAATTATTGTAATAAACATTATTATAAACATTGTAAATAAATTTACAGTATTCAAATAACATTTGTAACAACAATAAAAATAAATAAAAAGCCTTTGTCAGATAATTCCTCATCTCTTTTGCACTGTCTATTTAATTATTTAAATTTCTTGAATTAAAATAATTGGAAATGCATCCCAATAATTGTAACTTTGATAAAATAAATAATCAACAAATGTTGCAGTCTCGCAACCTTGCATTAACCACCATATGCCCGGCATTCCAGTTAACCATATGCATTGCACAATTAAACAAACAAACGTCCATACGCCTTTCACTTCACTGATCAAACCAACGCTCCAACCTTTCAATTCAAAAGCCTCAGCTCTTAGCCCAGATGTTTAGGTTTTAAGAAACAAACAACAATCTTGAACAAACGTAAAACAATGTAACAGTCAATTGAAAAAAACTGTGGATTCAATTCCTTCTGAGAATGCGTGTGCAAACCCTAATTTTGGATTTACTGTCAAAGAAACGTCTGCTTGATCAAACCCTGAGCCAAACTCAACCAAATCAATAGAAACCCTAATAATCTGTTTGACTGATTCAAAATCAATGGAAACCCTAATTTTGTTTGACTGATAAGAAAAGTCTGTTTGACCGATTCTTGAGCCAATCTGAAAAATTAGGGAAAACCTGAAGTTGTGATTTCTTGTGGAAAAGGGAGGGAAAATTTTGGGGTACAACAGTTGCCCCTGTTCAATCTTCTTGAAACTGAAGAGTTAGATTGGCAGTTTTGTCGTTTGCGACTCGAAGGTAAAAGAAGATTGGACACTAGAGTGCCCAAAAAATTTGCACTCGTCAAAGCGTAGTTTTGAGGGAATGGGCTTAAAGATGCCATTTGGAGATGTGACAGAATCTTGTCGGAGATGGGCTTAAAGATGCCATCGGGAGGTGTGAAAGAAGTCTTACTTGAGATGGGCTTAAAAGATGCCATCCAAGAATGTTTATTGAATTGTATGTCGTTGGTGAGTGGGTGAGTATCAGAAAGGTATCCATGTTTGGAACATCTCTGAACTGGGGGTCTGAATAAGCAATAGATTGACATCCATGTTTGGAGAATCCGTAAACTGTCTTCAGAAGTTTTGAAGTTGAATAAGCAATAGATCAACATCCGTGTTGGGAAGCATCCGTAAACTGTTTTCAAAAGTTGAAGTCTGTATGAGCAGCAGAATGACTTCTGTGGCGATTGCACTAGGGAGAATCAAGATGCTGGTATAAAGGACAGAATGGCATCTGTGTCTGGCGCGTATCTGAACTTTGAGGTTGGTAGTTGAATCTAAATGAGGGATAGAATGGCCGTCGTGTCTGGGGCATATCTAGTCTGTATCGGATTGCGGAAGTCTGAATAAATAGCAGAATGATCGTCGTGTCTGGGGTGTATCTGTACTGTATCTGAGCAATTGTTAACAAAAGCCTTTTAATCTTATCCTGAAAAGGGTAAAATGTTAGCTAAAACACAAAGTTATGTTGCATGATATGTATGATGCAATAAACTGTATTTCATCAATGTTTATGATATATGAATTTAATGGTTATGCATGCAAGCTGAGTAGCCGTCTTGTTGAGGAAGATAAAATCCGGATAGCTGGAGATAATGGATTCTTTGACTGCTACCGGGGAAAGTGAATCCTTGGCTGCTGCAGGGGATTGCAAGTCCTTTGATCGTTAAAAATGAGAAGTCCTGGGACCACTGTTGGGGAAATCAGGAGTTTGGGTTGTATGCCAATCTACTGGGGATTCTTGTTTTGAGGAGATCTTCACTGGGGAATATCTGAATAATCTATGAGGAACTGAGAATGAGAGTCTTCATTCTGCTTGGGGAATAAGAATATTGTGGAGAATAGCCATACTGTTGCGGAGTGGCTATCCTGTTAGAGAGTAAAAACTCAGGACTCTGGGAAAAGCTTATTCTTGTCTGGAAGAAGTTCAGGTTTAGGTTGTATGCCGCTTTAAGAATGAGAAACTTCATTCTGTCGGGAATAGCAGGAAGTTGAATTGTATGTTGAGAAGCAGGAAGGTATCTGCATTTGGAGCATCTCTGGGCTAAGGATAAATTCTGAATGAGTGACAGAATGGCAACCGTGTCTGGAGCGTATTTGGACTGTATCTGAAGTTGAGACTTGTATGAGTAGCAGAATGACTTCCGTGTCTGGAGTGTATCTGAAACTGTAACTGGGATCTAAATAAGTGACAGAATGGCAACTGTGTCTGGAGCGTATCTGGACTGTATCTGAAGTTGAGATTTGTATGAGTAGCAGAATGACTTGTGTCTGGAGTGTATCTGAAACTGTAACTGGGATCTGAATAAGTGACAGAATGGAAACCGTGTCTGGAGCGTATCTGGATTGTATCTGAAGTTGAGATCTGTATGAGTAGCAGAATGACTTCCGTGTCTGGAGTGTATCTGAAACTATAACTGGGATCTGAATAAGTGACAGAATGGCAACCGTGTTTGGAGCGTATCTGGATTGTATCTGAAGTTAAGATCTGTATGAGTAGCAGAATGACTTCCGTATCTGGAGTGTATCTGAAACTGTAACTGGGATCTGAATAAGTGACAGAATGGCAACCGTGTCTGGAGCATATCTGGACTGTATCTGAAGTTGAGATCTGTATGAGTAGTATAATGACTTCCGTGTCTGGAGTGTATTTGAAACTGTAACTGGGATCTGAATAAGTGACAGAATGGCAACCGTGTCTGGAGCATATCTGGACTGTATCTGGTGTTGAGATTTGTATGAGTAGCAGAATGACTTCCGTGTCTGGAGTGTATCTGAAACTGTAACTGGGATCTGAATAAGTGACATAATGGCAACCGTGTCTGGAGCATATCTGGACTGTATCTGGTGTTGAGATCTGTATGAGTAGCAGAATGACTTCCATGTCTGGAGTGTATCTGAAACTGTAACTGGGATCTGAATAAGTGACAGAATGGCAATCGTGTCTGGAGCATATCTGGACTGTATCTGAAGTTGAGATTTGTATGAGTAGCAGAATGACTTCCGTGTCTGGAGTGTATTTGAAACTGTAACTGGGAACTGAATAAGTGACAGAATGGCAACCGTGTCTGGAGCATATCTGAACTGTATCTGAAGTTGAGATCTATATGATTAGCAGAATGACTTCCGTGTCTGGAGTGTATCTGAAATTGTAACTGGGATCTGAATAAGTGACAAAGTTGAGAGATTTCTTAAAATCTTGACTGGACTGCCCCAGGTTTAATGGACTTTGAAAGATTTGTTGAAATCTTGACTGGATTGCCCCAGATTTGTTGGACAATACCAAACCAAGTCTCTTTTTGTTGACGGGAGATTTTTGCAACGGGAGTATCATCCCACTTGAAGTGATTTTCTTCACTGAGAGAGCTTTCGTTCCTCCGAACATTCACTGTATGAATTTCTTTGCTGTTAAACAAGTAAACCATGTGCAAACAATGATATTCAAATAATGCAAAGTTTATGCTTGTCTCGAAGTTTTGAAAAATGCGTTTTTTAGCAGAAAACTTTTTATAAGGCAAATTCAACACAAGATTTAGAGCAAAGCCTTACAGGAGTCAGGATACCTTTTGTAACAGTATGCTTTCGAACTAACCCATGCTTCAATTAGGACTTTTGAAGGGTTGTAACGTGGCTTGGTTCACGGTTTAAGAAACAAAGGATAAAGGCTCAAAGTATATTTGTTCCCACCCGCTCTTCGTGATGTCCTTCAGTCCTAAACTCAGTTAATTGTGCATCGAACTCTATTCGAGTTTGGAACGACATTTTGGTGATGGTTCGCACCAGTTGAATTTGTTGGAAGGCAGTCATTTTTTTGCAACATTTTTCATGTTTATTGAGGATTTATAATGACCTCTTTCTTTTGATTCGTTATCCCTAACTTTTGCCTGATTGTTCCTGTTTTTCGAGATTACAGTCAGCGGGATGCCCCGGCTTTCTTAAGCCTCCTTTATAGGTTTTGGCTTAGTGGGCTTTTTTTTTTAATTTTTGAGAGGTAATGACTGCCTATGAGATAAGGAACCATCACTGTCTTTTGGTTCCAAAGGAATGTTTTTGATGTCATTCGTTGTATTACGAACTGAGAGTTTGCGACTTCAATGCGTATCTTTTTTGAATTAACTGAGAGACTACCCTGCCCCAGGTTTAAATCAAAGGTTTCAATTTGTTTAAAAACAGAAAACTCCTACTTCTTTGGATCGAAGGGGTTGACTAGAGATTATCTTCCTTATAACTCCAGTGTTTAGGATTTGAAAGAAATGCCTGTACATCGTCAACAAGGTCTGTTCAAAAGCATACTGTATAGGGTTATGGCATTGTTTCGTCATCCTCCCTCTAAAGGCTTGTAGCTTTTTATCAAGAGTTAAATATCATAAAGAAAGCATAAGAATAGTGAAAACGAATGGATGAATTCAAGACAAACATATGCAATGCATTAATGAAACAGAGTTTGACATCAACAGATAATTGTTTGAATACAAAAGAAATTACAACTTGAAAATTCAAATGGAACAAAAGTATCCCAGTTAGAGCTTTATCATTTCAGGTGGAGAACCCTTAGCGGAAGATTTTCATCTCGCCATCTGGCATGAATTCCAACACTCCTTCGTCGATCAAGTCTTGGATCTTGTTTTTCAAAGCCCAACAGTCATCGGTGTCATGTCCAGGACTATAGGAGTGGTATACACAAAACGCGTCGGGGTGATAGCTAGGAGTAGAGGTATTGGGCTTCCGAATAGGATCCTTTAAAGCAAGCAGGTTGACCTCCAACAAGCGTTTCAGTATTAGAGATGATGGTATGTCAGTCTCAGAGAAATGTCTTCCAAGCGTATTTTTCTTACGCTGATTACCCTGTTGATGTTGGCGAGGTTGTTGTTGGGCTTGTGACCCTGAAGCAAGTTGGGGAGCCTTTCCCTTGTCTTCTTGTCTCAAAGGGGGTCGAATGATGACTTGATCTTCAACCTTAGGTGTTTGCCCCACTTGGTTGTCCCGAAGCAGTTTGTTAACGAGAACCCTGAGCTCTTCTTCTCTTTGAGCTAGGTTTTGAATGAAAGCCATCTGGCCCACCAGTTGTCCCATCATCTGGATCTTCATTGTTGCCAGCTCAATCTGCAGTTCCTCCAACTGATCATTCCTGATGCTGCTTGAATTCCCGAGGACCATGCCCCTTGTGAGGAGAGCTTTCACTTCTTCTTACCCCTGGGACAGGTTCAAGAACATTTCTTGAAGTTGAGCATTTTGATCCTGGATATCTTTGACAGTCCTTTCTAGAGCCATCTCTACTGAAATAAACAGTAGGAGAATAAGGAAACCTGAAAAGGAAAACCTGTTATGATACAATGCATGATATGTGGATGCATGTTTTCGAGGATCTCTCGGGGTAAACACAAGAAAATGTTAGAGGTTGAACTTTGATCAATATCTTTGATTAGAGAACTTTGTAATGGTGGATGTCTTTCCACGAGAATCAAGCTCACCATGTCAAGTGGGTCATAGCCCCCGATTCAAGTTGTTGCACTTGATCTTTGACGGCGTTTGTTTAGAGGAAAACCCTCTTGCTTTTTGGTAGACGTCTGGTTCTACGTGACCCTGCATCAAAAGACCCTCGAGATCCTTGAAATGGTTATTGAAAATGGTATGGTATGATGTTATGATGTTATGTATATGTATGCAAAAGTAAGCAAGTGTATATACAGGTAATCATATTCACACAAAGCAGACAAGTCCTTAGGTTTAGGCTTGCATGGGGTTTGTAGGTAAGTACCCTCTTGAAGTTAGTTGGCTTAAACCTGTCCTAAAATAGAAACCGGGTTCTAAAGAGCTCAATATCACTGGATTATTTTTTGTGTTCATTGTTTCGGTTTAGCCACTTTACTGGCGACCGAAATATTCCAAGAAAATAATCCTTAATGAGTGTAGTATCGAGTATCTACCAACTTCGGACTGCACCAAAGTCGGTCATCTCACTACCCCTAAAAAAGGCCAAGATGGTCAAGTAAGGTTCTAAGAGTTCGTTAGTGCTTCATGACATCACTCAGCGGCCCCGTATTCTCTTTGATTAACTCAAAGGCTACCGGTACCCACAAATATGTCACACTAACGTAGCTACTGCTTCAACCATGTCAGTATACCCTGCACAGTTCCCTCACAGTTTATTGTTACTTACCTAAAAGGTGCCCCCTAATCCGGGTGTAGGATTTAAAACAAACCCAAGCAAGGAACCCAAAAAGTAAAGCAATCAAAGCAATCAAGGTAAGCATGTAAAGGTGATCTAAAAACCCTAAGGTAACCCCACTTTTAGAGATATCCCCAGCATAGTCGCCAGTTCTGTGATACGGTGGGAGAACTGACTTGGGATTTGCGTTTGTTTTCGCACTTGTTCGGTTTAGCAAGAGTCGCCATCGACTTTTTATTTTATCCTAAGGAAAGGTCAAAAAGCACGGGAAAAGACCTTTGAGATGTTTTCGTGGGTTCGGGGGTAGATTATGAAAAGGGAAGGTGCTAGCACCCTTTTCATCCATGGTTATCCATGGGCTCTTAGTTACTTGTTTTAGATCACTTGCCTTTGCTTTTCAATTGTTTGAAATGGTGCTTTGTGTGTGTGGTTTTGAAAATGTTTTGAAAAAGATGCCTTGTCTAGGAAACCTTTGTAATGACTCTTGTTTGAATATATACAAAGGTGTTTGTCTTTTTGAAAAGATAATTTAATGTTTTGAAAGTTGTTTTGAAATTGTTTTTGAAGTTGTGTTGTGAAGTGTGTTTGAAAAATGGCAAGGATGTTTTGCAAGATTTTTGATCAAGTAACTAAGAGTTTGTCTACCCTATTTTACTCAAAGATTTTTCTTATGTTTTAACCCTTTTAACAGTGTTGTTTCACCATTGTGTTTGATGAGCAACCTTGCGTTAGGATGTTAAACGGGACATGCGCGGGTCATCGTATACAATCATTGAAGGCAACTTGTGTGACGCTCTAGCAATTTTTTGTAACGGACGAGATCGTTTTATCGAAGGCAACATCGAGGGTCATCGAGGGACTACGATCTTTGTTTATCGAAGGGACATTTGCTATAGTGCCTCATACTCGAGGGACATGATTGCATTTTCCGAGGCAACAAGCGAGGTTACCCTAGAGGTGCAAGTGTGAATGGTGTATTAATTTTCATGCATTTGTCTTGTATTAGGTTATCTAGCGGTTGATTTTGAATCTTCGCATACAAACCCTAATTACTATACAGTATATGAAAAGCGATAAATTGCGGGAATTTAAAGTCTAAGTTATTACAAATAAGTATCCGGGGATGGGGGTACAAATGTTTACAAATGGGGATGAGTCTTGTCAAAATAGTAATGTCCAAATATTATTTACAACCAAATCGAATCGTCGCATTCTCAATGTAAAAAATATGACAAGGTATAAGAAATAAAGAGAATCAAAAGTATTGTGAAATGCATATGGTTATTTACAAATGATTAAATAAAATATTAACCTAATGAAAATTAAGTGTTTACTATTATTTTTGTATTTTTGTTAGTTTTATATAAACAAAGGTTTTAAAGAAAGAATCATTTAATTTAATTAATTCTATTATTTATGTATTTTGGTTAATGTTATTTAGGAATTTATATAAAAAAATTTATTAAACAAAAAGTTTTAAGACAAAAAATCTATTATTTACATACTTTTAAATGTAATAAATATTAAAAAAGCTATTAAGAATATTTTGTACAAAAAGTTTAATATATTATTTTTATTTAACAAAAAGAATTAGGAATTAGGTTATAGAAAAAAAAGAAAACAAGGTGATAATAATAAAAAAAAGGGTATTGATATTTTTAAAAGAGAAAAGGCCAATGGGCTTTGGGTTGTATGTACTTGGCCCAAAATTAAAAGAACATGGTCAGGCTAAAGGAGGGTGTGGTGCCAGAACGCGCTTGGGCCTTAGGATAGTGGGGCGTCCAGGCCCAATGGCAATGTTTGTACACTGAATTCTTAGGGTTTGCATTGGTTTGCTCAGAATTAGGTTTACAGTTTGAAACGGCTCCGCTTCGTTCTTGTCTTCTTCGTCTTTCTCAAACAGAGCCTCTGGCTAAACTCTCTTCTCGCCTTAGGCTACCAGAGCGATGCTTCCACTTCCTCCTCCTCGTGGTTGTACCAGGCGGCGATAAAAAAGGGTATTGTTTTCACTTTAACGCGTTTTAGGGTTTTTTAGATTCGTGCATGTTTAACTTTTACATGTTTTGATATTTGATTGCTTTTGTTTGTGTGAGGTGCAAAACAGAAAGAGGGGGAATTAATACCTTGGGGTTTTGTTTTTGGAGAGGAGACAGAAGGTTGGACGGTGGCGCTCTTAGGTGGCCGGAGGAGGGAGTGAGATAATGATGCTGGCTTTTTCTGGTATTTGTACCTTTCTCTTTGTTTTGTGAGGAAAACTATTTCTGAAAATGCTATTTCCGAAAATGCTTGCTTCTGATTTTCTTTTCTTCTTCTTTGAGTATGTTGACTTTGCTCTTGTTAGCTTGAGTTGACTTTCGATGACGAACCTTGTTCTGAGATGCTTGTTATTGTTGTTGTTGATTTGGATGTTTGATGATGATGTTATTTCTGAATCCTTATATCATTTTGCTTCTGAGTTCCTTCTTCTTCCTATCTGAATGTTGGCTTCGTCGATTCTGTGATGAATTTTGTTCTGAGAATGCTCGCTATTGTTGTTAGCCTTTACAATCTTCCTCTTTTTCTTGTCAATGATGATGTTCTTCTGAGATGCTTGTTGTTCTGATTTGGCTATGTTGATTCTGATGATGGACAATTCTGAAGATTGTTGTTTATTCTTTTCACTTCTAACTTCTTCCTCCTTGTGGTTTTTGTTGGTTTTCAATGATGAGCTTCATTCTGAGATTTTGTTATTGTTGTTGTGATATTTGATGATGAATTGCTGAGAACACTTATTTGCTTCTGAGTTGTTTTTCTTTGAAGGAAAGTTTGTGTGATTTCTATTGTTGTTGATTTGTGGTTTGTTGATCTGAGTTTGCCTTGTGAGTTGGCAGTCTTGAATGGTTTATAAGGCAGGTTTTGACAGGCTTGCTGTTTGTTTTGGTAAGGCAGGCTTGAGCTTTTGTATATGTAAGGCAGGCTTCTGTAGGTTTGGTGTTTGAACAAGTTTTTAAGGCTTGTCGTGCAGGCAGACTTACCCTTCTGTAGGTTTTGAAACAGGTTTGAATGGGCTTGGATCTATTGTTTATGTTTTGAGTGGAATGGTTTGTTGGTATTTTTGACAGCAGGTCTGGATTTGTTGTTTTGGACAGGTTTTAGGCAGGCTTGTTGTGCTTGCTTGTTTGGTTTGAGTTTGTTAGTTTGAACTTATGCAGGTTTTCTACTGGTTTTGCAAGTGGACATCTTGCAGTTGTTTTTTTGTCACATGCAGGTTTGAGCCTTGCTTCTGGTACAGGCAGGCTTGTTGTTATGCAGTTTGTAAAGGCTTTGGTGCAGGCTTGAAGGCTTGCTTCTGGTACAGGCAGGCTTGCTGTTATGCAGTTTGTAAAGGCTTTGGTGCAGGCTTGAAGGCTTGCTTCTGGTACAGGCAGGCTTGAGCCTTTGAGGCAGTTTTGAATAGGTTCTGCAGGCTTGGAGGAAGCAGGCTTCAAGGCTTGTGCAGATTTTTTGGGTTCTCTCTGTGTTCTCTCCTCTGAACTCTCCCTCTTGAACTGTTAGCTTGTTATATTTATCTATTCTTTTAGTCTGCCAAAACTGCAAAACTTTTTACTTTACTCTCTTTCTCTCTCTCCATAAAAAAAAGCATATTTAATTGCTTAATATCTCTTTTCTGAAAAGGTTGTTGGCCAGGGAAAATGATGAAATGTTTTGACAAGTTGCTTGCTTGCATCTTGGTTTTCCTCTGCATTATGTACTTTCTTATTTTCTGCATTGACAGTTTGATAGCTTGTATGCAGTTTTTCTGTTTTGATAGCTTGGTTGACAGTTTGTTGACAGCTTCTTGACAGCTTGGTTGACAATTTATTGACAGCTTGTGCAACTTGGTTTGCTTTGTTTGACATTGCAATTGGATTTGCTCAGTTTTGACATTGCAATTTGGTTTGCTCAGTTTGTGCAACTTGGGCCTTGTATTATATGCAGCCTTGTGCCTTCTATTTAATTGATTTATATGCTTGCAAAAATTAATTTTACTTTTCCTCTTTGTGAACCAAGAAGAGAAATCTTCTTGTGATTTGCAAAGAGGGCGAGTAAAACATGATGAAACCAAAACGATCTGATTTCGGCCAACAATCTTTAATGATGAGTTTTTTATTTATCTGTTTAAAACTGCCTTTCAATTTAACTGTACTGATTTCTTTTCTCTGTCTTTGCAGGTAAATACCAGTCGAATAATGGAAGAAACAATAGAAGATAGAAGACTTCAAGAGACTTTAGATTTTAGATTTATTTTATTTTCAATTATTGTAATAAACATTATTATAAACATTGTAAATAAATTTACAGTATTCAAATAACATTTGTAACAACAATAAAAATAAATAAAAAGCCTTTGTCAGCAATTGGACCTCAAAGTGGGTGTGATACGGTGGGAGAACTGACTAGGGTTTTGCGTTTGTTTTCGCAAATGTTTCGGTTGAGCAAGAGTCGCCACCGACTTTTTATTTTATCCTAAGGAAAGGTTTAAAAAATCACAGCAAAAACCTTTGAGATTTTTCTTGGGTTCGGGGAGTAGATTATAGAAAGGGAAGGTATTAGCACCCTTTCTATCCATGGTTATCCATGGGCTCTTAGGTACTTGCTTAGATCAACTTGCCTTGGTTTTCAATTGTTTGAAATGGTGCTTGGTGTGTGATTTTGAAAATGTTTTGAAAAGATGCCTTGTATAGGCTACCCTTGTAACAATTCTTTACTCGAATGTTTTACAAAAGGTGCTTTGTCTTTTGAAAAGATGTTCCAAGGTTTTTTTTTTTGAAAGTTTGTTTTGAAAAGTGTTTGTGAAGTGTGGTTTGAAATTAGGCAAGTGTTTTCTTTGCAAATTGACAAGTACTTTAAGAGTTATCTACCCTAAAGTTTTCTCAAAGATTTTTGTTATGTTTTAAACCTTTTGACAGTTTTGTTCCACCATTGCATTTGGTGGACAATCTTGTCTTAGGAGGTGAAAGGGACGGGCGCGGGTCATCGTTTAGACAATAATTGCAATAGTGTTAAATGTCTTTGGGTAATTTTTCTTTAACAGGATTTGATCATTTTAGGCAACTTTTTGAAAGCGTAATAGAGGGACTTATGATCATTTGATTGTTTGTTTTACCCAAAGAAATTCAACATACAAAATGGCCCAATTATTTGAAGGCAACAAAGTGGAATACCCTAGGGGTGCAAGTGTGAGATGTGTTGTCCATTTTCACGCTTGTTTATCTTGAGATTAGGTCAAACTAATTTGTTCGTTTTATTCGCATACAAACCCTAATTCTAGCATGGTATACTTAAAATGCGAAAAATAAAATTCCTACACTATTACAACACAATAATATGGGGAGGGGGGTACAAATGTTTCAAATGGGGATTATTTAGACAAGAATTTAAACCTAACTATTACATCATTTTCTTTGAATATTTACAAGACAAAGTTGCATAAATTAAATGGAGAATACAATAAAGATGCAAAAATGCAAAAAAGGATTTTTATATGTATGAAAAAGTATTATTTATGTCAAGTAAATAAAATAAAAAAATGTATTATTTTTGGAGTTTTCTCATATTTAGGGCAAAACCCTAATTTTAATCAAAAGGGGATTAATTATGTAATATATATTATTTATTATTTATGTACAAAAAATAAAATAAAAATGAAGCATATTTGTAAAAAATGTATTTTTTTAGTATTAAATATTAAAAAATAAAATATATACATTTTTTGTTATTTATATCCTAAGTGTATTAATATATACCTATTTATTTATTATTTACAAAATATGTATTATATATATTAATTAATAATATTTAATATTTAAATAAAAAAAGTATTTTTCTATAAAATATTTTCAGGAAGTAAAAATAAGATAAAAGTGTATAAAATATATTTGTGCTATTTTAGTATTTTAAACAAAAAGTATATATTTATTTATTTATGTACAAACTAAAAGAAAAATCAAATAAATACCTAATAAATTCAAAAATGATGAGAAAAAATATTTTTATATTTTTAATATGCTGAGAAAAAATAAATGAGTCAATTAAAAAAAGAAAAAGTCAAAAAACATTAAAAATAAAGTAAATGGGCTCAGGGGGTCCAGAACAAATTATATGGTGCAAAAAGGAAAGTCAACATAAGCCCAGCCCATGAAGACCTTTCTTCAACCTCTGAACAACAATATTCAAAAAAATGCGCGCCCTGTTCTTCCATCCCAACATCTTGATTCTTTGATCTTTTGCACAAACTTTCAACACAAAAAAATGTTAAGCATGGAGCCACGATTCCAAATATATAAAGAACATCTCCTAACTCTCAGAAATGAGAGAGAATTTTAACAATCCCAAATCCTAACCTAAGTTTTCTTCCATTTTCAAACCTTAAATTCTCACAGCTCAAGCAAAAGAAATGAAAAGTAAAAGCATGTACAGGTTCAGTGGCATGAGTAGAACATTGCTTATTCACAAACTTAGAGCTAATGATGCCTAATGAGAGAGATAGAAGTTCACCAAAGTACCTGTTCAGTTGAAGTTCTATCTGGAAAATGGGGAGCTTTTAGTGCAAGATAATGGTTGGTATAGCTTCCTTGAGGTGTGGTGATGTTGTTCCAATATTTACTTTGCCTTGAGACACCTTGAACTGAGCTGTAGAACTTCAACTGCAAAAATGGAAAAATGAAAATGGTGGAACTTGTTAGAGGAGTTACAGGTCGTGTTTCAAGTCATGGTCAGCTTGCATAGATGCTAGGGAATGTATGTGAACTGGTTTGGACAAGAAAGCTTGAGAGAACTGGGAGATGGCACTCAAACTGCAGGCTTTGCCCTGTTCTTGCAGTTTGAAGGTGATTCTGGGATTTGGGGTGTATGAGGGATGTTAGGATCGTGCACTAGCTTGGTTTTGATGTCTTGATTCTGTTTGACAAGTTTGCTTAAGTGTTTGTAAGCTGATATGAGAGTTGTGTTCACAAATGCAATGTTTCTTACACTTTAAGCAACCAATGCCCAAGTTGTGTTCTAGGTCAGTAGAGGCCCCCTAATGAGCTGCATAATCTCTCCTTGATCAGAGTGTTTTGCTCATAATCTTGTGCCAATTAGATCTCATTTGTACTGCTTGGATTTTCAATTGGACATAAAGTTACCTTTTGCAAAAATGGAAAAAATGCTTTATCTATAAATGGATTAATCCTTTAGGCAATGCTTGAACTCATGAAACAAGGCCTTGGCACAAAGGTTTTGCATTGAATTATTGAGTGTCAAAGGGTTTTAGGACCTTTAATTTAGCACAAACTATGCTGACTTGAAAATGGCTTAAGTTATGAACATGTTCATGATCAATTCAAAAGTGAGTTTTTGCCAAATTGTGAAATTCGATTCTCTCAAGTTATGAGGTTGTTTGAGAAGTTCTTGGACATTTTGGAAATCTTGGAATGTGTACTACAATCCATCTTTGAAATGCAAATTGAAATTCCAAGTGGAAGTGTATGGAAAATGGCCTTGAAGTTGGGTAGAAAACCTTGTCAAAATAGGTCAAAAATTCACTAAGTTAAAAATGGTTTAGTGCCCTTATTCAAAAATTTGTAACTTGAGATACAAGCCTCAAATGGGAAAACTTTGTGAATCAAAGTTGTAAATTATGCAACAAGCTACAACTTTCATGTTTTGACTTTTGTTTGAATCCAAATGGATCTTGGTGAGAAAGTGGGGCAAAGTTGGGAAAAAATTAGGGTTTTTCATAACTTAGAAAAATTATAAGTTATGAAAAATTCTAATTTCTAACCCTAATTTGCATTTTGTGATTTCTTGGTGAACAAGTTTCATGATTTGGCATTTTTTGATAGAAAATGAATCTTGACTCTTGATTTTGACCAAAAAGTCAAAGTTTGACTTTTCAGTATACAGTCAAAATTGATCAACTGACTGGGAAATTCAACTGTCAATCTTGTGTACTTGGGATCTTTTGAGTTTGTTGAGCATGTCAAGATAATTCCATGGGATCCTTGAGTCCATATGTGAGCTTGGCTTGCCATTGGCTAGGTCAAACAGTCAAAAATTGCCTTTGTGCAGTCAAAACCCTAAAAATGACCATTTTGCCCTTTTGGTGATCTGATCAAATTTCTTGTGGAATTCTGATCCAAACTTGATCAAATGGTTCATAGGAGTTCATAATGTTGATGTGGATCAATTTTCATGAGGTTTGACTGTCAATTGGCCACAGTTGACTTTTTCCCCAATACAGTTGATTTCTAGGTCAACTGTCCAATTGACTGGGCAAAACTTGGAATCAAGGCTTGAAACTTGGTATGGATAAACTTGGGAGTCCAATATGAAGCATGAAAGTCATCTTAGGCATTTTAGGTCAAAACATCTTTGTGCAAACACAAACCCTAATTTGGGTCCATAGTGCAAGGAGAAGTCTTGAGCAGATGAAACCCTAACTGGATCTTGAGCTTAAAGGGCTTTGTGATGAGAAATCAATGAGAAATGGGAGGGCAAAATTTTGGGTACAACAGTTTCCCCTGTTCAATCTTCTTGAATCCGAAGAGTTAGATTGGCAAGCTTGCCTTTCGTGACTCGAGGGTAAAAGGAGATTGGACACTAGAGTGCCCGGAAATTTGCACTCGTCAAAGCAATGGATGCGGGAATGGGCTTAGAGATGCCATTTGGAGATGGGCTTAGAGATGCCATCTTGAGGGGTGACAGAAACTTGTAGGGGATGGGCTTAAAGATGCCATCTGGAATGAGTATCAGGAAGGCGTCCATGCTTTGGACCATCTTCGAACTGGGGGTCTGAATAAGCAATAGATTGACATCCGTTGGTGGGAGGAATCTGTAAACTGTTTTCAAAGGTTGCATCTGAACAAGTGATGGATTAACATCCGTTGTTGGGAAGAATCCATAGACTGTTTTCAGAAGTCTGGAGAAGAAACTGAACAAGCGATAGGTTAACATCCGTTACTTGGAGAACCCGTAAACTGTTTTCAGAAATATTGGAGTTGAATAAGCAATAGAGCAGCATCCGTTGTTGGGAAGCGTCCGTAAACTGTTTTCAAAAGGTTGCATCTGAACAAGTGATAGATTAACATCCGTTGTTGGGAAGAATCCATAGACTGTTTTCAGAAATCTTGAAGTTGAATAAGCAATAGAGCAGCATCCGTTGTTGGGAAGCGTCCGTGAACTGTTTTCAAAAGGTTGCATCTGAACAAGTGATAGATTAACATCCGTTGTTGGGAAGAAGCTATAGACTGTTTTCAGAAGTCTTGAAAAGAATCTGAACAAGCGATAGGTTAACATCCGTTACTTGGAGAACCTGTGAACTATTTTCAAAAATCTTGGAATTTGAGGGGGAACCGGTGTAGGGTTGCCTGAGGATGAGTCTGTGTAAAACTGCATCTGAAACTGTTAATGATAGCTCTTTTTGTTTTTATCCTGAAAAGGACAAAATGCTAGCTAAACACAAAATTATGTTGCATGAAATGTATGATGCAATATGTGTTATATCAATGTTTATGATATGAATGTAATGAATGCGTATGTAAGCTGATGAGCTGCCTTGCTGGGGATAGATGAATTCCGGATGACTGAAGATAAAAGCATCCTGACTGCTGCCGGGAAGAATAATTCCTTGGCTGTTACTGGGGAATAAAGGGCTAGGGTTGTATACCAAGCCTCTGGGGAATTCCTGATGACTTCTACCGGGGAGTACCAATCTAGTAGACTCATGCTGGGGATGCAAGACCGAGAATCTTCAGTTTGGCGGGAAACAACTCTGGCGACTTCACTGGGGCACTCAAGATTTGTTCTCCTAAAACTCTGTGGGGAGAAGATTCATTAGTCTGGCTTCGCTGGGGATTCCGAAACTTAAACTCTGAGGGAAATTGGATTCCTGAGGATCCTCTGGCTGGGGGATTGT
This sequence comes from Vicia faba, assembly GCA_948472305.1. Classification (NCBI taxonomy): domain Eukaryota; kingdom Viridiplantae; phylum Streptophyta; class Magnoliopsida; order Fabales; family Fabaceae; genus Vicia; species Vicia faba. Next base: position 185,828,922 of record OX451738.1, on the reverse strand, counting down.
AAAGATAAGTTACTGCTGGGGAACTTTGATGAACTCCGCTAGGGATAGGAAGAATTTTGGCGAGTGCGATCTTTCGTGGTTGTTAGCTGAGGATAACCCAGTTATAAGTCCTTGTGAGGAATAACTTTAAATAAAACCCGGGAGAGACGTCCGTACTCTGCGGGGGGGATAAGCTTCTAGAATCTACTGGGGATAAGCTTCTAAACTTGCTAGGGATATGGATTCCAAATCTCCCGGGGGTTTCTTTTAAAAGGGTATCGAGTTATCCAACTGTACCTTCGACCTATCAGTAATCCTCTTTCTTGGTTCATAAGGAAATGATTATGTTTCAAATGCATATGCCTATTTAACAAAACATTGGACGTTTCTCAAAATAAAACAAATAGTGCAAGAGAAAAGAAAGGGAAATGACACAAATTTCTGGGAAAAGTATTTGTATTGATTTTCTATGAGTATATTTGTACAAAGGAGACAATCATCCTAGTAAGAGGATTTTTCCGTAAATATTTGAAAGGTTTATACAAAATAAAGATGGCTATGTGAAGTAATTCCATGGGATTCCATTCCGCTATAGCTTTCACAACTCTGAATATTTGTCCATTCAATGCTTCGCTTGACGATGACTGGGTTGATCAGAAGCCTAGAACCGGTTGATGAAGAGATTGTCCTTGAAGTGATCCGACGAGACATAGTCATACGCTTTAATTCCCTAACTTTTGCCTGAATCGCCCTTTCGGGTTTTCGATCCACCGGGAAACCCCTTTTTTCCCAAGCCGCCCTTTCGGGTTTTCAACTTGCCGGGTGTACAGATTTTTTTGTTTTTATCCCTTATTTTTGCTTGAACCGCCCTTTCGGTTTTTCGGTTCACCGGGATACCCATTTTTGCCCAAGCCGCTCTTTCGGGTTTTCGACTTGTCGAGTTATTTTATGCGTAGTATCTTTTGACTATGTATGCGTTCGCAGGGTGGGGAAAATCGCCGCTGTCCATGGTGGTCAGAATCATTGCACCACCAGAAAATATGCTCTTGATCACAAATGGTCCTTCATATGTAGGAGTCCATTTGCCCCTGGGATCACTTTGCGGTAAGATGATCCGCTTGATTACGAGATCCCCGACTTGATACACTTGACGTCTGACTTTCTTATTGAAGGCCTTGATCATCCGTTTTTGATACGTCTGACCATGGCATATAGCAGCAAGTCGCTTTTCGTCGATCAGATTGAGTTGATCAAGTCGGGTCTGCATCCAATCATCTTCATTCAAACCTGCATCCTTCATAATCCTTAGAGAAGGGATCTGGACTTCCATAGGCAAAACAGCTTCCATGCCATACACCAACGAAAATGGGGTTGCCCCGGTTGAAGTACGTACCGTCGTACGGTATCCATGTAGAGCAAACGGTAACATCTCATGCCAGTCTTTGTAAGTGACTGTCATTTTCTGGATGATCTTCTTAATGTTTTTGTTCGCAGCTTCAACAGCACCGTTCATCTTCGGCCTATAGGGAGATGAATTGTGATGATAAATCTTGAACTGTTCGCACAATGCAGTGATCATCGTGTTATTCAGATTCGTACCGTTGTCTGTGATGATCCTGTCTGGAACACCATACCGACATATGAGATTTTGCTTGATGAAGCGGGCAACCACATTTTTAGTGACAGAGGCGAAGGAAGCTGCTTCGACCCATTTAGTGAAGTAGTCAATGGCAACCAGGATGAAACGATGTCCGTTGGAAGCCGTGGGTTTGATCTCTCCAATCATATCAATGCCCCACATTACAAAGGGCCACGGAGCAGTCAGAACATTGAGAGGGACCGGAGGGATATGAACTTTGTCAGCGTAGACCTGACATTTGTGGCAAGTACGGGAGTGTTGATGGGCGTCAGCTTCCATGGTAGACCAGTAATAGCCTGCCCTTAGGATTTTCTTAGCCATTGTATGCCCGCTCAAGTGAGTGCCAAATGTGCCGCTGTGTATATCAGTCATGATCAACTCTGCTTCAGCTTTATCTACGCATCAGAGTAATACACAATCATGGCTTCGTTTGTAAAGGATGTCGTTGCTCAAGAAGAACTTAGCAGCAAATTTCCTTAAGAACTTCTTGTCATTTACGGAAGCTCCTTCAGGATAATCTCGGGTCTCGAGATACCTTTTGATTTCATGAAACCAAGGTTGTTCCATTACTTCTTTGGTATTAATCTCGTGACAATGCGCAGGTTCATCCATTCGCTCGATGGTGATTCGGGGAGCCTCGTTATCCCAGTTGAGTTTAAACATGGAGGACACTGTGGCTAGGGCATCTGCTAGCTGATTCTCTTCTCGCGGGAAATGCTCGAAGGTAATTTGCTCGAAATGAGGCAACAATGTTAGGACATGTTCTTTGTATGGGATAAGATTAGGATGCTTGGTATCCCACTCTCCTTTGATTTGACTGATAACCAAAGCCGAGTCCCCGAATACGATCAAAGATTTGATCCCCAAGTCTATAGCAGCCTTGAGACCAAAGATGCAGGCTTCATACTCAGCCATATTGTTTGTGCAGCTGAAGCAAAGTCGGGCCGTGAAAGGTGTGTGACAACCTTTCGGAGAAATGAGTACCGCGCCGATACCGTTTCCAAGTGCATTTGAAGCACCATCAAAGTACAGGGTCCATCGGGATCCCTTTTCGGGTCCGTCATACGGTCCGTCGCATTTAATGTTGTCCAAATTCATGATGTCCTCGCCTGGGAAGTCAAATCTCATGGGTTGATAGTCTTCGATAGCCTGATGAGCCAGATGGTCAGCTAGTACACTCCCTTTTATAGCTTTTTGGGTGGTGTACTGAATGTCATACTCGGTTAAGATCATTTGCCATCTAGCTATCCTTCCAGATAAAGCGGGCTTTTCGAAAATATACTTGATAGGGTCCATTTTGGAAATCAACAAGGTAGTATGAGTCAACATATACTGTCTTAGTCGGCGAGCAGCCCATACCAAAGCGCAGCAAGTTTTCTCGAGCAGTGAGTAGCGAGTCTCACAGTCGGTAAACTTTTTGCTAAGGTAATAAATAGCATGCTTTTTTCGACCAGACTCGTCATGCTGGTCCAAAACACACCCCATTGAGTTATCCATGACGGTCAAATACATGATCAATGGTCTTCCTTCGACGGGTGGCATCAGAATAGGAGGTTCTAGCAAATACTCCTTGATTCTATCAAAAGCAGCTTGACAATCGTCGTTCCACTCGACTACCTGATCTTTTTTCAAGAGTTTGAAAATCGGTTCACAGGTAGAAGTCAGATGTGAGATGAATCTGGCAATATAGTTTAAGCGCCCCAAGAATCCTCTAACTTCCTTCTCAGTACGGGGAGCAGGCATCTCTTGTATTGCTTTTACTTTTGCGGGATCGACTTCAATGCCTTTGTTGCTTACAATGAATCCCAGGAGTTTACCAGTCCTAACTCCAAAAGTGCATTTACTTGGATTCAGCCTGAGCTTGTATTCTTTTAATCTGGCAAACAGCTTCTCTAGATGTTCAAGGTGCTCTTCCTCTGTTTGTGACCGAGCTATCATATCGTCTATGTAAACTTCAATCTCATGATGTATCATATCATGAAATAAAGCTACCATGGCGCGTTGATAAGTTGCCCCTGCGTTCTTCAGCCCGAACGGCATCACCTTGTAACAGAAAGTGCCCCATTGTGTGACAAAAGTTGTTTTCTCCATATCCTCGGGGGCCATTTTGATTTGATTGTAGCCCGAGAATCCATCCATGAAGGAAAACACTTTATGCTGAGCTGTATTGTCGATCAAGATGTCAATGTGAGGTAGCGGGAAATCATCTTTAGGGCTGGCCCTATTCAAATCTCGGTAGTCCACACACATCCTGACTTTGCCATCTTTCTTAAGTACTGGCACGATGTTAGCGACCCATTGAGGATAGGACGTAACAGTCAGAAAGCCAGCATCAAATTGCTTCATTACTTCTGCTTTGATCTTTTCAGACATGTCAGGCCTCATTCGGCGAACTTTTTGCTTGATCGGCGGACAATCCTCTCTTGTGGGGAGACGGTGAACCACGATGTCTGTGTCTAAACCCGGCATGTCTTCATAAGACCAAGCGAAGATTTCAACATACTCATTCAACAACTGTATCAGGCGTTCCTTGACATTCGGTTTCAGATTGGCACCCACTTGCACCTCCTTCCGGTCTTCCTCGGTTCCCAAGTTGACAGTTTCCAATGCCTCTTCGTGCGGTAGGATGGCCCTTTCCTCTTGTTGTAGAAGTCTGGCTAGTTCCCCTGGTATTTCACAACCTTCGTCATCTTCATACTCGGCTAGATTGAACAGATCCTCAGAGTTATTGAAAGATGTAGCAGAATAGTCACCCATGGAATCCGGAGTGGATGGGTACCTGCATTGGTGAGTGTGGGTGTGTGTAAGGGATAGCCATCCTTAAACAAAAAATGCAAAAGGAAAGAAAATGAACACAAGCAGTTTATCACATGAAAAACGTCCAATGAATCATTAAACATGGCATGTGGATATGAAAGATAATCAAAACCCTTACAAATGGGCCTACATGCCTCGGGCAAGGCATGAGGTGAAAAGATAGTGTACGGATTGTTTGAGAGTAAATATTACAGACCAAATAAGAAATGTTTAACAGATAAATTACTGATGAATAAAAGTGATGGGGACAAAGTCTTTTGCCTCCCAGTTGCTCAATCCTCCCTTGATAGTTGGATAGATCCACTCTTCAATGCTGCTCTCTTTGTCCTCATCCTCCAAAGCGTTGATTCCGTAGGGAGAAATCTTGACTGGCGCCCTTTCAATCTTCGCACGGCGCATAGCTTTCTGGCCGGCGGTTGTGAACCCTAATCCAAACTTGTCAGTCTTATGCGGAAAGTTGGGTAACTGCCCCCATGCTGAATTCTTCCCTTCTTTTATTGCGGCCCTTGCGTCCTCCAGAGATGCCATCCTGGCCATCTGTCTCGGTGTCTCAGCTGCCAACTTTGCTACTGCTATTTCAGGAAGGACTTCTTCGAAATGTTGAAACGGTGTCTCAATGAACTCTCCTTCAACCTGCACATACCGGAAAGAATTTAAGTGGCTAATCATGTACTCTTCTTCGCCATGGACAGTGATGATCTTTCCCTTGACAGGATACTTCAACATCTGATGTAAGGAGGAGGTGACTGCCCCAGCATGGTGTATCCAAGGCCTACCCAGCAAGCAAGAGTATGACGGACGGATGTCCATCACATAGAAAGTGGATTTAAACACCTCAGTGCCTATTTTGATGGGAATTTCAACCTCTCCATGGACCATTCTCTTTGAACCATCGAAAGCTCTGACAACAATATCACTCGGCTTCAATTCCAATCCTTCACAATCTAGTCTGTCCAAGGCCTTCTTAGGCAAAACATTCAGCGACAAACCAGTATCAACCAAGACATGTGCAAGAGTAGTTCCTCGACACTCGACCGAAATGTGCAAAGCATCATTGTGATTCCTACCTTTAGGAGTTAGGTCAGCATCAGAAAAACCTAATCCATTTTCCGTAGTCAGGCTATCCACGCAATTCTGAAATTGATTTGCAGAGGTTTCCTGGGGCACATGAGCTGCCTTCAGGAATTTTATCAGGGCTTTAGCGTGCGCTTCTGAGCAAAGTAGTAGTGCCAGCATGGAGATGTTTGAGGGGGTTTGCCCCAACTGTTCTACCACATCGTAGTCACTTCTTTTGATTATCCTCAAAATCTCGTCCATTTCCTTCTTGGAGGTCTCCGGGATCACCAAGGGTTGAGCCCTCGTCCTGACGGGCTCATCTTGGATTCCCTTACCTTTGTCAGCAGCGGTAGGAGAGACAGTACTAGGAACAACAATGTCTTCAATCAGAGGAGTTCTAGCAGAGAGTTTTATTGGTACAGGGATGACCTCGTTAGCTGATGAGGGTCCAAAGACTGCTCTTGGAGGGGCAATCTCTGGAGAAAATATTCTCCCGCTCCTAGTGATTTTGCTAGTGCCCGCAATGTTACTAATGCTGGCTTCTTCATCATCCGAACTTTCTTCAATTACTTTGATTTGCTTGATACCATGGTAGTAGACGTCACCGCCATAGTTCCAAGGTATCGACTTCTCATAAACATAGGGAACAGGCCCTGGCATTGTTATCTTCAAAGGAACAGATTTCGCAGCTGGTGTAATCTTAACAGGCTTTTTGACGGCCTTGGAAAGATTGGCGTGAATGGTTATGATTGAGACATCTTCAGTATGAACTGGAATAGCAGAAACTTTTTCAAACAAAATTTGTCGACTATCCATAAGGCCTTGGATGCCTTTCTTCAGTAACGGGCAATCAAACAGCAGAGAGTAACAACAATAGCAGTCTTCTTTACATCCCGGGAAGATCCCGGCCCTCAACAGATTCAACTTAATGGTTAGCAATGGAGTAGTCAGATCACTGACATCAGCAACATACAAATCTTCTTCAATGGCATTGACATTTCGGCCGTGCTTCGGCATGGGTGCAGATATCACATTAGGCTTCTCAGGAGCGTCAAACTCTACCTCCTTAGCCTCTATCAGGTCTTGGATTTTATGCTTGAGTGCCCAGCAATCATTGGTGTCGTGTCCAACACTGTCTGAATGGTAGGCGCATTTAGCATTGGCATGATAATACGGAGAGGACGTATTCACATTCTTTGGAGCCTCCTTGATGGTGGTGAGATTCAACTTCAATAGATGGGGAAGCACTTGCGCTGGAGTCATATTAATGCGGGTGAACTGCCGTTGTGGCCGTTCCACCCGTTGTTGATTTGGTCTGGACTGGTTATACCGAGGCTGCTCACTAGGAGTGTTCTGAATCATTACGGCCCCCACAGTTGGCCGACGCTCTGTCTTCCCTGCTCTTCTCTGAGAATATACCACAGTTGTTTCCTTCTTAAAAGGCTTCTTCTCAACACTTGCGGCAACACCCTTCTGAATCTTTCCTGACTTGATGCCAGCTTCTATTCTTTCGCCTGTTAAGATCAAATCGGTAAACCCCGCGGAAGAGTTGCCAATTAGGTGATTGAAAAATGGCCCAGATGGGGTCCCAAGAAACATATCCACGAGCTCACGATCGGTTAAAGGAGGCTGCACCCTGCCAGCCAAATCCCTCCATTTTTGTGCATATTCTTTGAATCCCTCGCTTGTTCCTAGTGACATACCCTGAAGTTGGGTACGAGTAGGAGCAAGATCAGAATTATATTGGTATTGTTTGTAAAAAGCAGTGGCCAAATCTTCCCAATTTCTGACACTGGTTCCTTCTAGCTGATAAAACCACTCCAACTGAGCTCCCGAAAGGTTGTCTTGAAAGAAATGAATCCAAAGATTCTTATCTGCCGTATAGGGTTGAATCTTTCTCACGTAGGACCTGAGATGCATTTTGGGACAGGACAACCCATCATACCTCACAAACACTGGCACTTTGAATTTTGGGGGAATCACAATCCCGGCAACCAAACCCAAGTCTTCAAAATCCAAACCCGGTACTCTTTGCAATTCCATGGAGGCCAACCTGTCTTCTAACCCTTTGTATTTATCATCAGCTAGAGGGTATTGCTGGTCGGAATAATTTTCATCCTCTTCAACCTCTTCTTCTTCCGCATCAGACTCGGAAGGCACCGCAGCTCCATCTCTTTTACTGGTCCCTTCATCAAAAGTAGGAGGAAATTCAAGCACTCTCTGAGCTTCTCCGTCAAATCTTCTCCCCAAAGTAGCCACCCCAATCCTCTTTTTCTTCTTTTTCACTGGGTCCTTATTCCCCAATTGAGTCTTGATATCCTCCTGACCCTTAGCCAAGGTCATCAGGAGTTACTGGAACTGTGCATTCTGGGCTTGTAGGTCTTTGACTGTTTGCTCGAGATCCATCCTACTGAAATAAACAGCAGACAGATAAGGAAACCTGGAGTGAGACCTGCTTATGCACATGATGAATGGTATGCTTATGTATGCAATGCATTCAAGGATTTAGAACATTCAAAATTGTTTTAGACAAAGAAGAATGCACGTCATATTAATAAGAAGAGATTTGTTAGTACATAAATGCCCCATGGGACAAATATTACAAAATAACTTCTCAAGGAAAAAAGACATTGCGCATCCTCTTTGGTGCGATGTAGGTATTGAGGGCCTCTTGCTCATGGAGTCGGCGGGTAAGCTCTAGAACCTTCTTCTCACTGGCGTAGAAGCTAGCTTCAAAAGTATTCCGTTCTTCCTTGAGCTGAATCCAACTTTTCTGCATTTCCTCCCACGATGTAGGCATGTCTGGATGTAGGATGGTGTAGGGAACCTCTCCTTCATTGACGGGCTCTTTAATCACTGGGAGTACATGAGGATAAGGCATCATTAGACTTTGGGCTCGGGCTCGTACCCACTTGAGATAAGGCTCAAGAGGGATGGAGTTCTTGTGTCCCAGAGTCTTGCTATCAACCTTGTTGAGTTTTCCCCAAGCTCTGATGAATCTTTGGCGAAGTCCTTGCGCATCATTGTCGAAGTCAAAAACTAGGTCAGGAATCAACATGTCATGAGGGCCATCCCTCCGTGCATATCCAAATTTCCTCAAAGCTAGGCAAGGGTTGTAGGTGATACCTCCCCTGATTCCAAGTAAAGGAACATTAGGAAATTCTCCGCAACGATCGACGATGATGACATTTTCTCTGGACCGAGAACACCAATGTACATCAGAGTGAGTAAGAGTCATCAACCGTTGGGACCACCTTGAGCCTTGGTCATTCTTTAGGACAGATTGTGGAAGGTGCGAAATAAACCACCTTGCAAGGAGAGGAGTACAGCACATGAGAACACCCCTCTTTCTCATTGTTCGTGTGTAAAATGAGTGGAGAATGTCCCCAAGCAATGTTGGTATTGGATTTCTGGACAAGAAGATTTTGACGGTGTTGACATCTACCAATTGGTCAGGATTTGGGAACAAGACCAACCCATAGATAAGGAGTGCCACAATCTCTTCAAAGGCTTGTAGGTTCAATGAGTTCCAACATTCTTGTGCCTTCTCAAACAAGAACTTTGCTAAGAATCCTTTGACGCCGCTTCTGGTTTCCCAATGCCCCTTGATGTCGGATGGTTGTAGATGTAATGCTCGAGCAACATCTTCCGGCTTTGGTTCCTTTTCCGTACCGTTGAAGGGTAGTTGATTAAGGATAGGGATTCTTAGGAGTTGAGAAAACTCCTCCAAAGTGGGCACCAACTGATAATCAGGTAAAGTGAAGCAGTGGTGAAGAGGGTCAAAGAACTGGAATAGCACCTTCATCATGTCTTCTTCAATGTTGGTGTTGACTAGGCTGAGCAGTCTACCATGTCTTTCACTGAAGGATGAATTTTCCGGAATTCTTGAAGTGATCTTCTTGAGTTGAGGAGAGATTCTCACCAGGTTGACTTGAATGGTGTTTCTGCGAGGAACTTCCATGACCTACAAAACAAGAACAAAGATGAAGATCCAAACCCTTGAAATGGTTAGTGAATGCATATGATGCTTCATGATGTTTATGATGTATGCACAAAACATATGTACAAGCAAATCACACCAAACCCTAGTTTCAGGCTTGCATGGGGTTTCATAGGTAAGTACCCTCTTGAGTGTAGTTGGCTTAAAAACCTGTCCTATAAATAGTAACCGGGTTCTAAGGAGCTCAATATCACTGGATTGTTTTCAATGTTCATTGTTTTGGTTTAACCACTTAACTAGCGACCAAAATATTCCAAGAAAACAACCCTCAATGAGTGTAGTATCGAGTATCTACCAACTTCGGACTGCACCAAAGTCGGTCATCTCACTACCCCTAATAAAAGGCCAAGATGGTCAAGTAAGGTTCTAGGTCATTAGTGCTTAGTGACATCACTCAGCGGCCCCGTACTCTCCTTGATTGAACTCAAGGGTTACCGGTACTCACAAATATGTCGCACTAATATAGCTATTGCTTTGACCGTGTCGGTATACCCCGCACAGTTTCCATAATGTATTGCTATCTATGAATGTTTCCCAAAATCCGGGTGTAGGATTGCAAACCGAAACAATAGAGCCAAAGTATAAAGCAAACAATTCAAACAATTAGTCATACAAGAGGGTGATCTAAGCCCTAAGGTTACTCCACTTTTAAAATTCTCCCCAGCAGAGTCGCCAGTTCTGTGATACAGTGGGAGAACTGACTAGGGTTTTGCGTTTGTTTTCGCAAATGTTTCGGTTGAGCAAGAGTCGCCACCGACTTTTTATTTTATCCTAAGGAAAGGTTTAAAAAAGCACAGCAAAAACCTTTGAGATTTTTCTTGGGTTCGGGGAGTAGATTATAGAAAGGGAAGGTATTAGCACCCTTTCTATCCATGGTTATCCATGGGCTCTTAGGTACTTGCTTAGATCAACTTGCCTTGGTTTTCAATTGTTTGAAATGGTGCTTGGTGTGTGATTTTGAAAATGTTTTGAAAAGATGCCTTGTATAGGCTACCCTTGTAACAATTCTTTACTCGAATGTTTTACAAAAGGTGCTTTGTCTTTTGAAAAGATGTTCCAAGGTTTTTTTTTTTGAAAGTTTGTTTTGAAAAGTGTTTGTGAAGTGTGGTTTGAAATTAGGCAAGTGTTTTCTTTGCAAATTGACAAGTACTTTAAGAGTTATCTACCCTAAAGTTTTCTCAAAGATTTTTGTTATGTTTTAAACCTTTTGACAGTTTTGTTCCACCATTGCATTTGGTGGACAATCTTGTCTTAGGAGGTGAAAGGGACGGGTGCGGGTCATCGTTTAGACCATAATTGCAATAGTGTTAAATGTCTTTGGGTAATTTTTCTTTAACAGGATTTGATCATTTTAGGCAACTTTTTGAAAGCGTAATAGAGGGACTTATGATCATTTGATTGTTTGTTTTACCCAAAGAAATTCAACATACAAAATGGCCCAATTATTTGAAGGCAACAAAGTGGAATACCCTAGGGGTGCAAGTGTGAGATGTGTTGTCCATTTTCATGCTTGTTTATCTTGAGATTAGGTCAAACTAATTTGTTCGTTTTATTCGCATACAAACCCTAATTCTAGCATGGTATACTTAAAATGCGAAAAATAAAATTCCTACACTATTACAACACAATAATATGGGGAGGGGGTACAAATGTTTCAAATGGGGATTATTTAGACAAGAATTTAAACCTAACTATTACATCATTTTCTTTGAATATTTACAAGACAAAGTTGCATAAATTAAATGGAGAATACAATAAAGATGCAAAAATGCAAAAAAGGATTTTTATATGTATGAAAAAGTATTATTTATGTCAAGTAAATAAAATAAAAAATGTATTATTTTTGGAGTTTTCTCATATTTAGGGCAAAACCCTAATTTTAATCAAAAGGGGATTAATTATGTAATATATATTATTTATTATTTATGTACAAAAAATAAAATAAAAATGAAGCATATTTGTAAAAAATGTATTTTTTAGTATTAAATATTAAAAAATAAAATATATACATTTTTTGTTATTTATATCCTAAGTGTATTAATATATACCTATTTATTTATTATTTACAAAATATGTATTATATATATTAATTAATAATAGTTAATATTTAAATAAAAAAAGTATTTTTCTATAAAATATTTTCAGGAAGTAAAAATAAGATAAAAGTGTATAAAATATATTTGTGCTATTTTAGTATTTTAAACAAAAAGTATATATTTATTTATTTATGTACAAACTAAAAGAAAAATCAAATAAATACCTAATAAATTCAAAAATGATGAGAAAAAATATTTTTATATTTTTAATATGCTGAGAAAAAATAAATGAGTCAATTAAAAAAAGAAAAAGTCAAAAAACATTAAAAATAAAGTAAATGGGCTCAGGGGGTCCAGAACAAATTATATGGTGCAAAAAGGAAAGTCAACCTAAGCCCATCCCATGAAGACCTTTCTTCAACCTCTGAACAACAATATTCAAAAAAACGTGCGCCCTGTTCTTCCATCCCAACATCTTGATTCTTTGATCTTTTGCACAAACTTTCAACACAAAAAATGTTAAGCATGGAGCCATGATTCCAAATATATAAAGAACATCTCCTAACTCTCAGAAATGAGAGAGAATTTTAACAATCCCAAATCCTAACCTAAGTTTTCTGCCGTTTTCAAACCTTAAATTCTCACAGCTCAAGCAAAAGAAATGAAAAGTAAAATCATGTACAGGTTCAGTGGCATGAGTAGAACATTGCTTATTCACAAACTTAGAGCTAATGATGCCTATTGAGAGAGATAGAAGTTCACCAAAGTACCTGTTCAGTTGAAGTTATATCTGGCAAATGGGGAGCTTTTAGTGCAAGATAATGGTTGGTATAGCTTCCTTTAGGTGTGGTGATGCTGTTACAATATTTACTTTGCCTTGAGACACCTTGAACTGAGCTGTAGAACTTCAACTGCAAAAATGGAAAAATGAAAATGGTGGAACTTGCTAGAGGAGTTACAGGTCGTGTTTCAAGTCATGGTCAGCTTGCATAGATGCTAGGGAATGTATGTGAACTGGTTTGGACAAGAAAGCTTGAGAGAACTGGGAGATGGCACTCAAACTGCAGGTCTTGCCCTGTTCTTGCAGTTTGAAGGTGATTCTGGGATTTGGGGTGTATGAGGGATGTTAGGATCGTGCACTAGCTTGGTTTTGATGTCTTGAGTCTGTTTGACAAGTTTGCTTAAGTGTTTGTAAGCTGATATGAGAGTTGTGTTCACAAATGCAATGTTCCTTACACTTTAAGCAACCAATGCCCAAGTTGTGTTCTAGGTCAGTAGAGGCCCCCTAATGAGCTGCATAATCTCTCCTTGATCAGAGTGTTTTGCTCATAATCTTGTTCCAATTAGATCTCATTTGTACTGCTTGGATTTTCAATTGGACATAAAGTTACCTTTTGTAAAAATGGAAAAAATGCTTTATCTATAAATGGATTAATCCTTTAGGCAATGCTTGAACTCATGAAACAAGGCCTTGGCACAAAGGTTTTGCATTGAATTATTGAGTGTCAAAGGGTTTTAGGACCTGTAATTTAGCACAAACTATGCTGACTTGAAAATGGCTTAAGTTATGAACATGTTCATGATCAATTCAAAAGTGAGTTTTTGCCAAATTGTGAAATTCGATTCTCTCAAGTTATGAGGTTGTTTGAGAAGTTCTTGGACATTTTGGAAATCTTGGAATGTGTACTACAATCCATCTTTGAAATGAAAATTGAAATTCCAAGTGGAAGTGTATGGAAAACGGCCTTGAAGTTGGGTAGAAAACCTTGTCAAAATAGGTCAAAAATTCACTAAGTTAAAAATGGTTTAGTGCCCTTATTCAAAAATTTGTAACTTGAGATACAAGCCTCAAATGGGAAAACTTTGTGAATCAAAGTTGTATATTATGCAACAAGCTACAACTTTCATGTTTTGACTTTTGTTTGAATCCAAATGGATCTTGGTGAGAAAGTGGGGCAAAGTTGGGGAAAAATTAGGGTTTTTCATAACTTAGAAAAATTCTAAGTTATGAAAAATTCTAATTTCTAACCCTAATTTGCATTTTGTGATTTCTTGGTGAACAAGTTTCATGATTTGGCATGTTTTGAACGAAAATGAATCTTGACTCTTGATTTTGACCAAAAAGTCAAAGTTTGACTTTTCAGTATACAGTCAAAATTGATCAACTGACTGGGAAATTCAACTGTCAATCTTGTGTACTTGGGATCTTTTGAGTTTGTTGAGCATGTCAAGATAATTCCATGGGATCCTTGAGTCCATATGTGAGCTTGGCTTGCCATTGGCTAGGTCAAACAGTCAAAAATTGCCTTTGTGCAGTCAAAACCCTAAAAATGACCATTTTGCTCTTTTGGTGATCTGATCAAATTTCTTGTGGAATTGTGATCCAAACTTGATCAAATGGTTCATAGGAGTTCATAATGTTGATATGGATCAATTTTCATGAGGTTTGACTGTCAATTGGCCACAGTTGACTTTTTCCCCAATACAGTTGATTTCTAGGTCAACTGTCCAATTGACTGGGCAAAACTTGGAATCAAGGCTTGAAACTTGGTATGGATAAACTTGGGAGTCCAATATGAAGCATGAAAGTCATCTTAGGCATTTTAGGTCAAAACATCTTTGTGCAAACACAAACCCTAATTTGGGTCCATAGTGCAAGGAGAAGTCTTGAGCAGATGAAACCATAACTGGATCTTGAGCTTAAAGGGCTTTGTGATGAGAAATCAATGAGAAATGGGAGGGCAAATTTTGGGGTACAACAGTGGGGACCATAGTTCGACCAACCATGTTTATGGTCATCTCAGCAAAACCTAACTACAATTTTCTCCTAGGTAGGGATTGGATCCATGGCATAGGAGCAGTGCCATCATCGATGCATCAGCGCGTTACAATCTGGCGCCCAGACGGCATAGTAGAAAACATTGAAGCTAACCAAAGTTACTATATGGTCGAAGTCAACAATGTCGACAGAATAAGCTTCAACAGAAATTTGGCCCACATAGGGCCATGTAATTCTCCAGACCTCGACTTAGTGCCAGAACCCAGCGCTTTTTACTCCTTATACCTACACTTAGATCATGGATTCTAATGGGATAGGGAGAATTTGTCAAACATTAATTTCGGAGGAATTGATGATATATGGCCAACAGGTTGGGGAAGTGATTTCAGTGATCATGACTGAGTCACAAGCGTTACAAAGGATTTCGGCATATATGGCCGAAAACAGAATGATAGCGGCCTTAGAGGCTGAAGTGAAGTATATGGCTGTCAAAGTCAATGAGCAAGTGCCACTTCCAGAAGGCCCTGGGAAAGATTTCGACCCAGAACCACATGACTCAAGAGGGGAGGAAGTGCAAGGCCAGAGGCTAGATGCCATCTACAATGATGAGCCTTTGGGTTTCGAGAAGGATTCGCTGGCAAGAAATATTAAAATGCTAGCACAAGATCCTCTTGAAGAGATAGACTTGGGCGAAGGAATGGTGAAGAGACCAACATATATCAGTGAAAAGATAGATCCAGGGCTCAGAGTCAAAGTAATCCAATTGCTGAAGGAGTTTAAAGACTGCTTTGCATGGGATTATGACGAAATGCCTGGTCTCGACAGAGGATTCGTGGAGCTTCAACTACCAATAAAGCCTGGGAAAAAACCTGTCAAGCAAACTCCAAGGCGTTTTTCACTAGAGAACTTATCGAAGATCAAGAAGGAAGTCGAAAGACTGCTGAAATGCAAGTTCATCCGAACAACCATGTATGTCGAATGGATTGTAAATATAGTACATGTTATAAAGAAAAATGGTACATTAAGTGTGTGCGTTGATTTTAGAGATCTAAATGCTGCAACACGCAAAGATGAATATCCAATGCATGTGGCGGAAATGCTTGTTGGTTATGCCGCTGGCTTCGAGTACATGAGTATGCTTGATGGATACTCTGAATACAATCAGATTTTCATTGCTGAAGAAGATGTATCGAAAACAGCATTTCGATGCCCTGAGGCTTTAGGCACTTACAAATGGATAGTAATGCCTTTTGGCCTAAAAAATGCAGGGGCAACATATCAAAGAGAAATGAATTCTATCTTTCATGATTTTATTGAAACTTTCATGCAGATTTATATTGACGATATTGTTGTCAAATCTGTTTCAGGGAAGAATCACATAGACCATCTTCGACAATCCTTTGAAAGGATGAGAAGCGATGGTCTAAAGATGAATCCTCTAAAGTACGCTTTGTACGTAAAGGAATAGGGTTTCTTAGGCTTTGTGGTCCATAAAAAAGGAATCTAAATAAACCAGAACAAGACCAAGGCCATTTTAGAGGCAAAAGTGCCAACAAACAAGAAGTAATTGCAATCTCTCCTTGGCAAGATAAATTTCTTGAGGAGATTTATATCCAACTTAAGTGGAAAAACGCAAGCCTTCTCACCCTTACTTCAACTCAACAAAGGAGGATTTGAATGGGGGTAAGAACAACAAGAGGCCTTCGACAGAATCAAAGGATACCTCACCAAGCCACCTATTCTGATGCCTCTTTGTATAAATATGAGTATGAGATTGTACATAACTGCATATGATAGAACTTTAGGGAGCATGTTGGCTCAAGAGGATGAGAATGGTGTCTAAAGGCCCATCTACTACTTCAGTAGAGTTTTAAATGATGCAGAAACTAGATGCAGCGAAGTTGAAAAACTATGTTTATGTCTTTACTTCTCATGTACAAAACTCAAGCAATATATTAAACCAGTTAATGTTTATGTTTCGTCTCATTTCGATGTTTTCAAATATATGTTGTCGAAACCCATCTTGAACAGTCGAGTTGGAAAATGGGAACTTGCATTAACTGAGTATTCACTAACCTTTATGCCTCTCAAGGCTATAAAGGGACAAGTGGTAGCAGACTTTATAGTCGACCACTCAATAAATGAAAAATCCTTAAATTATTTGGAGGTTGAACCCTGAAAGTTATACTTCGACGGTTCCAGTCATAAAGATGGAACTAGAGTGGGAGTTCTAATTATTTCTCCAAATAAAATTCCAACAAAATTCAAGTACAAAATCAAAGGTTCTTGTTCGAACAATGAGGTTGAGTATGAAGCTTTAATTGTTGGCCTTGAAATCTTGTTGGAATTGGGGGCAACTCGAGTCGAAATAATGGGATACTCAGAGTTAGTCATAAGGCAAGTTACAAAAGAATACAAATGTATAATAGAAAATCTGATCATGTATTTTGTAATAGCTGTAGCGGTAGAAATGTGCAAGACTAAGCCATTGGATTGACTAGACTTTATACAAATCAAAATAAAAATCGCCACCGCGCTTTATTGTTTCCAAAGGAATGGGAAAAGAGCAAATAACCCAAAAAGAGGGGGAAAGATTCAAGGTAAGGGGGTTGGTTATGCAAAGGGAAGGTATTAGCACCCTAAACATCTACGGTACTCCGCAGGAACCTCTTTGAAAAATCTGTATATTTTGGCTATAAAATGTGTTGTATATAAAATGGATGGTGGAGGTGAGAAAAGAAATATTTTTATGATTTTTGCACCCGCTGCGGTTGCGAATCTTTAGTGCCTACGTACCACCTTTCGTGCAATAGGGGATCAGGGTACACGTAGTTCCTCTTTTAAAAATTTGAAACATAAGTGTGTTGGTTAATTTTATGAGATAAGACATCATCGTCGTTGTCCGTGTAGAAAACATACTTACTACCCACAATCACGAGAAAGGAGAATTTGCATCATCTCAAAGTGGAGGATATGGCTTGGATTTTAAAATCAACAATGCCTCACTCAACACCCAAGTGGAAAATATCTCACTTCACTATATATTGTAGAAGTATAGTTGTTTGCATCACTACAAGGATTGACAAGAGTCTAATCTTTTTTAGAAAAGTTTAAATGTAAAAGCCAAAGTGGCAAAATGGTTTGAAATGAGATTGATTGACTTTTAGTCTTCTCACAAAAAAAGGTCAAGGTATTATTAAATTGATTGAAATTTATTTACGAAAATGTTTTGAAAATGCATGGACCTAAGTCCAAGTTTATTATGAAAATGTTTCAAGTTTCAAAACAAGAATATTTTTTTTTAAAATGAGGGAGAAGATTTTTTGAAATTAAAGAAGATGGGAGGAGAAGAATAGGCTATCCTAAAGCATAAGGTAAAAGCTAGGGATAAGAACCATCTAACCAACAAGAAGCCAATACTTAACATTATGAGTCAATATAGAATTCTCATTCTTCGGATTGAAACCAAGCAAGCAGAGATACTAGACCTCTTGAGAGAACCAAACTTCAAGTGTTTTAAGTCTCCGCAAAAATTGGGCAGAGTAACGGCTGTATACGGGTGAATTCCATATTACAAACAAAGATCGTAATCTCAATAACCTGCACACAAAACAAACAAACAACCCAATGTCTTGAGGTAAACCTCAAGAACTCCAGACAAAATATCAAATAAAGTCACAAAGTCTCCAAGATAGGCCAAGGTCTCTAATTCTAAGTCCAAGAAGTCCATCACTCCATAATGCAAAGGATAGTAACCATGTAGTCCAAGTATCATTAATGATTTTTATGGTTCATGTTGATTATTAGGTGTCTTTGAAAAGAAAGAAAAGCTCAAGTGAGAAAAAAATAAAAATGACATAAAAGTAAATGCTCAAGTGAGCAAAGGATGAAAATAGCATGAAATGTAAAATGCTAAAAGTAAATGGTACATAAAGCATGAAAATAAAAGCGTAAAGTAAAGTTAATTGTTAGTAATTAGTGGTTAGTTGGATGACCATCTTGAAACTTGCATTTGGAACTCATTAGAGGATTGGTAGAACCAAAGCCTCCACACAACAAGTTGCATTTGCTTTTTGTCAAGTATATCATCCATTTTGGAATTCTCATAAGGCAACATGTAATGATCAACGATGTTTAAGTGATCCGCGTTGACCAAAGGTGTTGTAGATCCATTAGAGGATTGGTAGAACCAAAGCCTCCACACAATGAATCTAAAGTTTATTGGATCAAAGAGATCAAATTAACATACTTGGGCTTGCAATCATAAGTTTGGGCCACGAATGATCATTTATTCGAATCAGGACAAAAGTTAGCGTTATGTTAAGCAATCGTAAGTGGACTTATGTAGAAGTCGCACCTATTTTAAGGTCGGTCAATAGCAATCTATGTACTTCATGTTTGGATAAATGATATAGAGATCACCATCCCTTAACATGTAGCACAATTAAAAAAGAAAGGGATAAGATGAAGAGGGAGGGAAATGATAAGCTAATTTGGATCACCATTTCAAAATTCTTTCATTTTTAAATTCAACCACTCCTCTAGATGGATTACAGCACTAAACATATCATTAATCCAAAGCACCAAAAATGAATTAAATAATTCACTCTTAGGTAGATTTGAATTGATGAACATTTATCCAACTTCATCTACATCACAAAGTCCATTGAGTTTAAAGACAAATTGGATATTTGAAATTGCAATCCAAACCAACAATCAAAATGAGTGAGTAGAAAAATCATTTTGGATCAAAGCTGCCCCAAAACAAGGCAAAAAAATGCATTATGTCCCTGTGTAAATTGATTGCACTATTGTGTAAATCGATTTACACAGTACAATTTTCAAAAATCTGCGTGAAATTGCTTTTGTGCAATCGATTGCACTACAGTGCAAATCGATTGCACACAGTAACAGTTGCAAAAACAGCATTTTAAAGGGCAATTTCTTGTTCAAACTTTCCATCAAACACCTTATGATCATGGATCCAATTGAGCACGAAAATTCCATCAAATTATGAGAAAATAACACAAATTGAATCACAAAATAATGCTCAAAGAATCAAACCCAAAGATCACCAAGAGATCACATTGTAAAAGATGAATTATCCAACTTACCAAAGGTAGATCTAGAGAATTATCAAAACAACTTCAAGAATTTGCTTCAATTCAACCACAAGAATCAATTGACCAAGCTTGGATGTAGAGAATTGATGGAGAAAAAGTGTTTGGATGAAGGTTTAGCTCAAAGATTAGTAAGCTTCAATGCAAAGCTTACTAACTTTTTGAAAATGGAGCTTTGAGTGAATTTGGTAGATGGAGAGAATTGAGAGATTTTTTAGCAAGGTGGATTTGGCTATCAAAAGCTTGAAATTTGAATGAAATGAGGGCTCTATTTATAGAGTTTTAGGATTGGGATTAGTGGTAATTTGGTAATTGATTCTTGGAGCCAAAATTTGAATTAATGATAACTCTTTCAAATATTAGAGCCAAAATTTAAGTTAATGAAAATTCTTTTTAAAAATGAAAGATTGGCACTAAAATTTGAATTAATGATACATCTTTCAAAAGTGAAGGAAAATTGGAGCCAAAATTTGACAAGTTTAAAATGCTGATTTTTTTTAAATTTTCACGATGTGCAATCGATTGCACTACAGTGAAAATCGATTACACAGTGTATTTTTTTCAAAAATGGCGCAAAATAACTATGTGCAATCGATTGCACTTTAAGAGCAATCGATTGCATCAGTGAAAAAATGAAAAAATTTAATTCTTTTTCTTTGCAAATAGAGATTTTAGGAAAATAATACCAGAAATCCTTATTTGTCAGATGCTTCGACTTGGTACCTACAAAACAAAAATATACAAAGACAAATATTTTTTGTATTTTGATTAGAAGTTAGTCAACAACACATATACAAAATACACAACCAAGGTGCTTGGAGATTCCTCAAGAGCAAACTTAAAGATAGGAAAAAAGAGGAAGAACCAACCCTAATGTGATCTTGTTATGATCGAGTTGATATGATATGATAGAGGAATCTTAGGGGGGAAAATTGGGGTACAACAATAGCCAATCGCTTGTTGAAAAAATTCAAAGTGATCAATATTCGACATATACCAAGATTAGAAAATCAAGTGGTTAATGACTTAGCACAAATCACATATGGGTATAAAATTTCAAAAGAAAAATTGCAACAAGCGATCGAAGTTAGATGAAGGGTAGTATCAACCAAGCTGTCTCCAACAGATTTAGAAAAACAAAGCTGGGGTATGCTGACCAAGAAAACATCAAGATTTCGTTCATAGACAATCTAACAGGGCAATATTGGAGAAAGCCTATAGTATATTATTTGCAAAGTCCAAAAGCTTTAACAGAACGAAAGATAAGTATAGGGTGTTGAGTTATATTCTAATGGGAAGTGAGTTATTCAAGAAGACGCCTGAAGGAGTACTACTAAAATGCCTAAGTGAAACAGAGGCATATATAGCCCTTTCGACTACACATGCCGGGGCATGTGGGGTACATCAAGTAGGCCATAAAATGAAATAGTTGTTGTTTCGACAAGGATTATATTGGCCTACTATGTTGAAAAATTATGTTGAGTTCGCAAAAGGGTGCCAAGAATGTCAAGTATATACAGGCATCCAGCATGTACCTGCAAGCGAACTTCACTAAATTGTGAAACTTTGGCCTTTTAGGGAATGGGCTTTGGATCTTATTGGAGATATTCGACCAACATCATCTAAAAGCCAAAAATATATATTGGTGGGCATTGACTACTTCACCAAATGGATCGAAGCAATTCCTTTAATCAATGTAGACCGAGAAAATGTCATTGAATTTATTCAAAATAACATTATATATAGGTTTGGAGTCCCCGAGACAATAACAATCGATTAAGGATCAGTATTTACTGGTCGAAAAATGTAAGAATTTGCTACATAAATTGGATTCAAGTTGTTAACATCTACACCTTATTATGCGCAAGCCAATGGCCAAGTCGAAGCGGCAAATAAGGTAGTGATTGGCTTAATAAAAAAGCATGTAAGAAAAAAGCCAAAGAATTGGCATAAGACGTTGGACCAAATCTTATGGGCGTGTCGAACTTCTCCTGAAGAAGCTACCAATACAACACCATTTCGATTAACCTATGGTCATGACGCAGTGTTACCAGTAGAAATCTGTCTGCAGTCAACAAGAATTCAGAGACATCGAGATATTCCTTCCGAATCTTATTGGAATATGATGTTAGATGAACTGGTTGATTTGGACGAAGAAAGACCGAGGGCTTTCGATCTCTTAAGGATTCATAAGAAAAGAGTGGAAAAATATTATAATAATAGAGTAAAACCCAAGATATTTTTGCCTGAAGATTGGGTGTGGAAGGTAATTCTCCCAATGGATTGAAAGGATAGGAGTATGGGAAAATGGTCTCCTAAATGGGAAGGACCTTTTAAGATTATCCAGGTATTTTCTAGTGGTTCCTATGAGATGGAAGAGTTGAGTGAAGATAAAAGACTCTTGAGAGTAAATGGTAAATATTTGAAAAAATATAGACATGCACTTCAAGAAGTTAAAATCATCAGCAATTAATCTCAGTTTAAGTATATAGTCAAAATGGATAATTCATTAATTGGCCAAAATGGCTCCAAAACATTACATAAGCATGGTTGTACAAAAGAGAAGTCTAATCAAAATAGAAGAGTAGCCTTAATCTGGAGGTATTTGATCTTCTGGAGTTCCAAGCGCCTTTCACACAGAGCCCTCGACTGATGGAGAGCTTCAATATTTTCATCCAAGGCTTGGGCTTGTTCAACATACTTCAGTTCACTGTCAAGTTCGTCCTGGCTCTCAGAGTCATTGCTGGCAAGAAGCTCTTTTCTTTATTTGTCATTCACAGCAAAATTGGCCTCCAGTTCTTTGATTTGAGCTTTCATGCTAGCAGTACTCTGGTCGATCTCCTCGACCTCTTTTTTCCTGGCTTCTTGTTCTTTCGATAGCTCATTTGACCTTGAAGTTGATTCAACAACAGCAACCCATGTAGTAGAAACATGGCCATTTGCTTCTTCACTTTCGAGATTGAGAGTCCTGCAGCGAGTGTAGTCAGCTGAAGCTTGATCTATGATCGAAGTCAGGTCTAAGACGATGCTAGATATTTCAGGAGAAACAACAAGGAGATCGACAACTTTAAGATTACTTTTCAGAAAGGAAGGGGCAGTGGGTTCTCCCTCTAAGGTCAACATAAGATCCCTCTTGAAAATTTGAGTCTTAACCTTTTAAAGTGCTTCCTCAAAGGGAGAAGCCGAAGTAGACTTACCAGATGTAGTCGAAGCATCATGACTTTGGTCGGAGGAAGTTTCTCTACTTTCAAGAATGACGTTCAGATAGCCAAGAGGGTTATTCTTTTTTAGTAGTGCCAAGTCTTCTTTGGTGCGAGATCCCGTCAAAGGAACTTTTTCATTGGTGGCATGAGCCACATTATCAGTATTGGCACCTTCGACGTTTGTGGGATTTCCTTCCTTTTTTGTAAAGTTTTCTCTTTCAGCATTTGTAGGATTGCCCTCATTCTCTGCAGGATTCTCTAAATTATCCTCATTTTGATCTTCTTCATTTTGTATGCCTTCCATTTTTGTTTCTACTTCATATCAACAACTTCTTCTTCTTCTCCCTGATTATCATCAGCAGTCGGCGAAGTTCTCAGATTAGCGTGTTGCAAATCCAGATCTTCCTCACTAAGGACTTCATTATTTTTCTCCCCAGTGACTTCAACTTGGTGTTCTGAAGTTTGGTTCACTTTACTGGTTGAACTTAAAAAAGATCCATTTTCTAAAGAAGGCTTGTGAGTAGGATTGTCTTTGCTGTTTATTGGGGTGGTAGAATCTTCTGCAGGTATGGGAGCCTGTCTAGAAATACCAGTAGAATCCTAAAGATTAAGAGATTGTTGTTAGAATTATTGCAAAATGATTCAAAAAATGGTCTTCGATGGTCGAAAGTATTACCTTGGGAGAAACTTCAATACCAGGGCTCAAATTGTCTCTCTCACATGGATCATTCATCTTGGCAGCTATTTCCTATTCAGTTGGTTCTTGGATGATGATGGGAGCAGGTCTAAGTCTGTTGGCCGTAACCTTAATTTTAGTTTTTGGGCGAGATTCAGGGATTGGAGTTGGTTTCTTTAACTTTTGTTTCTTGGGAGGGATAGTAGGTGTGTCTTCTTCATCACTAGAAAGTTCAATTTCTTGGACTTTTCTCTTTGTTGGTGTGGATTTCTTAGTACCCTTAAAGGAAAGGAGTCGAAAGCGTAAGCATTAGTCTTGATGTTTTAAAAAATAAATTGATGGTGAAAAGTATTTACCTATGGTGGGGGGTTTCATAGACAGGTTTCCTCCCTTTGAACTTTCAGTGACCTTCTTGATAACGGGTTTGGAAATGGTTCTCTTAACAGCTAAAAAATAAGCGAATGTGAGCCAGACATCGAAAGATTGAATTAAAATAAGGCATTTGCTTTAGGATGAAAGAGTACCTTTCTTAATCTTATCAAAAACTAACAGAAAAGCATCTTGAATATGGTTGGAAAAATATTTGGCATCGAAGAACTCTTTGTCATAGTATTGCCTCCACCAGTCTTCGAAGACGATTGAACACAAAGTTGGGTTTGAAATCAAACAAGGTTAAAACAATTTGACCAACTTATCTACCAATTTGCTTGGTGGCAGCCTCTTCATAATAGTCTGCATTATAATATAGCAAATACTTTTCTCGAGCATAGATGGGATTTGGAAGCGATTGAATAATGCCAAATTGGCGAGAAACAAGGTTCGGCTGGTAAGAGATCAAGCTGAGTTGATTCTTGGAACTTTTAAATCTCAGTGGCATAATCCTTGGGCATAAAAAGGACTCCCAAACAGCCACATATTCCTCAACATGATCATCAGTTGAGGGATATGGTTAAGTAAACCATGCTAGACCAACCTTTCGATTAGCAAATGGAGCCATGGTCGAAACAAACTCGTTTCACTTCGCAAACATCATCACAAAGCTGATAAAAGCCTTTTGGAATTGTTGGCCTTCATCTTTTGGAGTCAATAGAGCCAATCTAGTTCCTTAGACCCTCCTGTTGAGAATTTTTGGAGCCTTCTCATTAATTATGTTCTTTTGAGGAAGAAATGATTCGAAAGTGGCATTAAGCCAAAGTTAGAGAAGCCATAAAGGGCCAGAAAGAAGCAGGCTTGCTCTATTGCTTATAACTTTGAGTTGAGTCACACCATTAATGATGGATTCATAAAGATTGTCCAAAATTAATTCATCTAAACAAAGGTTGTATCCATGGTGAAGTTGAGTGGCCAAAGTAAGCATTTTCTTTGTCACTTAGAGTGACTTAGTGCAGAAAACAAAATGGGATAACCATAAAGCTAAGAAAGCTCTATGTTCCACTTCAGAGACAATATCGGTTGATTTATCATGAAAGTGGTTGATGAAGGTGGTATAAGTGGGTTTCGGGGCCAAAAACCCAATGGTGTCTTCAGACATATCATCAGGGTCGAAGTAATCACCAGTTGGTCGAAGGCCAGTGATGGCTACAATATCAAAGAGAGTGGGTGTCACCATTCCACAAGGTAAATGGAAGGTGTAGTGTGTGTTGTCCCAAAAATACAAATAAGACACAAGCATAAGAGGACAATAAGCTATCTCAGACTTCGACACCATGACTAGGTCATAAATTCCCATATCTTCCCAGATTTGGGATTGAGTTGCTTCTATCTGAACTATCCACTCTGAGTATTTTGAGGTCAAGCTTGGGCAAGACCTAAAGATTCTATTCCCTTTGTTCATGAACTGAAGGTTTATATCCTCCTTCATCTGAGAATGTTGTTGGTTGGCAGGCGTTGCATCCTCAAGTTTATTTCTAGGCTTCTTTGCGCAGCCTATGGGTTTGAGTCTAGGGTGAGTTGGGAAAAATGCGCTATTTTGCTTAGGGTTTTTAGAACACACAGACAACGGACCGGACATAGCATACACTTGTCCAGAATATCTAACAGGAATAAGTATATTTGAGTTGTATGCATCGCGTTCTTCTTTGGTCATAGGTTCAAGAACAAACCTTCGTTCCCTAGACGAAGCAGGAACGGAGTTGGTTGGGAAAACATCTATTTGTTGTCGTGAATCAGAGGCATCTTTTGTCTTTGGGTTGTTTGGAACATTTGAGAGAAAGGCCATGGCTTTGTTGGTAGAAAGATTATGAAAGATATGAAGTTATTAAGGATTGATTTTTAAATGCAAAGAGACAAGGAATATCAGACGGTTGGAAAATTTCCAAACGGAGATGTTCGTAGCTAGTTATAGAAGCCAGGGAAGAGTGTTTTCCCTCAAAGTCATTTAATGCTGCAGAGTGAGTGGGACACGTGGTGATCTTTGGAGCAGTTGTACAGGCAAGTGATGGGAACGCTTGCCATGCTTTCCTAGGTTATAGGGATAATGGTCATCATGGCAGCGTGTAACGGCTGACTGATAGTGACATATTGGAGTGTAATGATGGCTCTGATGTCAGCAGTAGTTGGTAGAAGACGAAAAGTTCACTATGAACTCGTGTGACCAAGAAATGGACATGTGTCGAATAGAAATATCAAAGAATGGCTATTTCTCCTTGTGTCGAAATTGACATTCTTGGGGGGATGATTTGTTAGCTTCTAAATTCGATACTCACACATATTGGCCTTATTGGCTAAAAATAGATTGAAGAAATCTAAGTTGAAGACACTTCGACAAAAGAGCCTATGAAAGGAGTTGTGGCGAAGTCATCCTTGTTAAGAAGGAGAAAACACTTAGAGAATTTTCTAAGTTAAAGGCAGTCTTCGACTGAGAGGATCTTGTATCAGCAACATGTGGAATTGAATTTGAAGAAAGGAGGGAAAGGCAATTCATTTGGCAATTAGTAAAAGCAACATGGCGTGAAGATAGGGGTCAAAGAGCATACAGAGGACACTTGTCCTCATCCTAGAACGACTCAACCATTCGACAGTTACTCATTACTAATATAAATATAGGAAATTTGTGTAGAATTTCGCGTGTTCAACTTATTGTACAAGTCACTCAATTTTATTCAAGTACCCACTGTGAGAGAAAGAATATTGAGAATGTGCGTTTGAATCACCATAATTTATTACAATCAAAGTCTTTACATTTCTTTACAATCCTTTCCATTTAACATTTCTCTGTAAACTTTATTGTGATACGGTGGGAAAGCTGACTTGAGGTTTTGCGTTTGTGTTTGCAAATGTTGAGGTTTAGCAAGAGTCGCCACCGACTTTTCTTTTATCCAAAAGGAAAGGTGAAAAAGCACAGGAAAGACCTTTAGAGATGTTTTTGAGTTCGGGGGGTAGGTTATGAAAAGGGAAGGTGTTAGCACTCTTTCATCCATGGTTTTCCATGGGCTCTTAGTTACTTGCTAGATCACTTGCTTTTGTTTGAATGTGCTTTGTGGTGTGGTTTTTGAAAGTATTTTGAAAATGTAACTTTGTAATGATCCTCGTCTCTGTAAGGATGCGTACAAAGTGTTGTTTTGAAAATAGTTCAAAGATGTGTTTTTGAAAGTGATTTTAAAAAGGGTTTTCTTTGTAATGGCTCTCATTTCTATAAGAACGCGTACAAAGTGTTTATCTTCTGAAAATGTTTCAAAGTAAGAGTGTTGGTGTATAAATGTTTTTGTTGTGAGCAAGCGAGTAACTGAGAGCGAACCTACCTACTCAAAAGATCTTAAATATGCTTTTCCTCCTCCTTTAGATGTTGCTATCTTACCATTGATTTGGTAAGAAGCCCCATCGTTGGATGTGAAGGGACGGGCATTTGGGTCATCTTATGACCATGATAGCAATGTTGTGAGATGACTTAGAACTTTTTCTTTAGGGACTAAGATCATTTCGAAAGGAAACTTTGATAGCGTCATTGAGGGACTATGATCTTATATTTTTGTTTGTGTTAAGATATCCCACATGCATAACATGGCCATTTTTAGGCAACAAGTGGAGTTAACCTTAAGGGTGCATGTGTGCAAAGTGTGTTTGATTTGCATGCATTTAATATTTGATTAAGGTGATCTACTTGTTGGTTTTATCTTGCCATACACGCCTAATTACTATACAGTATATGAAAACAGTAAATTGCAAAAAATGAAATTCTACGCTATTACAATATTTAGGGGATGGGGTATACAAGTTTACGAATGGGGATTGCAAGTAAAAATAAGTCCTAAGTTATTATTACAACTATATTGAATATGTACAATATAAGAAAGAAATGAATTTGTTTAGAAAATGTTTTTGTCTTAAGGAAATAAGTTAAAAGGAAAATATTTAATATTTTTTATGTTAATAATAAAAAAGATGAAAAGGAAAATAAATGCAAGGTAGAAACAGCGTGTTGCTGCAAACAAAGAAACAAGGATCAGAAGTTCTGAAGCCAGGTGCGTGACTCAGCAGGAAACGTCAGTGGGATCAGAAGTTTTGGATTCGTACACTCTAAGTTCCTGCAAAAAACGTCAGAGGGATAGGGAACAGAGGTTCTAGGTGATATTCAACCAGTGAACCAAAAGTCAGAAGTTTTGTATTACACTGAAATAGTGAGCAAATGTCAGCAGTTCAGTGTATTTGACATGTAAGGAGAACTCAGAAGTTCTGTGTTGTGCTAAGATTGTGAGTGAACATCATAAATTATGTATTATGTTGAGCCAGTGGGTGAACATCAGAAGTTCAGTGTGTGTTAACAGTGAGAAAAATCATGGAAGTTCTGTGTGTTAAAACAGTGAAGAGAACTCGTAAGTTCTGCGTGCTTAAACAGTGAGAAAATCCTATAAGTTATGTGTGTTAAAATGATGAGTGAAAAATAGAAGTTCTGTGTTACATTTCAGCTCTTAATCAGCACAAAAACAATTTATTTAGTTCAACAAATCAGAATGGTCACAGCACAACAAATCATAGAAGTTCCAATCCTAAGTCTGAGCCTAGCATTATTCTAGAAGTTCTGATCCATAGTTTTTCTATTCATGCAATGATATGTACAACATTAATTCTATGATATTTACATGTTAATGATGTTCAGAATGAAAAGCAACTAAAGTCAGAAAGACTTACCTGGAGCGTGCTTGGAGCTTTGAGTGGATGCCTTTGGATGTTTCTGGAATCAGCAAAAGTAATGGAAGAGGAAACGTCAAGCTCTTTGATTCAAAAGGAAGAACATAGGTTTGTTTTTGTGTATGAGAAATCTGGATTTTTATGAAGGTTTCACAACTTCCTTTTCTCTCTTTTGGCCAATCTCTTTCTTCAAAATCCAGCCCCTTGAACGTGTGATAGAGCCAAGTATTTATAGATGAATTTGCTGTGATTTTGGGGGGGAAAACAAATAGGATTTGAACTTGTTTTGGCATCCTGTTCCTTTGCTTTTTCATCACAGTTTCGTATGCTAGTCTGGTGTAATCATGAGATGTAGGCGTAGGCTGAGCCAGTTGTTCGTCATAGGTCTGCAGCAAGTTGTATAAGCAAGGTTTTGGGATTTGGTCAAGTTCTGACCAAAGTGTTAAAAATAGCCTTCATGTGCTGAAACGCTGCCTTGTTTTTGAAGCAAGCATGGTGGCTGTCAGCAGGATTTAAGGAAAAGCAAAAGCAAAGTTGCTATCCCAAGACAGTAGAGGTACACATGGTGAAACTCCTTTGGATAAAGACTCGGAAGGTGGTTATGTGCATTAAATGAGCATTAAATGATGATGAGACTTATCACAACCAGAAATCATGCAACGTGAAACTCTACACCAAGGCTTAGTTCTGGATCAGAAGTTCTTCTTCAGCGTAGCATCCAATCTTCTGATTCCCTTATCTTCTGGCTTCAGCATGTTCTGAGGGAGGTTTCAGACTTTCTAGAAAGCTCGCAGCACGCTCCTTAACCTTCTTTGCATTACCCTAACAAACTCTGACTGAACTTGCATAAATGTTGAAGATCCATGTTCTGACTGAAGACTATGTGATGAACCATGTTTACAACTTCTGACTGCACTTGTCTGGAGGATGGCTCAGAAGTTCTGAAGTGTCATTTTTTCTTAAATACTTAGAAAAATCCCAAGTATTTATAAATTTGGCTTTTCCATAGTAAATTTGACTTTTGAACTTTTTGATGATACAAACTTCATATTCCAACATATCTTGATGAAATATGATTCTTGAAGCTTGATTTTTGATCCAAAATTCAAAGTTTGACTTTTCAGCATGCAAATGACCATTTTTCCCTTGGAAGTGATTTCCTTGGAAAAATTGATAGTTCAAGGCCTGGAAACTTGATAGAAGCAAACCTAGAATCCAGGGTGATCCCTTATGAGAGGGCAAATTTTAGGGTATAACAACTTCCCCTGTTCAATCTTCTTACACCCGAAGGATTAGATTGGTAATTCTGCCATTCGTGATTTGAAAGTGGAAGATGATTGAACACTAGAGTGCCCAGAAAATTTGCACTCGAAGATGTGTTAGTTGGTTATGTAGGGAATGGGCTTAAAGATTCCATTTGGAGAGGTAATGGATAGTTGGAGATGGGCTTGTAGATGCCATCCAAGAATGCTTGTCGAGATGTAATTTGTAAGTTGAACATCAGAATGGCGTCCGTGTCTGGAGCCTATCTGTATTGTATCAAAAGTTGAGTCTGAATGAGCATCAAAATGGCTTCCGTGTCTGGAGCGTATCTGAACTGTATCGAGAGCTTGAATCTGAATGAGTATCAGAATGGCTTCCGTGTCTGGAGCGTATCTGAACTGTATCTGAAGTTGAATTAGAATGAGTATCAGGATGGCTTTCGTATCTGGAGCGTATCTGAAATTGTATCTGAAGTTGAATTAGAATGAGTATCAGGATGGCATCAATATCTGGTGCGTATCTGAACTGTATCTAAATTTGAATTAGAATGAGTATCAAGATGGCTTCCGTATCTGGAGCATATCTGAAACTGTATCTGAAGTTGAATTAGAATGAGTATCAGGATGGCATCCGCATCTGGTGTGTATCTGAACTGTATCTGAAGTTAAATTAGAATGAGTATCAGGATGGCATCCGTATCTGGAGCGTATCTGAACTGTATCTAGAAGCTGAATCTGAATGAGTATCAGGATGGCATCCGTATCTTGAGCGTATCTGAACTGTATCTATAAGCTAAATCTGAATGAGTATCAGGATGGCACCCGTATCTGGAGCGTATCTGAACTGTATCTGAAAGCTGAATCTGAATGAGTATCAGGATGACATCCATATCTGGAGCGTATCTGAAAGCTGAGTCTGAATGAGTATCAGGATGACATCCGTATCTGGAGCGTATCTGAACTGTATCTGAAAGCTGAGCAGGATGATAAGGGAATCTGGAATGATTACTACTCCAAAAGATGATGATCTTTGTCTGTTGATTTATCTTTCATGAAAAGGTAAAGAGTTAGTTGTATGCAACATCATGATGTATGCATTGTGTAATGATGTTCTCAAAATAAATGAGATTTTTGTTATATGTATTTTATATGCATATGCTATGAATGTTATTGAGATGTAAGTGCGTCTTCAAACTTTGCTCAGAATGTCTCAACCAGGGATTCCTGTTTTTTGTTTGAGGAGAAATCCGCTGGGAGATATTGAAAACTCTGTGGGGGAGAACGTTTATTCTTGCTTGGGAAAAGAGTTCAGGAGTCTCGGTTGTCCGTTGCTCTACTGGGGAGTCAAAGTTGAACTGATATCTGGTCGGGTCCAGGTTTCACAGTAACTTGCTGGGGATTGTAGAGGTTAACTGTTAGCTGGTCGGATCCAGGCTTCATAGTAATTTACCGGAGGGAAGGATAAATTAACTATTATCTGGTCGGATCCAAGCTTCGCAGAAAATTTCTTGAAATTGAATAGTCATCTAGTCGGGTCCAGGATTTATGGTCTTTTGGAAAGCTGTACTATTATCTAGTCGAATCCAGGCTTCATAGTGTCTTTCCAGGAATCATGGTTAATTGTTATCTGGTCGGGTCCAGGCTACACAATAAACTGGTTGAAAACTGTTATCTGGTCGGGTCCAGGCTTCGCAGATTTCTGAGGTTGATAAGGTCAATTGCTATCTGGTCAGGTCCAGGCTTCACAATGAACTGCTTGGGGATTTAGTTGTTATCTGGTCGGGTCTAGGCTTCACAACGAATCTCTGAGGGTGATTGCTATCTGGTCGGGTCCAGGCTTCACAATGAACTGCTTGGGGATTTAGTTGTTATCTGGTCGATTTCCAGGTTTCACAACGAATCTCTGAGGGTGATTGCTATCTGGTCGGATCCAGGCTTCGTAATGGATTTCTTGAAAGGTTGGAAATGAGGAATGATATCTGGTCGGATCCAAGTTTCTTAGCCCTTTGTTGGGATAGAGAGGTTAACTCTACCGGGGAAAAGAAGTTAAACCTTGGTCGGATTGAATTTAGGTTCTTCTATATCTTTGAAGAGCTAGGCGATTATATGGTCGAGTCCAGGTTTCATAGAATTTCTTGGTAATAATAAAGGCTTTATGGAAGGCTTTATTGGGGATTTAGGGGTTGTGGCTCTTTGATTTGTAGTAGTTGGAGAGGCCATTTTAAGCTGGGGATTTCTTCCGTTTGTTAGGGAAATAAACCCTGTTGCCGGTCTGCTAGAAAGGTGACGACTTTGTTGGGAAAAAGGTTCTTGAGGATTCTTGAGGTTGTCTCAGCTGGGGAAAGGTCTTCAGAGATTGAAAATCTTGCTGGGGAATCATCCTATGAGAAGGATTTTGTGGAGATTTGTCAATGCCCCTAGTAGCGAGTGTTTGTGGCACCGCCTGGAAATGTTTGACTGTACATAACCCTTTTGTCGGGATTGACGTTCAATGCCCCAAGTGACGGGGATGGAGCCCTGCCCCTGGTTACTCTGCACTTTGAGAGATTTCTTGAAATCTTGACTGGACTGCCCCAGGTGTGCTGGATAGTGACATGTCATGCCCCCTTATTGATAGGAGGTTCATCAATGGAAGTGTCATCCTACTTGAAGTGATTTTGTTTACTGAGAGAGCTTTTGTTCACTAGATATTTGTTGTGTGAATTTCTCTGTTGTCAAACAAATAGCCATATGCAAACAGTGATATTCAAGTAATGCAAAGTTTATGTTTGTCTTGAAGTTTTGAAAAATGTGTTTTTAGCAAGTAAAGAAGTTTGTAATTCAACTTTGGATTTTGAGTAAAGTCTTACAGGAGTCAGGATACCTTTTGTAACAGTATGCTTTCGAACTAACTCATGCTTCAATTAGGACTTTTGAAGGGTTGTAACGTGGCTTGGTTCACGGTTTAAGAAACAAAAGATAAAGGCTCAAAGTATTTGTACCCACCCGTTCTTCATGATGTTCTTCGGTCCTAAACTCAGCTACTTGTGCGTTTGAACTCCAATTGAGTCTGGAATGACGTTTTGGTGATGGTTCAGACAAGTTAAGTTTATCGGAAGGCATTCATTTTATTATTATTTTTTTGCAACCTTTTTCATGTTGTTGAGGATTTGTAGTGACCTCTTTTTGATTTGTTATCCCTGATTTTTGCCTGATTGTTCTTGTTTTGAGATTACAATCAGCGGGATGCCCCAGTTTTTCTTAAGTCTCCTTTGTAGGTTTTGACCTAGTGGGCTTTTCTTTTTGAGAGATAATGACCGCCTATTTGGTAGGGAACCATCACTATCTTTTGATTCCAGAGGAATGTTTTTGATTTCATTTGTTGTATTACGAGATGAGAGTTTGCGGCTTAAACGCGCATTTGAATTAACTGAGAGACTACCCTGCCCCAGGTTTCGATTAAAGGTTTCAATTTGTGTTAAAACAGAAAACTTCTACTTCTTTGACTTGAAGGGGTTGACTAAGGATTATCTTCCTTATAACTCCAGTGTTTAGGATTTAAATGAATGCTTGTACATCGTCAACAAGGTCTATCCAAAAGCATACTGTATGAGATTATGGCATTGTTTTCGTCATCCTCCCTCTAAAGGCTTGTAACTTTTAGCAAGAGTTGAATGTCATAAAGTGAGTAAAAAGCATAGTTTAAATGTAATGAACATAAAATAATTTGAGACAAACATATGCAATGCATTAATGAAACCAAGTTTGACATTAATAGATAATTGTTTGAATAACAAAAGAGATTACAACTTGAAAATTCAAAATGAACAAGACGCTCTCAATGACTTG
The DNA here is from genome assembly GCA_948472305.1 of Vicia faba. Taxonomy (NCBI): domain Eukaryota; kingdom Viridiplantae; phylum Streptophyta; class Magnoliopsida; order Fabales; family Fabaceae; genus Vicia; species Vicia faba. The sequence continues at coordinate 185,795,400 of OX451738.1, read as the reverse complement.
ACATAGGAGTAGGGATCATGTTTGGAGTCTCCGGAGGGTCAAACTCGATCTCCTTGGCGTCAATCAAATTCTGAATTTTATACTTCAATGCCAACAATCGTTAGTGTCATGCCCGGGACTGTCAGAATGGTAAGCACATGTTGCATTAGGATTGTAGTTAGGAGACGAAGTTTTGGGGTTCGGATGAGGTCCTATCAATATAATCAGATTCATCCTCAACAAGTGTTGTAGCGCTTGAGACAAAGGCATGTTGATTTGGGTGAACTGCCTTTGAGGTCTTTCGACCTTTGGCTGATTTTCGGGTTGATGTTGACGAAGTCGTTGTTGGGCTCGCGACATGGCAGCGAATTGGGATGGTCTCCCAGCTTCTTGTCTCATGGGAGGCTGAGAAATGACTTGATTTCCAACCCTGATTGTTTGCCCCATACGGTTGCAACCGTCTTGACGAAGTTAGTTGACAAGAACTTTTAGCTCTTCTTGTCTTTGAGCCAGATTTTGGATAAGAGCCATCTGGCCCACCAGTTGTCCCATCATTTGGACCCTCATTATGGCTATTTCAGTTTGTAGCCTTTCCAACTGATCATCCTTGGTGCCCTCCGGATTCTCCTTGATCATGCCCCTGGTGAGGAGTGCCTTGACCTCTTCTTGCCCCTTGGATAGGTTCAAGAACATCTCTTGAAGTTGAGCGTTTTGAGCTTGGATTTCCTTGATAGTTTATTCAAGAGCCATTGCTGAAATAAACAGCGGAGGAGATGAGAAACCTGTTATGAATCCTGTTATGCAATGATATGTATGATATATATGCAATGTTTTCAAGGATCTCGTGGGGTAAACAAGAAACTGTTAGAATTTGATTGCAGCTTGATTGAAGAAACTTCGTGTCGTTGGGAGTCCTTATTCAAGAGTCAAGCTCACCATATCGAGTGGGTCATAGCCCTTGACTCTGGTTCGTTGTACTTGATTTTGACGATGTTTGGTTAGAGGGAAATAAATCCTCTTGTCTCTTGATGAACGTCTTGGTTCAACGTGATCATGCATCAAAGACCCTCGAGATCCTTGAAATGGTTATTGAAAATGTTATGGCATGATGTTTATGATGTTATGATGTTATGTACAAGTATGCGAGGTATACAAATAATCATATTAACACAAAGCAGACAAGTCCTTAGGTTTAGGCTTGCATGGAGTTCGTAGGTAAGTACCCTCTTAAAGTTTAGTTGGCTCAACCTGTCCTAGTTAATAGTAACCGAATTCTAAGGGATCTCAATATCACTAACTTTTCCCATAAGCTTCGTTCAATAAGCAATTGACTCGCAACTGAACAAAACTCAGGGGTCAAGTCTCAATAAGTGTAGCATCGAGTATCAACCAATTTTCAGCTTTACACTGAAATCGTCTATCTCACTACTTCCTAATGGCCAAGTTGGTCAAGTAAGGTTCTAAGGTAAGTTGATGCTTCACAACACAACACGAAGACCCCGTACTCTCCTTGATTCAACTCAAGGGTTACCGGTACCAACTAAAGTGCCACATCAATGTAGCTACTGCTTCAACCATGTCGGTATACGCCGCACAGTTCCCTCACAGTTTATTGCTACTTACCTAAAAAGTGCCCCAAATCCGGGTGTAGGATTTAAAACAAACCCAAACAAGGAACCAAAATATAAAGCAAACAAATCAAACAATGTAATCAAGTAAAGGTGATTTAGCCCTAAGGTAACCTCACTTTTAAGTTATCTTGTCCCCAGCAGAGTCGCCAGTTCTGTGATACGGTGGGAGAACTGACTTCAGGTTTTGCATTTGTGTTCGCAAATGTTGCGGTTTAGCAAGAGTCGCCACTGACTTTTCTTTTATCCAAAAGGAAAGGTGAAAAAGCACAGGAAAGACCTTTAGAGATGTTTTTGAGTTCGGGGGGTAGGTTATGAAAAGGGAAGGTGTTAGCACCATTTTCATCCATGGTTTTCCATGGGCTCTTAGTTACTTGCTAGATCACTTGCTTTTGTTTGAATGTGCTTTGTGGTGTAGTTTTTGAAAGTATTTTGAAAATGTAACTTTGTAATGATCCTCGTCTCTATAAGGATGCGTACAAAGTGTTGTTTTGAAAATAGTTCAAAGATGTGTTTTTGAAAGTGATTTTGAAAAGGGTTTTCTTTGTAATGACTCTCGTTTCTATAAGGACGCGTACAAAGTGTTTATCTTTTGAAAATGTTTCAAAGTGAGAGTGTTGGTGTATAAATGTTTTTGTTGTGAGCAAGCGAGTAACTGAGAGCGAACCTACCTACTCAAAAGGTCTTAAATATGCTTTTCCTCCTCCTTTAGATGTTGCTATCTTACCATTGATTTGGTAAGAAGCCCCATCGTTGGATGTGAAGGGACGGACATTTGGGTCATCTTATGACCATGATAGCAATGTTGTGAGATGACTTAGAACTTTTTCTTTAGGGACTAAGATCATTTCGAAAGGCAACTTTGATAGCGTCATTGAGGGACTATGATCTTATATTTTTGTTTGTGCTAAGTATGCCACATGCATAAAATGGCCATTTTTAGGAAACAAGTGGAGTTAACCTTAAGGGTGTATGTGTGCAAAGTGTGTTTGATTTGCATGCATTTAATCTTTGATTAAGGTGATCTGCTTGTTGGTTTTATCTTGCCATACACGGTCTTAAAGTTGGGATAAGAGAATTCTACTTAACGTTGACATGCATGATTTACAAGTCTAAAGTCTAATTAATTCAATTTAATCAAAGGATTAAAATTGAATTAAAAATCTTAAGAGAACATGTGAAAATACACAAGTAATCAAAACAACTATCAAGCATCGAGCAAGACAAAACATCAAATATTCATAAAATCAAGATAAAAGAGTGAGAAAAAAAATTAAAAATTCTACTCTTTATACTCTAAAGTCTAAAATTATATTAGTCCTAAAATTATGTTAGCAAAATTATTCTAAATTTTTTAGTGAAACTATTAAAAAAAATGATGCACTATGTTAGAATGTACATTATGGTGTGAGTAAAATAGAGTTAATGGGCTGCTGAAAATAAAGAATGAAAAAGAAATTAAGTCTGATCTAATTTGATTTGCTTGCTGGTTCAATGCAGAAAAAATGAAGAGGGTGTAAACAGGAAAAAAGCTCTAAATGAGTATTATTAAAAAATGTAAAAGAAAAAAGAAAAAGAAAATTAAAAAAAACATAGAACCCCTGAACCGGACCGGCCGGCCGGTTGACCGGACCGTACCGGTCCAATTTTCCTCTTCTCCACAATTCCGTTTTCACGTGAAAACAAGAGGAAAAATAACGACAGAAAAAAAACAAGGTGGCGGTGGTGCTTCGGGTGGCGGCCGGCCGGCCGTCCCTGTGCGGAGGCGGAGGCGGAGGCGCCACTCCCCCTCAAGGGGTGGTTCTCATCTCCAACTCTCTCAAACTCTTTCTTCCTCTTTTCTCAAAACCTCCACGAAAGGTATGAAGAAATTTCAAAAAAATTCCAATTCAATTCTTGCTCAAATTTGATGAAAGAAAAGAGTTTTGTGCTTGAAATTTAATGGGTTTTCTATTTTTATTATTATTTTCATGAATGGGGTTGTGGTTTGGGATTTTGAAATGTGAAAAAAAGTGCTTTTTTATGTTTATGTCAAAGTTGGGGTTTTGAATAAAAAAGTGATTTTTCAAGAAACTATCATATGTTTCTATGCTTAGTTCAATTCCAATACTATGTTAATTCTATTCTATGTTAAAACTATATAAAAAATCGTTACTACTTGAATATGGTTTTTGGATGCAAAAAAAGTGCTTATTCTAATAAGCTGTTTTGGATTAGGCCTAAGACTAATGCTATGTTATGCTAACATGCATCTATATGCTATAACTAAGCTAGAAACAAGTCAAGAATGCTTATTTTGATTTTCTATGCTACTTGAATGTGAGAAATCTTGAATAATTAAGTGCTTATTCTAATCAAACTATGTAAAAACAGGGGCATACATTAGGCTCTACCACATACATTCAACAAGCAATTCATACAAGAAAATTCATGGATGTGGCATGGAGAAGATGGAGGTTCCAGGCTTACCAACGGAGCGGAGATTTGCTCTAGTTATTGTTGAATTTTATCGACGAAATTAAGGAGAAAGAAACCTGGAAAACTTCAAGAGGTAATCCTTTAAGCTTCCAAATAATTCTTGCTTGATGATAAGATGAATATTGATTGATGATGATAGAAAACCGATAAAGCTTGAATCTTGGATTGATGAACATTGATGAATGTGATGATCCTTGAATTGTTGAAATATATGGAAATTGAATAGAAACTTGTTGAATGCTTGATGTTGATTATAGATGAATGGTTGAATGCTTGGGGTTAAGCTCCACCAAGTTTAGGACTTCAATGTGAAATCCTAAATGGTGATGAAAATGAGCTTTTGGTGAAGGTGATGACAATGGTGGAAAAGTGTTGAAGATTAGAAGTTAGAGAATGGTTTTGAATTATTGAAAAAAGAATAAAAATGGTTAAGCCCCCAAAATTGGGAAAAATGGTAGTTTATATAGCTTTTTGGATGATTATGGATCATTAGATTATAATCCAAGTAATCACTTTATCAATGTTTGGGAATTGATTTGGGGATTAGTTGCGGATCACCAATTTTGACCATTGGATCAAGGGTTTATCAATGGTGGAGGTTTGTTAGAAAATTGGTAAAAAATTGGTTATAGTTTGTGTTAGTTTGTGGACTTTAAGGAAGTTGGAGTTAGTTAATAGCAAGACATGTTGAATCTTAGCATAAGTACCAAGTCTCAATGTAAGACTAATGGTCACTTGAAATAACTTGAATTTTGCTTTGTATTTACTTTGAATTCTCCACTTTTTGCTTTGAGTTTTCATGAATTAAACCATGCTTTTGAATGCTTCTTTTGGGAATTGCTTTTGTTGAAATAAACACTTTTTTTTTATGATAAAACTCTGATTTTTGCTTGAGGCAAAACTTAGGGAATGTTGCAAAAACAAACCTTACCATGCCAACTTTTTTCTAAGTGTAAATGCATAATTTTTCCTTGATTTTCGAGCAACTGTCGGATGACTTCGGCTCATGACGTTTGCTAATTGTTGTACCCCAAAATTTGCCCTCCCATTTCTTCAACATTTTCTCACCATAAGACCCTTGGAGCTCAGGATCAAGTTAGGGTTTGCTCTGCTCAAGACTTCTCCTTGCACTGTTGACCCAAATTAGGGTTTGTGTGTGTGCAAAGATGTTTTGACCTAAAGGGCCCAAAATGACTTTCATGCTTCGTATTGGACTCCCAAGTTTACCCATACCAAGTTTCAAGCCTTGATTCCAATCTTTGCCCAGTCAATTGGACAGTTGACCTAGAAATCAGTTGTATTGGGAAAAAAGTCAACTGTGGTCAATTGACAGTCAAACCTCATGAAATTTGATCCACATCAACATTATGAACTCATATGGACCATTTGATCAAGTTTGGATCACAATTCCACAAGAAATTTGATCAGATCACCAAAAGGGCAAAATGGTCATTTTTAGGGTTTTGACTGCACAAGGGCAATTTTTGACTGTTTGACCTAACCAATGGCAAACCAAGCTCACATATGGACTCAAGGACTCAATGGCATTGTCTTGACACATTCAACAAGTTCAAAAGATCCCAAATGCACAAGATTGACAGATGAATTTTCCAGTCAACTGAGCCAGAATTGACTGTATATTGAAAAGTCAAACTTTGACTTTTTGGTCAAAATCAAGTGTCAAGATTCATTTTTCATCAAGACATGTCAAATTATGAAACTTGTTCATCAAGAAATCAAAAATCACAAATTAGGGTTTGAAATGAAGAAATTTCATAACTTGGAATTTTTTCTAAAGTTATGAAAATTCCTAATTTTTTCCTAACTTTGTCCCATTTTTTCATTAAGATACATTTGGATTCAAGGAAAACTCAAAACATGAAAGTTGTAGTCCATTGCAAAATCTATAACTTTGATTCACAAAGTTTCCTCAAAAGAAGCTTGTAGCTCAAGTTACAATTTTTGGAACAAGGGTGCAAAACCTTCTTAACTTAGAAAATTTTTGACCTATTTTAGGCATGATTTTTGCCTAACTTCATGGCCACTTTTCACTTGCTTCCACTTGGAATCTCAACTTTCATTACAAAGATGGATTGTAATACACATTCCAAGCTTTCCAAAATGTCCAAGAACTTCTCAAACACCCTTGTGGTTAGGGAGAATCGAATTTGACAATATGGGCAAAAGTCACTTTGTTCATGAGCCATTTCCATGTTCATAACTTATGCATTTTCAAACTCAGCATATGCAAGCTACATTACAGGCCTCTAATCTCATTTACACTCAAAAATTAAATGTCAATCCATTGTGTTCTAGCTTTGTTTTGTTCATATAGTCATTACACAAAGAATTAAGCCTTAATTGGAAAAAGCAATTTATCCATTTTTGTAAAGTTACACTTTATGTCAAATTTGGAATCCAAGTGGTACAATGCATATCTTTGGACACAAGATTCATGGAGATATCACACTGATCAAGACTCAAGTGTGCAGCATACTTGAGGGGCCTAGGAAAGCTTGTAAACCAACTTGCCAAACTTTGCTTAAGATAGAAGAAACATTGCATAACCAACATCATCTCACATTTCTGCCAACACAAGCTTAGACAAACTTGTAAAATGCATTCCAAACATCATAACCGAGCTAAGGCACGAGCTAACCACCTTCCAAACCTCATCATTCATCAAAACACCATCCTACTGTAAAAAACAGAGTCCCTTATGCAGTTGGACTTCTGCAACTCAATCCATTCGTGCGCCTTGGCCAAAACCACTTCATACACACTCCATAGCATCCATACAAACTATCCCAAGCCCTAGCTTCAGACTGTAACACCTCTAACCAACTTCACCATTTTCACTTTTTCTGTTTTGCAGGTTGACTCCTATAGCTCGATTCATTTAGTTTCAAAGCAAGCTAAAGGTTGGAGAAGCATCCCTGAACTTCAAGCAAGCTGTACAAGTCCTCACATTGCACTGAAAGTCCCTCCATTGTCAGACACGATCCAAGATGAACAGGTAAGTTCATGGACTTCTATCTTTCAATCTATGAAGAGTTAACTTTAGGTTTATGAATGAAAAATGCTCTACTCATGGCCCTGAAGCTACACATATAATTACTTTCCATTTATATTGCATGTGCTGAGAGAATTTGGAACCTGAATATTAGAAAAAACTTAGGTCAAGAATTAGGGATGGAGAAATTCTCTCTCATTTCTGAGAGTTAAGTCAAGTTTTTTATATGTCTGGATTCGTCTCTTGATGCTCTACATTTTTTGTGTTATGAGTTTTGCTTGAAAGTCCAGGAATCAGGAGTTAGGAAACGCGTGTTGTTGTTGTTCAAACAAGTCTGGAGGTTGAAGACAACCCCTCTTGGGCTGGGCCTGAGTTTGATTTTCTTTTTGCACCATATTCTCACACATGCACCCCCTTGGCCCATTGTATTTTATTTTCATTATTTTTGACTTTTGATTTTTGTTTCTGACTTATTCATTTTTGTCAAAGCATAAAAAATATTAAAAATATTTTTCTCACATTTTTTTGCATTTTTTTGCCATTTATTTTGTTTCATTTAGTTTTATATGTAAATAAATATATAATATACTTTTATTTAAAAATACTAAAATAGTACCAATACATTTTTATTTTCTGATTTTTAACTTTAAAAATCACTTTTTTACAATATACTTTCTTTTTATTTATTTTATGTACATAATTAATAAAGATTGCATATAATAAATAATTAATACCCTTTATTTAGCAAAATTAGGGTTTTGCCCTAAAGACATAAAAAAACCCAAAAATTATTCATTTTTATTTTTGTTTATTTGTCACATGAAAAACACTTTTTACATACATATAAAAATCATTTTTTGCATCTTGCATATTTATTATATTTTATTTAATCATTGTACAAATAAATACCTTGTAAAATTTCAATTTGGATGTAATAGCTTAGGTTTTAATTTCTTGCTAAAATATCCTCATTTGAACACTTGTACCCCCCATCCCATAATTATGTTGTAATAGTTTAGGATTTTAAATTTCGCATTTAAAAGCTTTCTAAAACATACCATGATAGACTTAGGGTTTGTATGCAAAAATCAACCAAAACAAATAGCTTGACCTAATTCCAAGATAAAAGCATGAAAATGAACAAACACCAATCACACTTGCACCCCTTAGGGTTACTCCACTTGTTGCCTTTAATAATGGGCCATATTGCATGTTGGGTGTCTTTGGCAAAACAAAGCAATACCAAATGATCATAGTCCCTCGATGACGCTTTCGAAAGTTGCCTAAAAATGATCAAGTCCCTTAAAGGAAAAATTGCCCAAAAACATTTGGCACCATTGCAATCATGGTCTAAATGATGACCCGCGTCCGTCCCGTTCACATCCTAACACAAGATTGTCCATCAAATACAATAGTGGAACAAAATTGTTAAAAGGGTTAAAACATAGCAATGATCTTTGAGAAATTTAGGGTAGATAGCTCTTGGTTACTTGCCAACTTGTAAAAACAAAAACACTTGCCTATTTTTTCAAAATCACACATCACAACACACTTTCAAAAACATTGAAAACTTTTCAAAAGATAAGTACCCCTTTGTATACATCCTAACATGGATCATTACAAAGGTTGCCACCACATTGCCCTCTTTTCAAAACATTTTCAAAATCCACACACAAAGCACCATTTCAAACAATTGAAAATCAAGGCAAGTTGATCTAAGCAAGTAACTAAGAGCCCATGGATAACCATGGATAGAAATGGTGCTAATACCTTCCCTTTCTATAATCTACTCCCCGAACCCAAGAAAACATCTCAAAGGTTTTTGTTGTGCTTTTTAACCTTTCCTTAGGATAAAATAAAAAGTCGGTGGCGACTCTTGCTCAACCAAAACATTTGCGAAAACAAACGCAAAACCCAAGTCAGTTATCCCACCGTATCACACTAACTATTTGATGTGTCCTCTTCTTTGAGGCAAGGTGAACACCATGGCGGAAGAATGAGCTCGAACTGATGTCGGAAAGTGGAGATAGAGGCATGGAAAGAAGGCTCGATGGAAGTTGATTTTTGTTGGAATTTCTTCATGAAGCATAAACTTGTAATTTCTTGATTTTTGATGATAAATGATAGATATCTTGATCTAAAAATTGTAGAATAGGTCTATGAATATTCAAGAGTAAAAACGTCGGGTGTCAAAAGTTGACCAAGAGTCAACAATTGACTGGAAAGTCAACTGTTTGACCAAAAGGTCAATTGTACCAAAAAGTTGTAATTTCTTATCCCCATTCCTTGTAATTCATTCCACTTACTTATATCTCAAGAAATAAGTGTTATATCACGACTTTTCATGAATGAAGTATTCCTTAGAATTTTTCATCTTTTACTTTTTCCTTTGAATTCAAGTAATTGTCTGAACCGAGCAATAGTCATTTCGATCCTTCTAGTAACCCTGAATCTCAAATAAATAGATGATCTGCACCATAAATACATATGGGAAATAAATCCGAATAATCACCAAGTAATATTCCGTCTTTGAAAATTCACTTTAAACTTAAAACTAAACATCACTAAACCTTGATCTAATGATGGTGTTATGTAAAATACAATGAGCGATGTGTTAAATGCATGACCTAAATGAATGAATTCGGAGACCATGTATGTAGATGAAATGATAAGCATAAGCCAGATAAAAGTAAAGCGGTAGGACAAATTTGGGGTATAACACGCGTCAATTTAATCAGTTAGTATTTTTCTCAAACCGATTAAATATAGTAAAAAAAAATCTTTTATGGGTTTTTGACTGGCTTTTGACTGGGCTTTTGACTGCTCCCATCACGTTCTATACAACTTTTATATGTTTTTCAAAATATTTTCTTTTGGTAAATCATTTGAGAAAAATGTTTATGTGTGCGTGCTTATTGTCATCCCTTTGCTTTTACATAGTTTTACTCACTTACTAATTTAAGATATTTTCTCTAAGCCTTTGTCAATTGTAATCTTTTTTGCGCTGACACTTGGTTAAATCTCTTGAAGATTTTGACATAATCCAATTTGTTTGCTTTTATTAGATAGTCATGATTATCAAGGTATTCATGTCAGGTATTGAATATAGAAGATTTTCCTAATGAGTCGGAGGATGGTGAAACAAAAATTCTATAGATCAAGATATCCTTCTCAGAAAAAGATGTAACATGCATTCACCCTCATAACGACGACCCCATGGTCATCCTCGTTAGGTGTGACAATTGAGAAATCAAAAGAGTTCTCATATATCAAGGAACCATCACATATATCTTTTACTGAGACGTATTTGAGAGGCTTCGTCTCGACCCATAAGACTTGAAAGCTTTCAAAGAATCACAAGTTGGATTCTCCGAGGAGCAAGTACAAGTGAAAAGCTACATCTCACTGAGGACCACCTTTGGAGTGGGATAGTAAGCCAAGGAGATCAAGGTCAGGTATCTAATTATAATACGATTATATGGCGACCAAATTCTAATCAACTGGGCACTGTCTTATCTATTTTGTATTTGTGCATGAAATACCCGTTCTTAGGCGGGCGGGTTGAATTCATCCAAGGAGACCAATAAATTTTTAGAAAATGTTACACGGAGATTCTTAGGTTGATAAGTTATTCGAAATTATCAAACAAAACCTTTACCTTCACATGATTGATAATCAATACAATAACACCAGTATTATATGTTTCAGACAGGACATGAAACAAAGAAGATGCAAAATCACCCAATAATGTATAGTTCAACTCAATACCACTACATGAAAATAAAGATGTTATTGTCCCAATAAATGAACTTTAGATTGATATAACTGTTAGCTGGCTATTTCGAATAAGGAAGAAACCGCTATCAAATAATATTTCGAATGAAGTACCTAAGGAGATTAATATCAATATTGGATATTGGTGGAAGATATGGGGTCTTTATGTTGAAGGATTATTCAAGTTCCAGCAGATTTTGATTTGGACTTTTTTGGTGTTCGAATTACAAAAGAGCTCATTTATGTAAGGGTGCCAGAAGTTGGAAACGGTCCAAGTAATTGGGTTATTTCGAAAGCAACGAAGAGACAAGATGCTTTGATTGGTACATATTTCGCAAGATGCTTCGATTAGTACAGATTTCGAATTTCAAATAAAGAGCGCCATCCTAGAAGACGCGTGGAAGTCAGCAAGCATAGGAAGCCTGCGTGTTTCGAACGTGGCGTGATTTTAGAATAGGGTCGTTAGGGTCGAAACACTATAAATAGGTGTTCTTATGTTAGATTTTAGAGATGTTCACTTTTATGTACTAAAATATCTCAAAACACTCATTACTTCCGTGAATTAAGGAAAACGAGTCAGAAGATACAATGTACGTGTTGAACATCATTACTTTTTTACAATTTCAATACAAGTCTTGTTATATTTAATTCAACTTTACAGTATTTCGTTGTCTTTAAATCCTTCGATCACCTTTACAGTATTTCCTTGCTCTTTACATACTTACATTTCCTTGCATTACAATATTCCCTTGTCCTTTAAACACTTCAATTTCCTTGCATTACAGTCATTTCGTTGTCTTTAAATCCTTCGATTTCCTTGCATTTCCTTTGTTTTACTTGTCTTTAAACACAGTTATTTCGTTAAACAGTATTTTTATCCTTAAATCCTTCGATTTACTTTTACTCTATCCTTTGAGTCAAACACTTATCTTTACATTCAAGCCCAAATTTAATTCGAAGCCTTTCCTGCCTACATTCATTTAGTTTATTCCTATAGACCATTGTAGAAATCTTTCCTAAGAATCTCGTCTTCAAACTTAACATACAATATAAGTCTATCAATATAATAGATATGAACATAAAAATAAGTTATGACACATGTGTTCTAGGATCAATCTAGTCGATCCTGCAAGTAACCAATAATAAATTAGTAAATTGGAAGACTAGCGGTTGTTTACTAGAAATCACTGTAAACAAATTGGCACACCTGATGGGACAGTGTCATAACAAAAAGTTTTATCAAACATATTAAAGAAGTTTTAGGATTTTCTGAGTGTGGAGCGCGTTTCAGTACATGAACCTTCGAAGCGGCAAAATAAAGAATAACAATCCACATATACCCAGAAAACAACGTACCAAAATAATGGTTAATACAACCAACCAAGATGGGGTACAGAATCCTCCACAGGGGGCTGCAACAATCGTTTCAAGTTCGATTGATGCCTCCAATGTCATTCTTGTTGGCAGTTCGAATACAATCCCAGTAAGCACGTTAGACATGCCATCAAATGTGTCTTCAGTGCAAACTGCGCCACACATAGGGAATCAACAGTATTCGACCCCCCCTAGGCCTCCAGGTTTCGAACCTTTGAGACCCATAAATCCTCAGTATGGGATGCCAACTTCGTTTATGGCAGGTGTGATCGGTGGATTTAGAACTGACTGTTTAACGCTGGTTCGCGAAATGTCGCGAAAGCAAGAGTCGCCACCGTCTTTTATTTTCTCCAACAAGAAAAGGACAAAAGCACAGCAAAATTCCTTTTCGAGAATGTTTCTCGGTTCGGGAGGTAGATTTATAGAAAGGGAAGGTGTTAGCACCCTTTCTATCCATGGTTATCCATGGGCTCTTAGATACTTGCTCTTATGTTTTCAAAATGTTTGTTTGCTTTTCAAAATATGAGTGGGTTTGAAAAAGTTTCTTTGAAAGATTTCTGAATAACTCTTGTATCTGTCCTCAAGAGTGTTTGAAAAATTATTTTGAAAGCTTTTTGAAAAGTGTCGGTGTGAAAAGATGTTTTGATTTGTTTTTTAGAGAGCAAGTATCCATGAGTCATCTACCTACCCTAAGGAATTAAGCTGTGTAGAAGTCCTTAAGGTAGTGCCATCCCACCATTGAGAGATAGGTAGCACTACCGTTGGAGGTGTTCGGGTCAATTCGATTGTAGGGACAGTGTGGTCACCGAAGCAACAACATGACACCTTAGAAGCTACCCTTATGTCCTTGATCCTTTTTTAATCCGAGGCAACCGTTTCGAGGCAACTATTTCGAGGCAACTGTTTCAAGGCAACTGGATCATGGACATAAGGACCGCTAAGACGTCCCATACTTGACGACCACGTTTCGAAGGCAACAGGTGAGGCGTACCCTAGAAGTGGTGTGTGTATTTGTGTGTTGTTGTCAATTTAACAGTTATCTTTGATCATGGCATTGTGAGTTACGCTTGTTTTTAATTAGCATACATTCTTTCATACAAAGTTAGAATTTAAGAGTGCGGAAAATTAAAAGACGGAAAGATAAAAGCTACGCTATTACAAGGCGCGGGTCTATACATCGCCAAAATACAAAGACCCGTTTTTGATAAAGAATGCGGAAAGTAAATAAATGCGGTAAACCTAATTACTATTACATCCGGAAAGCAGTTACATAATATTCAATAAGAAAATAATGTGCGAAAAGAATAAATTGGAGCGTCCGAGGGTTTTGACCCTTTTGAGAAATTAAATTAAATTAAATTAAAGCCTAATTAATTATTTAAAGGAAATGTTTTTTTATGTTTTTTTGGTGTTTAATGAAATAAAGAAAAAGAATTAAAAGGAAACCCTAAATCTAAATTATTTTAATTATTAATGAGAAATATTAAGGTTAACCTAACTTAAGCTAATTAATTATTTACATATTTATGTACAAAAATAATAATTAATAATAATAATAAATAATGAGGAAAAATTTAATTAAGAAAAAGATAAAATGTCAAAACATAATTCTATGTATTTTATTTATTAAGAAAATATTGAGTTAAAACCTAAATTAACTAGATTAATTGTTAGTTATTTATTTACAAAAATATTCAAATGGTGAAATTAAATATTAATTAAAAAAACATTTTTTGAGTTTCTGATTTTTCTATGGAAAATTAATTTTAGTGAGTTAATAATAATTATAAAAATAAAACAATTGAAAGAAATTTAAAAGAAAGAAAAGAAAATTAAATTGCAAACCAAGGGGGGTGTCAGGCCCATATGGAGGTTAATTGTGCAATTTTGGCCCATTAGCCAAAGGCCTTGCTGACTTTCCATGATTGTGTGTACGTTGTTGACTGGAGTGCACCCTGGATCTCGTTCAGTGGCCCTTGGATTGATCATCATGAGCACTTGGCAAGCCAGCATGTTAGGACGTATGGTAGTCCTTTGAGTGAACGCTGCATGGGAATAGGTTAAGAAAAACAACAACAATTATATGGGGGGACCTGGGAATCGAACCCAGGTCTCAGCGTTTACCAAGCGTGTCATCCACCATCCAGCCATTCAAACGCGTTTGTACATATAATGGACAGTAAATGTAATATATGAAAAAGTAACCACTACGTTGGGAAACGCGTGCAGATTCAAACCTCCCAACCACACAGAGCCACGTATGTTTCTTCTTCGTTTTCCTGCAATTATATAAAACAAGTAGCGGGGGTTTTAAACCCCCACAAACTGAAAGTTCTAGAAATAGTGATTAGCCCTATGCATTACATAAATTGAGCGCGAGTAGTTGGTTAAATTCGTCTGGCCTTGACGAATTCAACCATGGTCATGGCTTAATCCAATTTTTCCTCCTGTAAAAAACCCAATTTTCAAGCTTATGAACCCTAGATTTTATCCATGGTGGATTTCGATTCAGGGGTCTATAATTCAATTGAATGGTACCAACAGCTTCAGAACATGAATCAATCCAAAAAAATTATTAAAAGCGCATGAATGATGATATACGAATTTAGAAAATATAGCAAACCGTGTCACTTGTATCTTCTGATTCTTTGCGTGTTTGGACTGGTTCTTGATTGCAAAAGCTTCCTGGAGACTCAAGCAATACGTTTGGATCACTTTTAGGCTTCGAATCCACCTCCAACTATGAAATCAGTTTCCAAGTTTTTGTTGAAATTTTGCAATTTGGTTATGGAGCATGAGCAGCTTTTTCGTGTGTTCCTGAATAGGGTTCTGTGATCGGTGGATCTGGAACTGACTGTTTAACGCTGGTTCGCGAAATGTCGCGGAAGCAAGAGTCGCCACCGTCTTTTATTTTCTCCAAATGGAAAGGACAAAAGCACAGAAAAATTCCTTATAGAGATTGCTCTCGGTTCGGGAGGTAGATTATAGAAAGGGAAGGTGTTAGCATCCTTTCTATCCATGGTTATCCATGGGCTCTTAGATACTTGCTCACTTGTGTTTTCAAAAATGGTTTGTTTGCTTTTCAACTGTGGGTTTAAAAAAAAGTTTCTTGGAAAATTCCAGTTCGACTCTTGTATCGGTCCTCAAGAGTGTTTGAAAAATTGCTTTCGAAAGCTTTTTGAAAAGGTGTCGGTGTGAAAAGTATTTTTAATTTGTTGTGAAATTAGAGCAAGTATCTAGAGTCGTCTACCTACCCTAAGGAATTCGTCTGTGTAAATGTCCTTTTAAAGTAGTGCCATCCCACCATTGAGAGGTAGGTAGCACCACCGTTGGAGGTGTTCGGGTCAATTCGAGGTTCGGGACATGGTGATCACCAGAGCAATGGGAAGACACCTTAGAAGCTACCCTCATGCCAGGTTCCCGGATCATGAGGACTTACTAAGACATCCTCTACTCGACGATCACCTTTCGAGGCAAGGCAACAGTGAAGCGTACCCTAGGGGTGGTGTGTGCGATTTGTGTGTCGTTTTCATTTGTATTTGTCTTGTCATGTTATTGGTGTTCTACGCTTGATTTTATTTAAGGCCATTCATTCTTGCATGCTTTGTTTAACAGTTAAAAATATTTGCGGAAAAGTAAATTCTAAGCTATTACAAATGGCGCGGGTCCACATCGCCAAAATTAACCAGAACCTGATTTGACAGAAAAATAAAGAAAGTAAAAGTGCGAGAAGTAATTTACAAGGCTTCGGGAGAGGTACATAATTATTTAAATGACACAAAATAAATATGCGAATAAACAAGAAATTAAGAACGAAACGAGGGCGTTGGACCCTTTTGCAAAAATTAAAATTAATGAGGAATTAAAATTAAAATTAAAAGAAAGCAAGAATTTGTTTTTTTTTTTTGATGTTTTTTAGTGTTTTATGATTTAATATAGAAAGAGAATTAATTAAAATTAAAATAAGACGCAAACCCTAATTCTAATGGCTTTTAATTTATTTAAGAAACATTAAATTTAACTTAAATTAAACCTAATTTTTATTTACAATTTTAATTAGGAAAATAAATAAAATAAATAATATTATTGTAAAAAGAAAAATTAAAAGGAATAAAAACATTGATTAAACCTATTTCTACATTTTTTTATTTTTTTATTATGAAAAGAATTAAAATCGCAACCTAATTTAAAACTAAATAATTTACATGCATTTATTTACAAGAAAATATTAAAATAAAAATATTTATTATATTTTTTTATCTTTATTTTCTTGTAAATAAATGCATGTAAATTATTTAGTTTTAAATTAGGTTGCGATTTTAATTCTTTTCATAATAAAAAAATAAAAAAATGTAGAAATAGGTTTAATCAATGTTTTTATTCCTTTTAATTTCTTTTTACAATAATATTATTTATTTTATTTATTTTCCTAATTAAAATTGTAAATAAAAATTAGGTTTAATTTAAGTTAAATTTAATGTTTCTTAAATAAATTAAAAGCCATTAGAATTAGGGTTTGCGTCTTATTTTAATTTTAATTAATTCTCTTTCTATATTAAATCATAAAACACTAAAAAACATCAAAAAAGAAAACAAATTCTTGCTTTCTTTTAATTTTAATTTTAATTCCTCATTAATTTTAATTTTTGCAAAAGGGTCCAACGCCCTCGTTTCGTTCTTAATTTCTTGTTTATTCGCATATTTATTTTGTGTCATTTAAATAATTATGTACCTCTCCCGAAGCCTTGTAAATTACTTCTCGCACTTTTACTTTCTTTATTTTTTTGTCAAATCGGGTTCTGGTTAATTTTGGCGATGTGGACCCGCGCCATTTGTAATAGCTTAGAATTTACTTTTCCGCAAATATTTTTAACTGTTAAACAAAGCATGCAAGAATGAATGGCCTTAAATAAAATCAAGCGTAGAACACCAATAACATGACAAGACAAATACAAATGAAAACGACACACAAATCGCACACACCACCCCTAGGGTACGCTTCACTGTTGCCTTGCCTCGAAAGGTGATCGTCGAGTAGAGGATGTCTTAGTAAGTCCTCATGATCCGGGAACCTGGCATGAGGGTAGCTTCTAAGGTGTCTTCCCATTGCTCTGGTGATCACCATGTCCCGAACCTCGAATTGACCCGAACACCTCCAACGGTGGTGCTACCTACCTCTCAATGGTGGGATGGCACTACTTTAAAAGGACATTTACACAGACGAATTCCTTAGGGTAGGTAGACGACTCTAGATACTTGCTCTAATTTCACAACAAATTAAAAATACTTTTCACACCGACACCTTTTCAAAAAGCTTTCGAAAGCAATTTTTCAAACACTCTTGAGGACCGATACAAGAGTCGAACTGGAATTTTCCAAGAAACTTTTTTTAAACCCACAGTTGAAAAGCAAACAAACCATTTTTGAAAACACAAGTGAGCAAGTATCTAAGAGCCCATGGATAACCATGGATGGAAAGGGTGCTAACACCTTCCCTTTCTATAATCTACCTCCCGAACCGAGAGCAATCTCTATAAGGAATTTTTCTGTGCTTTTGTCCTTTCCATTTGGAGAAAATAAAAGACGGTGGCGACTCTTGCTTCCGCGACATTTCGCGAACCAGCGTTAAACAGTCAGTTCCAGATCCACCGATCACAGAACTGGCGACTCTGCTGGGGACACCTTATAAAGTGGGGTGTACCTTAGGGCTAGTTTATAACTGTGTTTTCAATTGTTTTCCTTGTGTGCTTTAAAATTGTGGGTTGCTTGGGAGTTCTATAGATCCTAACCCGGATCTGGGGATACCTTCTTAGAAAGTAGCAACAAGGCTGTGAGGGAACTGTGTGGGGTATACCGACATGGTTGAAACAGTCTGCTACGTTGATGTGGCACTTTGGTGTGTACCGGTAACCCTTGAGTTCAGTCAAGGAGAGTACGGGGCCTCCGCGTGGTGTCGTGAAGCATCAACAGACCTTAGGAACCTTAATTGAACTATCTTGGCCTCTTTAGGGTAGTGAGATAACTGACTTTGGTGCAGTCCGAGGTTGGTTGATACTCGATACTACGCTCAATTGAGGGTTGCTTTCCTGGAATATTTCGGTCGCCAGTTCAGTGGCTAAATCGAAACGATGAACAATGAAAGCAATCCCGTGATATTGGGAACCTTAGAACCCGGTTACTTTGATTAGGACAGGTATGAACCCACCAACTTCAAGAGGGTACTACCCAGACCCCATGCTGGCCTTAAACCTTAAGGGCTTGTCTTGTGTGCCTTGTATGCCTTACATGTTTGTCTTTGTAAATATCTGTGGTGTGTTTAAACATAGCATCATGACATCATCCAGCATCATATGCATTGACTAACCATTTCAGGGGTTCGAATTTTCATCTTTGTTCTTATTTTGTAGGACATGGAAACTGTTCGTAGAAAGACAATTCAAGTCAGTCTTGTAAGGATCCCTCCTCAGCTTAAGGAGCTTATATCCAGGATTCCTGAGAACTCTTCATTCAGTGAAAGACATGGAAGCCTTATCAGCTTGGTCAATACCAACATTGAGGAAGATATGATAAAGGTCCTGTTCCAATTCTTTGACCATCTGCATCACTGTTTCACCTTCTTGGACTATCAGTTGGTACCTACATCGGAGGAGTTCTCCCGGCTCCTAAAGATCCCTATCCTTGATCAGCTACCCTTCAACGGTACAGAAAAGGAACCTAAGCTTGAAGAGATTGCTAAAGCCTTGCACCTACAGTCATCTGACCTCAAGGGACATTGGGAAGTTAGAAGTGGTATCAAAGGGTTCTTAGCCAGGTTTCTGTTTGAAAAGGCCCATGAATGTTGGAACTCCCTTGACTTGCAAGCTTTTGAAGAGGTTGTGGCCCTCCTTGTTTATGGTTTGGTGTTGTTCCCTAATCCATATCAGCTTATTGATATCAGTGCCGTCCAGATCTTTATGTCCAGGAATCTCATACCTACGTTGCTGGGGGACATCCTTCACTCATGTTACACTCGAACCATGAGAAAAAGAGGTGTCCTTATGTGTTGCACTCCTTTCCTGGGAAGGTGGTTTATTTCGCACCTTCCACAATCAGTCCTGAAGAATGAGCGGGGTTTGAGATGGTCACAACGGTTGATGACTCTTACACATGCAGATATACATTGGTGCCCTAGGTCCCGAGAAGAGGTCACTATCATTGATCGTTGCGGGGAGTACCCTAATGTTCCTTTACTTGGAATCAGAGGAGGTATTACTTATAGCCCATGCCTGGCTTGGAGACAGTTTGGTTATGCTCGGAGGGATGGTCCTCATGACATGTTAATTCCTGACATAGTTTTTGACTTCGACAATGATACTCAAGGACTTCGCCAGAGATTTATTAGAGCTTGGAGGATGCCGAGTAGGATAGACAGCAAGACACTGGGGCACAGGAACTCCATCCCATTGGAACCTTATCTCAAGTGGGTACGAGCCCGCTCCCAGAAGTTGGTGATGCCTTATCCTCACATGCTCCCAGTAATCAAGGAACCAGTCTTGGAAGGAGAAGTGTCCCACACTATTCAGCACCCTGATATGCCCACATCCTGGGAAGAGATGCAGAAGAGCTGGATCCAGCTTAAGGAAGAAAGGAATTCTCTTGAGACCAATCTACATGCCAGTGAAAAGAAGGTCTTGGAGCTCACCCGTCTGTTGCATGAGGAGAGGAATCTCAACACTTACATAGCTCCAAAGAGGATGCGCAGTGTATTCTGGGATTGATTTGATTTTTGTACTTTTGCCCATAAAGCTTTGATGTATTAAACAATGATTTCCTTAATGATAATGTGTGTTCCTTTTTGTCTACAACAAATTTGAACTTTCGAACCCTTGAATGCATTGCATAAACACATCTCATTCATCATGTGCATAGCAGGTTTTTCCTCTTTTCAGGTTGCTTACAGTTCTTCGCTGTTTATTTCAGCATCATGAATCACGAATCTTCATCAACTGAGACATCAATCAAGGCTCTTCAGGTGCAGAATGCACAATTCCAGGAACTAATCAAGGGCTTGGCTCAAGGCCAAGAAGAACTGAAGGCTATGCTCCTGAAGAAGGAGAAGAAGAAGAAGAGAAGGACTATTCTGTTCAACTCGGGCCGAAGGTTTGGTAATGCTCTGCAGCAAGAAGAGGCTGGTTCTTCTGTTGACAAGAATTCTCCGCAGGCAGAAACAAGGGTTCCTAGTCCGTTAGTCTCCGACAACGAGACAGATTTTGATGAAGAGCAGTACCCTCCTGCAGACGACAAATACAAGCAACTGGAGGATAGGTTGAAAGCTATGGAGGTTCAACAGGTACCTGGGCTGGATTTCGGAGATCTGGGTTTGTCAACTGGTGTGATCATCCCTCACAAGTTCAAAGCACCATCCTTCTCTAAGTATGACGGGGCGTCTTGTCCCAAGCTGCATTTAAGGTCCTATGTTCGGAAAATTCAGCCGTACTCTGCGGATAAGAATTTGTGGATCCACTTCTTCCAGGAGAGTCTTTCAGGGACTCATCTCGAATGGTTCTATCAGCTGGATGGGACCAAGGTTCGTAACTGGGAGGAGTTGGCTACTGCTTTCTACAAGCAGTATCAATATAATGCCGACCTTGCCCCCACACGTACCCAACTCCAGGGTATGTCGTTAGGTGCAAGCGAAGGTTTTAAGGAGTACGCTCAGAAGTGGAGAGACCTGGATGGCAGGGTGCAGCCTCCGTTGACTGATCGGGAGTTGGTAGACATGTTCTTGGGGACCCTATCTGGGCCATTTTTCAACCATCTCATTGGGAATTCTTCTGCTGGGTTCACTGATTTGATTCTGACTGAAGAGAGAATTGAAGCTGGGTTAAAGTCTGGTAAGATTGCGAAAGGTGTATCGTCTAGTTCGGAAAAGAAACCATTCAAGAAGGAGTCTAGTGCCGTATATGGTTCCCGGAAATCAGAGAGACCTGAGCGCCGCCAATCTGTTAGTGCAGTAATGATTGCTAAGCCTGCTGCCGCTCCTCGGCCGACCAATACTCAAAGGGCTGAAAGACCCCGGAGGGAGTTTACCCGGTTAAGCATGACCCTATCACAGATCCTGCCACAGTTGCTATCCACCAATTTGGTGACTGTCAGGGAGGCTCCGAATTTCCCCAATACTACATCTCCTAAGTACAACTCGAATGCTCGTTGTGCTTACCATTCAGATAGCCCGGGGCACTCCACTGATGACTGTTGGGCATTAAAGAACAAGCTGCAAGACCTTATTGACGCCCAAGAGGTACAGTTTGAGGCATCTGAGAAACCTAATGTAGTGACAGCTCCCCTGCCTGCTCATGGAGTTAATGCTATTGGGGATGAAGAGGAAGTTGATGAAGCTGAGTTTGATAGCTGGATCTACCCGGCAACCGACGGCGGACTTAACAATTGGAGTGCAAAAGACAATCTCCCTGTTTCTCTTGTTACTAAGTAATGAATTCCTATGTTTTGTTATTTTGTAATAAACAATGATAAACTTTATGGCCTGGTGTCTTACCCGAGGCACCGTGGTTCTATTTGTGAGGGCATACAAATTGTCATTTCATATATCATGAATGAAAATCTTGGACGTATTTTCGCATTGCAAATATTGTGCTCCTTTTCTGTCTTTCTTTCCTTTACATATATTTCAAAAACAGCTGTATTTACACACACACTCACTCATACAGGTTTCAATCCACTCTGGATCTCACTGATAACAACCTTGCTACCGCCAATTATGACTTCGAAAATCCGATCAACTTAGCTGAAGACGAAGGTGAAGATGATTGCGAAGTGCCTGGCGAGCTTGCAAGACTGTTACTTCAGGAAGAGCGGGCAATTCAACCCCATGAGGAGCCAGTGGAAACCATAAACTTGGGTACAGAGACAGACAGGAAAGAGGTAAAGATTGGCGCCAACCTAGAGCTCAGCGTGAAGCAACGGTTAACCAAAATGCTGCATGATTATATGGAGATCTTTGCCTGGTCCTACGAAGACATGCCCGGGTTGGATACCGATATTGTGGTCCATCACTTGCCAACTAGGGAAGACTGCCCTCCAGTTAAGCAAAAGGTCCGTCGGATGCGTCCAGAGATGTCCGAGAAGATTAAAGCCGAGGTCATGAAACAGTTTGATGTCGGGTTCCTTGCAGTGACTTCTTACCCTCAGTGGGTTGCTAATGTAGTGCCGGTACCTAAGAAGGACGGTAAGGTCAGAATGTGTGTCGACTACAGGGATCTAAACAGGGCCAGCCCCAAAGATGACTTCCCCTTACCTCACATTGATGTCCTTGTTGATAATACAGCTCAGCACAAGGTATTCTCTTTCATGGATGGCTTTTCAGGTTACAATCAGATCAAGATGGCACCTGAAGACATGGAAAAGACTACATTTGTTACACAGTGGGGCACCTTCTGTTACAAGGTTATGCCATTCGGGTTAAAGAACGCTGGGGCAACCTACCAATGTGCCATGGTTGCTTTATTTCATGATATGATCCATCATGAGATAGAAGTGTATGTGGACGACATGATCGCAAGGTCCCAGACTGAGGAAGAGCACCTAGATCATCTGCAAAAGCTGTTTGACCGGTTGAAACTGTACAAGCTGAGATTGAACCCGAACAAGTGCACCTTCGGGGTAAGATCTGGAAAATTACTCGGCTTCGTGGTCAGTGATAAAGGTATTCAAGTGGACCCTGCTAAGGTCAAAGCTATTCAAGAGATGCCAGTTCCTAAGACAGAGAAGGAAGTCAGAGGCTTTTTAGGACGCCTGAATTACATTGCTCGATTCATCTCACACCTGACTGCTACCTGTGAGCCAATCTTCAAGCTGCTGAAGAAAGATCAGGTAGTACGTTGGAACGATGAATGTCAGGCTGCTTTCGACAGAATCAAAGAGTATCTCCAAGAACCACCTATCCTTATGCCACCGGTTGAAGGGAGACCTCTGATACTATATCTGACAGTGCTGGACAATTCAATGGGGTGTGTGCTGGGGCAGCATGACGAGTCTGGCCGAAAAGAGCATGCCATTTATTACCTTAGCAAAAAGTTTACCGACTGTGAGACCCGATACTCATTGCTCGAGAAAACTTGCTGCGCTTTGGTATGGGCTGCTCGCCGGCTGAGACAGTATATGCTGACTCACACTACTTTGTTGATCTCAAAGATGGATCCTATAAAGTACATATTCGAAAAGCCTGCTCTGTCTGGGAGAATTGCAAGATGGCAAATGATCTTGACGGAATACGACATTCAGTATACAACCCAGAAAGCCATAAAGGGAAGTGTATTGGCAGACCACTTGGCACATCAGGCCGTAGATGATTATCAGTCAATGAACTTCGAGTTTCCGGATGAAAGCATCATGATAGTGACTGACTGTGAAGTACCTGGACCGGATGAAGGACCTGAACCAGGATCCCGATGGTCTATGCACTTTGACAGAGCCTCCAATGCTTTGGGTAACGGTATCGGCGCCATTATCATATCACCTCAAGGTACTCATACTCCACTCACTGCCCGGCTATGTTTCAACTGTACCAACAACATGGCGGAGTATGAGGCGTGCATCATGGGTCTTCAAGCTGCGATCGACCTAAGGATCAAATTTCTAAGTGTCTTCGGAGATTCCGCTCTTGTGATCAATCAGATCAAAGGAGAGTGGGATACGAAACATCCAAACTTGATTCCTTACAGAGAATGTGTGTTGACCCTGATCCCCCACTTCACAGAGATAACCTTTGAGCACTTTCCAAGAGAAGAAAATCAGTTAGCGGACGCGTTAGCTACAATGTCTTCAATGTTCAAAGTCAAATGGGACAATGAGCCTCCCCGGATCATCATCTGGAAACTGGACGAACTGGCATACTGTTGTGATCTTGAAACTGAATTGGTGACTGAGAAGCCTTGATACCATGAGGTAAAGAGATATCTGGAAGCTCAAGAATACCCTGAAGGTGCATCTGTCAACGATAAGAAGTTCCTGAGAAGGTTCGCAGCCAAGTTCTTCCTTAGCAACGGCATCTTGTATAAGCGAAACCATGATTCAACCTTACTGCATTGTGTGGACAAGACTGAAGCAGAAAGGATCATGGAAGAGCTACATGAAGGGACCTTTGGTACACATTCCAGTGGACACACTATGGCTAAGAAAATCCTACGGGCAGGATATTACTGGTCCACAATGGAAGCTGATTGCTACCAACATTCCAGGACATGCCATAAGTGTCAGATTTATGCAGACAAGGTGCACGTTCCTCCGGTTCCCCTGAATGTTCTGACTGCGCCTTGGCCGTTTGCAATGTGGGGCATAGACATGATCGGCGAGATTAAACCTACGGCTTCCAATGGACATCGCTTCATCCTAGTGGCGATTGATTATTTTACGAAGTGGGTCGAAGCAGCATCCTATGCTACGGTAACCAAGACTGTTGTGGCACGGTTCATTCGGCACAACCTGATCTGTCGGTACGGTGTCCCTGAGCGGATTATTACAGACAACGGTACCAATCTGAACAATAAGATGATCGCTGAGCTCTGCGAGCAATTCAAGATACAGCACCACAATTCTTCTCCTTACAGACCGAAGATGAATGGGGCTGTTGAAGCAGCAAATAAGAACATCAAGAAGATTGTGCAGAAGATGACAGTGACTTACAAAGATTGGCACGAGATGTTACTGTTCGCTCTACATGGGTACCGTACCTCAGCTAGGACGTCAACCGGGGCAACTCCTTTCTCTCTGGTTTATGGCATGGAGGCAGTCTTACCGATCGAAGTACAAATTCCCTCTCTCCGGATAATGAAGGATGCAAATCTGAACGAAGATGATTGGATCCAGACACGACTTGATCAACTCAACCTCATTGATGAAAAGAGACTTGCTGCTATCTGCCATGGTCAGACGTATCAGAAACGGATGATCAGGGCATTTAACAAAAAGGTCAGACCTCAGGAATATCGAGTTGGGGATCTGGTAATCAAGAGAATCATCCTTCCTCAGAGTGATCCAAGGGGCAAATGGACCCCTACGTACGAAGGGCCATTTGTGGTTAAGCATGTGTTCTCAGGAGGAGCAATGATATTAACCAATATGGATGGTGACGACCTTCCTCACCCCGCCAATGCAGACATAGTAAAAAAATACTACGCATGAAAAAAAGACCCGCTAGGCTGACATGCCTAGGCAAAAATTAGGGCTTCCCGTCGAACCAAAAGGGTTCGGGCAAAATGAAGGGATGAAAATGAAAAAATCTGTACACCCGGCAAGTCGAAAACCTGAAAAGGCGGCTTGGGCAAAAATGGGTATCCCGGTGGACTGAAAACCCGAAAGGGCAGTCCAGGCAAAAATTAGGGATAAAAGCGTAATACTATGGCTCATTGGATCACTTTGCATCCAGAATCCGGTATCTACATCAAGTTCAGACGGCATCGATCAGTCAGCTTCACCTTCAACCAAGGTCATCAAGTGATGAGACGCTCGGAGTTATAAAGGCAATAGCAGAGTTGAAACCCAGTGGGATCATTCACTTCACACAGCTGTTTTATTTTCTTTTGTACAAAACTTGTATAAACTCTTTTGTTCGGCGGCGTTCTCTTACTAGGACGTCAGCCTCTTGTACACAAAACGCCTATTCACAGGCCATTCAGAATCAATACAAATATATTTTCAGTTAAACGTGCCAAGTGTTTTTCTTTTTCTGTTTTGTTTTGCGAAAAACGTCCAAGGTTCAATTTGTGATATATGCATTGACAATAATTTGCTAACTCATAAATGTTTGCATACGAAACAAAGGATTTTATTACAGGTAACACTAGAAACAGGGGCAATAAAGAGTTGTCTAAGCAGTCTAATTGCTATATCCTCCAAGGTACCAAGGTAGGTTCAGCTAAAGAACATAACCGGTACATCTTAATTCCCCAGAGAGTAAATCAGCAACTAGTACGTTCTTCTCCAAGCAAAGTTATCAAATCTCAAGGAAGTTGGGTATCCTCCAGCAGATATCAACATTCCCCAACAGCAATACATATATTCTTAACAAGCATCCCCGTCAGTCTTGGTCTAAAGATTGTTCCCCGGCGGTATCTCAATATTCAAAGGAATCACTTCCCCAGCATATCAAAACTTCCCCAGAAAAGTCCAATCCGGTTTCCCCAGGAAATTTGAGGAATTCATACCCCCAAGCAGCAAGCTTATTCCTAGTAGATTCTGGAAGCTTATCCTCGCAAAGCACGAACGCGTCGCCCGGCTTTATTCAAAGAGTTATTTTCTTAACAGGATATAACTGGGTTATCCTCAGCCAAAAGCCACGGAAAGAGCGTCGTCGACATAGTCTCCTTATCCCCAGCGAAGTCTATCAACACTTCCAGCACAACAAGGGTATCCCCAGCAAAATATTCAGCAAGGCATCCCTCTTCCCACAGAGTATTGCTTCCCAGCATGGTCGCTAGAGTATCTTTTTCTCCCCGCAGAATCTTCCATTTGCCAAGTTTATTCCGCAACGGAGTCATCTTCTCCTACCGGTATTCTTGCAGTTATCATCCCCAGCGGAAGCGAAAGCTTATTCTTCAATATCAGCCCAGGATATGACTTCCCGGCACCCGTCAAGGATCTATTGTCCTAGACGAAAACATACATACAAAAACATCACATACATCATTATAGCATGCATAGACGCATTATATCATACGAATCTCATTTATGTTGAGAACATCATTGCTTAATCCATATCATGCATTGCATATGACTGACCTTTACCTTTCAGGAAAGATGCAGTTAAATTCTCAAAACATATTCCAAAGCCTTCTCTAGTCCAGCTAAATCGACTCCCAACAGATTTTTCTGATAAAGACTCAGTAGAAGTCTCCTAACAGTTCCCTCTCCGACGGTGAGTGAGGCGATCATTCCTTTTCAAACGGTTCCCTCTCCAACGGTGAGTGAGGTGGTAAGTCCTTTTCAGATGTTTCCCTCTCCGACGGTGAGTGAGGTGATAGTCTCCTATGGTTCCCTCTCCGACGGTGAGTGAGGTGGTAAGTCCTTTTCAGATGTTTCCCTCTCCGACGGTGAGTGAGGTGATAGTCTCCTATGGTTCCCTCTCCGACGGTGAGTGAGGTGGTAAGTCCTTTTCAGATGTTTCCCTCTCCGACGGTGAGTGTGAGGTGATAGTCTACTATGGTTCCCTCTCCAACGGTGAGTGAGGTGGTAAGTCCTTTTCAGATGTTTCCCTCTCCGACGGTGAGTGTGAGGTGATAGTCTACTATGGTTCCCTCTCCGACGGTGAGTGAGGTGGTAAGTCCTTTTCAGATGTTTCCCTCTCCGACGGTGAGTGTGAGGTGATAGTCTACTATGGTTCCCTCTCCGACGGTGAGTGAGGTGGTAAGTCCTTTTCAGATGTTTCCCTCTCTGACGGTGAGTGTGAGGTGATAGTCTACTATGGTTCCCTCTCCGACGGTGAGTGAGGTGGTAAGTCCTTTTCAGATGTTTCCCTCTCCGACGGTGAGTGAGGTGATAGTCTCCTATGGTTCCCTCTCCGACGGTGAGTGAGGTGGTAAGTCCTTTTCAGATGTTTCCCTCTCCGACGGTGAGTGTGAGGTGATAGTCTACTATGGTTCCCTCTCCGACGGTGAGTGAGGTGGTAAGTCCTTTTCAGATGTTTCCCTCTCCGACGGTGAGTGTGAGGTGATAGTCTACTATGGTTCCCTCCCCGACGGTGCGTGAGGTGATAAGTCCTTTTCCTATGTTTCCCTCTCCGACGGTGAGTGAGGTGATAGTCTCCTATGGTTCCCTCTCCGACGGTGAGTGAGGTGGTAAGTCCTTTTCCTATGTTTCCCTCTCCGACGGTGAGTGAGGTGATAGTCTCCTATGGTTCCCTCTCCGACGGTGAGTGAGGTGGTAAGTCCTTTTCAGATGGTTCCCTCTCCGACGGTGAGTGAGGTGATTCCCTTCCAGATTATAATGACCTATGTTTCCCTCTCCGACGGTGAGTGAGGTGATAATTCCTTTCAGATTATAATTGTCTATGGTTCTCTTCCCGATACTGCGAAGACGGTAATTCCCACTAAGATTATCTCAACGAGCATTGTTGAAGTTAAAGTCGCCCAAGGTTTTCTTACCGTTCATGCTAAGGTAGTAACCATCCCTGGTTCATTCATCATCTTGTGAAGCTTCAGATTCAGCTCCTGTAACCAGTCAGGACACATCTATGCCAAGCATCTAAAATCAGCTCCTGCAACGTGTCAGGTACTCATTGTTTCTTTTGCAGGTATGCAGGTTCTCGATAAGGAATCTCTTACGCGATCAACATCCAGATGGAATCTATAAGCCCATCATCTTATTCATCGACCTCTAAATGGCATCTATAAGCCCATGCCACCATACTGCTACTATGTGAGCGCAAATTTCTGGGCACTCTAGTGTTCAATCATCTTCCACCTTCAGATTACGAAAGGCACGTCAGCCAATCTGCATCCTCAGGTCTAAGAAGATTGAACAGGGGAAACTGTTGTACCCCAAAATTTGCCCTCCCATATTCTTCAAGAAATTTCCAAATCAAAGCTGCAAAATTCCCCAAGGGTTGCACAGTGCAAAGATCTCCTATACAGTCAAAACTAGGGTTTGTGTTCTGATCAAGAAAAGGAAGTTTTCAAAGGTCCAATCAAATCTCATATGCCTACAAATATGGTCAAGCATCCTCATATCAAGTTTCAAGGCATTCAGCTCAAAATTGCACAGTCAAAAACCCTAATTGCACTACAGTCAACTGTAGGGGCAAAATGGTCATTTGACAGTCAAAAGTTCAAATTTTTGGTCAACATCTCATTTTGAAGCCACAAACATCATTTGATCAATGCTTGATCATGATTCTCAAAATTTGGCTCAGAAATCATCAAGATGCAAAAGTTTCCTTATTTGGACAGCTGAAAAAGTCAACTGAAATTGACCAGGGCATAACTTTCACATGGATTATCAGAAAAATTCCATCCAAAGCTCATTTTTAAGAGAAAGACATTTCCTACAACTCATCTTCATACTTCAAGTCCAAGAAATTCTCTCACAAAAAGTTATCAATTTCAACATTATAGGTCATTTTCAAAAGTCAACAAAAAGGGACTTTAAGTCAAAGGCCATAACTTGAGATTGGTAAATCCAAATGACATGGGACCAAAGTCATTGGTTAGAGGACTCAAAGACCTTTCCAAAATGTCCAAGAACATGAGAAAAGCTTAAAAATTGAGCAAGTTATACCTTGTGGAAGTTGGGAAATTTTTGGATATTTTGAAAAGTCAACATTACTCCAAATGACCTAAAATTGCTAATGGGCCCATTTCTCTTCCACAAATCATCATCCATGGCATGTGCACGACCACTTGGCCCAAAGGGAAGTATTTTCTCATTTTTTATTTATTTATTTGAATTTTTATTTATATTAATTCATTTAAATCATTTAAATATATGAAAAATATTTAACTTAACCTAACCAATCTTTTTATACATGTTTTAGCCTCAAGATTTCGTGCATATGCAATTATGGAAAGATTTGGGTTGATTGGCTTGATTGAGAACAAAGAACACATGGAAAAAGATATGAAAAAATCTTAACAAATCAAATTTTCAAAAACAATGAATGCCATGGATTTGATTGGTTTTTCTTGACCTAATGCACTCACTACATATGCTAGAACACAACCCTAATCAGGATGGACACAAAGCTGCGCAAAAGAACACAAATCAAACTTGAATTTTTTCTCTAAAAACTCAAATCTGAAAAACACTTTTTAGGTGGATTCAAGGCACGAAACTTGTTTCAATAGCTTCCTCAAGGTCCCCTGAACGATTCCCAATCAAGAAGACTCATCAGAACCTCAAGGATTGGTAACACGAGTGCAGACTGTATCAAATAAATTTCATAATCGTACATCCCATTCCATGCATTATTTGTGAAATTTAATTATTGATTCATGTTGGTTATTTGATTCTGAAGCTAACCCATGTATTTGATTGTGTTTTTGGGCTGTATACACGATTTCGCCATTATCAATTCTTAGGGTTTACAGGACCTTAATTTGGGGATTTTGAAACGAGGAAAAATTAGCCCTCAAGACCCATACCGTTCAAATCAGTGCCCCTGGACGAACAAGAACCAACCCTCGCGCTCAATTTATGAGTGACTGAGGGCTATTCGCTATTTTTTCATATGTTACTTTCAGCAACGCGTGAAAACCGTTGCTTAATATGTTGTTGTTTCAGGAAAAATAAAACATGAGGAAGAAGATGGTGTGGTGGCAAGACGTGATACGCTGGTTTGAAATTCGCGCGCTTTAATCCACTAACGCGTAGTTTCACATTATATTAATTGTTGTTTATTTATTTAACAAACGCGTTGTAATGGCTCAGTGGTAGGTGTACACGTTTGCAATGTCCATGACCTGGGTTCGAGCCCCAGGTCTACGTTAATTTCCATATTATTTTGCAAAACGTATTCCTATGCAGTTTCAAAGGTGGAGCGCACCATACATCCTCCAGATCAGAGCGTCCACGTGCCCAGCTTCAACAATCACAAGGCTGAGAATTGAGGAACATAGTGGATCCCAGTCAACGCGCAGCACGCTACTCAAAAAAGTCCACAAGGCCATGCTCAAGTGGGCCAGATTACTGAATCCATACCTCCTAATTTGGGACTACCACCCCCCTGGTTTGCAATTTTCCTTATATTTTATTTTTTCAATTATTATTTTATTCTCTTTTTTGTTTTGATTTAATTAATTGTTTCTACAAAATATAAAAATACAAAATATCATAAAAAAGTCAGAAAAGATAAAAAAATATAATAAATATTTTTATTTTAATATTTTCTTGTAAATAAATGCATGTAAATTATTTAGTTTTAAATTAGGTTGCGATTTTAATTCTTTTCATAATAAAAAAATAAAAAAATGTAGAAATAGGTTTAATCAATGTTTTTATTCCTTTTAATTTTTCTTTTTACAATAATATTATTTATTTTATTTATTTTCCTAATTAAAATTGTAAATAAAAATTAGGTTTAATTTAAGTTAAATTTAATGTTTCTTAAATAAATTAAAAGCCATTAGAATTAGGGTTTGCGTCTTATTTTAATTTTAATTAATTCTCTTTCTATATTAAATCATAAAACACTAAAAAACATTAAAAAAAAACAAATTCTTGCTTTCTTTTAATTTTAATTTTAATTCCTCATTAATTTTAATTTTTGCAAAAGGGTCCAACGCCCTCGTTTCGTTCTTAATTTCTTGTTTATTCGCATATTTATTTTGTGTCATTTAAATAATTATGTACCTCTCCCGAAGCCTTGTAAATTACTTCTCGCACTTTTACTTTCTTTATTTTTCTGTCAAATCGGGTTCTGGTTAATTTTGGCGATGTGGACCCGCGCCATTTGTAATAGCTTAGAATTTACTTTTCCAGATCCACCGATCCCCAGCAGAGTCGCCATCGCTGGGGATCTGGAAAAGTAAATTCTAAGCTATTACAAATGGCGCGGGTCCACATCGCCAAAATTAACCAGAACCCGATTTGACAAAAAAATAAAGAAAGTAAAAGTGCGAGAAGTAATTTACAAGGCTTCGGGAGAGGTACATAATTATTTAAATGACACAAAATAAATATGCGAATAAACAAGAAATTAAGAACGAAACGAGGGCGTTGGACCCTTTTGCAAAAATTAAAATTAATGAGGAATTAAAATTAAAATTAAAAGAAAGCAAGAATTTGTTTTTTTTTAATGTTTTTTAGTGTTTTATGATTTAATATAGAAAGAGAATTAATTAAAATTAAAATAAGACGCAAACCCTAATTCTAATGGCTTTTAATTTATTTAAGAAACATTAAATTTAACTTAAATTAAACCTAATTTTTATTTACAATTTTAATTAGGAAAATAAATAAAATAAATAATATTATTGTAAAAAGAAAAATTAAAAGGAATAAAAACATTGATTAAACCTATTTCTAAATTTTTTTATTTTTTTATTATGAAAAGAATTAAAATCGCAACCTAATTTAAAACTAAATAATTTACATGCATTTATTTACAAGAAAATATTAAAATAAAAATATTTATTATATTTTTTTATCTTTTCTGACTTTTTTATGATATTTTGTATTTTTATATTTTGTAGAAACAATTAATTAAATCAAAACAAAAAAGAGAATAAAATAATAATTGAAAAAATAAAATATAAGGAAAATTGCAAACCAGGGGGGTGGTAGTCCCAAATTAGGAGGTATGGATTCAGTAATCTGGCCCACTTGAGCATGGCCTTGTGGACTTTTTTGAGTAGCGTGCTGCGCGTTGACTGGGATCCACTATGTTCCTCAATTCTCAGCCTTGTGATTGTTGAAGCTGGGCACGTGGACGCTCTGATCTGGAGGATGTATGGTGCGCTCCACCTTTGAAACTGCATAGGAATACGTTTTGCAAAATAATATGGAAATTAACGTAGACCTGGGGCTCGAACCCAGGTCATGGACATTGCAAACGTGTACACCTACCACTGAGCCATTACAACGCGTTTGTTAAATAAATAAACAACAATTAATATAATGTGAAACTACGCGTTAGTGGATTAAAGCGCGCGAATTTCAAACCAGCGTATCACGTCTTGCCACCACACCATCTTCTTCCTCATGTTTTATTTTTCCTGAAACAACAACATATTAAGCAACGGTTTTCACGCGTTGCTGAAAGTAACATATGAAAAAATAGCGAATAGCCCTCAGTCACTCATAAATTGAGCGCGAGGGTTGGTTCTTGTTCGTCCAGGGGCACTGATTTGAACGGTATGGGTCTTGAGGGCTAATTTTTCCTCGTTTCAAAATCCCCAAATTAAGGTCCTGTAAACCCTAAGAATTGATAATGGCGAAATCGTGTATACAGCCCAAAAACACAATCAAATACATGGGTTAGCTTCAGAATCAAATAACCAACATGAATCAATAATTAAATTTCACAAATAATGCATGGAATGGGATGTACGATTATGAAATTTATTTGATACAGTCTGCACTCGTGTTACCAATCCTTGAGGTTCTGGTGAGTCTTCTTGATTGGGAATCGTTCAGGGGACCTTGAGGAAGCTATTGAAACAAGTTTCGTGCCTTGAATCCACCTAAAAAGTGTTTTTCAGATTTGAGTTTTTAGAGAAAAAATTCAAGTTTGATTTGTGTTCTTTTGCGCAGCTTTGTGTCCATCCTGATTAGGGTTGTGTTCTAGCATATGTAGTGAGTGCATTAGGTCAAGAAAAACCAATCAAATCCATGGCATTCATTGTTTTTGAAAATTTGATTTGTTAAGATTTTTTCATATCTTTTTCCATATGTTCTTTGTTCTCAATCAAGCCAATCAACCCAAATCTTTCCATAATTGCATATGCACGAAATCTTGAGGCTAAAACATGTATAAAAAGATTGGTTAGGTTAAGTTAAATATTTTTCATATATTTAAATGATTTAAATGAATTAATATAAACAAAAATTCAAATAAATAAATAAAAAATGAGAAAATACTTCCCTTTGGGTCAAGTGGTCGTGCACATGCCATGGATGATGATTTGTGGAAGAGAAATGGGCCCATTAGCAATTTTAGGTCATTTGGAGTAATGTTGACTTTTCAAAATATCCAAAAATTTCCCAACTTCCACAAGGCATAACTTGCTCAATTTTTAAGCTTTTCTCATGTTCTTGGACATTTTGGAAAGGTATTTGAGTCCTCTAACCAATGCCTTTGGTCCCATGTCATTTTGATTTACCAATCTCAAGTTATGGCCTTTGACTTAAAGTCCCTTTTTGTTGACTTTTGAAAATGACCTATAATGTTGAAATTGATAACTTTTTGTGAGAGCATTTCTTGGACTTGAAGTATTAAGATGAGTTGTAGGAAATGTCTTTCTCTTCAAAATGAGCTTTGGATGGAATTTTTCTGATAATCCATGTGAAAGTTATGCCCTGGTCAATTTCAGTTGACTTTTTCAGCTGTCCAAATAAGGAAACTTTTGCATC
This sequence comes from Vicia faba, assembly GCA_948472305.1. Classification (NCBI taxonomy): domain Eukaryota; kingdom Viridiplantae; phylum Streptophyta; class Magnoliopsida; order Fabales; family Fabaceae; genus Vicia; species Vicia faba. Next base: position 185,761,095 of record OX451738.1, on the reverse strand, counting down.
TTGATGATTTCTGAGCCAAATTTTGAGAATCATGATCAAGCATTGATCAAATGATGTTTGTGGCTTCAAAATGAGATGTTGACCAAAAATTTGAACTTTTAACTGTCAAATGACCATTTTGCCCCTACAGTTGACTGTAGTGCAATTAGGGTTTTTGACTGTGCAATTTTGAGCTGAATGCCTTGAAACTTGATATGAGGATGCTTGACCATATTTGTAGGCATATGAGATTTGATTGGACCTTTGAAAACTTCCTTTTCTTGATCAGAACACAAACCCTAGTTTTGACTGTATAGGAGATCTTTGCACTGTGCAACCCTTGGGGAATTTTGCAGCTTTGATTTGGCAATTTCTTGAAGAATATGGGAGGGCAAATTTTGGGGTACAACAGGTTCACTCTTGCATAAGTATGTGAAGCAAATTAGGTCAAAATAAAGCCCATGAATCCATGAATTGATGACTTGAATCTTTGATTGCTAATCATATCTTTTTTCAATCTTTTTCCATGGAAACTTTGCCAATTATAGAAGATCTTGTCTTGTTGATTGATGCACGAAATCCTTAGCATGTGTGGAGTATATTTGCTGCATAAAAAGATTTGACAACCATTATTTGATATTTTTCTACAATTAAAACTAATTAAATGAATTAATAAGAATAAAAATTCAATTAATTAAAAATAAGAAAATAAATCATTTTGAGCTCAATGGGTCGTGCATAGGCTTTGGGTAATGATTCAAGGAAGAATTTGAGGCCCATTAGCAAATTTGAAGTGTTTTAGGCAAAGTTGACTTTTGAAAATTCCCAAAAAATTTCCAACTTCTCCAATGCATATCTTGCTCAATTTTGAAGCTATGAACATGTTCTTGGACATTTTGGAAAGGTCTTGAAGTCCTCTAACCAATTCCTTTTGTCCCATGTCATTTTGATTTACCAATCTCAAGTTATGGTCTTTGACTTAAACTGCCTTTTTGTTGACTTTTGAAAATGACCTATAATGTTGAAATTGATAACTTTTTGTGAGAGCATTTCTTGGACTTGGAGTGTGAAGATGAGTTGTAGGAAATGTAATCTCCTTAAAAATGAGCATTGGATGGGATTTTTATGATGAACCATGAAGAAGTTATGCCTTGGTCAATTTGCAGTTGACTTTTCAACTGTCCAAAAATAGAAACTTTTGCATCTTGAGACTTTTTGAGCCATGCTTTGAGAATCATGATCAAGAATTGATCAAATGATGATTGTGGCTTCAAAATAAGATGTTGACCAAAAAATTTGACTTTTGACTGTCAAATGACCATTTTGCCCCTACAGTTGACTGTGAAGCAATTAGGGTTTTTGACTGTGCAATTTGATGCTGTGAGTCTTGAAACTTGACATATGGATGCTTGACAATGTATGTAGGCATATGGGACTTGATTGGACCTTTGAAAACCTCAATTTCTTTGCAAGAACCAAAACCCTAATTTTGACTGTGTTAGGAGGCAATTGGACTGTGCAATCCTTGAGAGATTTTGAACCATGATCTTGGCAAATCTTGAAGGATATGGGAGGGAAAATTTTTGGGTACAACAGTTTCTCCTGTTCAATCTTCTTAGACCTGAGGATGTAGATTGGCTGGCGTGCCTTTCGTAGTCCGAAGGTGGAAGATGATTGAACACTAGAGTGCCCAGAAATTTGCACTCGCATAGTAGAATGTCAGCGGTGTGACGGCGGGAATGGGCTTACAGATGCCATTTAGAGACTGATGGATAGGAGGATGGGCTTATAGATGCCATCTGGAGGTTGTCTGTTGAATTATAATTTTTGTGAGTTGAAAGAGGGAACCTGTGTAGGGTTGCCTGATGATGAGCTCGTGTAAAACTGCATCTTTGAAAGAAGGAAACCTGTGTAGGGTTGACTGACGATGAGTCCGTGTAAAGCTGCATCTTTGAAGGAAGGAAACCTGTGACGAGTCCGTGTAAAACTACGTCTGGAGTTTGAGAAGGGAACCTGTGTAGGGTTTACTGATGACGAGTCCGTGTAAAATTACGTCTGGAGTTTGAGGAGGGAACTTGTGTGGGGTTACTTTGATGATGAGCCCGTGTAAAACTGCATCCTGGAAGAAGTAAAACCTGGGTAGGGTTTCTGATGACGAGTCCATGTAAAACTGCATCTTTGGAAAGAGAGAACCTGTGTAGGGTTTCTTTGACGACGAGCCCGTGTAAAACTACGTCCGGAGAGAGAGAACCTGTGTAGGGTTTCTTTGGCGATGAGCCCGTGTAAAACTACGTTTGGAGAGAGAGAACCTGTGTAGGGTTTCTTTGGGATAAGTTCGTGTAAAACTTCTGGAGGAACCGGGGTAAGGTTACTTCGGGATAAGTCCATGTAAGACTTCTGGAGGAACCGGGGTAAGGTTACTGCAGGATAAGTTCGTGTAAAACTTCTGGATGAACCAGGGTAAGGTCATCTTGAGATAAATCCGTGTAAGACTTCTTGATGAACCGGGGTAAGGTCATCTTGAGATAAGTCCGTGTAAGACTTCTTGATGAACCGGGGTAAGGTCATCTTGAGATAAGTCCGTGTAAGACTTCTTCTGAAATAAAAGGAACCGGTGTAGGGTTACTTTGGTGATAAGTCCGTGTAAGACTTCTTCTGAAAATTGAGAAGGAACCGGTGTAGGGTTGCCGGATGATGAGTTCGTGTAAAACTACATCTGAGGTTGAGAAGGAACCTGTGTAGGGTTGCCTGTTGATGAGCCCGTGTAAGACTTCTTTTGAAAGAAAAGGAACCGGTGTAGGGTTGCCCGAGGATGATCAAGTAGATAATTGTCCTGTTTGGTTTCGGATATTAACCCACGATCAGTCGTCTACAGAATTTTCCTGGCTTGTTACCGGTGTTGATCTGGAACTGTAAAGGTAGATGGTAATCATCTTTTGATTGACTTTTTCCTGAAAAGGCAAAGTATTAGTTGTATGCAATTTCATGATGCATGAACTGCATGATATTAAGATGTTCTCAAGACTAAATGAGATTTTTGGTGTATGATGCGTATATGCATGCTATAATGTATGAAGATATGATGTTCATGAATGTATTTTTGTCTAGGAAAGTAAATCCTTGACGGGTGCCAGGAAGTTAACTCCTGGGTTGATGTTGAGGAGTAGTGTTCTGTTTCCGCTGGGGGTAATGATTGCAAGAATACCGGTAGGAGAAGATGGCTCCGTTGGGGAATAAACTTGGCGAATAGACTACTCTGCGGGGAGTGAACTCTGTGGGGAAAGAGGCACTTTGCTGAGATGTTGATGATAACTCTGCTGGGGATACCATCGATAAGCTTTGTTGAGGGAATTGATGAACTCCGCTGGGGATAGGAAGACTTCGCCGGGGACGATCTTTCTGTGGCAATCGGCTGAGGATAACCCAGTTATAAGCTCTGGTGAGGAATAACTTTTGAATAAAGCCGGGGAGCATTCGGACTCTGCAGGCGATAAGCTTCCAGAATCTACTGGGGATAAGCTTCCTACTGGGGAGATTTTGGACTGCACTGGGGAATGGATCCACTGGGGTGTCTGGTATTCCGCCGGGGAACAATCTTAGATTAAGACTGTCGGGGATGCTTGCTTAGGAACATATGTACTCCACTGGGGAATGTTGAGATCTTCTGGGGATACCCAACTTCCTTAAGGCTGACAGTAGACTAACTCTGCTTGGGGAGAGCGTTGCTGAATTGCTAGGGATACTGTGCCTTTTCGGGGTTGATGGGAGACCAACTCTGCTTGGAGGGAGTATTGCTGATTCTTATCCTTACTCTGCGGGGAGTGGAGGTATATTGGTTACGTTCTTCAGCTGAAACTACCTTAGTACCTTGGGGGACAGAGCAACTAGATCGTTCAGACAACTCATTATTGCCCCTGTTTCTGTGGGAGAAGATACATGTGGAGGTGTTGGATTGACGAATATTCTTCTGGTAGGCAAGTGACGAGATGCAGGGACATAGTCGTACGCTCTTGATCCCTAACTTTTGCCTGGACCGCCCTTTCGGGTTTTTCAGTCCACCGGGATACCCATTTTTGCCCAAGCCGCCTTTTCAGGTTTTCGACTTGCCGGGTGTACAGATTTTTTCATTTCATCCCTTATTTTTGCCCGAACCCTTTTGGTTCGCCAGGAAGCCCTTATTTTTGCCTAGGTGTGTCAACCTAGCGGGTCTTTGATTTTGCATAGTATTTTTTCGACTATGTCCACGCTCTCAAAATGTAGGGAGATGCCCCTGTTGTTGTGTTGCCATGCGACCAGAAGATCTTCGTTTGATCGTCCAATGCCCCAAGTGATCCAGATGGAGATTTGCCCCAAATTGGTTGGCCTTTTGAGAGATTCTCCGAATCTTGACTAGACTGCCCCAGATGATGGACCATGATCATGCCATGCCCCTGCTTGGAGGTGCTTTTTGTTCACTAGATATTCTTCGTGCGAATTTCTCTGCTGTTCGAACAAAAACGTCATATGCAAACAAAGTTATGTTAAAAATACAAAGCTTATGTCTGTCTTGAAGTTTTTGAGAAAATGCATTTTTTCATAAAAACAAGTGAATTTTTGTAAACTGTGATGTCAACTCGTCATTTTACCGCAAGTCTTAAGGAGTCAGGATACCTTTCGTAACAATATGCTTTCGAACTAACCCATGCTTCAGCTAGGACTTTTGAGGGTTATAATGTGGCCTGGTTCACGATTTAAGAAACAAAGGATAAGGCTCAAAATGTATTTGTACCCACCCGCTCTTCGTGATGTTCTTCAAACCTAAACTCAGTTGACCGTGCGTTAGACCTTGTTTGAGTCTTTGTCCTGATATTCAGGTGATGGTTTGGACATTGACAATTTATTTTGAATAGGCAGTCATTTCTTTTTTCGTCGAGGGTTTGTATGACCTCTTTCTTTTTTGATTTTGTTATCCCTGTTTTTGCCTGAACTGTTCTTTTGTGATTTTACAGTCAGCGGAGTGCCCCAGTTTTTGTAAGTCTCCTTCATAGGTTTTGACTTATGGGCTTTTATTTTGATAGATAACGACTTCCTGTCTTTATGATTGTTCGGAATCATCACTGTCTTTTGCTTTGTAAGGACTTCTTTGATGCCATTTGTTGTGCACTTGGATCAACTGAGAGAACTACCCTGCCCCAGGTTATGATTAAGGGTTTTAATTTTCAAAAAGAAAAACTCCAACTTCTTTGGCTCAAAGGGGTTGACGAGGGATTATCTTCCTTATAACTCCAGTGTTTAGGAATTGAAACAATGTCTGTACCTCATCAGCGGGGTCTGCTCAAAAGCATACTGTAAGGATCGCGGTATTGTTTTCGTCATCCTCCCTCAAGAGGCTTAGAATTTTAAAAGCGAGCGTTGAACATCAAAAATAAAAGCAATTTTGAATATAATGAACACAATTACTTCAAAACAGACACGTAGAATGCATTAATGAAATAACCAAGTTCGACATGAAATAAAATGTTTGAACAATAAAAAAAAATTACAACTTGAACATTCGAATGAACACAAATATTCCAATCCTAGCCATGTTTTGTCAAGGGAGCGGTGGTCACATTGGGAGTCTCAGCAGGCTCGAATTCGATCTCCTTAGCGTCGATCATATTCTGGATCTTGTACTTCAGCGCCCAACAATCCTCAGTATCGTGCCCCGGACTATCGAAATGATAAGCACACCTCGCTTCTGGGTTGTAGTTTGGAGAGGAGGTCTTGGGATTTGCAGGAGGGTTGATCACCGCAATCAGATTCATTTTCAACATGTGCTGCAATGCTTGTGACAATGGCATGTTGATGTTGGTGAATTGTCTTTTAGGCTCGTCCGACCTTCGCTGATTTCCCTTTTGTGGTTGGCGGCGTGGTGCAGAACCAGAGATCATGACTGCCCCTGCATGTTGGTCATGACGACTCTTTTGACTGTATGCAGCATTAGACTCTTTCTTCCCCATGTAAGGCTTTTTGTGAGTATCAGAAGGTGCGGCCTCTTGAATCTTCCCAGCCTTGATACCAGCTTCAATTCTTTCCCCAGTCAAGATCAAATCTGTAAACCCAACAGAAGAGTTCCCAATCAAATGGTTGAAGAAAGGTCCAGACAGGGTCCCCAAGAACATGTCCACAAGCTCACGGTCAGTTAGAGATGGCTGCACCCTTCCAGCAAGGTCTCTCCACTTTTGCGCATATTCTTTAAAGCCTTCGCCTGCACCCATAGACATTCCCTGAAGCTGAGTGCGCGTGGGAGCAAGGTCGGCATTGTACTGGTACTGCTTGTAGAATACAGTGGTTAAGTCCTCCCAGCTGCGGATGTTGGCTCCATTCAGTTGATAGAACCAGTCGAGTTGAGTTCCTGACAGACTATCCTGAAAGAAGTGAATCTACAAATTCTAGTCAGCCGTGTAGGGCTGGATCCTCCTTATGTACGACCTGAGATGCAGCTTAGGACAGGATGCCCCGTCGTACTTTACAAAGGCAGGTGCCTTGAATTTGTGCGGGATTACTACCCCAGAAGACAGACCTAGATCTTCGAAGTCCAGGCCGGGCACTTTTTGTATCTCCATAGCACTTAGCCGGTCTTCCAACTGTTTATACCTGTTCTCAGCTAGAGGGTACTGTTCATCATTGAACTTTGTCTCGTTGTCGGAGACCACTGGACTAGGAACCTCTTTCTCATGGGGGCTGTCCTTTCCAACAGATGGGGTAGTCTGCTCAACCTCATTTAGTGATCCATTCCCAGATTTGCGTCTCGGGTTGAACAACACCGTTCTCTTCTTCTTCTTCTTCGAGAGCAGAGTCTTCAAATCCTGTTGACCTTGGGCTAGACTCTTAATCAACTCCTGGAACTGGGCATTCTGAGCCTGGAGGGCCTTGATGGATTGCTCAGTAGATGATTCAGGATTCATAATGAGACTGCTGAAATAAACAGCAAAGAAGGTAAGTGACCTGTAAACAGTGGTACCTGTAATGCCATGATATGTATGATATGCATGCAATGTTTTCAAGGATCTCGCGGGGTTAACAGAGAAATTGGTTAGAATTTTGTAGCTTGATTGAAGGAACTTCATGTTGTTGAGAGTCCCTCTTCAGGAGTCAAGGCTCACCATATCGAGTGGGTCATAGCCCCTGACAACCTTGGCTAGAGGAAAATAAATCCCCTTTGCCCCTTGCTAGACCTGTTGGTTCATCATAACCTGCATCACAAAACCTTTGAGGTCCTTGAAATGGATTAGTCCTTATATAGGGTGCATGCAATGGTATGATGGTATGATGTTATGCTATGCGTGGAGTAATGTAGGTAAACCCTGTAATGAGTCCCAATTAAGGACTGTAAACAAAACCTGCAAGGAACTCGTGTTGTTAGATAACAAGTGTACAAGTAACTCAAGTTTGAAGGCATACAATTCACACAGAGAGCCCTTAGAGTTTAGGCCAGCATGAAGTTCAGGTACTACCCTCTTTCAGTTTCGTTGGTTAAGACCTGTCCTATCAAAAGTAACCGGGTTCTAGAGGATCCCAATATCATTGGATTGTTTTCTGTGTTCATCGTTTCGATTTAGCCACTGAACTGGCAATCTAAATATTCCAAGAAAACAACCCTCAACTGAGTGTAGTATCGAGTATCAACCAACTTCGGACTGCACCAAAGTCAGTTATCTCACTACTCTAAAGAGGCCAAGATGGTTCAATTAAGGTTCCTAAGGTCTGTTGATGCTTCACGACACCACGCGGTGGCCCCGTACTCTCCTTGACTTGACTCAAGGGTTACCGGTACTCACCAAAGTGCCACATCAACGTAGCAGACTGCTTCAACCGTGTCGGTATACCCCGCACAGTTCCCTCACAGTCTTGTTGCTACTTTCTAAGAAGGTATCCCCCAGATCCGGGTTAGGATCTATAGAACTCCCAAGACAGTACCCACAATAATAAAGCAAACAATTCAGACAATTGAAAACACAAGTGATCTTAGTCCTAAGGTACACCTCACTTTTATAGTATCCCCAGCAGAGTCGCCAGTTCTGTGATCGGTGGATTTAGAACTGACTGTTTAACGCTGGTTCGCGAAATGTCGCGAAAGCAAGAGTCGCCACCGTCTTTTATTTTCTCCAACAAGGAAAGGACAAAAGCACAGCAAAATTACTTTTCGAGAATGTTTCTCAGTTCGGGAGGTAGATTTATAGAAAGGGAAAGTGTTAGCACCCTTTCTATCCATGGTTATCCATGGGCTCTTAGATACTTGCTCTTATGTTTTCAAAATGTTTGTTTGCTTTTCAAAATGTGAGTGGGTTTGAAAAATTTTCTTTGAAAGATTTCTGAATAACTCTTGTATCTGTCCTCAAGAGTGTTTGAAAAATTGTTTTGAAAGCTTTTTGAAAAGTGTCGGTGTGAAAAGATGTTTTGATTTATTTTTTAGAGAGCAAGTATCCATGAGTCATCTACCTACCCTAAGGAATTAAGCTGTGTAGAAGTCCTTAAGGTAGTGCCATCCCACCATTGAGAGATAGGTAGCACTACCGTTGGAGGTGTTCGGGTCAATTCGATTGTAGGGACAGTGTGGTCACCGAAGCAACAGCAGGACACCTTAGAAGCTACCCTTATGTCCTTGATCCTTTTTTAATCTGAGGCAGCCGTTTCGAGGCAACTATTTCGAGGTGACTGTTTCGAGGCAACTGTTTCAAGGCAACTGTTTCGAGGCAACTGGATCATGGACATAAGGACCGCTAAGACGTCCCATACTTGACGACCACGTTTCGAAGGCAACAGGTGAGGCGTACCCTAGAAGTGGTGTGTGTATTTGTGTGTTGTTTTCAGTTTAACAGTTATCTTTGATCATGGCATTGTGAGCTACGCTTGTTTTTAATTAGCATACATTCTTTCATACAAAGTTAGAATTTAAGAGTGCGGAAAATTAAAAGACGGAAAGATAAAAGCTACGCTATTACAAGGCGCAGGTCTATACATCGCCAAAATACAAAGACCCGTTTTTAATAAAGAATGCGGAAAGTAAATAAATGCGGTAAACCTAATTACTATTACATCCGGAAAGCAGTTACATAATATTCAATAAGAAAATAATGTGCGAAAAGAATAAATTGGAACGTCCGAGGGTTTTGACCCTTTTGAGAAATTAAATTAAATTAAAGCCTAATTAATTATTTAAAGGAAATGTTTTTTATGTTTTTTTGGTGTTTAATGAAATAAAGAAAAAGAATTAAAAGGAAACCCTAAATCTAAATTATTTTAATTATTAATGAGAAATATTAAGGTTAACCTAACTTAAGCTAATTAATTATTTACATATTTATGTACAAAAATAATAATTAATAATAATAATAAATAATGAGGAAAATTTTAATTAAGAAAAAGATAAAATGTCAAAACCTAATTCTATGTATTTTATTTATTAAGAAAATATTGAGTTAAAACCTAAATTAACTAGATTAATTGTTAGTTATTTATTTACAAAAATATTCAAATGGTGAAATTAAATATTAATTAAAAAAACATTTTTTGAGTTTCTGATTTTTCTATGGAAAATTAATTTTAGTGAGTTAATAATAATTATAAAAATAAAACAATTGAAAGAAATTTAAAAGAAAGAAAAGAAAATTAAATTGCAAACCAAGGGGGGTGTCAGGCCCATATGGAGGTTAATTGTGCAATTCTGGCCCATTAGCCAAAGGCCTTGCTGACTTTCCATGATTGTGTGTACGTTGTTAACTGGAGTGCACCCTGGATCTCGTTCAGTGGCCCTTGGATTGATCATCATGAGCACTTGGCAAGCCAGCATGTTAGGACGTATGGTAGTCCTTTGAGTGAACGCTGCATGGGAATAGGTTAAGAAAAATAACAACAATTATATGGGGGGACCTGGGAATCGAACCCAGGTCCCAGCGTTTACCAAGCGTGTCATCCACCATCCAGCCATTCAAACGCGTTTGTACATATAATGGACAGTAAATGTAATATATGAAAAAGTAACCACTACGCTGGGAAACGCGCGCATGTTCAAACCTCCCAACCACACAGAGCCACGTATGTTTCTTCTTCGTTTTCCTGCAATTATATAAAACAAGTAGCGGGGGTTTTAAACCCCCACAAACTGAAAGTCCTAGAAATAGCGATTAGCCCTATGCATTACATAAATTGAGCGCAAGTAGTTGGTTGAATTCGTCTGGCCTTGACGAATTCAACCATGGTCATGGCTTAATCCAATTTTTCCTCCTGTAGAAAAACCCAATTTTCAAGCTTATGAACCCTAGATTTTATCCATGGTGGATTTCGATTCAGGGGGCTATAATTCAATTGAATGGTACCAACAGCTTCAGAAGGTCCCTATGAGCATGAATCAATCCAAAAAAATTATTAAAAGCGCATGAATGATGATATACGAATTTAGAAAATATAGCAAACCGTGTCACTTGTATCTTCTGATTCTTTGCGTGTTTGGACTGATTCTTGATTGCAAAAGCTTCCTGGAGACTCAAGCAATACGTTTGGATCACTTTTAGGCTTCGAATCCACCTTCAACTATGAAATTAGTTTCCAAGTTTTTGTTGAAATTTTACAATTTGGTTATGGAGCATGAGCAGCTTTTTCGTGTGTTCCTGAATAGGGTTCACTCTTGCATAAGTATGTGAAGCAAATTAGGTCAAAATAAAGCCCATGAATCCATGAATTGATGACTTGAATCTTTGATTGCTAATCATATCTTTTTTCAATCTTTTTCCATGGAAACTTTGCCAATTATGGAAGATCTTGTCTTGTTGATTGATGCACGAAATCCTTAGCATGTGTGGAGTATATTTGCTGCATAAAAAGATTTGACAACCATTATTTGATATTTTTCTACAATTAAAACTAATTAAATGAATTAATAAGAATAAAAATTCAATTAATTAATTAAAAATAAGAAAATAAATCATTTTGAGCTCAATGGGTCGTGCATAGGCTTTGGGTAATGATTCAAGCAAGAATTTGAGGCCCATTAGCAAATTTGAAGTGTTTTAGGCAAAGTTGACTTTTGAAAATTGCCAAAAATTTCCCAATTTCTCCAATGCATATCTTGCTCAATTTTGAAGATATGAACATGTTCTTGGACATTTTGGAAAGGTATTGAAGTCCTCTAACCAATGCCTTTGGTCCCATGTCATTTTGATTTACCAATCTCAAGTTATGGTCTTTGACTTAAAGTGCCTTTTTGTTGACTTTTGAAAATGACCTATAATGTTGAAATTGATAACTTTTTGTGAGAGCATTTCTTGGACTTGGAGTGTGAAGATGAGTTGTAGGAAATGTCATCTCCTTCAAAATGAGCATTGGATGGGATTTTTCTGATGAACCATGAAGAAGTTATGCCTTGGTCAATTTGCAGTTGACTTTTCAGCCGTCCAAAAATAGAAACTTTTACATCTTGAGACTTTTTGAGCCATGCTTTGAGAATCATGATCAAGAATTGATCAAATGATGATTGTGGCTTCAAAATAAGATGTTGACCAAAAAATTTGACTTTTGACTGTCAAATGACCATTTTGCCCCTGCAGTTGATTGTGAAGCAATTAGGGTTTTTGACTGTGCAATTTGATGCTGTGAGTCTTGAAACTTGACATATGGATGCTTGACAATATATGTAGGCATATGGGACTTGATTGGACCTTTGAAAACCTCAATTTCTTTGCAAGAACCAAAACCCTAATTTTGACTGTGTTAGGAGGCAATTGGACTGTGCAATCCTTGAGAGATTTTGAACCATGATCTTGGCAAATCTTGAAGGATATGGGAGGGCAAATTTTAGGGTACAACAGCAGGGTTACATAATGCAACAACTTCGTCCCCACTCCAAGGATCTGGTTCAGGAATGAACCATTTGGGTACAAATTTCCAGAATATAGGAAACTTCTCCCAATTGCCTACTCTTATAACCAATAGTCAGGCAACCCTTAGACAACAGATGGATGATAACAATCATGACATGGTGGAAATCTTAGCCCGCGAAATGAATGTTATTTTCAATCCCCTAATCCAGAATATAAATAGAACAAACCAAGAAAATACAGCCCAGATGGCCAGAATAGCAGATTTCTTTGGTGCCCCTAATGCGCCTGCAAGGCGTAGGCAAAACCTAGTGGAGATTCGAAATGAAGAACCCATAATTGAACAAATTCGACCCCCTGTACAAGTGGTCAAAGAAAGAAATATAGGGGTGAGATTAAGGGATCAGGGAATTCAGGAAGTTCAGAATGAACAGCCTAGACCTATACTGATGGTGAATAGGGACCAAAATGCAGACGAAATTGTTCATAGAATTAGGAATGCCAATTTAGTGGCAGAAAATAACCTCACCACCATGATTGAAAGAATAATGGCCCAAAATGGTTTAAATTCAGGATTTAGGAGGCCAAATTACACATCTCCTATTGTAGATTATATTATGCAAACAAAATTACCCAGGGGCGTTAAAGTTCCTAAATTCACGAAATTTGCTGGAGATACAAGTGAATCAACAGTGGAACATATAGCAAGATATTTAATAGAAGCAGGAGATATAGCAAATGATGAAAATCTTAGGATAAAATACTTACCAAGTTCTTTGACAAAGAATGCTTTTACCTGGTTCACCACCTTGCCCCCTGGATCTGTAGACACATGGCCTTATTTAGAAAGACTTTTCCATGAACAATTTTATATGGGTCAGTCTAAAATCAGTCTCAAGGAACTAGCAAGCATTAAGAGAAAATTCACGGAACCAATAGATGAATATTTGAATAGATTCCGTTTGTTAAAATCCAGATGCTTCACAGTGGTCCCTGAACATGAATTGGTCGAAATGGCTGCTGGGGGCCTAGATTATTCCATTCGAAAGAAATTGGATACACAGCATCTTAGAGATATGGCCCAACTAGCAGACATAGTGCGTCAGGTCGAAAGATTAAAAGCTGAAAAAGCCAGGGCTAGTAAAAATCATAAGAAAGAGAGAATAGCCTACATAGAGGCTGAAGAAGAAAGCATAGATGGTCCTCAAGACCCTTATGATTTCGATCAATTCGAAATAGATCTTGCAGAACTAAAAGAAGCACCCCCTTATGCTTGCAAAGTTCTACTTCCTTCCAATGGAAAGGATTCTGTCGAAAGTGAAAGGAATGATAAATTCCCCAAGAAAACCTATACTTTCGATATAACTAAATGTGATGAGATATTTGATCTACTTGTTAAAGATGGTCAGTTAATAGTTCCTCCTAACCTTAAGATTCCTCTGTTGGAACAAAGGAAAAAGAGGGGCTTTTGTAAATATCACAACTTTTTAGGCCATAAAACCTCACAGTGTTTTCTTTTCAGGGATTTGATACAGAATGCAATCAAGGATGGCAGGCTGAAGTTCTCAGACAAGGGAAAGAATCCAATGAAAGTTGATACTGATCCATTGCTGATGGCGAAGACTAACTATGTTGAACCACTAGACATCAATATGGTGGAAATTGCTAAGGGGAAAGTTGAGTCGAAGGAGGAATTCGAAGAGGATGGGGACTTCATCCTAATCGAAAACGAAAAAGAGGTTACTGATGGCCTCCCATTGATCAAAAACGAAACAGAAGCCACTGATGGCCTCCCAAAGGTGCTCAAAGCAAAGATATTAAGGGATAGAAAATTAGCTGAGGCCACTGAAGGTCTTAGGATGAAATTTGAAGAAGTCAAGATTTTTTATGACCAAATGCTGGGAGTGAATATGGTGGATTTCGAACAGCCTAATGCTGAGATGGAAGAAGTGGAACGCTGTCTAGAGAGGGAAAGAGAACAGAGAAGAGAGAACTTACCTAGAAAGGACGCAAGTTTGCGTGAATACCTCTTTCACTGTCATAAGAAAAATCAGGAGAAGTTGCTATGCCCAAGGTGCAATATCATCTGCAACCCCAGAATTGTTGCTGAACTCGAAAGGGCCCAGCGTGAACGAACAGGAGTCAACTGGAGGCAAGACAACCAATTATACAAAGTTTATCCAAAAGTTGATGAAAGTCTGCTCGAATTCCTGGTTCGTTGCCACAAGATTGGAACAGAATGCTTGATATGTCCCAGATGTGCAGCAGTGTATGATAAGGAAATGGCTGAAGCATTCGAGCGAATTCCATTTGCGTCAGGCTGGGGGCACCAAGGCGGAATGCCTTAGAATCTTGTTAGCACAGCCAGAAGTATGCCAAGGAGGCCAGATAGCCCTTATCCCAGAGGAGCAAAGAGAGTTTCCTTTAAACTACCTGCAGAAATCCCTACTGATAGATGGCTGCAAGTGAATGCTGATAAGGGAAAAGAGAAGTGGCGCAGCTTCGATCGAGGAGGCAGGACTGCAATGGCGTACAGGAGGCAATTCAATTCGAACAGGAGGGAGGAAATAAGATTGGAGAACTATAAGGGCAGAAACCCAATGTCTCGCTCTCAATGGCGCAGACACCAGAGAAACCAAAAAGCTGCAAGAGATTCGAAACCTATGGGAGTAGGAGAATCCAGTACCAATAAACCAACATCACTAAACCAGACTGGGGGCAAACCCCCAGTGTCCAGGAGACTTTTTTCTCCACAGAAGGACACTAAAGAAAATAGGACTCAGAAGGAAGCCGCGAACGAAGAGGACTTGATGATTGATGCCTTCGAATCTGAGGGGGAATCCTTCTTCAATGCAAACTGCAATATAGTTTCAGTACTTCCTTGTGAGTACAATCAGGAAATAAAGGTTTATGCTGATGAGGGGACTGATGAGGACGAAATGGCCAGACATAGGCCAGTATGCTATTATGTGATGAACAATGGAGCGGTCGAAGAGCAGAATGCTTTCTTCGAAAATCCAGATGAAGGAATGAAAAACCATCTCAAGCCCTTATTCATCAGGGCAAAGGTGGAACAATATGGTGTGAACAAAGTTCTGGTAGATGGTGGAGCTGCTGTCAATCTGATGCCCCAATTCATGCTGAAGAGAATAGGAATGCAGGATTCAGATGTTAGACCTCACAACATGGTGCTTTCGAATTATGAAGGGAAGGTTGGCCAGACTTTGGGAGTAATACAAGTTAACCTGACAGTTGGTTCCCTCACAAGGCCAACAATGTTTATGGTCATTGCTGCAAAAGAAAATTACAATCTGTTGCTTGGCAGGGAATGGATCCAGGGAGTTGGAGTTGTACCTTCTTCAATGCATCAAAGGCTGGTGTTGTGGAGAGATGATGGGATTGTTGAAAATATAGAAGCAGACCAGAGCTACTATATGGCAGAAGTCAACAATGTGGATAAGAGGAATTTCGACAGAAATATGGCCAACATAGGGCAATGTCACCCACCTGAGGAATATTTCGAGCCTAGTGAAAATGCTTATTATTCCCTAACCTTGCGTCCCAATGGATTCCAATGGGATAGGGAAATCATGTGGAATGGGCAGGTGACTGAAAAAGATAGAGAGACTTCGAAGATACGGCCAACTGGCTGGGCAAACGAAGGTTATTATGACTGAATTGAATTACTACCAAAAGATTTTGGCCTATTTGGCTGAGAACAAACGAAGAACGGCTCTCGAAGCCGAAATACAAAACATGGTTGTCGAAGCCATAGACAAAAAAGAAATAGCAAATCCTGAAGGAAACCATTCATCCTCACCATGTGATGGACAAACTTCTGAACTGATGGATCAAAGACTAGATGCCATTTATGATCAAGAGCCCTTGGGGTTCGAAAAGGATCCAGAGTCATTAAGCGCTAAGATGCTGGCCCAAGATCCTTTGGAGGAAGTTGATATTGGGGATGGTGTCGAAAAAAGGATTACATACATTAGTGCGAAACTTAGTCCCAACTTAAAAGGCAAAGTGGTTGAGATGCTCAAACGAAATAGAGATTGCTTCGCCTGGGACTATGATGAAATGCCTGGTTTAAAGAGGGAACTGGTAGAACATAGGCTTCCAATCAAGGATGGCAAGAAGCCCATCAAGCAGATGCCTAAACGATTCGCTCCAGAAATTCTCTCAAAAATAAAGGCAGAGGTGGAACGACTCCTTTGATGCAAATTTATCAGGACCACAAGGTACGTAGAGTGGCTTGCTAATATTGTACCTGTTATTAAGAAAAATGGCTCTTTGCGAATTTGCATAGATTTTAGGGATTTAAACACTGCCACCCCAAAAGATGAATATTCCATGCCTATAGCAGAAATGCTAATTGATTCTGCTGCGGGTTTCGAATACCTGAGTATGTTAGATGGATACTCTGGGTATAATCAGATTTTTATTACTGAGGATGATGTTCCCAAAACTGCATTCAGATGTCCAGGCGCTTTAGGCACTTATGAATGGGTAGTTATGCCCTTTGGACTAAAAAATGCTGGGGCAACATATCAAAGGGCAATGAACACTATTTTTCATGATTTCATTGAGTCATTTATGCAGATTTATATAGATGACATAGTGGTCAAATCTGTTTCTGATGAGGATCATTTGACTTACCTTTTCCAGCCATTCGAAAGAATGAGAAAACATGGCTTAAAAATGAATCCTCTTAAATGTGCTTTCTTTGTTCAGGCTGGGGATTTCCTGGGCTTTGTGGTCCACAAGAAGGGGATCGAAATTAACTTGAACAAGACGAAGGCTATTATGGAGACGAAGCCTCCTTCAACCAAGAAAGAGTTGCAATCTCTATTGGGTAAAATTAACTTTTTAAGGAGATTCATATCTAATTCGAGTGGGCGAACTCAAGCTTTCTCTCCATTGCTCCGTCTCAACCAAGGGAATTTCGAATGGACTGCGCAGCATCATGAGGCATTCGAGAAAATCAAAGCTTATTTGATGCATCCTCCTATACTTGCACCCCCTTCTAAAGATAAACCAATGAGGCTGTACATCTCTCCCTCCAATGTAACTATAGGTAGTATGTTGGCCCAAGAAAATGATGATGGCGTCGAAAGAGCCATCTATTACCTTAGTAGGGTCCTAAATAAAGCAGAGGCTAAGTATAGTAGCATTGAAAAACTATGCCTTTGTCTGTATTTCTCTTGTACAAAACTTAAATATTATATTAAACCCGTTGATGTTTATGTTTCATCTCACTTTGATGTTATTAAACATATGCTTTCGAAACCAATCATGCACAGCAGGATTGGCAAATCGGCCTTAGCGCTCACTGAGTACAATTTTGACCTTCAAGCCTTTAAAAGCTATGAAAGGACAAGTAGTTTCAGATTTCATAATGGATCACTTTGTGAGTGAGGACTTCGCGTTAGATTATGTTGAGATCCAGCCTTGGAAATTATCCTTCGATGGGTCAACACATAAATATGGAAGTGGTGTTGGAGTCCTTATAATTTCTCCTGAGGGAATTCCAACGAAATTCAAGTACAAGTTAAAAGGCCCTCCTTGTTCGAACAACGAAGCTGAGTATGAAGCATTAATTGCTGGACTTGAAGCTTTGCTAGAATTAAGGGCAACCAGAGTCGAAATTAAGGGAGACTCAGAGCTGGTCATCAAACAGATAACCAAAGAATACAAGTGTATCAAGGAAAATTTGATCATGTACTTCGTTATTGCTAACAGATTACTCAAGAAATTTGAATATGTGGATATAAAACATATTCCCAGAATTGATAATCAGGAGGCAAATGACTTGGCTCAAATAGCTTCAGGATATAAGATATCTAGAGAAAAACTCCAATATCTTATAGAAACAAGAGGCATAATAATGGCTACCAAATTATCACCATTAGACTTGGAAAATTCTAGACTGGGTTATGCAGATCAGAAAGAATTCGAGGTTCTAAATATTGATACTTTGGCAGATACAGATTGGAGAAGTCCCATAGTAAATCACCTGAAAGAACCTTCAGTAAGTACAGAGAAAAAGACCAAATATAGGGCATTGTCTTATGTCCTAATAGGAAATGAACTTTTCAAGAAAACCCCAGAAGGTATATTACTCAAGTGTTTAGGAGAAAATGAAGCATATTTAGCAGTATACAGTGTGCACAGTGGGGCATGTGGAGCACATCAAGCAGGTCACAAAATGAAATGGTTGTTGTTTCGATATGGAATGTATTGGCCCACTATGCTCAAAGACTGCATAGAATTTGCTAAAGGTTGCGAACAATGCCAAGTTCATACAGGTATTCAACATGCTCCTGCAAGTGAGTTACATTCAATTGTTAAGCCTTGGCCTTTTAGAGGATGGGCATTAGATCTAATTGGTGAAATTCGACCAGCATCATCCAAAGGACAGAAATATATCCTTGTGGGTATAGATTATTTTACAAAATGGGTCGAAGCAATTCCTCTAGTGAACGTTGATCAAGAGGTCATTATGGAGTTTATCCAGAGGCAAATAATTTACAGGTTCGGAATACCAGAAAGTATTACAACAGATCAAGGTTCAGTTTTCACAGGGCGAAAAATGCAAGAGTTTGCAAAAGAAATGGGATTTAAATTACTCACGTCAACTCCTTACTACGCTCAAGCTAATGGAAAAGTAGAAGCAGCCAATAAAGTCATAATAGGTTTGATAAAGAAACATGTAGGACGAAAGCCAAGAAATTGGCACAAAACTTTGGACCAAGCTTTGTGGGCATGTCGAACATCTCCTAAAGAATCAACGAATACTACTTCGTTTCGACTTACCTTTGGACATGATGCAGTGTTGCCAGTCGAAATACACTTACAATCAGTAAGAATCCAAAGACAAAATGAAATACCAACTGATCAATATTGGGAAATGATGATGAATGAATTAGTGGACGTGGATGAAGATAGGCTACATGCTTTAGAAGTTATGAGAAGACAGAAATAAAGAGTAGCCAGAGCATACAACAAAAGAGTTAAAAGTAAGTTGTTCTCAACCAATGACTTGGTATGGAAGGTTATATTACCTATGGATAAAAAGAACAGGTTATTAGGTAAATGGTCACCCCATTGGGAAGGTCCGTTTCGAGTATTGAAAACATTTTCGAATAATGCTTATGAAATAGAAGAATTAGCAGAAGATAGAAGAATCTTGAGGGTAAATGGGAAATATTTAAAAAGGTATAAACCATGCTTGCAAGAGGTTAGAATCACTGCAGGATAATGCATGAGTTTTTGATACTCTCAAAATAGCCTGGATGAGTCAAAAAAACAAGTATTTCTTTATATTTGTCGAAATACATGTTCTTGGGGGGCAATTTGTTAGCTGGCTATTTCGAATAAGGAAGAAACCACTATCAAATAATATTTCGAATAAAGTACCTAAGGAGAATAATATCAATATTGGATATTGGTGGAAGATATGGGGTCTTTATGTTGAAGGATTATTCAAGTTCCAGCAGATTTTGATTTGGACTTTTTTGGTGTTCGAATTACAAAAGAGCTCCTTTATGTAAGGGTGCCAGAAGTTGGAAACGGTCCAAGTAATTGGGTTATTTCGAAAGCAACGAAGAGACAAGATGCTTCAATTGGTACATATTTCGCAAGATGCTTCGATTAGTACATATTTCGAATTTCAAATAAAGAGCGCCATCCTAGAAGACGCGTGGAAGTCAGCAAGCATAGGAAGCCTGCATGCTTCGAACGTGGCGTGATTTTAGAATAGGGCCGTTAGGGTCTAAACACTATAAATAGGTGTTCTTATGTTATATTTTAGAGATGTTCACTTTTATGTACTAAAATATCTCAAAACACTCATTACTTCCGTGAATTAAGGAAAACGAGTCAGAAGATACAATGTACGTGTTGAACATCATTACTTTTTTACAATTTCAATACAAGTCTTGTTATATTTAATTCAACTTTACAGTATTTCGTTGTCTTTAAATCCTTCGATCACCTTTACAGTATTTCCTTGCTCTTTACATACTTACATTTCCTTGCATTACAGTATTCCCTTGTCCTTTAAACACTTCGATTTCCTTGCATTACAATCATTTCGTTGTCTTTAAATCCTTCGATTTCCTTGCATTTCCTTTGTTTTACTTGTCTTTAAACACAGTCATTTCGTTAGACAGTATTTTTATCCTTAAATCCTTCGATTTACTTTTACTTTATCCTTTGAGTCAAACACTTATCTTTACATTCAAGCCCAAGTTTAATTCAAAGCCTTTCCTGCCTACATTCATTTAGTTTATTCCTATAGACCATTGTAGAAATCTTTCCTAAGAATCTCGTCTTCAAACTTAACATACAATATAAGTCTATCAATATAATAGATATGAACATAAAAATAAGTTATGACACATGTGTTCTAGGATCAATCTAGTCGATCCTGTAAGTAACCAATAATAAATTAGTAAATTGGAAGACTAACGGTTGTTTACTAGAAATTACTGTAAACAATAACACATAAAAAATACACTACCTAGTGTTTAGCATAACCAAATATGCACATAACTTCTTTGTACCATGTTGTTGTTAGCAATAACTCATATGTGTTTGAAAGCACCAATAACATCTATTGTGGAAAATATACAAATTGTTATGTTAATAAATGAAAAAAGATCATTAATTTGATAGAAATTTATTTCACACACCATATAATACATCAATAACATACTTTGTAGAATTCATATCTGCAAAGTCTTTGAAATTGATTTTTATAGGGGAATGTCAAGACATTCTTTGGGACTAATAATTGTTCTAGAATTTAAAACCAACTTAAAACAATGAATACATGATTTATATGGTAAATCATTTGCAAGAACCTAAAGTTCTTTATCAAATAAGTCCCAGTTTTAACTAACTT
Source organism: Vicia faba (assembly GCA_948472305.1). Classification (NCBI taxonomy): domain Eukaryota; kingdom Viridiplantae; phylum Streptophyta; class Magnoliopsida; order Fabales; family Fabaceae; genus Vicia; species Vicia faba. The sequence continues at coordinate 185,740,371 of OX451738.1, read as the reverse complement.
AGGCTTTAGGGATGCAACCATATCAGCACACAAATACTTGTATTTCATGTCCCTAATATTAAAAGAAAAAACATTAAGAATAACAATTGTATATGTATATAGAAGTACCTCTTTGTCCAAAAGAAGAAATTTCTAAATGTTCTTCCTTCACTTTACTAAAGATAGACCAAAGATCTTCATTTCTAACGTGTAACTTCCAGAGTTCTTTCATGTCAGTAATATCTTTGATGAGGTCATTGTTAGTGCGTGAGGCACTTTTAGTGAGGAGAGAAAGAGAGAATAATAAAGGAAATAAGGATTTGTATTATTCAAGTGTACAAATAATGATACACACTATGACTATTTATATACAATCCTAATTGGGCTTGGGCTAACACAACTTGAATTATATTAAATATTAAATCTAATCAAATCTAATTTAATATTTCAACACATCCCCATAATCCAAGTTGTCGAACATCCTAAAAAATAGTCAATCTGAACTACTCCTAATTTTTTTCTCAAATTCAGGAATATGTCGATCTTCAATCCTTTGGTGAAAATGTCGGCCAACTGTGAAGGGGTAAGAAAACACTTAGAAGGGGGAGGGGGGGGGGGGGGGGGGGGGGGGGGGTTGAATAAGTGACTCTTTTTGTTTTCAATACAAAGCTCAAAACAATAATGGAAGAACACAATTATTTTTATCCTGGTTCGTTTGAACTCAAACTACTCCAGTCCACCCGCCAAGGTGATTTCGCCTTTCTCAACAAGGACTTAATCCACTATAATCAACTGATTACAATCACACAACAACTGTTGTGACTAACAACGCACAAGTAAACTTACAAGTGACTAACACCACTAAGACTTAAATCTAGTCCTAGTCTGCTTGAGAAATCTGACAAACCTTGGTCTCTCAAGGAACAAATACAGAAGTTTAATCTTTACAGATAATGAAATAGAGTTTGCTTCTAATCAAGCTATATCACAACTGTGATTTTTCACTTAGAATATAATGCACAAAATTGTATGAACAATAAGTTTGTGAGCTTAGGATCTTTCACGTAGTTTCTTGCTTCTTTTGAAAATTTGATTGGTTCACTTGGTTGTTGTTTTTGACTTGCAATAAATGTCCTTCTATTTATAGTAGGAACAATAAGACCGTTGCTGCCTTCAGAAAAGATGGAGAGCATTAAATGCTTGCGTGTATCCTTGCAATATTCCATTTTCCAAGAAACTAGTTGTAGGCACTTGAGTGCTTTCAGTCGTCTTTGCATTAATGAGCAAACTTCATAATGTAAGAACATGTTTCCTTTGCTTTGACAAGACAAGTTGGTTTTAACGTTGTTTCAGAATTTGCTTCCAATGTCTTTAAGTCAGAACATGCTTCACTTATCTTCTAGGCAGTGCGTTGCTTGCTAAGAACTTGGTCAGCGCTTGCTTTCAAGTAATCTTCTGAGCAAGGAACCTGCTAAAAGTTAGAAGATATATATAACAAATAAAGTGTCTTACCAGAGTCAGCAGATGCGCTTGAAGAAAAGGTTCTTTCATCAAAGAACTTCTTCATACTTTTTACTTAGCACTTCAGAATGTTTTATGTCAGAACATTAACTGAGACATCAAAGCACATTCATCAGAGTATAAATTATCCTAAATATAATTTTGTTATCATCAAAACTCTTGAGATAGGTCAGAACTAATCTTGTTCTTTCAATCTCTCACTTTTTGATGATGACAAAAAATTATTTTAGATAAAGAAAAGAAACAGATTAAGATATAAGAATCTCCCCCTGAAATGAATATTTTTGTATAAAATATCCTGAGATTATTTTATCAGAGTAATACACAGTCTTCTTGAATTTCTTCAACTCTTTTTGTTTTCAATACAAAGCTCAAAACAATAATGGAAGAACACAGTTATTTTTATCCTGGTTCGTTTGAACTCAAACTACTCCAGTCCACCCGCCAAGGTGATTTCGCCTTTCTCAACAAGGACTTAATCCACTATAATCAACTGATTACAATCACACAACAACTGTTGTGACTAACAACGCACAAGTAAACTTACAAGTGACTAACACCACTAAGACTTAAATCTAGTCCTAGTCTGCTTGAGAAATCTGACCAACCTTGGTCTCTCAAGGAACAAATACAGAAGTTTAATCTTTACAGATAATGAAATAGAGTTTTCTTCTAATCAAGCTATATCACAACTGTGATTTTTCACTTAGAATATGATGCACAAAATTGTATGAACAATAAGTTTGTGAGCTTAGGATCTTTCACGTAGTTTTTTGCTTCTTTTGAAAATTTGATTGGTTCACTTGGTTGTTGTTTTTGACTTGCAATAAATGTCCTTCTATTTGTAGTAGGAACAATAAGACCGTTGCTGCCTTCAGAAAAGATAGAGAGCATTAAATGCTTGCATGTATCCTTGCAATATTCCATTTTCCAAGAAACTAGTTGTAGGCACTTGAGTGCTTTCAACTGTCTTTGCATTAATGAGCAAACGTCAGAATGTAAGAACAAGTTTCCTTTGCTTTGACAAGACAAGTTGGTTTTAACGTTGTTTCAGAATTTGCTTCCAATGTCTTTAAGTCAGAACATGCTTCACTTATCTTCTAGGCAGTGCGTTGCTTGCTAAGAACTTGGTCAGTGCTTGCTTTCAAGTAATCTTCTGAGCAAGGAACCTGCTAAAAGTTAGAAGATATATATAATAAATAAAGTGTCTTACCAGAGTCAGCAGATGTGCTTGAAGAAAAGGTTATTTCATCAAAGAACTTCTTCATACTTTTTGCTTAGCACTTCATAATGTTTTCTGTCAGAACATTAACTGAGACATCAAAGCACATTCATCAGAGTATAAATTATCCTAAATATAATTTAGTTATCATCAAAAATCTTGAGATAGGTCAGAACTAATCTTGTTCTTTCAATCTCTCCCTTTTTGATGATGACAAAACATTATTTTAGATAAAGAAAAGAAACGGATTAAGAGATAAGAATCTCCCCCTGAAATGAATATTTTTGTATAAAATATCCTGAGATTATTTTATCAGAGTAATACACAGTCTTCTTGAATTTCTTCAGAACTTCTTCAAGAGGATAATGCTTAGCTGGAATATTCTTTCAGAGTTAAAGTGATACCTGCAAAAAAAATCTTTTGCACAGAAGGAATTCTTGCAAATTTGTTAGAATGTCTGAGACTTAGTCCCATAACTGTTAAACAGTGATTAGTTCAAGATTGCACATTTTCTCCCCCTTTTTGGCATAATCAAAAAGTGTAAAAAAAATTAATGAGAAATTTTAAAAGATTTCAAAAAAAAGTTAAAAATAAATATCCAGAAGTACAAATAAAACACCCAAACAAAAGACAAGAGACAAAAAAAGAAACTAGTATCTTTTAGTAACAAGCGCCATCAGAAGATTCTTGATCTCAGAGGCAGATTCTTCTTGTTTCACCATCCAGTTCTTAATTTCTAGATTTGTTTGATCTTGCTTATCCATGCGTTTATTCATGACTTCATTCTCCTTCTTTATCTCTTTCAGAGTGTCCATAATGAGTGAGGTAGGAGCATAGGATGATGGAGCTTCAGTAGGAACAGGCTTAGAAGCAGCAATCGTTGAATCAGAATTCACGAAGGTGGAAAGCAGAGTGCCCAGATCCACTGTAAGAGTTGGCACTTATTCAGGTCCAGCCTTAATAGAGGGTTGTTTCAATAGAACAATAGCCAGAGGATTTGAATCTTCAGAGGATTCTTTAGATTCATCTTCTGATATGTCCATCTTATCAGCTGGTGTATCAGCAATCATTAGCGAAGACTTCGTATTCCAAATGTCAGTAGCTTCTGTCTTGAAAGCATGCAGAAGTTTGGAAAAGTTGTCAAGCACCTGAAAATGGCATAAGTCCTGTAACTTTTATGATTCAGCAACCAAAGTTCTTCTGAAGGTTTCCCATAGAAGATCTGTTGCAGCTGTGTTCACGCTTCTGGAGCAATCTTCTTTCAGCGGTTGTAACCATGCTTGAACATTTGTTATAAAATTCTGAAACAAAGTATTTACATCTGGCTGGACAAGTTTAGGGACAACCTTTCTGTAAGTTTTGTTTTTCAAGAATTGTAGAGATTGAAAGCCCACTACAGTTCTCAAAAAGCTATTGGGTTCAGGATTATTGGTAGGTTCAGGTTCAGGTTGGTTAACAAAAATATGAGGTTCTGATGATTCAGCAGTTTCAGTTTGTTCAAAAGGTTGTTGTTCTGGATTTTGAGGGGGTGAGAGTGTAGGTGAGATTGGTGTTGTATGTTGTAGTGAAGTAGGTGGAGTGACATCAGGCGAAATTATTATTGTATAATCAGGAGTGGGAGTGGGATTTTGAGGCTGTGGTTGATTCATAGCACAAATATTTTCAGATGGTAGGTTGAAAGGAGGCTTTATAGTGGCTAGAGGTTCATTTATCCCTGAAATTCTCCAAGAGCCAGCATCATACCATCCAGTGGGTCTGGGTGATAGAGGTCTAGGAGGAGGTCTTGAAAAACGTTCAGCAGGAATGGGTTAAAAAACAGATGGTTCAGGGGGTTCTGATTGAGAGGGTTCTGCTTGGCTGTCAGAATGTTCATCAGAGTCAAAATCACTTAAATCTGTTAAAACCTGATTTTTATGAGGGTTATCAGCAAGGGGTTCAGATGGTAAGGTCAGATCAATGTCAATATCTAAATCTCCTAAGGTTTGGGAGGGTTCATTAGATGTAGATACATTTACAGAATCATAAACAAGGATAGTTTCAGCATGTTTACCTGTCTTCTTTTTCTTCTTCTTGTGAGTGTCAGAAGGTCCTTCTACAACTTTTCTCTTCATAGATTCTTGGAGAACAACATTAGGAGCAGCTTGATTTCTACCTTGAAGCCAAGTTGGATCAATGGGTGATCCTGTTTCTTTGCAGATTTCAAGATAGTGCGAGATGATACGAGAATGATCTCCTGAGTTGAACATAGGAAAGTCAGCAATAGGAATCTGTCTCCTCTTCACAACAGCTGACACACACAGAGTTGGTTCCACCAACAACTTGTCAATAATTTTCCTTTTCAGCAAGTTCTTTCCAGTCATAGTCTTACCACATATAGGTTCTAGCTCCCCCAGAAGATTTGCTTCTTTTAGGTGAGCAATCAGACCATTCTCAGTCAGAATGTCTGATATTAACCTCCCCATAGGAATCCAATTCCTCTTGGATTTTGGGTTCTTCATCCTTTCAGCTTCTCTGGTTTCTTTTACATGGTTCTAGAGATGTTCAAATAGCAAGTAGGGCAAATCAATTTTGATATTGGTTCCAAAGCAAAACAACAAATATTGTTGATCAGCGTTGATGTAATCAGAAGAACTGGTGTCTTTCCTGTGGTGAATACATCCATGAATAATCCTTGCCCAAATCTTGTATTTGTCTTTCAAGTCCCTGACTTTTGAGGAACCTTGACCGTTTGTGAAAATCTATGAATATACCCTAGATATCTCCATTCTTCCACTGGGCATTCATGTAACTCCAAGTCCTTTAAATCCCAACAACTTTCTGATTTGATTTTCTGTAATGGATATTTCCTTGCCCATTACAAAGGAGAGAATAACCTTAGGGGTTGCAATAACGTGAATCCAAAATTCTTTCACCAAATGTGGAAAGACTAGACCAATAAAACGATCAAAGTATCTTTCCCAACCTTGAAACTTCACAGCAGGGAACAAGTCAAAACCATTCTCTCTAAGATTCTCAAAGTCTACCATTAACTCACTCGAAACTTCCAAACTTTCTACTGGAATGAGAGTTATCCTTTCAGGTACAATGTATTTCTCAGAGTGGGTAGAAGAAGAAGAAGCCATTGAAGTTCTTTAGAAATGAGAATTTGAATAAAAGGGTTTTAAGAGAAAAGTACAGAAAAACGCTTGAGTTTGAAAGAGACAGTAAAAAATGAAAAAGGGTTTTTCAAAAAATATTTATAGATAAATATTTCAGAAGAATGTTTTAGAAATAAAATTAAAATTATTTAAGACAAATTTAAAATAAAAATAAAACGGATTTAAAAACGAATCTCATCATTACTTGCATTTAATGATTTGCTAAAAATGAGGGAAAACGTGAGATTATGGCTAATCATTAACAGTTACCTAGAACGTCATCAGTAGTTTTTGCACGCGTGACTTTCAGAAACACACCACGTGTTCTTCTCCTGAAGGATGCATGTAACAGTTGTTTGTTCTAATGAATTTTTGAACTATACTTAGACATGAAGTGTTAGAACATTTCATAACTTTTCATATAACTTCTGTTACAACTTCTCTTCTAACTTCTGAAGAGTTGTTGATCAGAGCATTCATTTCAGAATATTCTGAAGTCAATTACAGAAAATAAATATTATTTTATTTAGGACATAATTCCATACAAATATTTTTCAGAATGAAATTAAATCTATCTTCTGAAAGGGGTTTGGTAAAAATGTCAGCCCATTGATGGTCTGTTTTTACAAAAATTAAGTTTAAAATTCCATTCCGAATATAGTCCCTTATGAAATGATATTTAATTTCAATATGTTTAGCTTTAAAATGTAAGATTGGATTTTTAGAAAGACAAATAGCAGAAGTATTGTCACAGAAGATAGGAATCTTACTTTCATAAAGGTTGAAATCTTCTAGTTGACTTTTCATCCAAATCATCTGAGAGCTACATCTAGCAGCAGATATATATTCAGCTTCTGTGGTTGATAGTGCAATTGTTACTTGCTTCTTTTTGTACCACGAGATAATATTGTCACCCAGAAACTGACAGCTTCCAGAGGTGCTCTTTCTTTCAATTCTATCTCCAGCAAAGTCAGCATCACAATAACCTACTAGTTTGTAATCTTGTGATCTTCTATAACACAAACCAAGATTAGCAGTACCTTTTAGATACCTAAGAATTCTCTTAACAAATATTAAGTGAGATTCTCTAGGATCTGATTGGAATCTAGCACACAAGCACACACTAAATAGTATATCAGGTCTAGATGCAGTTAGATAGAGAAGGGATCCAATCATACCTCTATAGAGCTTCTGATCTACTTTCATACTTACCTAGAATGCAGGTTGGATGCATAGGAGTCTTGGCATCTTTGCTTTCTGACATTTGAAATTTCTTCAGAAGTTCTTTAACATACTTCGTCTGATGTATGAAAGCACCTTCTGGAGTCTGGTTGATTTGAATTCCCAGAAAGAATTTCAATTCTCCCATCATGCTCATTTCAAATTCTGCCTGCATGGTCTTAGCAAATTCTTTTCCAAGGGAGATATTAGAGGTTCCAAAAATTATATCATCAACATAAATTTGACAAATTAAAATATCATTTTTAAATGTCTTTCTGAAAAGAGTTGTGTCCATTTTCCCTCTCGTAAAATCTTTTTCTAATAGAAAATTACTCAGACGATCATACCAAGCCCTGGGAGCTTGTTTTAAACCGTACAAAGACTTTTTTAATTTAAAAACATGTTCTGGATGATTTGAATCATTAAATCCAGGAGGTTGATGGACATATACTTCTTCTTCAATATAGCCATTTAGAAATTCACTTTTAACATCCATTTGATATAATGAAATGTTATTTTGTACAACAAAAGAAATTAATAATCTTATAGATTCTAACCTGGCGACTGGGGCAAAGGTTTCATTATAATCAATTCCTTCTTGTTGACTATAACCCTATGCAACCAGCCGTGCTTTGTTTCTGATTACTTCTCCTTGTTCGTTCAATTTGTTTCTGAAGACCCATTTGGTTCCTATAACATTGAATCCTTTGGGTCTTGGAACTAGATTCCATACATCATTTCTGGAGAATTGATTGAGTTCTTCTTGCATTGCTAAGATCCAATCATTATCTTCCAGAGCTTCATCAATGGTAGTTGGCTCAATCAGAGAGACCAAACCAAACAAAGATTCTTCATTCATTCTGAGAGAGGATCTTGTTCTGATGGGATCTTCTTTTCTTCCAATGATTACGTCTTCTTTGTGAGCTGAAGATATTCTAGGAAACCTTTTTTGAGTGGGTTGGTCAGAGATTCTGAGATTGTTCAGAGCATCGTCAAGAGGATGATCTGCTGAGTCTTCTTTTGCTTCTGAATCTCCTTTTGCTTCTGAACTTTCAGAGTTTGAGGGATGATCTTCTGTACCTATAGAAAAATCAATTTGCTTTGGCTGTTGCTGGCCAAGCTTATCATCAAACCTGACTTTGATTGATTCTTCAACAATCAGAGTTTTTGTGTTGTATACTCTATAGCCTTTTGAGCATTCAGAGTATCCAAGCAGAAAACACTTTTGTGCTTTGGAATCAAACTTGTTCAGAGTTTCTTTGGTGTTCAGAATAAAACAAGTACATCCAAAAGGATGGAAATAAGAAATGTTGGGCTTTCTGTTTTTCCACAAATCATAGGGAGTCTTTTCAAGAATAGGTCTTATAGAGATTCTATTCTGAATGTAACACGCTGTGTTCACAGCTTCTGCCCAAAAGTGCTTAGCCATATTTGTTTCATTGATCATGGTTCTGGCCATTTCTTGTAATGTTCTATTCTTTCTTTCTACAACTCCATTTTGCTGGGGAGTTCTAGGACAAGAGAAATTATGAACAATACCATTTTCTTTAAAATACTTTTCAAAATAATGATTTTCAAATTCACCACCATGATCACTTCTGACTTTTGTAATTTTAAAATCCTTTTCATTTTGCACTTGAGTACAGAAGTCAATGAATACAGAATGTGACTCATCCTTGTGTTTTAAAAACTTTACCCATGTCCATCTGCTGAAGTCATCAACGATGACCAATCCATACTTCTTGCCTCTGATGAATGCAGTTTTAACTGACCCAAACAGATCAATATGAAGTAAATTTAATGGCTTAGAGGAAGAGACAACATTTTTAGATTTAAAGGAAGGTTTTGAAAATTTTCCCTTTTGGCATGCTTCGCACAGAGCTTCTGAGTTGTACTTCAGATTGGGAAGTCCTCTGACTAAATTTAATTTATTTAGTTGAGAGATTTTTCTAAAACTGACATGTCCCAATCTTCTGTGCCATACCCATTGCTCATTGCTAACAGATAAAAGGCATTTTACATTTTGAGATTTCAGATATGATAAATCAATTTTGTAAATGTTGTTCTTTCTCTTGCCAGAAAAGAGGATTGATCCATCTTTTTGACTTACAACTTTACAGGAGTTTTGATTGAAGATAATGTCATAGCCATTGTCACTTAATTGACTTATGGACAATAGATTATGAGCTAATCCTTCTAATAATAAAACATTTGAGATAGAAGGAAGGTTACTGTTTCCAATGGTTCCAGAGCCAATAATCTTCCCTTTCTGATTACCTCTAAACTTCACATCTCCTCCAACTTTAAGTTCCAGGCTTTGGAACATAGACCTTTTCCCCGTCATGTGTTATGAGCACCCAGAGTCCAGATACCATGACTGGTGTTTCAATTGAGCTGTTAAGGACATCAGCAACAAATATTATTTTATCCTTAGGTACCCATATCTTTTTGGGTCCTTTTGGGTTAGCATAAGAGTTTCCAGAATATGATGTATATTTTATATCATGTGAGTGTCCAAACTTGAATTGCTTATTCAGAGGTTTGTAAGTGAAGGTCATTTTAGCAACAGGTTTTGGAATGTATGTCTCCTTCCCTTTGGGAGGTTCATATCCAATTCCTCTTCTGTTTTTCCCACTAACTCCATAGATCATTGAAGCCATCTTGCTTCTGTATATGCCTTTAGCAAGAAAAGATTAAAAGCTATAGTCATATTCTTTCATAATATATTTTGAACTAGACATAGACTCTGAACTAAAATTCTTTTGAACATTTTTAATTTCCTTTTTAAGTTTAAAATTGTTTTCTAAAAGTTCAGATTTTTCTGTTTCAAGTTTCCCAAGATCAGATGCAAGACTCTTCTTGAGTTTCTTGTATTTGATTTTGAGCTTACTATAGTTTTCCAGAAGTTCTGATAAACTATCAGCAAGTTCTTTTCTAGAAAATTCAGAAAATACCTCTCTTTGTTCTTACTCACAGTCTGAGTCATCTTCTGTGATAGCCATCAAAGCTAGGTTGGCATTTTCATCTTCAGAGCTAGATTCATCTTCAGAAGAATCTGAGTCATCCCAGGTTGCCATCATTCCTTTCTTCTTACCAAATCTCTTCTTTGGTTTTTCTTTTTGAAGCTTTGGACAATCACATTTGAAGTGACCAGGTTCTTTGCATTCATAACATATGATCTCTCTTCTGTTTGACTTTTTGTGTCCAGAAGATTCTGGTTTATCTTCTAACTTCTTGAAGTTCCTGAACTTCTTTTGTCTGTACTTCCACAGATGATTGATCCTTTTGGAAAGCAAGGATAATTCGTCTTATTCTGACGCTGATTCTTCAGAGTTTTCCTCTTCATCCTGAAAAGCGTTAGTATCAAATTTTTTAATAGATTTAAGAGCCAGAGACTTACCTTTCTTTTGAGGCTCATGCTCATCTAGTTCAATCTCATGACTTCTGAGAGCGCTGATGAGTTCCTCCAGAGACACATTGTTCAGATCTTTTGACACTTTAAAAGCAGTGACCATTGGTGCCCATCTTCTGGGTAAACTTCTGATGATCTTTTTCACATGATTTGCTTTGGTATAACCTTTGTTCAAAACTCTCAGACCAGCGATCAGAGTTTGAAACCTAGAGAACATTGCTTCTATAGACTCGCTCTCATCAATTTTGAAGGCTTCATACTTCTGGACTAAAGCCAGAGATTTAGACTCCTTAACTTGAGTGTTTCCTTCATGAGTCATTTTGAGAGACTCAAACATATCATGCGATGTATCTCTATTAGTGATTTTTTCATATTCAACTTTAGAAATAGCATTTAGAAAAATATTTCTAGCTCTATGATGATTTTTAAAATCAGATTTTTGTTGTCTATCCATATTTTTTCTATCCACTTTATTTCCTTCTGAACCTATAGGATGTTTGTAACCATCCAAGACTATATCCCAAAGATCACTATCATGACCTAGAAAGAAACTTTCTAGTCTATCTTCCAGTACTCAAAATCTTCTCCATCAAACACTGGAGGTTTGTTGTAACTATTATTGTTTTGTTCAGCGGCCATTGTGTTTTCTTCTGGATCTTTTCCTGACACGGTTAAGTGTTATGTTCAGAGTCAAGCTCTGATACCAATTTAAGGGATAAGAAAACACTTAGAAGGGGGGGGTGGGGGGTTGAATAAGTGACTATTTTTGTTTTCAATACAAATCTCAAAACAATAATGGAAGAACACAGTTATTTTTATTGTGGTTCGTTTGAACTCAAACTACTCCAGTCCACCCGCCAAGGTGATTTCGCCTTTCTCAACAAGGACTTAATCAACTGATTACAATCATACAGCAACTGTTGTGACTAACAATGCACAAGTAAACTTACAAGTGACTAACACCACTAAGACTTAAATCTAGTCCTAGTCTGCTTGAGAAATCTGACCAACCTTGGTCTCTCAAGGAACAAATACAGGAGTTTAATCTTTACAGATAATGAAATAGAGTTTTCTTCTAATCAAGCTATATCACAACTGTGATTTTTCACTTAGAATATAATGCACAAAATTGTATGAACAATAAGTTTGTGAGCTTAGGATCTTTCACGTAGTTTCTTGCTTCTTTTGAAAATTTGATTGGTTCACTTGGTTGTTGTTTTTGGGTTGCAATAAATGTCCTTCTATTTATAGTAGGAACAATAAGACCGTTGCTGCCTTCAGAAAAGATGGAGAGCATTAAATGCTTGCGTGTATCCTTACAATATTCCATTTTCCAAGAAACTAGTTGTAGGCACTTGAGTGCTTTCAGCCGTCTTTGCATTAATGAGCAAACGTCAGAATGTAAGAACATGTTTCCTTTGCTTTGACAAGACAAGTTGGTTTTAACGTTGTTTCAGAATTTGCTTCCAATGTCTTTAAGTCAGAACATGCTTCACTAATCTTCTAGGCAGTGTGTTGCTTGCTAAGAACTTGATCAGCGCTTGCTTTCAAGTAATCTTCTGAGCAAGGAACCTACTAAAAGTTAGAAGATATATATAACAAATAAAGTGTCTTACCAGAGTCAGCAGATGCGCTTGAAGAAAAGGTTCTTTCATCAAAGAACTTCTTCATACTTTTTGCTTAGCACTTCAGAATGTTTTGTCAGAATATTAACTGAGACATCAAAGCACATTCATCTGAGTATAAATTATCCTAAATATAATTTAGTTATCATCAAAACTCTTGAGATAGGTCAGAACTAATCTTGTTCTTTCAAACTGTGCTTCACTTGAGCAATGCCTAACTTCAAGTTCACCTTGATTTACTTTTTCCTCAAGAAGTGAAACCTTACTTCAATATGTTTACTTCTTCAATGCAGAACTGGATTCTTCGCCAGATTTATGGCTGACTTTTTGTCGATTTGCAATACTAGAGGTTTCTTCACTTCGACGGTCGTTTCTGAAAAAACACATTTCATCCAAATTGCTTGAATGCGAAGAACTTTACTCGCTTCCTTCTGAATCACAAACCCATGAGGTTGTGTGACATAAACTTCTTCGTCTAAAGGACCATTCAGAAATGCTGATTTCACATCTAGATGAAATGTTGACCAACCTTGGTTGCATGCCAATGCTATTACTAGTCGAACAGTCTCTAATCTTGATACTGGAGAAAATACTTCAGAGTAGTCAAGTCCTGCTCTTTGAAGAAAACCTCGAGCTACTAGTCTTGCTTTTATGTCTTGCTATTGACCCATCTGCATTGTGTTTCAACTTGAACATCCACTTTATTTCGACAGCTTTTGTATGTGTTAGCAATTTGACTAACTCCCATGTGTTGTTTCTTTCGATTGCCTGTAACTCTTCGACCATAGCTAACTTCCACTTGTTAATCTTCAAAGCCTCTCTATAGTTGATTGGTTCAGCACCTGCAAGTAAAGAAAAATGAACTAATTCTCCATCTGGTGTAATTTCATCATCACCCATCACTTCATAATCATGTAGTCTTGTTGGAAGAACTCTATTTCTTTGAGGTTTTTGGCTTGTTTCAGCCACAACCTCTTCGACTTCGATTGTGACAGGAGTGTCAGCAACTGCTTCCTCTTCGACTTCGACTGGATTCTCAACAATTCCTTCGACCTCTACTTCATTAGTTTCTTTGTCGAAATCAAAGTTCATTAATGATTTGTTAATTGAATTGCTAGAATTCCAATCCAAGGCATAATTTTCATTAATCACAATATCTCGACTCAACACAATCTTTTCATTAACTGGATTGAATAGTCTGTATGCACCAGTTTTATGATATCCTACCAGAATCATAGGTTCACTCTTGTCATCAAGCTTCCTTCTCCTTGCATCAGGAACATGCTTGTAACATATAGAGCCAAACACCTTCAAGTGACTTACTGATGGTTGTTTTCCACTCCACACTTCTTCAGGAACCTTGTTCTTCAATATCTTAGTAGGACACCTATTCAAAATATAAACTGCAGTCGAAATAACTTCTCCCCATGAATATTTTGGCAAATTCTTTTGCTTCAACATGCATCTTGCCATATCTAATGTGGTTCTATTTCTTCTTTCAGCAACTCCATTATGTTGAGGTATGTAAGAAGCAGTTACCTCATGATCAACACCATGTTCTGCACAGAAATCTTCAAACATCTTGGATGTGTATTCGCCACCTCCATCTGTTCGTAGAACTTTGATCTTCTTCTCACTCTGATTTTCGACAAGTATCTTGAATCTCTTAAACATTTCGAATACTTCGTCCTTTCGTTTGATCACATAGATCCACAACTTTCGACTAAACTCATCGGCAAAGGAAACAAAATATCTGTTTACACCAATTGTATGTTCTTCAAATGGACCACATACATCTGAATGCACCACTTCGAGAATGCAGGATGATCTCATTGACATAGTTGAAACGAAAGAATTTCTGGATTGCTTTCCCATTAAACAACCTTCACAAAGTTTTTCAGGAATCTCAAGACTTGGAATACCAGTAACCATATCTTGAGTAATCAATTGATTAAGTGATAGAAAATTCAAATGTCCAAACCTCAAATGCCATAACCAACTATCCTTGTGGTCGACAACAATTTTCAAACATTGAACTTCTGTCGAGCTGATCATAGTCTTAAATGTCCTGTTCTTCGACAATGGAGATTGTAAAACCAAATTGTTCTTAGTGTCGAACAATTTCAAAACTCCATCTTTCAGGACAACTGAGAAACCTTTTTCAACTAGTTGTCCAACACTTAACAAGTTGTATTTCATTCCAGGTACATAGAGCACATCTTTGATCATAGTTTTCCCTCCATTACTCATTTGAAAGACTATGTTTCCAGTACCTTCTGCTTGCAACGAACTATTATCAGCAAGTTTTACCTTGCTCTTCTTCGACTCGTCAAAATCTGCCAACCACTCCTTTTAACCAGTCATGTGGTTCAAGCAACCTGAGTCGAGAAACCAGATATTAGATTCAACATGGTTATCTGCAACTCCAGCCATAGCCATCATACCACCTTCAGAATCATCTGAATCTTGGCGTGCAAGGTTCGCTCCTTCGTCCCTGCCTTTCGATCACTTGTCTTTTCTGTACCAACAATTCTTGGCTAAATGTCCCCACTTTTCACAGTTATAACACTGCATACCTTTCTTATCTTCTTTGTCCTTCTGATAGTTTCCTCCTCCCCTTTTCGAGGATTCAGAAGATCTATCTTCGACCTTATTCTTATGGGAATTCGACCAAGACTTCTTGCCATGAGTCTTGTCGAACTTGCCTTTGAATTTGTTGGAACCACCGTCTTTTTTCATGATTGAGCTTTCAGTGCCTGTATCGAGTCCTGAACTCCTTTCCTTTCGACAATCCTCATCTCATGCGCCTCCAACGAACCAACCAAATCTTCCACTTTAGTGGTTTCAAGATTGTTGGATTCTTGAATAGCTATGATAACATGATCAAAGTGATAGGTCAACATTCTCATTACCTTCTCAACTATCATCTTATCAATAATGATTTCACCACAACCCTTCATGAGATGGACGAGTTTCTGAACCTTCGACACATATTCTACAACTTTTTCATCTTCTCCCATCGACAACAACTCATATTTTCGACGCAAGGTTTGTAATTTGACAACCTCGACTTTCTCACCTCCTTCGAAATACTTTACCAGAATATCCCATGCCTCCTTCGCTGTTTCAGCATGAGAGATTCTATCGAAGTTAGCAGCATCGACAGCCGTTTGAATGCAATAAGCAGCCTTACAATCTTTTTTCTTGACTTTGTTGTGAGCTTTTTTCTGTTCGCCGGTTACATTTGTAGCCAATGCTGGAACACCGTCAGTAATCACTTCTAGGGTTTCATGGAAGCCAAATAAGGATTTCATCTGTTTTTTCCATCAGATCCAATTTTTACCGTCAAGCATTGGAAGAGAATTTGAAATGCCCTTATCACTAGTCATCTTCGCAGCGGTTGATTTACTTGCCTTAGAAAAACGATCTCTGACGTGAAATTCTTGAAAACTTGATCAAGAACAATAACCAGAAGTTCTGGATACCAATTTGTTAGTGCGTGAGACACTTTTAGTGAGCAGAGAAAGAGAGAATAATAACAGAAATAAGAATTTCTATTATTCAAGTGTACAAATAATGATACACACTATGACTATTTATATACAATCCTAATTAGACTTGGGCTAACACAACTTAGATTATATTAAATATTAAATCTAATCAAATCAAATCAAATCAAATTTAATATTTCAACCGGATGAAAAAACACATGTTATCAATATATGAAGATGAAAAGTAAATAATGAAAAATGTACATAAATATGAAATAACTGTTTAGCAAAATGAAGTAGTAAAACAACGACAAAACATTCAAACTGAAAACGGAAAACACAGATCCAAAATAATTATTTTTGTAGTAGCATGTCGTAGTGAAACAAAATACAGCAAAATAATATTCCAACTATGAGAACAAAACAAACAATATACCTCTTTTGGATTTTACTTCTTCAACACTATATACTGCAAAAAAGAAATAATAAACATAAGCATTAAATAATAACTCAAACAATGATACATAAGTAAAAAGAAGATCTTTGAAAATGGAAGGAAAAAGGATCAACAAAAATGAAGGAGAAAATTTGTTGCAGAGTCTAGTGGCGATAAGGAAGATGAAAAAAATGGGAAATATAGAAAATGAGAAAAGAAAAAAAAATGAACGTTTCTCTTTGAGAGAATAGCAATAGAAATACTGTTGATGTCAAGTTAGTGAGATATGTATCAATGTTGGTAAATGATCTGAAATAAGGAATGAAGTGAAATGATAGAGGAAAAAGATGAAAGTGGTAGCATAAGTTAAGAGAGATGACATGGCAGCGTGTGAAAAGAATAAGGGTAAGTTAGGCATTTAATTTTCCTTCAGTTTTTTTTAGGGTTTGTTTCAATTGATGGAAAATGATGGATGAAATGATGTCATGTTCTATTTTATTGGTTTTATAAAAATTGAAATGAATGCAATGTGATGCAACTCATTCTATCAAATATTATTATTTTAGTTTATTTTTCATTCGATTTAAATTGAGGTGTATTCAATAGAATAAAATAAATTAATAATACAATTAAATATTTATCCTCTAAATTTTCGTTTTTATTAACTATATTAATGTTTTTGAAGTAAGGGGATACAAATGGAATAAAAAGAATGTAACTCTTTATTGTCAAATTATACAATGAAAAATATATTTTTTATTTATATAAACTAAGTATTTTTGCGCGCAATTGCAAAGACTAATTTCTTGAGTTTTATACATTTTTAGTATAAATTAAGTACTTCTGCGTGTAAGAGCAATCCTTTGAGTTTTGTAGGATCATAATAGGCAGCAAACACTTAAGAGATTTAACATTATTGTGTGTCCATGGTTGAATTCGAACTCAAAATATCTGATTAAGTTGAAAGAAGCCCTTGTCATCTCATCTAAGTGCTCTTGAGTATCGAAAAATATTTTTTCTATAATATATATTTTCTTCAAATTATATTTGGATAATGCTAACATGTGTCCTAGAAGCACATGTTAAGAGCTAAACGTGACAAATATTTATTAGAAATTGTGCATTATTTTAATTAAAATTAGATAATTAATGTTTCCGTTGTCTTTTTCAATATTTTTAGGTTTTTTTAACATGTACCCTTAGAGCATCCACATCTATCATACCCATTTGGGTTCTTTAAATGAGACCCACATAATTTTTTATATTATTTCGCACTTCTCAATTTTTTAAACAACCCATCTACAATTCTCAAATATCCATGTAACTCATCAAAAAATCTAAAATGGATCCCACATTTAAAACAAATCAACTACATTCTTGCAATTTTATTTATTAATTTATTATCATGGTCCACTTAATTGGAGTGTAGAAGCGTGCTTTAGTATGAGGACGTGCTTTAGTTCAGGAACGTGAAAACAAGTGAAATATCCATTTATTATTGACACAATTTCTTTAATAAATGTGTATGAACTCTCAAAGAACACCGATAATTATGCTTTTAGGACATATATTATCATTTCCCATTATATTTTACCTAAAAGTTTCATTTATTAATACTCTATTTATTTCATGAAAAGCGTCTCATTTGCATTTTTTCAATGTCTCAAAATAAATGTCTCTTTACAATATCAATATAATATTTATTATTTTTCTCACTATTATACCTTTATTTATTACTTTCTCCATCTCATAAAAAATATCTTATATGAGTAATGCGTGGTTCATAAGAAAATGATAAGATATATTAATTTTAGGGTTAATACCTATTTTCACCCCTGACATATGGGGTTGTATTTGAAAAATCCCCCTGCCAAAAAAAAGTTTCAATTGTTACCTTAACAAATTTTAAAAGTTTCAGTTTTTACCTTGAGGCTGATGTGACTTATATTTTTGTTATATTTTTATTATTATTTTAATGACATGGCTTGATTAGTTGTCATTTTTAATTTTTAATTCCATATGGCATTTATATTAATATTTTATTAATTGAGTGTTAATTCAAAGTTAAAATTTTTTTGTCCTTCAACAGGAATCGAACCATGGACATACTGTCTGCAGTGAACGCTTCTTACCACTAGACCATTGCATTTTCTTTGTTACATATATGCATCAATAAATATTCATCAATAAATGCAGAGTTGAGTATTTTCTGACAATTCTTTCACAAGTTTATTTCTTTAAAAAGAATAGTTACTGTAAGAAAATAAAAGCGATTACATGAAAAAAATCAATGAAAAGAGTTGCTACAAATCAAATAGACTTCAACAGGGACATAACTCACTCAGAACTGATGCATCAGAATTCCAAGTCAGCATGCATGCTTTCCCATCCACATCCTAGGCCGGTACTTATAAGTTATAACACTCATCAATCGCTTGTATTTACTCGAGAACTCGATCTACAGCAAAAGGTATGCTGTCAATTATTCCTGCACGGTCCAACACCATATCAACAACCATTTCACCAGTCCCCAAAGCCTAGAAATTTGTCCATATTAGAAAGACTTCTCAACTCAAAGGCCAACAAATTAAAAAAAGTTAAAAAAAAACAATTGCATTCATAGTGAAGGTGCACTACCATTTTATATTTAAAGGCAATAAAATAAATCCTTTTTTTAGAGAAAATTAGACACGCCTCCTCTTAGATCTACTTAAATAACACACACACACTCCTATTTTGTAAACGAACGCTAACAACCATGATTTGTTGGAGAAATGACACTCGCCTCTTCTCACATATGATTAAGGGCTTGTTTGGATTGTTATATTGGAGCTTATTTACTGGTATTAAATTTTGTGACACTGTTTGGTAATCCTTATAAAACAGTTTATGACATTTTCTTAACTTTTTGGAGTTTATTTTTACAAGTCCTCCAAAATAACTTAGAACATAGATAAAAAACAATTTAAAATTATTTTATTTTGTTATAAAAATTGTTTATGCAAACTGATTCATAAGTGCTTATTTTGACAAGCCTTATGCTATTAGCTCCAAATAAGCCGTTTATCCAAACAGACCCCGAATAAGATACACCCATTCTAAATATAGTGAATAAAGGAGAGGTGTGCATTTGATAGAACTCGGAAATTAAGGTAAGCAACTGCGTATATTGAATTGGAAAATGGTGAGATTAAAGCTCTTACAATGGTGAAAAATAGAAAATGAAGGAAATAACTAGAGTTCAAGAATTCCTAACAAGGGCAATATGCTCCTACGAAGAAAATGTTAATGATATGAATATTTATTGATGCATATTTATTGATGCATATATGTAACAAAGAAAATGCATTGGTCTAGTGGTAAGAAGTGTTCACTGCAGACAGTATGTCCATAAATGACAACTAATCAAGCCATGTCATTAAAATAATAATAAAAATATAACAAAAATATAAGCCACATCAGCCTTTTAGGTGATGTGGCATCCTCAAGGTAAAAACTGAAACTTTTAAAATTTGTCAAGGTAACAATTGGAACTTCTTTTTTGACAGGGAGTTTTTCAAATACACCCTATATGTCAGGGGTGAAAATAAGTATTAACCCTTAATTTTAAAGATAAACTAGTAACATTTACTAGAATACACTTGGTAGATGAATAAAATAAAAGGTAATAAATAGAATTACAATATTGGAAAAATAATACTAAATGCTATAGTACATTTGTATTATAAAGGATAATTATTTTGAGATAGAAGAAAAGTACGAATGAAATATTTTTTATGAGATAAAAGGAATAACTTTTATGTTTTTCAACTACTCCACTAATTAATAAATAAAAATATTTTAATAAACAATACTAATTTAATTATTATTAATTAATAAATAAAAATATTTTAATAAACAATACTAATTTAATTATTAAAATCAACGCATTAATCATTTTCTTAAGATTTGAAAAGATTTTAAGTAAAACATTTATTATGAGACCTAGAGAATATATTTTAGATAGTATAGACTATAGCGGCAAATCCAAAAGTTCCCTTATTTTATAGCATACTGGGGGGTGGGCAAAGCAAACCGCGTTCCATTTTTTATCTCAAATTTTTAGTTTCTGCATTAAAAAAATGTAAACAGTTATTTGTCGTCGTCTCCACTAGGAATCAATTTTTTTGTGCAAATGGAATCAACACCATTATCATCATTTTCATGGCATTAACACACTTCAATTCCCACCTTCATTTTCTCACAAAATAACCAACCAACCATGCTCACTTCACCTCTACTCTCTGTCTGTAACCACACCTTTTCCTACAACCCCATCAACTACCATCACACCCCACCTTTAAAGTTTCAATCTTTACCCTTAGGTAGATACGGAAGAACTGAATTTTCATCTGGGTCATGCTCTAATGCTTCTAGAAGAAAAAGGGTGTTGGTGAAAGGGAGTGTGGGATTGGAGGAAGGAGTTGTGGAAAGTGGGAAGAGAGTGAATTTGGGTGAAGGGTTTGATGCTATTGTTATTGGGTCGGGGATTGGTGGGTTGGTTGCTGGGACTCAGTTGGCTGTGAAGGGTGCTAGAGTTTTGGTTTTGGAGAAGTATGTTATTCCTGGTGGGAGCTCTGGGTTTTATCAAAGGGATGGTTATACTTTTGATGTTGGGTCGTCTGTCATGTTTGGTTTCAGTGATAAGGTCAGTTCGTTTTATCGAAAAAAATGAATTTTGTATTTTGTTAGGAGTCAATGTTATGAGAATAAAGTAATTGTAGCAAAGATAGTGTAGCAGAGATGAAGATGTTGCGTTGAATGCGTGGTAAGACTAAACAAATAAGATTAAATATGAAAATATTAGAGAATGTCGGGGTAGCATCTATAGTAGAGAAGATTGTGGAAGACTTAGGTTGGTGATTTGAGCGTGTAGAGAAAAGACCGGGAGATTATGTGATAAGGAGAGAGAAGTTAAACAATTAGAGGAAGAGGAAGACTTAGAAGGACTATAAGAGAAGTTATTAAGAAAGATTTCGAGATTGACGAGTTGGATAGAAACATGATATTGGATAGAATATTATGGCAAAAGTTGATCTATGTAGCCGACCACATTTAGTGGGATAAGGCTTGATTGTTGTTGTTGTTGTTAGAATTAGAAGTCAATGTTATAGTGGAGGAATTTGATTGTACTCCTATGTCTTGTTGAGAAGAGCTTATGTCACTCATGTTTACTAGTTGTTTTTCACCTTGTTGAAAAGAACTTATACTTTTCAAGATAGCTTATGAAAACTACTTAAAAGCTTATTATGCTTTTTATGAATTGTCTTAAATTTGTGTAGGGTAATCTCAATTTGATAACACAAGCATTGGAGGCAGTTGGCTGTAGGATGGAAGTAATACCTGATCCAACTACCGTTCATTTCCATCTACCCAACCATCTCTCCGTTCGAGTGCACAAAGAATACGATAAGTTTATCGACGAATTGACCAGTTATTTTCCCCACGAAAAAGATGGCATCCTCAAATTCTATGGCGAATGTTGGAAGGTTTGTCTTAATTGAGGTGACTGCAGACCCCTTGTAAGGCGTTTTTGCCTCCAATTGTAATTAACTTTTTTAACAAAGCTTTTATGTTTGATGGCTAGATTTTCAATTCCCTGAATTCATTGGAGTTGAAGTCACTTGAGGAGCCACTCTACCTTTTTGGACAGTTTTTTCAGAAGCCGCTCGAATGCTTAACATTAGGTATTTTCATTTCTTATATGTTTGTCTTGAATATGAGGCTACAAAGTTAAAATCATAAACTCCAATTTCGAGGGTATTTTTGGTTTTTATTTCCATCTTGCGTATTTTCTTAGTATTTGATTGGTAGGGCCATTAGCTTTTCTGATGACATTATTATATGGCAGCCTATAACTTACCACAAAATGCTGGAGCGATAGCCCGGAAGTATATTCAGGATCCACAGTTGTTGTCTTTCATAGATGCAGAGGTAGATACAATTAGTTATTCAATTCAGTCAGAAGATTTACCTATGTTTTTATGAGAAGTGTTAAATGTCATGAAGAGTCATCCTAACAAAACTTGTTTCAAATGACTTGGAGTTACTATATATGGAGTATAAGAGAAATTGATTATTGTCGATTCTGGAAAAGACATTGAAGCTGAAATAAAAATGCCACATTAGCTTTTCATGATTTTTTACATGTTAAATAGCACTACTCATTCACAAAAACTTTGTCATTGCAGTGTTTTATAGTGAGCACTGTCAACGCTTTGCAGACTCCAATGATCAATGCTAGCATGGTAACTTGTTCACCTAGCCTTTTGCGTTCTTTAATTTCATGTGATGTTTTTATTGTACTTTTGAAAGTGTCTAGAAGAGAAGTTATGCTTCCATTTTGTTGCAGGATCATTTGATGACCAGATAACCAAAATGAAATTGACTTGAATTTGATCCGACATTGACTGCTTTTGGTTTAGTAGTTTTACAACAGTTCCTGTGTTGGGTCAGTCCATGCAGAGCTTTGCTCAATTGTTGCGCTATGAAATTGAAACTTGTTTGTATAGTTCACCTATGCAGAGCTTTTGGTTTAGTAGTTTTACAACAGTTCCTGTGTTGGGTCAGTCCATGCAGAGCTTTGCTCAATTGTTGCGCTATGAAATTGAAACTTGTTTGCATAGTTCACCTATGTCTATTTCCTGCTTCTTTATTTGATTCCTTTTTTGTCTACAGGTTCTGTGTGACAGACACTTTGGTGGGATTAACTACCCTGTTGGGGGTGTTGGTGGCATTGCAAAGTCGTTGGCGAAAGGTCTGGTAGATCAGGGTAGTCAGATACTTTACAAGGCAAATGTCACGAGTATTATCACCGAGCAGGGCAAAGCCGTAAGTGAGATATCATATTAGCAAGAGGGTCGCGTGTTTAGAAAGTTATGTATTTTTGTTTCTCAAGATTGGTAGGTGCACTATACTTTTGCAGGTAGGAGTGAGGCTTTCAGATGGAAGAGAGTTCTTTGCCAAAACCATAATATCAAATGCTACCAGATGGGACACATTTGGTTGGTTTCAAATTATAGTGTTTATAATTTTTTGTTGTTAGTGTTTGAGTGATTTTCTTCTTGTATCTTTCTCCGCCTTCATCATCTCTTAAAGTTAATCCCAATTTGCATAATGTTACACTGCAGGAAAGTTGGTAAAAGGAGAATCACTTCCAAAAGAGGAAGAGAATTTCCAGAAAGTTTATGTGAAAGCTCCATCTTTTCTTTCAATCCACATGGGGGTTAAAGCAGAAGTTTTGCCACTAGATACAGATTGTCACCATTTCGTGCTCGAGGTAGTTGGAAGTTTCTTCAACTTAGAAGTCTTACTCAATGAAGCACAGACACCGACCAAACACTGACATGTAGACACCGATAACATTTTAAGAACTAAAAGGGATTGAATGTAACCATATGTGTCAATGTCGTGTCGGTGTCGGTGTCGGACATTGACACATGTCAGACAACAAACACGCCTTGATTTCGAGGTCTCAATGCTGCATTGTTCTTAATAGCCATAATGACTAAGAATGAAAAATAACTTTTTGCTTGTCATTGGCATTTATCTAGAACAACTGGAGCAATTTGGAGGAGCCATATGGAAGTATCTTTTTGAGTATACCAACTATTCTTGATTCATCGTTAGCTCCTGAAGGTCGTCATATCCTTCATATATTCACAACTTCTTCCATGGATGACTGGCAGGTAGGCAATATCGATTAGTGATTACTGATAAATAAAATTGAAAATTTTCATCTTTTATGAAGCCACCTTTTCGCGTTCGTCCTTCCTGTTTATTCTTTTGCTGATACATGTAAATCTCAAAATAAAAAACCTGTTCTCGTTTTCTGTTACAGGGTCTCTCAAGAATCGAATATGAGGCAAAGAAGCAAGTGGTAGCAGATGAAATCATAAGCAGATTAGAGAAGAAGTTGTTTCCAGGTCTTAAATCATCCATCGAATTTATAGAGGTAAAGCTAAAACCTTAAATCATCCATCAAATCCGTAATATTTATGGATATATGTTTTTTTTTTCTTTCTTCCTGAACCTTTTAACCCCCAACTCTAACTCTAGGTAGGGACACCAAAAACACATCGACGATATCTAGCCCGTGACGAGGGTACTTATGGACCAATGCCACGCAGCATTCCGAAGGGGTTATTAGGAATGCCATTTAATACGACAGTAAGTCTACTTTCAAAAAAATGATTGAATGACAGATTCAGTTCTAGAACATCCTTCTATCTATGCTTTCAGAATGAAACTGATTAAAACTTGATAAAACTCGCTTTCAGAGCATAGATGGTCTTTACTGTGTTGGAGACAGTTGCTTCCCTGGCCAAGGTGTTATTGCTGTAGCTTTCTCTGGAGTTATGTGTGCTCATCGAGTAGCTGCGGATATTGGTAAGCCAGACCTCTCATATTCCATAGCTTAAAAGTGCTCGCAAATTGAAAGTATATAATGATGAAAAAAAATTCATTATTCCATAGCTTCAATATTGTCGCGCATTTGTATAATTTCAACGCAGATCCAAACACATTTAATAATTATATTAAATGATTCTTAACTAGTACCACTCTTATGGCACCGGTTTATATGGTTCGATCAATTGAAATCTGGAAAGAAAGGCCAATTAAATTTATTTTTACTTAAATTTTAACATTCTTGATATTGATAATTTTTATTTAATAATCAGGGTTGGAGAAAAAGTCACCAGTTTTAGATGCCATGCTGCTTCGGTTGCTTGGTTGGTTCAGGACACTGGCATGAGTGTTATAAATTTGTTTGACCCATGAGTCTATGTATTATCGTGTATAACACTACCTTTTTATATAGTTTCTTTATTCTTTGTCTAGGGAGGAAACCAGATTCCTCACGTTTACGGTTATAGAACTAGGTTGTCCAGTAAAACAACTTACATTCTATGATGTATTTTAAAGCAAATTTTGTGAAGTCGGACTTGTGAACTGTCCCGTCGAAATTCAGTGGCCAAGATTGCTTAGCTGCGTGCACTTGTGTGCTTCTATAAGTGCAAAAGACTTCAAATTCAGGAGCGAGGGGTTGTGAAGTGTAAAATGTAAATGATATCTGTATGTTCAGTTTTCTTTTATCCAAACAGATTTTTAGTTATACAAGATATCCTTGCTGTAACTATGAATTTTATCAGCCAATTCATATACAAACAGAAATAATACTATAAATGATTTGCACTTTTGATTTTTGGTTAGTATGTTAGGGACTAGGTTGTCGATAGCGCACTATAGCGGCATAGCATAAGGGAACCGGACCTCACCGCGACACTTTTGGGCCCTGCTAAGCGCTATCCGTGATAGCGGGAATAGCGACTGCTATTTGTGGCTTCATGGCGGTGCTTTCGCGGCGTAATCGCAGTTCTGTAGTGGTTTGCATACCGCTATTGTGGAGATTAGGGTAAATTTGTAGATTCAATTTTTTAAAGGTCATATTGGTATTTTGACCCTTTTATTTGGCCTAATATAAAAGCACTAGTGTTTTAGGTCATTTCACGTGTTTTTTTTAGCGTTTCCCTCCTCACTGGCGTGTTTGCGTTTCAGAAAGCCATCTTTGCAAAAATTCCTCGCACAATTTCTTGACATTCTTTGCAAATCAGCAAGTCATCCATCGTTCTTCCAAAATCATCACCGCTCTTCTCCTATTCATTTATTCTTCACCTTTCTCATCCATTCACAACTGATTTCTCCTCTGTTTTGCTCAGCGCCTTCTCCTCTTTTTTGCTGTTTTTCTTTTATTAGCAATCATGACACCATCTTTTGCAAGTGTGACACAAACTTTCAGCTGCAACAGTTACTAGACATCACTCTAGACTTGCTACATTAGTGTCTAATGGAGATGAGGAGTTGAAGGTGGAAGAAGAAGTGTTTGAATCAAGTGATGAGCACGGTGATTTTAATGAGGTGGAATTTTGAAGTGAAGAGTGGTTTAGTCATTTTGTTTACGCTTGAAATTTGGTTTAGTCACATTTATAATTTGACTTTGATGGGATCTTATGTTGATGTTGTTGTTGGAATTTATGTAGTTGTTGCAACTTCTGCTTTTAAGATATTATGTATATTGTTGGAACTTATATTTCTGTATTCGTGTTGTGTTCATGTTAAGTATATATATACCTTGGTTTTTAAAGGTCACAAAAGTGGTCATCCCGCTATCCGTTATAGCATTTTGGAGGTCTGGCGTGTAACCTAGGTTAGCGGTTGGTGGAATTTGTTAGCAACATAAATCAAAATCAAAGCCTACACCTCATTCTTAATACTGCCAACATTACTATTATTGCTGTCAAATTTGGTTTACACTTAAACTTGACTAATATGTAGCAAGCAGATTAACCTATTCACTATAGCAGTTACAAAGCTTCGGTCATTGAAACATTTTCAAAAGAGTTAAGCAGTTTCCAACAAAAAAAACGAAAAACTCTCCGGGTACTGATGTGTCTACTATAACATCTAGCATACATGAATTCTTGCATTTCATCATGCTAAATGAACTGCAACATACACATGATCGAACAAAAAAGACCAGGAGTTTCAGCCCCGCCGTATTTTGCCTGCATGCGAGGCCTTCGTTTAAAATCTCACTCATGCAGATATGAAGCACTTTTCCTGGATAGTTTTTAACCTCTATTGTAGTTTCATTCGTCGCAATGAAAGGTAAGCCAAGAAACGGTAACCGAAAACCATAGCAATCAGAGCAGCTACTTCTGTTAAACCACTGTCAATTTTAACTCCGTTTACCATAGGTGTGAAATGTTCATATTGCACCTTGAGTAACAGTTTGTAAGTGTGGTAGTTGAAAGACATGAAGCGGATCCAAGAAATGAAGATCGGGACTCTCTGCAAAATTTTGTACCACGCATTAAATTCTTCTGTTAATAGACTGCAAAAGTTATCTATGTTCCCTATTTGCTCGTAAAATTTAGGTATGTATGTATTCTTACCTGGACGAAAAATCCTCCAGCCAGCATGAAGGTCATCACAGTTACTGAAGCCAAAGTCGTGGCTCTTTTCAGATCCATAAGCGTAGCACCGATAGCAAGTCCAAGACCCTATTTCAAAACCAGCCATTGTTAGCACTGTAAGTTAGCTATTTTAGTCAATGTTTTAAAAACCGAATCGGCGAAACCGAAACCTGTATGTCACAAATCAACCTCCTTTTTGGTTCGGTTTCTAAAACACTGATTTTAGTTTTTATTGAATTTCCTTGTTAGTAGTTTCTGAAATGTATATACCTGTGCTGCAATGATGCAGAGGAAAACAGTAAGGATGGTGAAGAAAAAAGGAGCAGCACTTAGTCTCAAACCAGCCATGAAGTAAACAACAAGCAGAAAAAGCACCGGTAATATCAGGTCTAACGGAAGGTCGCTTGTTGTTCTAGCAAGGAAGTATGCACTTAATCTGTACATATCTGCGGCACGTTCCTTATTCAACATCGCTCTCTCTTGAGGAAATGTAAATATTGCTGTAAAAACCGGAAAGAATCCCCAGAAGACAGCAATAAAGAAAAGTAATCCTGCCTGTAGACCACAAATGTTAATATGTTATCATAAGATGCTCATGTCTTACGATGCATTTGAAAAAACTCGTTTAATCGATGGTTAAAATTTTGTCTAACAGAAGTATTTTACCTGATCTTGCAGGTCTTTTGGGTTTTTAGTATCTGATTGCCACCAGAGTAATCCTAAGATGACTGCAGTCGATAAAACTTGTGTGATTCTCAACCAGCTAAAATAGTCATGCCTTCTTTCCTTGATTCCTCTCCAAAAAAGTATAGAAAATTGTTCGTCCCAACTCGCTCCCCATTGTCTTTTAGGAGAACTCGCTTTGGCCTTCAAAGCTTCGTCCAGAGGTATAGAAACCATTGTTTTTTTCTTCTCCGTTTCCGCAACATGAGACTCATATGCCTCAACTAGATACTGTTAAAATTCACATGTTCAAAAAAATCTCAATGCTTGATACAGACAGAGACACCGATAATAATTTACAGAAATGGAAGTGACCGAATGTAACTACATGCACGTGTCGGTGTTGTAGTAAAGGCAAAAATGAAATGTTACCTCATGGACTACTGCTGGTGATGGTTTTCCGTTATACTTTTCAACTTCTGCATTTCCGATTTGCACTCTATCTTCCAACTCTGATGGTACGGAAACATCGTTTATGTTCCCATTCGCAAGGTCTAGCAAAAATTCGGCTGGATTCATGGAAATAAGCGGTGAACATCCTATAGATTGGAAGTAATTCATCGCTTCTGATGCTTTTCCAAAGTAAAGCAAACTCCCTTTCCCAAGAAGGATCAACTTGTCGAATTTGTGGAAGAGTCTACTTGATGGTTGGTGAATTGTCGTCACTACTGTTTTACCAGCCTACGATATAGTTAACAGGTTAGTCATGAAAAAATACTGTGCTATGCTATGCTTCGATATTAAATAGTATGTTCAAGTTTTTGTTTTTGGATCGGATGCAATGCTTCGATATTTCATACCTCTGCTATGTCTTGCAGCATCTGAACAATCTTCAAGGCTGTTGTTGAATCCAAGCCAGAAGTTGGTTCGTCAAGAAACAAAATGGAAGGGTTGATTATGATCTCATTGCCGATACAAACTCTCTTCCTCTCTCCACCCGATACTCCACGAACAAATGAACCGCCAATCATAGTATCTTGGCACCTGTTTTCATGCATACAATACAAAACTATCGGTATCTATAACTTGGAAATAGCATCATTATATCAGTTATAATGCTTATATGGTTTTTATGCTTATAATAGTAATTACGGGACGATTTATTTACCTCTCCAAGCCAAGCTCATAGATGACATCTAAAGCTCTTTTTTCCTTTTGCTCTTTTGTGAAGGTCTTTGGAAGCCGTAACCGTGCTGCGTATGTCAACGTCTCTTTCACAGTTAGGTGAGGAAACAAAACATCATCTTGCGTCACAAATCCTATCCTGTGATATTACACGAGGAAAACAAAACCAAGCTACTCGTCAGTTCTATCCGAAGGCACTGTTTGGTATTTCATTTTTTATCATGTTACTTCAGAATTAGATTTTTTTACCTGCTCTTAAGGAACTTGGAGTATGATTGTTCATTGTAAGTGATAGAACCACCAATTGTTGGGTGACTTATCCTTCCTCCAAGGAGATTTAAAAGACTTGTCTTTCCACTTCCTGAGGGACCCATCAATGCCAAAACTTCACCTGGATTTACTGAACCACTGATCCCATTCAAGATATCTTTCTCAACACTTGATGTCATGCCTTTGAGAACTACCTTGTAGGTCACATCACTGAACTGCATATTCCATAATAAGTATATATAACTCATTAACTGGGATCCATCACCATAAACACAACATAAAATATAATGTCTAAATATCTAAATTGGTCCTTAAAAGTTGTATGATTGTATCAATTTAGTCCCTCACATTCTCAATATCACAATAAGTACATAATACATTAATAGCTTGAAATATAACCCCCCAAGGATTGCTCGGTTAGTGAAGACTTGGGACCTAAGAGTGCTAACAATCACTGTGTTGGGGCAGTCCATACAGAACTTTGCACTGTCTTTAAATGGGCCTCTGCTAGGAGACAGTCGATGGTCCCCTTGGATTAGTTGGTCGTAAGGTTGAATACCAAATTTTCGAGAAAAAAAAACTTGTAAAATAACATTTTTTACCAACAGTAAACATTTGTTGTTTTAAACTTGAAACTTTGTACAAGATCGAACTGGACCGTGCTATTGCTAGCCATGTTCTACTTGGCCTTGTCGAGACCTTCATTCATCCTTGCCTGCTCAAATACACAGGGCCACATCAATCTCATGATCTGTTGAAGGTTTGAACCCTGGCAGAGCTAGGTGCAAGAATATTCTAACTGAAAAATAAAAACAACTCTAGCTTTATGACATGTAAAATGTGTATAGTAATAATTACCTTTAGACTTATGGGAATAGTAGGCTCTGTTTGAAACTTTGTCTTTGTCCTAATTCCAGCTTCAATATCCTCAGCTGCAACAGACATGGCTAACACTTTAAAGATAGGAAAAAGAAGCTAGCAGTTATGCAAAAAATGCACGTTGTTAAGTACATATGATGATGGTGTTTACTTATGGAGGGATATGTATATAATATCTAGAGCATTATTTAGAAGAATCTAATATGCATGGATGCTTCTAATGTAGTAACTGATACTAAACTACACGATCCGTTAAAAGGGGGCTATATAATATGTATGAAATTGATGCTTATGAAGATATACAAGTGGGGAGGACAAACATGGACCATGATGAGACAAGGAGATTGACCAAGACAAGTGATGATAATTGTGAAGTCAAGTTCACTACATAAAAGTCAATCTTGAGGGACAGGATTGAATGAAACAGTTTTTACTTTTTTTCTCTCCCAAAAGAAAGGAAGATGAAAGGGCTAAACAACGAGAAATAGACGGCTGCACTTGGGAAATCGGTTCCTCGTGGTCATGTATTTACGAAGTTTATTCAAAAGTTCATGGTCCTCTTTATTATAACCTCCCGAGACAACGACTTGATCAGGGTTACAGAAAAACAAATATGTATGTGTGTCAAGCCTTCACCAACACGTCAGCTGCCGGAGAGTTCTACAAAGAGGAACTTACATTTATACTATAGGAGGGCAGCGGCGTTAGTTGTCTGTCGGCATTTTGAACAATTTTTATGTATGAGTGTGGTCCACTTCTAACCTAATTAATATATGATTGGTCATTTAAGACCATAATCAACAAAATTGGTCATGTCCCCTTGCAAAAATAGTTGTAGGAAAAGAAGTGCAACTTGCATCATGTTATAGAAAGACAAGGGAAAAAGAGACAAAGAGTTTGATGAAGTAGTCACCCCTAGCAAATAAAAGGCAGACATAAATCACATCAAAGAGTGGAAATGAAGCAAAGACAGAAAAAATAATTGTACATTAATTGGTCAGAAATATGTTACTACTATTTGTTAAAAATCTATGTAGAATCATGAATTTGCATGTGTGTCATAATGACTTAACGAAAACGAAAATGACTCAAACTTAAAGAGCAGTCACTACAGTCTTAGTCGTGTGATTGCTAGAGCTTTACATGCATTCTTGGTCGTGTGAAGGCTAGTGCTGTACATGCATTTTGAACCACAAATCAAGAGGTTGTTGTTAGAGGTGGTGGGATTAGGGTCTGCCGGACAATGTTCGTTTGTCTGTTATTTTGTGAGGTGGACCAAGATTTTAAGTCTGAAGTCTCTAATATATTCGTTTGCTCTGATTTTGTGATAACATGCATTAATAAAATATTTTACAACTTTTAATTTTTAGGGGTGTAAGATTTGCATGTCAGTTTCAGCTTTATTTTTTTTCTAAGTCGAGTCAATTATTATATTCATCAGTTCATTTGCCACTCTTAGGTTCGATGGATTGGACCGGAAATTTATTTAGAAGTTTTTTGAGAAATTTTCAATTCACAAATTTTCAAAATTTTAATTTTTATTATTTTTTAATAAAAATATTTTTGATGATTAAACTTTTATATGTTAATGTTTTAAAGTTTAAATAAAAGACTTAATCAAAAAATAAGTTTGGGTGAAGGGTATATTTATAAATTTAGATTTTTTTGGTAAGATATATATACAAAACTTTATGAAAAAAAAAAGAAATACACTAACGATATAAAATATTTTTACACTTTTAATTAATGAAAAGTATATATTATAATAAATTTCAGTTTCATTTTTAAAATATTAAAATGACATGATAAATATACAGTTTTTATTAATTGTATTTGTAAAATTATTTTACAGTCACTGTCCACTATCTTTAAACTCAAGTTTTATTATATATGTATTGATTTAACTATTTTATATATATTTTAAAATGGTGTTAATAGAAATTTAACTGGATCAACAACTTAAACATATCTAATTCATCTAGTATATGAGCTACTCCATCCACCTCATTAACTTTATATTAAATATCAAACAAATTTAAATTATTATTTTTTTCTATTAAAACTCCTCTTTTATCCCTTGAAACCAAGTTGATTTTCCTCCACTCTCTTTATTTCATTGAAATAAAATATGTTACTACCTTTGTCGTTTATTGTAACTGTTTTTATTTATCATTGTCATTTATTAAGAAAAGCTGTAGTTCTTTTATTTCCCATCTTTTAAAACACCGGATAATATATTAATTAAAAAGGAAATTAAATTGGATACTGCTGGTCCTTTCATTTAATATAAAACAATATCATTGAATGTCATGTTTTATATTTTATTTAAATAATTAAATTTTTTAATTTAATTATGTTAAAGGTGGTACAAATCAAAATTCATAGATATCAAAAAATTTATCAATTAATAATTTACTTTTTATATGTTAAATATATTTAATAATTTAAAATAAAATTTATATTTAGGGTTATTTTAAAAAAAAACTATATTTAGAGACCAATATTAAATTACATCTCCGGTTCCCTCTTCTCTCCTATACTCTTTTCCTCTTTTTGTTTGTTATATAGAGTGTTGGAAATTTCATTGTGAGACAGAAACCTTTCAAATATGTTTTAAGTAAAGGGGGTAACAAACATGTTTTAACAATTAACATATTTTTATATAATTTATTTTTGATATTTTTGATTTTTTAACATCAGAAGTGGTGAATTTTTTATAAAAAGTATAAATATTCATGTATATCAATATTGTGTCTCATAAGATAATAAATATAATTTTTAAGATAATTGATTTATCATATAAAAAGGAATAATCATACAGTTTATTACCAATTTGCATGCTATTTATATATAATTTAATTTAACTGTTAATTTAACCAAATACTCTAAATTTAATACACTAACTCATTTGCTATAAAAATAGTTTTTATTATAGGATTATTTATTTAAATATAAGATTGGAAAATCTAAAAGCAATTGAGTTAAGATAAGTGTTATTTGAACACTCAATATTTGATATTATTATCGTATATTTGATATCAATATCTTTATTTCTCTTTCATTTTTTTATTTCATATATTTATACGAATTTCAATAATATATTCCTACACTTAAAAATTACATTTGACATTTTTAACACTTAAATTTAAGTGTTAAAATATCATTTCTCTTGAATTAATGGTGACAAAATAGAGGCATGTCTATTATGCTGCACTTTTTAGGGAATTGATCAAGATTTTAATTCTGCATGTTTAATATATTTGCTATGCTCTATTTTCACAGCGTATCTGAGATATATTATAAAAAATATGATTTATTTCTTTGATTGTACTTTTTTATTTTTCGTAGTTAGATATCTAATACTTAGAATAGAAACAGAGAATTGAATTTATTATAGGATTTATTAATCTTGTAAAATTTTTAAAATATCAAGTAGGAGTCCACACATCTACTTAGACTTGAATTGAGATGTTCTAGCACTGCTTCTTAATAGCAGCGTGTCTACTAATTTCACCATAGTAGCTGAATCGAAATTATAATAACCAATTATTTAGTCAAAGAGTTTGCAATCGTGAACATTAACAATTAAAAAAAAATTTTTTTTTTTAGTCTTTAAAGGTGTTAAGTCCACATGACCGTCCCGCTCCACCTTCAATTTTTTTTAGAACAAATAAAAATTCTAGACTACTATACTCATCTATATTCATCCTATTCTGTCTTATTTTTTGTGTAAATTTTTATATGATTAACTTAAATGAGATAAACAGATTCGTCACCCCTAATTTTAATAAAATAAGAAGAATGTTTTCCAACTTAACTTAAGCATAGGTCTTGTGTTTCAACTTTGACAATCAACAATGTTTATGCATTTGTGGGCGGATTAAAAACCCATTTTTTGATTACTAGACCAAATCCTTAGAGTCTCTTACTCTTTTCCTAGTGTTCAATCAACCAAACCTTATAATATTAAAAAAGAAAAAGAAATAGGAAAAAAATCATTTCCATACTCGAGACTGGAGACCACCTAGTCACTGGGCCCAAATTCAGTGGCTTCACATGACTTCACTTCTATACAGCCCATATATTAATTTAAATGAATAATACATTTATAAGGAAAAAATATTACAGCAACAATAAATTTTCTCCTAACATATAGGAGTATATTTACTTGTTTGACTCTAGAGTTTCACATGTACTATATTTTGTCTTTCCCTTACCCAATTGTCACTCTCATAAAAATTAATTGCATACATATTTTATCATTTTCATAAAAGTGAAATCCATCCACCCCATATCTGCAAAAGTAAGAGACCACCAAACCCACAAGCACAGCGTCCACAACCCTACCACATATATAATTTGTGGTCACCATGATGACACAAAGCCTCAAATATGGGTAACATTAATTTCTTCTCAAAAATATTTTCTCAAAATAAAACACCAATAAATAAGTCCAATTAAATTAACTGGTTAGAATGTGAATTCGAATTCACGACATCACACTTATATAGGTATAAGTGAAATTCTAGTTACGTAAAAAAAAAGTGATATTATAGTAGAAAAATGATGAGAAAAATATAAGAAAGATAGAAAGTAAAGTAGAAAAAAGGCTTACGAATGATGTCATCATCACTGAAAGGTTTGGTATCAGCAATTTGATCTGGAGGCATATTGAAGCCAGTGAAAGAAAACGATAGACCCAAGCTAGCGCTTGAAGCTCTGCTCAGAGCTGCGCCACTAGTGAGTTCATCAACATCAATCTTCATTTGAGCGCTTCTTGTTTTCCTTATATGCGTGTTCTTCCCTCCGCGTCCCGGTGAGGCCGAGGTTATTCTCCGGCTTGATTTTCTCGACAATCCTCCGCTCCCTTCTAAGGCTGAGTTTGTAGAGTGATCGCTCGACTGCGGCGACTTTAGAGCCGCCGCTACAGACTCCACAAGCTGATCTGACATTGTCCTGGATATATTATTTCCTTTCTCCATAACTGTCACAATAGTAATCAATAATTTATCCATAAACTAAACAAAATGTAATAATAATAATATTAGATTGTTGGTGGAGGATAATTATGATGGAAGTTGCTTAGACTAGTGATGTTATTCTTTCTTAAGAGTAAGTAAAAGACACACCATATCCATTATACATTATAATATGCTTCATAGCTAGAACAAGTAATGGTTTTTTAATTAGTTATCAAACTCAAACACAAGATAAATATAGAGACACTAGTAATTGAAATTATCCTTAGCATTTTATGCTGAAAAAGGAATAGGAGAAGAGATATATGTATATGTATAATAATTACCTTGAGAAATAAGAGGTGTTTGTGATGATATGAAAATGGAATGTGAGACCAGTTGAGCTTAATCAAGCAAAGACAATCAAATACATGCATATCCCATTATGTGGAGTTACCCCTTTTATAAAGGGTTTATGAGAACTATGTCAAGTTACAAAATTACCCATGTGTTTCCTTGCAAATATCATTTGCTTGCCCTTTTGTATCTATATTTTTTTTCTATTATATGATTCTTTGAAAATTGGATTTAAAGATGGATGTTTGAAGTTTACTTGATACAAAGAAAATATTAGTTTTTATAAATATAATTTAATAAATGAATATAATTTAAAATACAGTTACTGTAATTCAAAATTAAACTTTTTTTTCAAGATCCTAAGATTTGTATTGATTCAAGATTGATAGATTCTTATAAGAATAACTTTTATACCGAGTAAGAAAGCCTTTATAAATATAAAATAGAAAATGTTTTAAGAAACACATTTATTCTATAATAAAATATAAAATAGAAAATATTTTAAGAAACACATTTATCCTATAATAAAATTGAATTTTTATATGCTAGTCAATAATTAATAAAACATTTTTGAAATATTTAAATTTGTTAGTCTCATATATATATATATATATATATATATATATATATATATATATATATATATATATATATATATATATATATATATATATATATATATATATATATATATATATATATATATATATATATATATATATATATATATATATATATATATATATATATATATATATATATATATATATATATATATATATATATATGTGTGTGTGTGTTTATTTATTTATTAATTTCTTGAAAAAGGTCAAAATGTGCTCTGACGGCAATTTAGGAGACTTTTTTACTGTAGCAAAACCTCGTTGTTACTGTTATAGTCTTATATCACTATTGTCTTCTTCATCTTGGTTTTTCTTTCGACATCCATGGTTTTCTCAATCCTTTGATCATGACTTGATTCTTCACGCCCTTCTTTTCTAAAACCCCTTCTTTCAACCAGAAAAAACCTTTGCTAAAGTCCTCAATACAGTTTGTAACATCTCTGTCAGTCAACTTTCTAAACTGATGGTAAAAGGAGATCGTTTATCCATAACTATTCCGGAAAAGGAATACCAAGCATGTATTAAATCCTGTAAGAAAAACTTGCACGGTAGAGTCATTTGGTCCAAGGGGTCACTGCCTTTGAAGGTTGATGCCTTGCATGACAAGTTATTCAAATCGTAGAAACATCTCAAAAAGTGGGGGTGTAACATCCTTATGGAAAGGCTTTTACTAATTCTCTTTTTCATCGCTTGAGGATTTGCAAAAGGCCCGCTCTTCAGGTTTGTGGAACCTTTGTTGAGAAAAATAATATAATTCAAGTTAGTGTAACAAGTTGAAATAAATGAGCAACAAGTTACACCCCCTTTTTTGCAGTGTTCAGTTTCATGCAGTGATTTAGCGCATCGGGTTGTAGTAAATGTGCAACAGGTTACACCCCTTTCAGTTTTTTTATTGTGCAATCGATTGTAGGTCCAGGAAGTTTGTTTTTTCATTAGTTGGTTAGCTGTATTGTTTTATATGATGGTTTAAATACCCATGTTGGGTCATTAATATTAGAATGTCATATTTTCACCCTAATTCTCTCTAATTCTCTCAATCTCTCCATTATTCACCATTATTCTTGTGATTGGGGTTTTACCCAATATTTGACATCAAGAGCCTGGTTCTTTGATTGAACACTTAGTGTATGAAAATGTTTTCCATCTCCAACGGATGTATTTCTATAAATCTCCCTATTCTCGATGTAAAGAGTTATGACAAGTCGTGCAAATAGATGAATGTTTTTTTTGTTATCAAGATGTTCTTGAAGTGATAAAAAATGTTAATTCACTTGTAGAAGGTGCAACAGTTGCATAAAGAACTAAGAACAAGGGGGGAGAAGACGAAAGATTTCAAAGCTTGGTAACTCATTCATCAATGTGTTGATGCTGATAACTTTGAGAAGGTTGATGACTGCACATCCTCAAATCAAGCTTGGGAAATCTTGGAGAAAAGTAATGCAAGAGTTGATAAGGCCAAAGTGGCGAGGTTACAAACTCACAAGAGGCAGCTAGAGTTAATTCAAATGGAGGAGAAGAAAATCATTAGTGAATTTACTACAAGAATCACAAGATTGGTGAATCAAGTGAAAGCTTGCAGAGAGACAATCGTTGAGCAATATGTGGTTGGTAAAGTCTTGAGATCATTAACATCAAGATTTGATAACGTAATGGTTGTCATTAAACAATCAAAGGATCTTTCAACTATGAGCAAAAAAGAGTTGCAAAGTTCTATTGAAGCTCATGAGAAGAGAATAAAGGAGAGGAATGTTGACAAAACAAAGTTGAAGTTGCTTTACAAGCTTGTTTAATTGGAAATGACAAGAAAGTGAAAGGAAAGTAGTCCATGAGTAAAGGTAGAGGAAACTACCACAATAGTGGTGGGAAAGACTTCTAAAATCCCAACAATTCAATATTCCAAAAGGGTGAAAGCAGCGACAACAAAGGTGGTGGATCAAAAAATTACAAAGTGGCAACAATAAAGGAAAATGAGGAAGATAGAAGAATGACAAGGGCAATGTTCAATGTTACAACTTCCAAAAGTTTGAACATTTTGCTCGTGAATGTCATACCAACAAGAATGATCCATAAGAACCTAGAGAAAATTTTGCAAGGCAAGAAGATGATGAGAGCATAATATTAATGGTGATTGTTGTAACAGATAATAATGCAAAAAAATGCAGCCAAAGTCGGGTACAATCTCTTGAAAATGTGATGCGAGAAGATGTAGAATGCAACAATCGATGGTACTTTGACTCTGGGTGTTCAACACACATGAAGAACAAGGTGAAATTCACGAATGATAGACCTTGGTAGCTGAGTAGGGGCTCAATCGAAGAGGTCCCAATGATGAGATTTGAGCCATTCGAAGGACACACCTTGGTAGCCCATTCGAAGAGGGCACAAAGCATACATATGAAAGACACTCAAAAAGTCCATTCGAAGGAGGAAACCAAAGGCCCATTCGAAGGGTACACAAAAGGTCAATTCAAAGGACCCATTCGAAGGACGTACAAGTGGTCCAATCGAAGGGCAGGGACTAAAGTCATTCAAAATCCATTGATGTCCATATTCATTCAAATTCAAAAAAAGACAAGATTCCCTTTATTTGGCATAGTTACAATATTTTGTTTATGGCTCTTAAAGAACATGATCAAGGTTGTTTAAACCATTTCCTTCTTGTCCCCTCCCTCATTTCTGTATAAAGAACACATTAGCAAGCATTAGGGAGACAGAGAGAGTGTAGAGGAACTCTACAAAAAAATATGCAGAAAAAAATCCAAAGTTATAAAACTCGAAAGATAATTTCCAGTCTAAAACCCAAGTGGTCCCAAGCTCAGATCGAAATACCTCAGTCGGTAAAGTTTCCTTCTTATCATTCAATAATGGAAACTCGTTGGTTTCCATATTCATGTTATCCTTGTTTGTGTGTGATTGATTTAACATGACATACGTAGGTTGCATCGTCCAAATGTTAGGATGCCAATGCTAGGGGCCTTCGATATAGATTGCTTTCGAAACTCAAGGTATAATCTGTCACATATTGAAACAACCCCATATTTGAGCTCAGGGGGTAAGTTCGATGGGGATAGATTCGTTAGATGTTGGAACTAACAAATGTTGCAGGATCCAGTGGTAATTTCATTTAGTTCAAATGATTCAGCAACTCAGTTTATAAAGGCGCGCGTGTAGAAGGGAAATGACCCGGGTTCGAATCCCAGGTCCAACATTTTACCTTTTCTAATATATTTCATGCAGATGTAGTGCTCCTTAAGGCCATTTTATCATCATACACCATCAGGTCCAAGCCATCAGAAGCATCCCTGATCCAAGTCAAAGCATCCAACGCGCAAGCTCATCATGCTCCCTCAAAGCCTCTCCTCACTGGATTCAGATGAAGTTTGAGCTCCCCTCAGTTGGGCCTAACCAATTGCAATTTCAACACCCCTCATTTAATTTTTCTATCCTGGCCAATTTAATTTCTCTTCATTTTATTTTTATTATTTATTTCTTTACCTTTCTTTTATCAGCATATAAATAAGCAAAAACCACACAAAAATTAGGATTAGATTTTTTTAATTTCTTTAAGCAATTAGTTAATTAAACTTTAACTCTTTTTAAAATTAAAATAAAATAGAATTAGGAATAGTTTTATATTTATATCATTTTCTTTTCTTTTCGTAATAAAAAAAACAATAAAAAAGGACTTAGACTAATTCCTTAATTAATCTTTATTTTTCTAAAATTTGTTAGGATATTTAACTTAGTCATCTTCATAAATAAAAACCAACAAAAAGATTCCCTTTTCTTTAGGATTTTTAGACATCTTTTCTCAACTCGCGCGCATTTATCTATTCTTGCATTTATCATATTATTGTAACTACTCAAGGGTTGTAATAGAATAATTAGGATTTTATTTTCCACTTTATTCCCCTTATTCTTGGACATGTAATTAATCCCCAAAGCCCTGTGTGATACAGTGGCAGAACCGACTGTTAATACGGGTTTGCATTTTGTATTTGCAAATATCGCGATAAGCAAGAGTCGCCACCGAATTTTATTTTATCCAATCAGGAAAATGAAAAAGAACATAAAAAATCTTTTTCGAGATGTTTCTGAGTACGGGGGGTAGATTATAGAAAGGGAAGATGTTAACACCCTTTCTATTCGTAGTTTTCTACGGGTTCTTAGGTACTTGCTCATTTTTAAATTGCTTGTGTGTGCTTTGTTTTGAAACGTTTTATTTTACTTTGTTTTAACCCTTGTTTCTGTCCTCAAGAGTTTCACAAAGTTGTTTTTGAAAACTTTGTTTGAAAAGTGTCGGTGTGAAAAAGTTTGTTTATTTGAGCAAGTACTTAACAATTATATACCTACTCGAAAAAAGGCATTCTTTTCCTCCTATCCTTTAGACCGTGTTTCCTATTATTAGTGAGTAGGTAACCCTAGTCGTTGGATGTTTGAGGGACTATCTAAAGGGACATTTATGGTCATTGGAGGCAACATGTAGAGATACCTTAGCAGTTCGAAAAGACTGTCATCATATATTCGTAGGCAACATCGAGGGACAAGATCATTTCTCATAGGCATCTCGAGGGACATTAAGGGACTATGATCTTTATGATGATTTTTAGATTGAGGGACTTTTGATAAGATATCCCTACGTTCGAGGGACATGACCATTGTTTTCCGAGGCAACCAAGTGGGGAGTATCCTAGGGGTGCAAGTGTGCAACAATGTTTGTTTTCAGATATATTATCTTTGAATTAGGTTATGCTATGTTCAATTAGTTTACCGGTCTTTCCATATAATCCTATTAGTCTAAGCATTGCATAAAACATAGTAGCAGAAGGTAAATGCGGAAATGTAAACCTAGGCTATTACAGAGCTTTGGGGCAGTTACATAATAATGAAGAGTACGGAAAAGAAATCCTAAAACTATTACATCCCGGAAGCAATTACATAATTAGAAAAAAATGCGAGAAAAGATAAATCTACGCTATTACATTGATAATGCGACCTATACAATTTTCATAGAAATTAAAATGTAAAAGAATAAATAAAAAGAAATTAAGGAAAAATTAAAACCTAAAATTCTAAGTTAATGTTTTTGGTGTTTTTTTGTAGAAAATAATTTTAAGTTAATTAAAAAACCTAATTCTAACTAATTTTAATAAAAAAAAAGTTAATTAACTTAATTCATTAAAAAATGAAAAAAAAATCCAAAAATTCAGTTACTAACTAAAACAAAAACCTAATCCTAATTTGTTAAAAAAATGGTTAATTACAAAGAAAACCTAAAACCTAATTGTTTTCCTAATTTGCAGAAAAAAAGTTAATTAATTAAATTAAATAGTTAATAAAAAAAGAGTTAATAATAATAAAAAAAATTTAAAACCTAAATTAATTAGGGTTTATAAAAAAGGTTAAGTTTGCCAATTAATAGGGTTTTTGATTTAAATAAAATTAGAGTTTATATGAATTTAGGGTTTTTAAGGAAGATATTAAGGAGAAAGAAATGACACAAAAAAGGTTAAAAATAAGCAAAATTATACATATTGTCAGGGGTGGGTGTTGAACCAAAAATTAATTTAAAACATAAAATTAGATTAAAAAAACCTTAAAATTAATTATTCGAGTTTATTATGAAAAATCAAAGGTTTGTGAAAAATATTATGTTTTATGAAAAAAGTTTTAAACAGATGATTGTCTTAAGCTCCTCAGGATGTCTGTCTTGCCATACATTGGTGGTTGTTATGAGCCAACCTCAGTGTTTTGTAATAAACCTGTATGGGACCATAATAGTCAAACCTGTAGTGTTGAATCTCATATACACATTAAAAAAATTAGTATACCATGAAATACAAAGAAAATAAATATATGAAATTTTATAATGTTAAAACCGATATGGCATGTATGAATGCTTCTACACCCTTTGGATCATGGAGATCAAATCATCCTTACCCTTACTGGAAAAGTAGTGAAAGTAGTGAGATGTAAATTTATAACGAGGATGACTTGTTTATAGTGAGATGGAGGTTTGTAACAAGGATTTCTTGTATGTAGTGAGATGGAGGTTTGTAACAAGGATTTCTTGTTTTTAGGGTTCTTGAAGGAATTTGATATTTTGACAGAGTTGTGGCAAAAGTTTTTTTTCCGTGTTGTCGTGTGAAAAGAATGAGATTATATAATGGAAATTAGAGAAAAAATGGGCTTTGAATGTGCAATTGGGCCTCCAATAACCACAAACAATAGTGCAGATTTTTATTCACTTGAGTCCGTCATGTTCCAGGTTAAATCGCAGGGGCTTATGTGCAATTTTTGAAGTTGAAATGTGAAAACAAAATATATCCAACATAGAGAACTAACTTCTTTCTGAAAATAGGCTCAATCGGATAAACGGTGAATTAGTTATAAATTTTTGAAGTTTTGGCTCAGACAAACTTATTTTGGGCTCCAGTGTCAACTCTGACACGTTCTTCAATAAAAAACTGATATTTATTGGAGCATAACCCGGTCTCGACTTTGGAAGAAAAGTTATAGATATCTGAGTCAGTGACCTTGTGTAAAAATATGGACCCGATCTGATAAAAATTGACCGAGTTATGAATTTTCGAAGTTTCGACCCAGATGAAATAATATTAAACATTCAGGATTTTCGGCACGTCACGTGCATTCTGGGTAAAAAACGAAGGCCTTTTGGATACCATTCAAATTCTATATCTCCTGTGAAAATGTAGCCAACTCTATTTTTGAAATTTTGGCGTCGGAACCAGCTCAATACGACAAAAATCGACCAAGTTATGATTTTCTGAACATGACGCAAATAAACTTCTATCACAAATTTTCTTTATAAAAATACTTGATAAATCCGCATTTTTGAAGACCTTCTGATCGAAATTGGCTTTCAGCTGTGAGAGATGAAAACGTAGATGACGTCAAGATGGAATTTTGGCCACCAGAACAGGTTCAAAACAAGACACGATCTTCAAGTTATGAATTTTTTAGTACGTAAAAACTGCACTTTCAGCACACTTTTTCACCACATTTCTTCGAGAAAACTCACACATTCGGAGACCTTCTTTAAAGAATGTACTCTTGAGTTGAACCTAAATTTGAGAATATGTTATCAGAGATATCTTGGCAAAAGAACACCTCAATATGACGCGCCGGGTTGGACTTGTGAATCTTTGAACCCCGAACCATTGCAAAATGGTGAACCGATCTTCAGCACGGAAAATACTGAGAACATCCATTGGCGAAATAAACGTCACTTGTAACCTGATGAAGCTTGATAAATGTACCTTTATTCCATAATCATAAAACCAATAATATACGTGTATGAAAATAGGGTAAATTTTGGGGTACAACAGCTGCCCCTGTTCAATCTTCTTAAACCTGAAGATTTAGATTGGCTTGTCTGCCTTTCGTGATCTGAAGGTGCAAGATGATTGAACACTAGAGTGCCCAGAAATTTGCACTCGTCTGTAATGATGCTTGGATATGTAGGTAGTATCGGGAATGGGCTTACAGATGCCATTTGGAGGAGATGACGGAAGGTCATTGGAGATGGGCTTAAAGATGCCATCCGGAAGATATGACAGAGAATCGTCGGAGATGGGCTTAAAGATGCCATCTAGAGGATGTTGATTTCCCGAGATAGTCCTTTAATGAGAATTCATGTTCTTTTCGTTAAGGGGGAATCTGCTGAGGAATGTTGGTCTCTGTCTTGGGAGAAATGGAATTTTAGGAACTTCAGTTGTCCGTTACTCTACTGGAGAATCATTTCTTAGTCGAGGAGATGAAAATGAACTGCTATCTGGTCGTGCTCCAGGCTTTATAGTGATTTGCTGAGGATAATAAGATTAATTATTATCTGGTTGTGCTCCTGGTTTCACAGTTACTTACTGGGGAGATGAGATTAAACTTGCTATCCGGTCATGCTCTAGGATTTGCAACTTCTCAATTCTTATCCGGTCGTGTTCCAGGTTTCACAGTGTCTCTTGCCGCTATCTGGTCGTGCTCCAGACTTCGCAGCGTCTTATACCGTTATCTGGTCGTGTCCCAGGCTTCAGTAATTTGGAGAAATTAAGATATTATCCAGTTGATTTTCGGGCTTCATAGCTTGAACCGGAATAGAAATCTTAGTATCGATTTGACTGAACCAGGGAAAACTTGTGAGAACTTCAACTGGGAGAGAAATCTTAGTATCGATTTTACTAATCCCAGGAGAGGTCTCGGATTAACTTTAACTGGCATAGAAATCATGGGAATCTTAGCGGCGATTCGGCTGACCCAGATGAAAGTCTTAGAACATCTTCAACTAGAATAGAAACCTTAATGTCGGTTTGACTGAACCAGAGAAAATTTGTGAGAACTTCAACTAGGAGAGAAATCTTAGTATCGATTTGACTGATCCCGAGAGAGGTCTCTAATTAACTTTTACTGACATAGAAATCAGGGGAATCTTGGCGGCGATTCGGATGACCCAGACGAAAGTCTTAGAACATCTTCAACTAGAATATAAACCTTAGTGTCGGTTTGACTGAACCAGAGAAGATCTTAAAAAGAACTTGATTGCATCTTTCCCTGAAAGGTAAAAAGTTAGTCATATGTAATGTGATGATGTATGAAATGTATTGAGTAATGATGTTCTCAAAATAAATGAGATTATGCTGTATAATATGTATGCACATGCCATAATGTATGG
This sequence comes from Vicia faba, assembly GCA_948472305.1. Lineage (NCBI taxonomy): Eukaryota > Viridiplantae > Streptophyta > Magnoliopsida > Fabales > Fabaceae > Vicia > Vicia faba. Next base: position 185,695,691 of record OX451738.1, on the reverse strand, counting down.
ATATGCAATGCTATTGTTGTTAGAACAAGATTGGTTCTGATCATATCTCAGAGTTTTGATGATAATAATAAAATATATTTTATAACTGATACTCTGATAAGCATATTTCTTTGTTTCAGATAATGTTCTGAATGAAGTATTCTCTTAGATGAAAATCATCTTTACGTGATGAGCTGAAAATAAATGAAGAAGTTCTTTGATGAAAGAACTATTTGTTTTAGCGCAAGTTCTGATGCTGACTCTGATAAGAAACTATTTAATGCATCTTCTAAAGCTTAGCAAGTTTCCATGTAAACTATGTTCAGAAGAATTCTGCAAGCAAGCGCTGATAAGAAGTTATTTTGCAAGCATATTCTGAAGCAAGATGTGAAGCTAGTTCTGATAGAATAAAGAAGCTAACAAGTCTTGTCAAGTTTCAGGAAACATGCTCTGACAAGTGTCGTTTGTTCATTTAATGCAAAGACGGCTACAAGCACTCAAGTGTCTACGCTAGTTCATTGGAAAAAGCAATACTGTAAGCAAACACGCAAACATTAATTGCTCCACACTTTTGAAGGAAGCAACAGTCGTTTTCTTCATGCTATAAATAGAAGATCATTTATTGCAAGCCAACTAACCAACTACGTGAAAATATTCTGCTGCTCACAAATTATTTTACAAACACTTTGTGCAAAACTCATCTTAGTGAAAAATCACAGTTTGTGATATAGCTTTCTAAGAAGCAATTTGTTTCACTATTTGTAAAGATTTAATTCTTGTATTTGTTCCTTGAGAGACCAAGCTTGGTCAGATTTCTCAAGAAGGCTAGGACTAGTTTGAGTCTTAGTGGTGTTAGTCACTTGTAAGTTTACTTGTGCTTTGAATTGTTAGTCACAACAGTTTGGTTGTGTGATTGTAATCTGTTTGATTATAGTGAATTAAGTCCTTGTTGAGAAAGGCGAAATCACCTTGGCGGGTGGACTGGAGTAATTTGAGTTCAAACGAACCAGGATAAAAATAATCGTGTCTTTCCATTATTGTTGAGCCTTTAAGAAAAATAAAAGGAGAAACTTATTCAACCCCCCCTTCTAAGTGTTTTCTCACCCTTAAATTGGTACCAGAGCTTGACTCTGAGCGCTAACACTTAACCGTGTCAGGAAAAGATCCAGAAGGAAAACACAATGACAACTGAATAAAACAACAATAACTATAACAAACCTCTTGTGTTTGATGGAGAAGATTTTGAATATTGGAAAGATAGACTAGAAAGTTTCTTTCTAGGTCATGATAGTGATTTATGGGTGTTGTACCCCAAAATTTGCCCTCCCATTTCATCAACATTTTCTCACCACAAGACCTTTGGAACTTAAGATCAAGCTAGGGTTTGCTCTGCTCAAGACTCCTCCTTGCACTGTTGACCCAAATTAGGGTTTGTGTTTGCACAAAGATGTTTTGACCCAAAAGGCCCAAAGTGACTTTCATGCTTCATGTTGGACTCACAAGTTTATCCATACCAAGTTTCAAGCCTTGATTCCAATATTTTCCCAGTCAATTGGACAGTTGACCTAGAAATCAGCTATATTGGGGAAAAAGTCAACTGTGGTCAATTGACAGTCAAACCTCATGATTTTTGACCCACATCAACATTGTGAACTCATATGGACCATTTGATCAAGTTTGGATCACAATTCCACAAGAAATTTGATCAGATCACCAAAAGGGCAAAATGGTCATTTTTAGGGTTTTGACTGCACAAAGGAAATTTTTGACTGTTTGACCTAGCCCATGGCAAACCAAGCTCACATATGGACTCAAGGACCCAATGGCATTGTCTTTACATGTTCAACAAGTTCAAAAGATCCCAAATGCACAAGATTGACAGATGAATTTTCCAATCAACAGAGCCAAATTTGACTGTATACTGAAAAGTCAAACTTTGACTTTTTAGTCAAAATCAAGTGTCAAGATTCATTTTTCATCAAGACATGTCAAATTATGAAACTTGTTCATAAAGAAATCAAGAATTACAAATTAGGGTTTGAAATGAAGAATTTTCATAACTTAGAATTTTTCTAAGTTATGAAAATTCCTAATTTTTTCCTAACTTTGTCCCATTTTTTCATCAAGATACATTTGGATTCAAGGAAAACTCAAAACATGAAAGTTGTAGTCCATTGCAAAATCTACAACTTTGATTCACAAAGTTTCCTCAAAAGAAGCTTGTAGCTCAAGTTATGAATTTTGGAACAAGGGTGCAAAACATTCTTAACTTAGAAAAATTTTGACCTATTTTAGGCAGGATTTTTGCCTAACTTCATTGCCACTTTTCACATGCTTCCACTTGGAATTTCAAATTGCATTACAAATACGGATTGTAGTAAACATTCCAAGCTTTCCTAAATGTCCAAGAACTCATCAAACAACCTTGTGGTTAGAGAGAATCGAATTTGTCAATATGGGCAAAAGTCACTTTGTTCATAAGCCATGTACATGTTCATAACTTGTGCATTTTTGAAATCAGCATGTGAAAGCTACCTTACAGGCCTCTAATCTCATCCACACTCAATAATTTAATGCAAATCCATTGTGCCAAGGCATTATTTTGTGCATTTGGACATTGCATACAAGATTAAGCCATAAATAGAAAAAACATTTTATCTATTCTTGTAAAGTTTAGCTTTATGTCAAGTTTGCAATCTATGAGGTACAATGCAGATCTTTGAGGCACAATTTCATGAGCAAAGTCCACTGATCAAGGGTTATTGGTGCAACATACTTGATAGGCCTGTGTTAGCCTAGAAACGAAGTTGACAAACTTTGCTTAAGATAGAAGAAACTTGGCATATTGAACAACATCTCACATTGCTGCAAGAACAAGCTTAAGCAAACTTTCTCCACACATTCCATACATCATAACTAAGCTAAAACACGAGCCAACCACTTCCAATACCTCCTCAAACACAGAAACACCATCCTCTTGCAAAAACAGGGCACCTGCTGCAGATTGAGGTCCACAACTCAATCCACTCGTGCGCCTTGGCCAAAACCAGTTCATACACACTCCACACCACCTTTACAAACTATCCCAAGCATTGGACACGAACTGTAACATCCCTAACATCATTTTCCATTTTCACTTTTCTCTCTTGCAGGTTGAGTTCTGTAGTTTGATTCAGCAAGATTCAAAGCAAGCTAAGCATAGAGGAAGCATCCCTGGACCTCAAGCAAGCTGTACAAATCCTCACATTGCACTGAAAGTACCTCCATTGTCATACACGATCCAAGATGAACAGGTAAAACTTTGGACTTCTATCTCTCAATCTAGGAAGAGTTAGCCTTAGGTTTATGAATGAAAAATGCTCTACTCATGGCCCTGAAACTACATATATAATTACTTTCCATTTATATTGCATGTGCTGAGAGAATTTGGAACCTGAAAATTAGAAAAAACTTAGGTCAGGAATTAGGGATGAAGAAATTCTCTTTCATTTCTTAGAGTTAAGTCAAGTTCTTTATATGTCTGGATTCGTCTCTTGATGCTCTACATTTTTGGTGTTATGAGTTTTGCTTGAAAGTCCAAGAATCAGGATGTTTGAATCAGTATGAAAAATGCGCATTTTTGGAACAAACTGGCTGGAGGTTGAAGAAGATGGACTTGGGCTGGGCCTGAGTTTTGTTTTCCTTTTTGCACCATCTTTTTACACATACACCCCCCTGGCCCATTTTGAGATATATTTGTCATTTTTTATTTTTTCCTTCTGATTTTGTTTCTATATTTTTATTTAAGCATGAAAAAACATTAAAAATATTTTTCTCACATTTTTTGCATTTTATTTGGTATTTATTTTGTTTCATTTAGTTTATATGTAAATAAATATATAAATACTTTTATTTAAAATACTAGAAATAAATACCAATACATTTTGTTTTCTGATTTTTATTTTATTTTATCCTTTGAAAATATTTTCTAAAAACATACCTTTTTTTTGTAAATATTAAATATTTTATTTTTTATATATATTTAATATATTTAGTAAATAATAGAAATACTTATATATTTATTAGAATATTTAGGATAAAAACATAAAAATAATACATTTTTATTTTTATTAATATTTAACTTAAAAAATCACTTTTTTACAATATACTTTCTTTTTATTTATTTTTTGTACATAATTAATAAATATTGTATATAATAAATAATTAATACATTTTATTTAGAAAATTAGGGTTTTGCCCTAAAATGTAAAAATATCCAAAATTAATCCTTTTTATTTTTGTTTATTTGACACATAAAAAAATACTTTTTACATACATATAAAAATCATTTTTTGCATCTTGCATATTTATTGTATTTTATTTAATTATTGTGCAATTAAATAATTTGTATAATTCAATTTGGATGTAATAGTTTAGGTTTAATTTTTCTTGCTAAATACCCCCCATTTGAACATTTGTACCCCCATCCCATAATTGTGTTGTAATAATTTAGGACCTTTAAATTCCGCATTTAAAAGCTTTCTAAATATGCCATGATAGAATTAGGGTTTTGTATGCAAAAATCAACCAAACAAATAGCTTGACCTAATTCCAAGATAAAAGCATGAAAATGAACAAACACCAATTCACACTTGCACCCCTAGGGTTACTCCACTTGTTGCCTTCAATAATGGGCCATGTTGCATGTTAGGTATCTTTGGCAAAACAAAACAAATTCAAATGATCATAGTCCCTCGACGACGCTTTCGAAAGTTGCCTAAAAATGATCAAGTCCCTTAAAGGAAAAATTGCCCAAAGACACTTGGCACCATTGCAATCATGGTCCAAACGATGACCCGCGCCCGTCCCGTTCACATCCTAACACAAGTTTGTCCACCAAATACAATGGTGGAACAAAATTGTTAAAAGGGTTAAAACATAGCAAAGATCTTTGAGAAATTTAGGGTAGAAAGCTCTTGGTTACTTGCCAACTTGCAAAACAAAAACACTTGCCTATTTTTCAAAACCACACATCACAACACTTTCAAAAACAACTTTCAAAAACATTGAAAACTTTTCAAAAGACGTACACCTTTGTATACATCCCAACATGGATCATTACAAAGGTTGCCACCACATTGGTCTCTTTTCAAAACATTTTCAAACCCACACACAAAACACCATTTCAAAAAATTGAAAATCAAGGCAAGTTGATCTAAGCAAGTAACTAAGAGCCCATGGATAACCATGGATAGAAGGGGTGCTAATACCTTCCCTTTCTATAATCTACTCCCCGAACCCAAGAAAACACCTCAAAGGTTTTTGTTGTGCTTTTTAACCTTTCCTTAGGATAAAATAAAAAGTCGGTGGCGACTCTTGCTCAACCGAAACATTTGCGAAAGCAAACGCAAAACCTCAAGTCAGTTCTCCCACCGTATCACAATGGGATATAGTCTTGGATGGTTACACACATCTTATAGACTTAGAAGGAAATAAGATTGATAGAAAAAATATGGATAGACAACAAAAAGCTGATTTCAAAAATCACCACAGAGCTAGAAATATTTTTCTAAACGCTATCTCTAAAATGGAATATGAGAAGATCACAAATAGAGATACAACACATGACATGTTTGAGTCTCTCAAAATGACTCATGAAGGAAACGCTCGAGTGAAGGAGTCTAAAGCTCTAGCTCTCATCCAGAAGTATGAAGCCTTCAAAGTAGAAGAAAGTAAATCTATAGAAGCTATGTTCTCAAGGTTCCAAAATCTGATCGCTGGCCTGAGAGTTCTGAACAAGGGATACACTAAGGCTGGTCATGTTAAGAAGATCATCAGAAGTTTACCCAGAAGATGGGCACCTATGGTCACTGCTTTCAAAGTATCAAAAGATCTGAATAATATGTCTCTTGAAGAACTCATCAACGCTTTAAGAAGTCATGAGATAGAACTTTATGAGCACGGGCGTCAAAATAAAGGTAAGTCTGTTGCCCTTAAATCAATTAAAAAATGTGAAACTAACGCTTTTCAGGATGAAGAAGAAAACTCTAAAGAATTTGCGTCAGAAGAAGATGAACTATCCTTGCTCTCCAGAAGGATCAACCAGATGTGGAAGCACAAACATAAGAAGTTTAGGAACTTCAAGAAGTCAAAAGATAAACCAGAATCTTCTGGACATAAAAATTCAAACAGAAGAGAGATAATCTGTTATGAATGTAAAGAACCTGGATACTACAAGAGTGATTATCCAAAACTTCAAAGAGAAAGACCAAAGAAAAAGTTTGGTAGAAAGAAAGGCATGATGGCCACCTGGGACGATTCAGAATCCTCTAAAGATGAATCTGATTCTGAAGATGAGAATGCCAACCTAGCTCTGATGGCTACCACATCAGATGAATCAGACTGTGAGTCAGAACCAAAAGAGGTATTCTCTGAATTTACTAGAGCTGAACTTGCTGAATGTTTATCAGAACTTTTGGAAAACTATAGTCAGCTCAAAATCAAATACAAGAAACTCAAGAAGAGTCTTGCATCTGATCTTGAGAAACATGAAACAGAAAACTCTGAACTAAAATAAAATAATTTTAAACTTAAAGAGGAGATTCAAATAATTTCTATTTCAGAGTCTGGGTAAAGTTCAAAAGATATTCTGAAAGAATACGACTCTAGTTTTCAAACTTTTCTTTCTATAAGCATAGATAGAAGAAAATTGGATTCAATGATCTATGGAGTTAGTAGGAACAATAAAAGAGGAATTGGATATGAAACTCCAAAAGGGAAGGAAACATATATACCAAAACCTGTTGCTAAGATGACTTTCACATATAAACCTCTGAACAAACAATTCAAATTTGGGCACACACATGATATTAAATATACACCTCACTCTGGAAACTCTTATGCTAATCTAAAGTTCAAACATAACTTTAAATACTCTAACCCAAGAGGACCCAAAAAGATATGGGTACCTAAGGAGAAAAAAATATTTGTTGAAGATGTCCTTAACAGCTCAATTGAGACACCAGTCATGGTACCTGGACTCTGGGTGCTCACGACACATGACGGGAAGAAAGTCTATGTTCCAAAACCTGGAATTTAAATCTGGAGGAGACGTCAAGTTTGGAGGTAATCAGAAAGGGAAGATTATTGGTTCTGGAACCATGGAAACAGTAACCTTCCTTCTATCTCTAATGTTTTATTAGTAGAAGGATTAGCGCATAACCTGCTGTCCATAAGTCAATTAAGTGACAACGGTTATGACATTATTTTTAATCAAAATTCCTATAGAGCTGTTAGTAAAAAAGATGGAACAATCCTCTTTTCTGGCAAGAGAAAGAACAACATCTACAAAATTGATTTGTCAGATCTTAAAACTCAGAATGTAAAATGCCTTTTTTCTGTTAGCGATGAACAATGGGTATGGCACAGAAGATTGGGACATGTCATCTTGAGAATAATATATCAATTAAGTAAACTAAATTTAGTCAGAGGACTTCCCAATCTGAAGTACAACTCAGAAGCTCTGTGCGAAGCATGTCAAAAAGGAAAAATTTCAAAACCTTCTTTTAAATAAAAAATGTTGTTTCTTCCTCTAGGCCATTAGAACTACTTCATATTGATCTGTTTGGGCCAGTTAAAACTTCATCCATCAGAGGCAAGAAGTATGGATTGGCCATTGTTGATGACTACAGCAGATGGACATGGGTTAAGTTTTTAAAACACAAGGATGAGTCACATTCTGTGTTCATTGACTTCTGTAACCAAGTGCAAAATGAAAAAGATTTTAGAATTATAAAAGTCAGAAGTGATCATGGAGGAGAATTTGGAAACCATTATTTTGAAAAATATTTTAAAGAAAATGGTATTGTTCATAATTTCTCTTGTCCTAGAACTCCCCAACAAAATGGATTTGTAGAACGAAAGAATAGAATGGTACAAGAAATGGCCAGAACCATGATCAATGAAACAAATATGGCTAAGCACTTTTAGGCAAAAGCTGTGAACACAACATGTTATATTCAGAATAGAATCTCTATAAGACCTATTCTTGAAAAGACTCCCTATGAATTGTGGAAAAATAGAAAACCCAACATTTCATATTTCCATCCTTTTGGATGTACTTGTTTTATTCTGAACACTAAAGATAATCTGAACAAGTTTGATTCTAAAGCTCAAAAGTGTTTTCTGCTTGGATATTCTGAACGCTCAAAAGGATATAGAGTATACAACACAGAAACTCTGATTGTTGAAGAATCAATCAAAGTCAGGTTTGATGATAAGCTTGGCCAGCAACAGCCAAAGCAAATTGATATTTCTGTAGGTACAGAAGACCATCTCTCAAACTCTAAAAAGTCAGAAGCAAAGGAAGACTCAGAAGATCCTCCTCTTGATAATGCTCTGGATAATATCAGCATCTCTGAACAACCCTCTCAAAAAAGTTTTCCCAGAATCTCTTCAACTCATAAAGAAGACGTGATTATTGGAAGGAAAGAAGATCCCATCAGAATAAGATCCTCTCTCAGAATCAATGAAGAATCATTGTTTGGATTGGTATCTCTGATTGAGCCAACTTCTATTGATGAAGATCTGGAAGACAATGATTGGATCCTAGCTATGCAAGATGAACTCAATTAATTTTCCAGAAACGATGTATGGGATCTAGTTCCAAGACCCAAAGGATTCAACGTTATAGGAACTAAATGGGTTTTTAGAAACAAACTGAATGAGCAAGGAGAGGTGGTCAGAAACAAAGCACGATTGGTCGCACAGGGTTATAGTCAACAAGAAGGAATTGATTATAATGAAATCTTTGCCCCAGTCTCCAGGTTAGAGTCTATTAGATTATTAATTTCTTTTGCTGTTCAAAATAACATTTCATTATATCAAATGGATGTTAAAAGTGCATTTTTAAATGGCTATATAGAAGAAGAAGTTTATGTCCATCAACCTCCTGGATTTAATGACTCAAAGTATCCAGAACATGTTTTTTAATTAAAAAAGTCTTTATACGGTTTAAAACAAGCTCCCAGAGCTTGGTATGAACGTTTGAGTAATTTTCTTTTAGAAAAATATTTTACCAGAGGGAAAGTGGACACAACTTTATTCAGAAAGACATTTAAAAATGACATTTTAATTTTTCAAATTTATGTTGATGATATTATTTTTGGAACCTCTAATATCTCTCTTGGAAAAGAATTTGCTGAGACCATGCAGGCAGAATTTGATATGAGCATGATGGGAGAATTAAAGTTATTTCTTGGAATACAAATTAACCAGACTTCATAAGGTACTTACATACATCAGACGAAGTATGTTAAAGAACTTCTGAAGAAATTTCAGATGTCAGAAAGCAAAGATGCTAAGACACCAATGCATCCAACATGCATTCTGGGAAAAGATGAGGTAAGTATGAAGGTAGATCAGAAGCTCTACAGAGGTATGATTAGATCCCTTCTCTATCTGACTACATCTAGACCTGATATATTATTCAGTGTATGTTTATGTGCTAGATTCCAATCAGATCCTAGAGAATCTCACTTAACTGCTGTTAAGAGAATTTTGAGGTATCTGAAAGGTACTACTAATCTGGGTCTGTGTTACAGAAGATCAAAAGAATTTAGACTAGTAGGTTATTGTGATGCTGACTTTGCTGGAGATAGAATTGAAAGAAAGAACACCTATAGAAGCTGTCAGTTTCTGGGTGACAACCTTATCTCGTGGTACAGCAAGAAGCAAGCTACCATAGCACTTTCAACAACAGAAGCTAAGTATATATCTGCTGCTGGATCTAGTTCTCAAATGATATGGATGAAAAGTCAGCTAGAAGATTTTAATCTTTATGAAAGTAAGATTCATATCTTCTGTGACAATACCTCTGCAATTTTTATTTCTAAAAATCCCATTTTGCATTCTAAAGCAAAACACATAGAAATTAAATATCATTTTATAAGGGACTACATTCAGAAAGGAATTTTAAATTTTAAATTTGTAAAAACAGACCATCAATGGGCTGATATTTTTACCAAACCCCTTTCAGAAGATAGATTTAAATTCATTTTGAAAAATATTTGTATGGAATTATATCCTGAATAAAATTGTATTTATCTTCTGTGTTTGCCTTCAGAATGTTCTGAAATGAATGTTCTGATTAACAACTCTTCAGAAGTTAGAAGAGAAGTTACATCAGAAGCTATATATAAAGTTCTGAAATGTTCTAATGTTTCATTACAAGTATAGTTCAACAGTTCATTATATCAAACAACTGTCCCATGCAACCTTCAGGAGATGCTATTGACGTCGTTCCTAGGTAACTGTTATGATTTGCTCAAATCTCACGCTTTCCCCTCACTTTTCAATATCATTAAATGCTAAGTAATGATTAGATTCTTTTTAATTATTTTTAAAAAAATCTTTTTACAGTTTTATTTTTAAAACCCTTTTCTCAAAAGTTTTCATATAAATACCTTCGTAAAAACCCTTTCTCACTTTTTACCCTCTCTTTCAAAATTTAACTGTCTCTGTGCGTTTCTCTCTGCAACCCATTTTTTTCTCTCAACCTAAGTGCTCAAATGGCTTCTTCCTCTACTCATTCTGGAAACACCCAATCTGAACAGTACATCATCCCTGAGAGAACTACTCTCATTCCAGTGGATAGTCTAGAAGTTATAAGTGAATTGATGGTGGATTTTGATAACCTAAAAGCAAATGGGTTTGACCTTCTTTCGACTGTGGAGTTTCAAGGATGGGGAAACTTTTTTGACCGTCTTATTGGCCCTGTATTTCCACACCTTATTAAGGAATTTTGGATACACGCCATTGCTTCACCAAAAGTCATTCTCTCGTTTGTAATGGGTAAGGAAATCTCTATAACTGAAAATCTTATCAGAAAACTACTGGGTTTTAAAGGAAATTGAGTGATTGGAATTTCAAGTGGCAGAATGGACATGTCAAAAGTTCATGTTAAAATTTTTACAACTGGGCAAGCTTCTTCAAAAGTCAGAGATTTGAAGAATAAGTACAAGATCTGGGCTAGAATCATCCATGGTTACATTCATCATAGAAAGGAAACAAGTTCTCCTGACTATATAAATGCTGACCAGCAATACCTGTCGTTCTGTCTAGGAACAAATGTTAAGATTGATTTACCCTATCTTCTGTTTGATCACCTCTGGACTCATGTCAAGGAAACAAGGGAAGCAGAAAGAGTGACGAACCCTAAATCCAACAAGAACTGGATTCCTATGGGAAGATTGAATTCAGACATTCTGACAGAGAATGGTCTGATTGCTCACTTGGACGAAGCAAACCTGTTGGGGGAGTTAGAGCCTACATGTGGGAAAGCTCTGACAGGAAAGAATCTGGTGAAAAGAAAGATCATTGACAAATTGCTGATAGAACCAACTCCTTATGTTTCAGCAACCGTTACCAGAAGAAGGATTCCAATTCTTGACTTTCCACTGTTCAACTCAGGAGATCATCCTCGTATCATTCTGCATTACATTCAGATTTGCAAAGAAAGTGGAACTCCAATTGATCCTACTTGGCTTCAAGGTAGACATGAAGCAGCTCCAGATGTTGTCTTCCAGCAACCAATGAAAAGGAAAGCAGTTGAAGGACCATCTACTAGACCTCAGAAGAAGAAGAAGAAATCAGGTACACCTTCTGTGACTATTTATGTTTATGATTCTGTACATATATCTACATCTGCTGAACCTCAAACTTTAGGTGACATAGATGTTGACATATATTTAACCATTCCCTCTGAACCTCTTGCTAAAAACCCTCAAAAAGATCAAGTTTTATCATACTTAAGTGATTTTGACTCTGATGACTCTTCTGACACCCAAACACAACCATCTCAAACAGAACCATCTCACACACCTATCTCTCAAACTATTCCTGCTGAAAACTTTTCTAAACCATCTCCCAGACCTTTATCACCAAGACCTACTGGATGGTATGATGCTGGATCTTGGAGAATACCAGGAACAAACGTACCTCTGGCCACACAAAAGCCACCATTCACCCTACCTTCTGAAAATATCTTTTCCATGAACAAAACATAACTACAAAATCCTACCCCCACTACTGATAACACCATCATCATTTCACCTGACGTCACACCACCCACATCTCCACAACTTCCAACACCTAACTCACCAATGCTTTCATCTCCTCAATCCCTAGAACAAACCCTCCATCCATCACATGCACCATCTGAACCTCATGAACCATAAGCAACACATGAACCCTCTGAAACTCTCAATCCATCAGAAACACCTGAACCTTTTGAACATCCTGACCAAATAGAAACACCTGATTAATCAGCAAATCCTGAACCATTTGACTTTCTGAAAACTGTAGTTGATTTTGAATCTCTACAATTTCTGAAAAACAAAACCTACAAAAAGGTTGTTCTCAAACCTGTCCAGCCAGATGTAAATGTATGTTTTCAGAATTTTTTAACAGAATTACAAGCTTGGTTGGACCTGCTGAAGGCAGACTGCACCAGAAATCTGAACCCAGCAGTAATAGATCTTCTGTGGGAAACGTTTAGAAGAACCTTAGATGTTGATTCACTGAAGTTGCAAGACTTATGTCATTCTCAGGTGCTTGAGAACTTCTCCAAACATCTGCATACCTTCCAATCAGAAGCTGCTGATATTTGGGACAAGAAGTCTTCTCTGCTGATTGCCAATGCTCCTGTTGATTGCCAATGCTCCTGCTGATCATATGTATATTTCAGAAGATGAGTTTGAAGATGCCTCTGAAGATTCAAATCCTCTGGCAATAATTCTGTTTAATCAACCTTCTGCTAAAGCTGCACTTGAACCTGTGCCAACTCTTATGGTTGATCTGGGCACTCTACTTTCAACTTTTGTTCATTCTGACTCAGTTGTTTCTACTCCAAAGGCTGTATATGCTGAAGCTTCTTCATCCTCTGCTCCTTCTTCACTTGTTATCGATACTCTGAATGAGCTTAAGAAGGAAAATGAAGTTATTCATGAGTTCTTGGACAAGCAAGATGAGACAAACAAGGAAATCAGGAACTGGATGATGAAATAAGAGGAATCTTCATCTGAGATCAAGAATCTTCTTATGGATCTTGTTTCTAGAAAATCTTAGTGTCTTTCTGTTTCTTGTTTTTTGTTGTTGTTTTGTACCTCTGAATCTTTTTTATTAAAACCTTTACGCTCTTCAATTATTTTTATATACTTTTTGATTATGCCAAAAAGGGGGAGAAAATGAGTATTTTGATCTAATCTCTGATTAACAGTTATGGGACTAGGTCTCAAACATTACTAACAAAATACAAAGATTTCTTTCTCTGTTTAAAGAATTTTGCAGGTATCACTAAACTCTGGAAGTTTAATCATCTGAACATTATCTTCAAAAGACTTGCTGAAGAAATCCTAAAAGAAAAATCTCAAAGCTTTGATGAAAATTCTCAGGAAGTTTTTATTATAGAAATATTTATTTCAGGGGGAGATTCTTATCTCTTATTCATTTTTTTATTTCAAAACATGAATATTTTTGTCATCATCAAAAAGGGGGAGATTGTTAGAACAAGATTGGTTCTGATCATATCTTAGAGTTTTGATGATAACAATAAAATATATTTTATAACTGATACTCTGATAAGCATATTTCGTTGTTTCAGATAATATTCTGACTGAAGTATTCTCTTAGATGAAAATCATCTTTACGTGCTGAGTTGAAAATAAATGAAGAAGTTCTTTGATGAAAGAACTATTTGTTTTAGCACAAGTTCTGATGCTGACTCTGATAAGAAACTATTTAATGCATCTTCTAAATCTTAGCAAGTTTCCATGTAAACTATGTTCAGAAGAATTCTGCAAGCAAGCGCTGATAAGAAGTTATTTTGAAAGCATATTCTGAAGCAAGATGTGAAGCTAGTTCTGATAGAATAAAGAAGCTAACAAGTCTTGTCAAGTTTCAGGAAACATGCTTTGAAAAGTGCCGTTTGTTCATTTAATTCAAAGACGGCTATAAGCACTTAAGTGTCTACGCTAGTTCATTGGAAAAAGCAATACTGCAAGCAAACACACAAACATTAATTGCTCCACACTTTTGAAGGTAGAAATGATCGTTTTCTTCATGCTATAAATAGAAGATCATTTATTGCAAGCCAACTAACCAACTACATGAAAATATTCTGCTGCTCACAAATTATTTTACAAACACTTTGTGCAAAACTCATGTTAGTGAAAAATTATAGTTTTTGATATAGCTTTCTAAGAAGCAATTTGTTTCACTATTTGTAAAGATTTAATTCTTGTATTTGTTCCTTGAGAGACCAAGCTTGGTCAGATTTCTCAAGAAGGCTAGGACTAGTTTGAGTCTTAGTGGTGTTAGTCACTTGTAAGTTTACTTGTGCTTTGAATTGTTAGTCGCAACAATTTGGTTGTGTGATTGTAATCTGTTTGATTACAGTGAATTAAATCCTTGTTGAGAAAGGCGAAATCACCTTGGCCGGTGGACTGGAGTAGTTTGAGTTCAAACGAACTAGGATAAAAATAACTGTGTCTTTCCATTATTGTTGATCCTTTAAGAAAAAGAAAAAGAAAAAGAGAAACTTATTCAACCCCCCCCCCCCCCCCCCCCATTCTAAGTGTTTTCTCACCCTTCAATTATGATATTTTCTAACTGGGGAAAATAAATCCTGGACTGCTGCTGGAGAGTATAAGGAGTTGAGTTCTTCGTTTCCGCTGGGGATAGTGACCAAAGATGATTAGCTAGGGATTTACATCCATTCTGCTTGAGAACATTTTGCTGGAGGAGACTCTGTCTGAGAATAATCCTGCGGGGGAATGACTCTGTGGGGAAGAGAGATAATCTGTTGGAAGATCTGCTGATTTGGAGAAATAAACTCAGTTGGGGATGAACTTCCATTGCTGGAGAGAAGAGCTCTGTTGGAGATTGAGCTTCCGCTGTCAGAGAAATAAACTCTGCTCGGGAGATGTATTTATAAACTTCTCATGGTTATAAAACTTGGTTGGGGAATACAGACATTAGCTTTCTGAAAGAACCTGCTGGGGAAGGAATTCCTGCTTGGGGATACAGAGGTCGGACATTGGTTGTCTCGGCTCTATGGGGAATATAGGTATCACTGGCTTGTATGTGATAGTGACTTCTCTCTCAACTATCTCTGCCCCTTGTACCATGCTGGGAAAAGTACATGCGGAGATTTTATGGATGGATCTATGTCGTGATTCTACTTGAACACGTATTTAATGAGTGTCAGGATGACACCTGTCTCTGGATCGTATCTAAACTGTACTTGAAACATGTGTTGAATGAGTGTCAGAATGACATCTGTCTCTGGATCGTATCTGAACTGTACTTTGAAACATGTGTCGAATGAGTGTCAGAATGACATCCGTCTCTGGATCGTATCTGAACTGTGTCTGAACTGTTTCTAGAAGAGAAATCTGGAATAATAACCAGGATAACCTCCGTCTCTGGATCGTACCTGAACTGTTTCTCAATGTATGCAAATCTTAAATAAGTAGCAGAATGACATCCATATCTGGATCGTATCTGAACCGTTTCTCAATGTATTAAAATCTTAAATAAGTAGTAGAATGACATCCGCATCTGGATCGTATCTGAACTGTATCTGAAAGCTGAATCTGAATGAGTATCAGAATGGCATCCGTATCTGGAGCGTATCTGAACTGTATCTGAAAGCTGAATCTGAATGAGTATCAAAATGGCATCCGTATCTGGAGCGTATCTGAAATGTATCTGAAAGCTGGATCTGAATGAGTATCAGAATGGCATCCGCATCTGGAGCATATCTGAACTGTATCTGAAAGCTGAATCTGAATGAGTATCAGAATGGCATCCGTATTTGGAGTGTATCTGAACTGTATCTGAAAGCTGAATCTGAATGAGTATCAGAATGGCATCCATATCTGGAGCGTGTCTGAACTGTATCTGAATGCTAAATCTGAATGAGTATTAGAATGGCATCCGTATCTAGAGCGTATCTGAACTGTATCTAAAAGTTGAATCTGAATGAGTATCATAATGGCATCCGTATCTGGAGCGTATCTGAACTGTATCCGAAATCTGAATCTGAATGAGTATCAGAATGGCATCCGTATCTGGGCGTGTCTGAACTGTATCTGAAAGTTGAATCTGAATGAGTATCTGGAGCGTATCTGAACTGTATCTTGAAGGGGTGAAAAACACAAGAAGGGGGGGTTGAATTGTAAAACTGGAATCTTAAAGCAAATGACAAGGTATTTTTATCCTGGTTCGTTTGATCTCAAACTACTCCAGTCCACCCGTCAAGGTGATTTTGCCTCTCTCCAACGAGGTCTTAATTCACTATATTCAACTGAATACAAATCTGCTTTAGCAACTGCTAAAACCTTCTTGATTCAAACCACAATCCGGTTTGTCAAGGCAACACTTTCTTACAAAGGTATAAGCAAATGTGTGTGAATGTTTTCTACAAAAACTATATCACAACTGTGATGTTTACACAAATGAAGCTTAGAAACTTAGAATGCTAAACACTAATGGAGTATCAGAGTTTGTTGGTTTAGCAAAACTGGTAGATGAAGATTATGTTCAGCTTTGTGCGTGTAGAGAGTTTAGAAGCATTAGCCGTGATAATCTTCGAAGCTTGGTTTATATAACACTTGAGAAGATGAACATTGATGCAAATATTCTTGATTCAATGCTATTAACAAGCTTTCCTTTTTGAGCAGATCTTGTCTGGAATGAGGCCGTTGGAATTGATTAGCGTTCAATGCACAGTACCGTTGCTTCTTCAATGCACGATCTGGCTTGGCTCATTCTGATTCTGCTTCGCTGCTGATGAACTATTTGATTCTGTATCAGAGTGTTTTACGCGCAGTTCTGTTCATCAAGCTTCAGCATGTGCAAGCGTTGATCATCTGATCTTGACGTTCTGATTCAACAACTTCTGATGCTGGTGTATGAAAACATATTCTGATGCTGAGAACGTGATCTTGCTTATTTTAATCAGCATATCTGCAAATCAGAGCATAGTAATTTTAGGCAGCATATACTTCAATCATGAAATATTTAACTACTATATCTTTTCACTTTGTTATCATCAAAACTTAAATATAGGGTACTAGATTCAAACATTGTTCTAACAATCTCCCCCTTTTTGATGATGACAAAAACTAGATATTTTAAATGAAAAATAACGTGAAAAGTTATCAGAGCTATGTATCAGAATAAGAAGTACGGAGAATTCAGAGTTTAAGAGATACTCCCCCTGAGTTTGTTACTTCCCTTTGATATGCGTGTTCTTCAGAGTCAGATCTTTTTCTATCTTTGAGCATCAGATTATAGGTCTTTGACTTATCAGAAAGCAGAGCTTCAGAGCTTTTCCTGTCAGAGCTTTGCTTAGGATCAGAGTGTTAGGACAATCAGAGCTTCATATATCAGAACTTCATATTTGATCAGAGCAACATGAGCTTCTAGTTCTTAGTCTTCATAGTGTTCGGAGCTTCCTTGTGCCTGTAGACTTAACAACAAAACAGAAAAACATTTCAAGTAATAGAGTTAGAATGTTTGAGAATTTCTGTCTAGTTAGCCGTTATTGATTTTAAATATCATTCTTGTTCTCCCCCTTTTTGTCAGCAATCAAAAAGTGTTAGTGATGTGCTAAAACAGTTTAGATCAGAAAAACAAGTTATATTAAAATAGTTCAGAGCAAAAGAACATTACACAAACACAGTCAAAACATAGTCAAAACATAGTCAAAAGTACATCAGACAATGAAGAAAATATAGAGAATGTCATGCATGAAAAAAAATTTCAAGGTTGTGGGGGCATGCGTGAGAACAGGCTTTCCAGCATTGCTTGAATCTTTTCAGAAGTTTCATTCTGCTTCTGAACCATGGTGACAACAGTATCAATCTTGCTGTCCTGAACATTCATTCTTGCTTCCATCTTCTGATCATTCTCTTCCATCCGCTGCTGTAGACGCAAGTCATTCAGCCTTAGTTCTTCCAGAGCCTGCCTGTCCAAGGCAGCTTGAGAACTTTCAGCAGGAGGAAGCTTCTCAGAACTTTCAGCTACATCTTCTGCTGGATTTTCTTCCTGAAGGGTCTTGTCTTCTTCTGATGGTTGCACCTGGGCAGCTTGCTCTTTCTCAGACCATGATTCACTGTCCAGAGGGAGCACAACTTCTTGAGGCAGCTGACTCTGAACTTCCTTCAGCAGCATGCTAAAGTTCTGTTGAGCCTGCTCGTAGTTGACGTCCTGCAGCTTGAGTGCTTCAGTACGTACCCATACTCTGAACTGTGACCAGAGCTGATCAGAGGCAGCTGGGTCGATCATCCCCGGACAAACTTGCTTCAACGAAGCAATCCATTGCAGCATACCTGTTTCAAAATTCAAGATACCAGAGCCAACATCTGGTTGCTTTGGTTTGGGTATGACAATTTTGTGTCTTAAATCAGCAAGACGTTCAAGACTTGTTAAGTCAATGAAAGTTCTGCTGGGGTTTTCAGATGTTTGCTGAGGGGCTGATTGTTTTGGAGGAGGGTTATCAGAATCAGAGGATATTTCTATTGGAGTGGTTGGAGTTTTTGGAGGTGTTGATTCCTCTGATGATGGTAACTGGGGTCTGACGATGGTGGTTCCACATGGCAACTGGATTGCCAGCGGTGAAGGTTGAGGTGAGTGGGGATCAGAATGATGAGGAGATGGGGTTTCATAGCGTTGAAACTCTGGTTGTGGTGAGGGTGGATTATTTTCTGGTTGAGGAGGTGGAATCTCTGATTGCTCAGGGATCAGAGGTTCTTCTGTGATTGGTTGTTGAGATTGTGGTTCTGGTTCTTGTTCTGGTTCTGGTTGTATTTCTGGTTCAGGTTGAATTTCTGGTTCAGGTTGTGTTTCTGGTTCAGGTTGTGTTTATGGTTCAGGTTGTGGAGGAGGAATATTTGGTGGTTCAGAGTGAGGTTGAACAGAAGCATGTTCACGCTCAATATCAGCTAGCACTCTATCAAGTGCTGGTGTTGTTGAAACAGTTGGTTGTTTGGTAATGTTAATGGGAATTTTAATTCTGGTTCTTCTGAGTTGTAAGGCCTCAGAAGGGTCTTCTGGTATGGTTTCATCAATAGAAGGGATTGGGATGGATATTCTGTGAGAGGTTTGTGGAGGGGCAGCAGATGTTGGAATAGTAGATGAAATTGAAATAGGAGCAGCAGATGTATTACCTCGTTTCTTTGGAGTCTGATGAGATGATCCTTCTGCTTTCCTCTTCTTTGTCTTCTTCTGAGTCACTTCAGGTTGAACTTGACTCAGATCTTTGATCTTCAGCTTTGAACCTGCATCTTCTTCCTTGTATGAATCTGGATACTTGGGAAACATATCAGGTTGGGATTCCATTTCAGAAAAACTTGGGAAATTACTCAGAGGCACTCTTCTTCTGGAGATGTCAGCAGTTGAAGAAGCTCTGGGTTCCTTCCTGATATTTTCTATCAGCTTCATCTTTTTCAGGTTCTTAGCGTTCAGCGGTTTTCCAACAGTTGGTTCAAAATTGCCCAGCACTTTAGCTTCGCTCAGATAATCTATCAGCTTATTCTCTGTCAGAATATCTGATATGAGCCTCCCAAACGGTATCCAGTCCCTTTTGGTCCTTTCTTCTTCTCTAGTCTCTTTCACACTAGTCTTCAGATGGTTGAACAGGAAGTGTGCCAGATTGATCTTCACCTTCTGATCAATAAAGTAGATCAGAAATTGCTGATCCACGTTTATATAATCAGGAGAGCTTGTTGGCTTCCTGTGATTGAAACAGCCCAGAACAATCTTGGCCCATACTCTGCAGTGATCCTTCAGATCCTTGATTTTGCTGCTGGGAAAACCAAGAGTGAAAATGCAGTTTGCTACCACACCTATATCAGGGCATCTATCGGCCATGTCCACACAACGGACTCCACCACCACTTTGACCAATTAACCTAGCAATGAGGTCTTCAGAAATTATTATCTTCTTTCCCATGACAGAAGAGATGACTAAATGTTTATGAATCTTGGCGTGAATCCAAAATTCCTTGACAAGCTCTGGGAAAGTTGGTCCAACCAACCTATCGAAATACCTCTCCCACTTTTGAGCCCTAACTTCCTCAGTTAGGTCAAATCCATTATCCTTCAAACTTTCGAAATCGATGATTAATTCAGAGAGAACCTCAAGATTCTTTACCGGTGTGAGAAGAGTTCTGGTAGGCACCTGATACTGCTCAGAGGTTTCTTTCTTCTGATTTCCTGCAGGAATGCTTGAGGATGCCATTGTTCTCACACAAAAAAGCTTGAGAATGATTTGAGAAAAAAAAGGTTTTAAGAAGATAAACTCAGAAATATGCAGAAAGTTCTTGAGAGATTATGAGAAAGCGTAAAGAGTAAGAATGAAGAATAATGTGCTTAAATAAAGATTTCGAAAATTATTTTGAAAAATTAAACGTTTTTAAGAGAGAGAAAAAAAATAATGATTGTCATTAACAAGCGTGATTACTTTTGCATTAAATGCTTGCTGATTTTGGGGGATTTGAGAAAGATACTTAAAAACGGTTACCAGACATGTGTCTCAATGCACCCAATCAGCGCTTTCCTTTCTCAGAGGCGTGCACACGTTCTGCTTCAGGGATTTGCTGATGATTGGATGACACTTGTTTGATGTAGTGATCAGCACGTCTGTATTTGAGATTAGACTCTCAGATCTTTAGACTTGCATCTGATACAATCTGCATGTTCTATCTTTCTGAAAGAAGATTGATCAGAAGTTCACAGTAATATAATTACATTCTGAAGATAAATACATGGAATTAAAACATTTTCATTCTGGGCATACTTTCATGCTGAGATGTTTCAGAATGAAATTAAACCTATCTTCTGAAAGGGGTTTAGTAAAGATATCAGCCCATTGATGGTCTGTATCTATAAATTTCAAGTTTAAAATACCTTTCTGAATATAGTCCCTAATGAAATGATGTTTTATTTCTATATGCTTAGCTCTAGAATGTAAAATAGGATTCTTACTTAAGCAAATAGCAGAAGTATTATCACAAAGAATAGGAATGTTACTCTCAAAAATCTGGAAGTCTTCAAGCTGACTTTTCATCCAGAGCATCTGTGTGCTGCATCCAGCTGCTGCTATGTACTCAGCTTCTGCTGTTGACAGAGCAATAGTTGATTGCCTTTTGCTGGACCACGAGATCAGATTTTCTCCCAGAAACTGGCAGCTTCCAGAAGTACTTTTGCGTTCCACTCTGTCTCCAGCAAAATCAGCATCACAGTAGCCTACTAAGCTGTAATCACTAGATTTTCTATAAAACAAACCCAGATTAGTAGTACCTTTCAGATACTTGAAAATTCGCTTAACAGCTGTTAAGTGAGATTCTCTAGGATCTGATTGGAATCTAGCACAAATACATACGCTGAATAAAATATCAGGTCTTGAAGCAGTCAGATAAAGGAGAGAACCAATCATACCTCTGTAGACTTTCTGTTCTACGCTTTTGCTTACCTCTTCTCTTTCCAGAATGCACGTGGGATGCATTGGAATCTTTGATGGCTTACATTCTGAGAGGTCAAATTTCTTCAGAAGATCTCTGATGTATTTGCTCTGATGAATGTAAGTTCCCTCTGGAGTTTGATTAATCTGAATTCCTAGAAAGAATTTCAGTTCCCCCATGAGGCTCATCTCAAATTCTGCCTGCATACACTTAGCAAATTTTCTTCCAAGAGAAGGATTAGTAGAACCAAAGATTATATCATCAACATAAATTTGACAGACTAAAATGTCACTCTTAACTGTTTTACAGAATAGAGTAGTGTCCACTTTCCCTCTGGTGAATTCATTTTCAAGCAGAAAGTTACTTAGCCTTTCATACCAAGCTCTGGGAGCTTGTTTCAGACCATACAGTGACTTTTTCAGTTTGAAAACATGTTCTGGATGTTTTGTATTTTCAAAACCTGGGGGTTGGTGAACATAAACTTCTTCTTCTATATAACCATTTAAGAATGCACTTTTGACATCCATCTGATACAGAGTGATGCCTCTATTAACAGCAAATGAGATTAAGAGTCTGATAGATTCTAACCTGGCGACTGGGGCAAAGGTTTCTGTATAGTCTATCCCCTCTTGCTGACTATAACCTTGTGCAACCAGTCGTGCCTTGTTTCTGACGACTTCACCTTGTTCATTAAGCTTGTTTCTGAACACCCATCTTGTTCCAATGACGTTGAATCCTTTTGGTCTTGGAACGAGATCCCATACGTCGTTTCTGGTGAATTGATTCAGCTCTTCTTGCATTGCCAGAATCCAGTCATTGTCCAGAAGTGCTTCATCAATAGAAGAAGGTTCAATCAGAGACACAAGTCCCATAAGAGTTTCTTCAGAGTTTCTGAAGCTTGCTCTTGTTCTGATTGGATCTTCCTTTCTTCCTAGAATAGTCTCTTCTGGGTGATCCAAACTGCTTCTGGGTACTCTCTTCTGAGGTTGATCAGCAGCAGATGAAGGATTTCTAGCATTGCTTCTTTCAGACGTTGAAGGAATGTCTGTGTTGAGAGCTTCTGATGACTTGTCTTCAGAACCTGCAAATTCAATTTCTATACCTGCAAGATTTTCATTCTGCTTTGACTACAGTTCCAGAGCCAATTATCTTTCCCCTCTGATTGCCTCCAAAGCCAACGTGGCCTCCAGGCTTAAGTTCCAGGCTTTGGAACATATGCCTTCTTCCCGTCATGTGTCGTGAGCAGCCAGAGTCCAGGTACCATGACTGGTGTTTCTGACTTGCTGCTAAAGATATCTGCAACATGTATTATTTTATCCTTAGGTACCCAGATCTTCTTGGGTCCTGATTTGTTAGTTTTACCAAAACTCTGGTTGAATTTTGGTTTCACAAAGTGATTACTACTAGTATATTTGATGTCATGTGTGTGACCATACACAAAGTGTGAATTTAGAGGAGTGTGTTTAATGGTTAAATCCATGACATTTTTAGGTGTAGGAACCTTACCTAGGTATCCTATTCCTTTCCTGCCGTTTCTGCTAACTCCATAGATCATTGAAGCCATTCTGCTTCTATCTATGCTTTTAGCAAGGAACTTCTGGAAACTATGATCATACTCCTTGATGATCTCATCAGCGTTGCTGGGAGTTTCAGCAATTGGTTCCTTCTGAGAGTTTTGTAAAGAGTTTTCTAATTTTAAAATTTTATCTCTCAGCTCAGAGTTTTCCAATTTGAGACTCTCAGACTTATTAGAGTCAGATTCAAGAGTCCTTTTCAGGTCTCTGAATTTAGCTCTAATCTGCTGATAACGTTCCAGAATTTCATTGAGGCTTTCAGCAAGTTCAGCCTTTGTAAAATTAACAGCGAAGTTAGGAAATACCTCTTCTGTGTCTGATTCTGAGTCTGAGTCAGAAGCTTCACTGTCATCTGGAATGCTAGCCATGAGCGCTATGTTCGCTCTTTCATCATCTGATTCTGAGTCAGCTTCAGACGAGTCAGAGTCGTCCCATGTGGCCATGAGACTTTTCTTCTTCTCTCTTCCAAACTTCTTTTTGGGCTTTTCCCTCTGAAGCTTTGGACAGTCACTCTTGTAGTGTCCTTGCTCATTGCACTCGTAGCAGATGATGTCTTTTGTATTTGGCTTCTTGCTACCAGAGGAGCCTTCAGATCTTCTGTATCCAGAGGAAGAATCTGTCCTTCTGTATCTTGAAGAAGACTCGTTCTGATCAGATCTTCTGGGATTCCTGAACTTCCTTTGTCTTTGCTTCCACAGTTGATTTACTCTTCTGGAGAGAAGGGAAAGCTCGTCTTCTTCTGATGAGGATCCATCAGATGTTTCTTCAACTGCCTGCAAAACTTTAGATTCAGATTTTCTGTTAGATTTTAAAGCTATAGGCTTACCTTGCTTCTGAGGCTCGTCAGCTTCCAGCTCTATCTCATGACTTCTGAGGGAGCTTATAAGTTCCTCCAGAGTGATTTTGTTGAGATCTTTCGCCAGCTTCAGAGCAGTAACCATAGGCCTCCACTGCTTGGGTAAACTTCTGATTATTTTCTTGACATGGTCAGCAGTAGAGTATCCTTTGTCCAGAACTTTGAGACCAGCTACCAGAATCTGGAATCTAGAGAACATAGTTTCAATGGATTCAGATTCTTCCATTTTAAACGCCTCATACTTCTGAATGAGCGCCAGAGCTTTTGTTTCTTTGACTTGAACGTTGCCCTCATGCGTCATTCTGAGAGAATCAAAGATGTTCTTAGCTGTGTCTCTGTTGGAGATCTTCTCATACTCAGTATATGAGATGGCACTGAGGAGGATGGTTCTGGCCTTATGGTGATTCTTGAAATCACGCTTTTGTTGATCAGTCATTGATTTTCTTTCAATCTTCTGACCAGTTGCATTCACAGGGTGCGTGTATCCATCTGTCACCATATCCCACAGATCAGCATCATGTGCTAGAAAGAAGCTTTCAATTCTGTCTTTCCAGTAGTCAAAGTTTTCTCCATCAAAGACTGGAGGTTTGCCGCTGAATCTGTCTCTATCCTCATTGTTGTCATTGCTGAAATGAGAGTTGTTTCCTGCCATTGTGTTTTTCTGACGCTGGATCTTGTACTGACACGGTTAAGTGTTTTAGCTCAGAACCAGGCGCTCTGATGCCAATTGAAGGGGTGAAAAACACAAGAAGGGGGGGTTGAATTGTAAAACTGGAATCTTAAAGCAAATGACAAGGTATTTTTATCCTGGTTCGTTTGATCTCAAACTACTCCAGTCCACCCGTCAAGGTGATTTTGCCTCTCTCCAACGAGGTCTTAATTCACTATATTCAACTGAATACAAATCTGCTTTAGCAACTGCTAAAACCTTCTTGATTCAAACCACAATCCGGTTTGTCAAGGCAACACTTTCTTACAAAGGTATAAGCAAATGTGTGTGAATGTTTTCTACAAAAACTATATCACAACTGTGATGTTTACACAAATGAAGCTTAGAAACTTAGAATGCTAAACACTAATGGAGTATCAGAGTTTGTTGGTTTAGCAAAACTGGTAGATGAAGATTATGTTCAGCTTTGTGCGTGTAGAGAGTTTGGAAGCATTAGCCGTGATAATCTTCGAAGCTTGGTTTATATAGCACTTGAGAAGATGAACGTTGATGCAAATATTCTTGATTCAATGCTATTAACAAGCTTTCCTTTTTGAGCAGATCTTGTCTGGAATGAGGCTGTTGGAATTGATTAGCGTTCAATGCACAGTACCGTTGCTTCTTCAATGCACGATCTGGCTTGGCTCATTCTGATTCTGCTTCGCTGCTGATGAACTATTTGATTCTGTATCAGAGTGTTTTACGCGCAGTTCTGTTCATCAAGCTTCAGCATGTGCAAGCGTTGATCATCTGATCTTGACGTTCTGATTCAGCAACTTCTGATGCTGGTGTATGAAAACATATTCTGATGCTGAGAACGTGATCTTGCTTATTTTAATCAGCATATCTGCAAATCAGAGCATAGTAATTTTAGGCAGCATATACTTCAATCATGAAATATTTAACTACTATATCTTTTCACTTTGTTATCATCAAAACTTAAATATAGGGTACTAGATTCAAACATTGTTCTAACATATCTGAAAGATGAATCTGAATGAGTATCAAAATGGCATCCGTATCTGGAGCATATCTGAACTGTATCTGAAAACTGAGTCTGAATGAGTATCAGAATGGCATCCGTATCTGTAGCGTATCTGAACTGTATCTGAAAGTTAAGTCTGAATGAGTATCAGAATGGCATCCGTGTCTGGAGCGTATCTGAATTGTATCCGAAAGCTGAATCTGAATGAGTATCAGAATGGCATCCATATCTAGAGCGTATCTGAACTGTATCTGAAAGCTGAATCTGAATGAGTATCAGAATGACATCCGTATCTAGAGTGTATCTGAACTATATCTGAAAGATGAATCTGAATGAGTATTAAAATGGCATCCGTATCATGAACGTATCTGAACTGTATATGAAAGCTGAGTCTGAATGAGTATCAGAATGGCATCCGTATCTGGAGCGTATCTGAACTGTATCTGAAAGATGAGTCTGAATGAGTATTAGAATGGCATCCGTATCTGGAGCATATCTGAACTGTATCTGAAAGCTGAGTCTGAATGAGTATCAGAATGGCATCCGTATCTGAAGCGTATCTGAACTGTATCTGAAAGATGAATCTGAATGAGTATCAGAATGGCATCCGCATATGGAGCGTATCTGAACTGTATCTGAAAGCTGGATCTGAATGAGTATCAGAATGGCATCCATATCTAGAGCGTATCTGAATTGTATCTGAAATCTGAATCTGAATGAGTATTAGAATGGCATCCGTATTTAGAGCGTATCTGAACTGTATCTGAAAGCTGAATCTGAATGAGTATCAGAATGGCATCCGTATCTGGAGCGTATCAGAACTGTATCTGAAACATGTGCTCTTGATGAATGCTGATCAAGGTATAAGTCTTCCACTGATAGACAGGTGACGGGACATAGTCGTACATTTTAAACCCCTAACTTTTGCCTGGACCGCCCTTTCAGGTTTTCAGTCCACCGGGATACCTTTTTGCCCAAGCCGCCTTTTCAGGTTTTCGACTTGTCGGGTGTACAAATTTTTTTTATGTATATCCCTAAATTTTTCCTGAACCCTTTTGGTTCGTCGGGATTCCCTTATTTTTGCCTAGGTGTGTCAACCTAGCGGGTCTTTTTCATTTTTTCATGCGTAGTATTTTCCGACTATGTCCACGCTTTCAGGATGTAGAGAGTTGTCACTGTCTATAGTGTTGTGTTATAGTACTGTCAAAGATGTTTTCTTGACGACACATGATTCGTAATGCCCCAAGCGATTCAGATGGAGATCTGCCCCTGGTTATTTGGCACTTTTGGAGGGACTGCCCCAGGTGTGTTTAGACATCATGTCATGCCCCTTGCTTATGGAAGACCTGTTATTGGAAGTGTCTTTCCCACTGAGGTGATTCTGTCCATTGAGAGAATGTCTGTTCATTGAATATCCATTGTGCGGATTTCTCTACTGTCAAACAATTATTCATAGGCAAACAATGTCATCTAAAGAATGCAAAACTCATGTCTGTCTTGAAATTTTTTTGAAAATGTGTTTTGTGTAGTAAAACGAAATTTGCAAGAATGTGATATCAACTCAGGATTCATAACAAAGCTTACAGAAGTCAGGATACCTTTGTAACAGTATGCTCTCAAACTAATCCATGCTTCAGCTAGGACTTTTAAGGGTTATAACATGGCCTGGTTCATGGTTTAAGAAACAAATGATAAAGGCTCAAATTTTATTTGTACCCAACCCTCTCTTCATGATGTTCTTTAGTCTTATGCTCAGTTAATTGTGCGTTTAGATCCCGATTGAATCTAGAATCTTTGCTCTGATACTTGGTGATGATTCAGAAATTGAACGTTTGTTTTGAAAAGGCAGTCATTTTTGTAATCTTCTTTTTGTCGAGGATTTGTAGTAACCTCTTTTTTTTTTGGTTTTCGTTATCCCTTCTTTTGCCTGAACTGTTTCTTTTGTGATTACAATCAGCGGGATGCCCCAATTTTTCTCTTAAGTCTCCTTCATAGGTTTTGACTTAATGGGCTTTTATCTCGAGAGATAATGACTGCCTGTCTTGACGATTATACAGAACCATCACCTTCTTTTGTTTTGGAAGGACGTCTTCGATGCCATTCATTGTGTACGAAGCGACATATTGTGACTGAATGCGCCGCTGAATTAAATAAGAAAACTACCCCGCCCCAGGTTATGATTGAGGGTTTTAATTTGTGTGAAAATAAAAACTCATACTTCTTTGGCTCGAAGGGGTTGACTAGGGATTATCTTCCTTATAACTCCACTATTTAGGATTTGAAACAACGCCTGTACATCGTCAGCGGGGTCTGTTCAAAAGCACACTGTAGAGATTGTGGTATCATTTTCGTCATCCTCCCTCTAAGGCTTAGAGTTTTTAATTGAGAGTTGAATATCACAAAAGGAAATAAGAACACATTTTTGAAATAGTGAATACGAATGAATTGATTCAAGACAAACATGTGCAATACATTGATGAAATAACGAGGTTTGATATGAATAAATGTTCAATTAAATCAAAAGAAAATTACACATTGAAAATTCTAATGAACGAAAAGTATTCTTGTGAGAACTTGTCACTTCAGATGGTATGCCTTAGAGGGATGGCAGAAGAACTCATCCTGACCGTCTTGTGCGAATTCTAGCGTTCCTTCATCAATCAGGTCTTGAATTTTATTTCTCAACGCCCAACATCTATTGGTGTCATGTCCAGGACTGTTGGAGTGGTACGCACATCTTGCATTTGGATTGTACCTTAGGGAGGCTATGTTGGGATTCTGAGGAGGGTCCCTTAACATAACCAACTTGGCCTTCAACATGCATTGCAATGCTTGAGCCAATGACATGTTGATTTCAGTGAAGCGTCTTTCAGATGTATTCTTCTTATGCCTATTTCCCCGTTGTCGTTGGCGAGGTTGTGGTTGAGCTTGTGATGTAGTAGCAATCTGGAAAGGTTTATTCCTGACCAAACCAACCTCTTCTTTCACTGGGGGATGATTAATGCCTTGATCCACAATTTTAACTATTTGTTTCACGGATCTGCATCCATCTTGGTGAAGCTTCTTGAGGGAGGCTCTTAGCCCTTCTTGTCCTTGAGCTAAGTTTTGGATAAGAGCCATCTGCCCCAGCATCTGGATTCCCATTTCTTCTACCTCAGCTCACAGTTGTTCAAATTGTTCATCCTTGTTGCTGTCAGGACGTTCCTTGGTCAGATTCCCGACGAAGAGTGTTTTCAGGTCTTCTTGACCTTTGGCCAGAGCCACAATCATTTACTAGAATTGCGTGTTTTGAGTCTGAAAATCTTTCACAGTTTGTTCAAGAGCCATTGCTGAAATAAACAGCGGAGGGGATGAGAAACCTGTTATGAAAAGGTATGCATGGTATGTATGCAATGTTTTTAAGGATCTTGCAGGGTAAACACAAGAGACTGTCAGAAGTTGAATTTTGCAGCTTTGATTGAAGAACTTTGTATCGTTGAGAGTCCTTCTATGAGAGTCAAGCTCACCATATCAAGTGGGTCATAGCCCCTGGCTCAAGTTATTGAGTTTTGATCTTCTGACGACATTGGCTAGAGGAAAATAAATCCCCTTTCCCCTTTGTAGACGTCTGGTTCATCATAACCTGCATCACAGGCCCTTGAGATCCTTGAAATGGTTAGTATGATATGTCATGTTATGATGATATGATGTGTATGATATGCATCAAGCAAAAATGCAGGGTAAGAAACCAATTTATTGGATTTATACAAACAAGGTCCTGTAAGGAATACAAATAAAGCCCTACAATGAGTTCAAATTGTTAGGCAAAGAAAGAAAACAAGTCATACAAGTAGCCTTAGGTTTAGGCTTGCATGGATTCCATAGGTAAGTACCCTCTTGAAGTTTAGTTGGTTCAACCTGTCTTAGAAAAGTAACAAGGTTCTAAGGATTCTCAATATCATTGATCATCCTTTATCGGGCATTGTTTCAGCTCAAGTAATCTTTTCTTACGACCGAAATATCCCGAAAGTCTGATCTCAATGAGTGTAGCATCGAGTATCAACCAATCCTCAGCTTTATACCAAGGCCGGCTATCTCACTACTTTCTAATGGCCAAGTTTGTTCAACTAAGGTTCTAAGGTCCGTTAGTGCTTCACGACACCACGCGGCGGCCCCGTATTCTCCTCGTTTCCATACAAAAGATACCGGTACCAACCAAAGTGTCACACCAACAAAACCATCGCTTAAACCATATTGGTCTATGCCGTACAGTCTCCATGATCTATTGCTGTTTACCTAAAAAGTGTCCCTAGATCCGGGTGTAGGATCTTTAATAATACCCAAACAAAAACCCTTAAAGATAAAGCAGGTAGAGCAAACAAGAAAGCAATTTAAAAATGACCTAGATCCTAAGGTAAACCCCACATTATAAAAACTCCCCAGCAGAGTCGCCAGTTCTGTGATACGGTGGCAGAACCGACTGTTAATACGAGTTTGCATTTTGTATTTGCAAATGTCGCGGTAAGCAAGAGTCGCCACCGACTTTTATTTTATCCAATCAGGAAAAGGAAAAAGAATAGAAAAAACGTTTTTCGAGATGTTTTTGAGTACGGGGGTAGATTATAGAAAGGGAAGGTGTTAGCACCCTTTCTATCCGTAGTTTTCTACGGGCTCTTAGGTACTTGCTCATTTTTAAATTGCTTGTGTGTGCTTTGTTTTGAAAAGTTTTATTTTACTTTGTTTTAACCCTTGTTTCTGTCCTCAAGAGTGTCACGAAGTTGTTTTTGAAAACTTTGTTTGAAAAGTGTTGGTGTGAAAAAGTTTGTTTGTTTGAGCAAGTACTTAACAATTATCTACCTACTCGAAAAAAGGTGTTCTTTTGCTCCTATCCTTTAGACTGTGTTATCCTACTATTAGTGAGTAGGTAACCCTAGTCGTTGGATGTTTGAGGGACTATCGAAAGAGACGTTTATGGTCATTGAAGGCAACATGTAGACATACCTTAGCAGTTCGAAAGGACTGTCATCATATATTCGTAGGCAACATCGAGGGACAAGATCATTTCTTGTAGGCAACTCGAGGGACATTAAGGGACTATGATCTTTATGATGATTTTTAGATTTAGGATCTTTTGCTAAGATATCCCTACGTTCGAGGGACATGACCATTATTTTCCGAGACAACCAAGTGGGGAGTACCCTAGGGGTTCAAGTGTGCAACAGTGTTTGTTTTCAGATATATTATCTTTGAATTAGGTTAAGCTATGTTCAATTAGTTTACCGGTTTTTCCATATAATCCTATTAGTCTAAGCATTGCATAAAATATAGTAGCAGAAGCTAAAGGCAGAAATGTAAATCTAGGCTATTACAGAGCTTTGGGGCAGTTACATAATAATGAAGAGTGCGGAAAAGAAATCCTAAAACTATTACATCCCGGAAGCAATTACATAATTAAAAAAATGCGAGAAAAGATAAATCTACGCTATTACACTGATAATGCGACCTATACAATTTTCCTAGAATTTAAAATGTAAAAGAATAAATAAAAAGAAATTAAGGAAAAATTAAAACCTAAAATTCTAAGTTAATATTTTTGGTGTTTTTTTGTAGAAAATAATTTGAAGTTAATTAAAAAACCTAATTCTAACTAATTTTAATTAAAAAAAGTTAATTAACTTAATTTATTAATAAATGAAAAAAATTCCAAAAATTCAGTTACTAACTAAAACAAAAACCTAATCCTAATTTGTTAAAAAAATGATTAATTAAAGGGTTAATTACAAAGAAAACCTAAAACCTAATTATTTTCCTAATTTGCAGAAAAAAGTTAATTAATTAAATTAAAGAGTTAATAAAAAAAAGAGTTAATAATAATAAAAAAAATTTAAAACCTAAATTAATTAGGGTTTATAAAAAAGGTTAAGTTTACCAATTAATAGGATTTTTGATTTAAATAAAATTAGAGTTTTTATGAATTTAGGATTTTTAAGTAAGATATTAAGGAGAAAGAAATGAGGCAAAAAGAGTTAAAAATAAGCAAAATTATACATATTGCCAGGGGTGGGTGTTGAACCAAAAATTAATTTAAAATCTAAAATTAGATTAAAAAAACCTTAAAATTAATTATTCGAGTTTATTATGAAAAATCAAAGGTTTGTGAAAAATATTAGGTTTTATGAAAAAAGTTTTAAACAAATGGTTGCCTTAACTTTCTCAGGATGTCTATCTTGCCATATATTGGTGGTTGTTATGATTCGACCTCAGTGTTTTGTAATAAACCTGCATGGGACCATAATAGTCAAACCTGTAGTGTTGAATCTCATAGACACATTAAACAAGTTAGTATACCATGAAAGACAAAGAAAATAAATATATGAAATTTTATAATGTTAAAACCATTATGGCATGTATGAATGCTTCTACACCCTTTGGATCATGGAGATTAAACCAGCCTTACCCTTACTGGAAAAGTAGTGAAAGTAGTGAGATGTGGATTTGTAACGAGGATGACTTGTTTGTAGTGAGATGAGAGTTTGTAACAAGGATTTCTTGTATTTAGTGAGATGGAGGTTTGTAACAAGGATTTCTTGTTTTTAGGGTTCTTGAAGAAATTTGATATTTTGACAGAGTTGTGGCAAAGAGGAAAAAAATGGGCTTTGAATGTACAATTGAGCCTCCAATAACCACAAGTAATAGTGCATATTTTTATTCATTTGAGTCCGTCACGTTCCAGGCTAAATCGCAGGGGCTTATGTACAATTTTTGAAGTTGAAATGTGAAAACAAAATGTATCTGACATAGAGAAATAACTCCTGTCCGAAAATGGGCTCAATCTTATAAAAGGTGAATTAGTTATGGATTTTTGAAGTTTTGGCTCAGACAAGCTTATTTTGGGCTCCAGTGTCAACTCTGACACGTTCTTCAATAAAAAACTGGTATTGATCGGAGCATAACCCGGTCTCGACTTTGGAAGCAAAGTTATAGATCTCTGAGTCAGTGAACTTGTGTAAAAATATGAACCCGATCCGATAAAAATTGACTGAGTTATAAATTTTCGAAGTTTTGACCCAGATGAAATAATATTCAGCATTCAGGATTTTCGGCGCGTCACGTGCACTCTAGGCAAAAAACAAAGGCCTTTTGGATACCTTTCAAACTCGATATATCCTGTGAAAATGTAGCCAACTCATTTTTTGAAATTTTGGCGCTGGAACCAGCTTAATACGATGAAAATCGACCAAGTTACGATTTTCTGAACATGACGCAAATAAACTTCTGTCACAAATTTTCTGTATAAAAATACTTGATAAATCCGCATTTTTGAAGACCTTTTGATCGAAGTTGGCTTCCAGTTGTGAGAGATTAAAACTTAGATGACGTCAAGGCGGAATTTTGACCACCGGAACGGGTTCAACACAAGACATGATCTTCAAGTTATAAATTTTTTAGTGCGTAAAAACTGCACTTTCAGCACACTTTTTCACCATATTTCTTCGAGAAAACTAACACATTCGTAGACCTTCTTTAAAGAATTGACTCTTGAGCCGAACCTGAATTTGAGAATACGTTATCAGAGATATCTTGGCGAAAGAACACCTGAATATGACGCGCCGGGTTGGACTTGTGAATATTTGAACCCCGAATCATTGCAAAACGGCGAACCGATCTTCAGCACGGAAAATACTTTGAGAACATCCATTGGCGAAATAAACGTCACTTATAACTTGAAGAAGCTTGAATATACCTTTATTCCATAACCATAAAACCAATAATATGCGTGTATGAAAATAGGGTAAATTTTGGGGTACAACACCCTGTAATAGCGTAAATTTAACTTTTCGCACCTTAAATTTCTGCAATATATATTAAATGTTAGTAACTAAGTTTGCATGACAAGATTGAAAAACAAAAATGTTAGCAAACCTAATAACGCAAGATAAATAACTGAATTGAACACAATTGCACATGCACACCTCTAGGGTACCCCACTTTGGTTGCCTTCGGAAGAACAGTCACAATTCTCAAAATGTGAGAAGTTTTAGTGACTGTCCTCTAGTTTGAAAGATCACAAGCCCCTCGATGACCCTCTCTACGTTGCCTCGGTTAAAAGTGATCTTAGAACTTTAGGACAGTTACTAAAATTTCTTGCCAAGTTGCCTTCATGACTGTAACGTCCCTTCGAATGTCCCTCAAACATCCAACAATATGGCTACCTGCTCACTAATAGTTGGATACCGCTGTCTAAAGGATAGGAGGAAAAGAATATCCTTTTTCGAGTACAAAGTAAATAGCTGTTAGAAGTTTGCTCGAAATTTTTTTCGCACTTATACAAATACTACTTTTCAAAAACATTTTCAAAACACTTTGTATACTTTCTCCACTATCCCGAGAAACATTACAAAGTTCGTCGTACTAAGGCATTCTCAAAACATTTTCAAATACACAAAGCACAAAGGTATTTCAAAATGAGCAAACATCTAAGAGCCCATAGATAACTACGGATGGAAAGGGTGCTAACACCTTTCCTTTCCATAATCTACCCCCCTTACTAAGAAAACTCTCGAAAAGTTCTTTTTCTGTTCTTTTCACCCTGTCCTTAATTTGGAAAAAAGAAAAGTCGGTGGCGACTCTTGCTTACCGCAACATTTGCAAACACAAACGCAAAACCAATATTAAACAATCGGTTCTGCCACCGTATCACAGAACTGGCGACTCTGCTGGGGACTAATTAATTTAGAAGTGGGGTTACCTTAGAGTTAGTTCATTATTTAACTACTTTTGTATGCTTTGTTTGCTTTACTTTTGAGGGCTTTGTTTGGATTACTATAGATCATACACCCGGATATGGGGTACCTTTTAGGTAAGTAGAAATAGACTGTGGAAACTGTGCAGGGTATACCGACATGGTTAAAGCGATAGTTACATTGATGTGACACTTTGGTTGGTACCGGTAGCTCTTGAGTAGTCAAGGAGAATACGGGGCCGCTACATGGTGTCATGAAGCATCAACTGACCTTAGAACTTTTAATTGAACAACTTGGCCATTAGGAAGTAGTGAGATAGCCGTCTTTGGTGTAGCCCGAAGTCGGTTGATACTCGATACTACACTCTTTGAGATTTGACTCCCGAGTTTTGTTTGGTGGAAAGTCAGTTGTCGATCAGAATGAAACTTGTGGGAAAGATCAGTGATATTGAGATCCCTTAGAACCCATTTACTATTGATAGGACAGGTTGAGCCAACTAAAATTCAAGAGGGTACTTACCTTAAAACCCATGCAAGCCTTAAACCTAGGTCTTTGTGTGATTTGCTTGTGCTTGCTATATTTGTGTTTTCTTAACATAATCATGATATCATAACATGGCATATCATACTAACCATTTCAAGGATTTTTAGGGCTTATCTTTGTGTTGTTTTGTAAGACATGACATCCACTCGCAAGAATACTATCAAAATCAACCTCATAAGGGTACCTCCTCAACTCAAGGAATTGACATCAAGGGTTCCTGAGAGCTCTCCATTCACCGAAAGACATGGTCGACTTCTCAATCTGGTCACCTCAAACCCTAATGAAGAAATGTTGAAGGTGCTCTTTCAGTTCTTCGACCCTTTACATCACTGCTTCACCTTTCCTGATTACCAACTGGGGCCTACCATGAAGGAGTTTTCCCAGTTATTTGGGGTGCCCATTCTTGACCAGTTACCCTTCAATGGTATGGAAAGAGACCCAAAACCTGAAGAGATTGCTCAGGCTCTGTCTTTACAATAGTCCGATGTAGTGGCAATTTGGGAAACAAGAAGAGGCGTCAAAGGGTTTCTAGCTATGTTTCTATTTGAGAAGGCTCGCCATTTTTGGGATACCCTGGATTTACAAGCTTTTGAAGAAGTGTTGGCCCTTCTCATTTATGGGATGGTACTATTTCCTAATCTGGACCAACTCATAGATGTGAATGCCGTCAAGGTTTTTCCATCTCATAATCGAGTGCCTACTTTACTTGGAGACATCCTACACTCTCTGCATACCTGTATTGTAAAGAGAAGAGATACCCTTCTGTGTTGCACTCCTCTGTTGGCTAGGTTGTTTATTTCGCACCTGCCTCGATCTGCGTTGAAGAATGAGCAGGGCTTGAGATGGTCTAATAGGTTGATGTCCCTCACACATTCGGATATTCATTGGTGTCCTCGATCTTTGGAGAATGTTACCATCATTGACCGCTGTGGGGAATTCCCTAATGTCCCTCTCATAGGCATTAGGGGAGGAATCACTTTTAATCCTTGTTTGGCATTACGACAGTTTGGTTATGCTAGGAGGGATGGTCCTCATGATACACTTGTCAAAGGAATCATATTCGATTATAAGAATGATGTTCAGGGTTATCGCTAGAGGTTCATAAGAGCTTGGGGCATGGTGAACAAAGTTGATAGAAAAACACTGAGGCATAAGAACTCCATTCCTTTGGAGCCTTATCTTAAGTGGGTACGAGCCCGTGCTCAAAGTCTCAGGATGCCTTATGAGGCCATTCTACCCATCATCATGGAGACAGTTGCTGAGGGAGACACTCCTTACATTGTTCTTCATCCTGACATGACGACTAATTTAGAGGAGTTACAAAAATCCAGGATTCAACTCAAAGAGGAACGAGATACCTTTGAAACCCAATTCTACGCCAGCGAGAAGAAAGTTTTAGAGATCACCTGGCTACTTCACAAAGATAAGAGTATAAATGACTACATTGAACCAAAGAGGATGCGCCCTTGGGAAGCCTGAGTCCCTTTTTTCTTTGAGAGTTCATTTTTGCTTTGTTACTTCCTTTGTAAGCCCAAGAGGCATCATTATAACCGCTTAAACTTCTTAATGGAATTAATGTTTGTTTTCCATTTGGCTAAGCAAATTTAAGTCTTAGAAATACTTGAAAACATTGCATACATATATCATACATATCATTGCATAAACAGGTTTCAGGACAGGCTTCTTATCTTCTTTGTTGTTTATTTCAGCAATGGCTCTTGAACAAACAGTTAAGGAGCTTCAAGCACAAAATGCTCAATTCCAAGAAATGTTCCTGAATCTGGTTAAGGGACAAGAAGATTTGAAAGCACCGATTCTCAAGGATAAGAAGATGAAAAAGAGGCCAGTGGGTGTTCTGAATTTGGGAAGAAGGTTCAAAGGACCAGTGAGGAAAGTTTTAGAGCTCGCAACCCCGTCAAGAGAGAGAGAGAGAGAGAGAGAGAATCAGGAAGGAGAGCCAAAAGAAGAAGACCACAGTACAAGGGAGTCTGAAGAAGACGAAGCTGATTACACCGAGGAACAATACCCTCCTACTGATGATAAGTACAAACAGTTGGAGGACCGTCTCAAGGCCATGGAAGTTCAGAAGGTACCTGGCTTGGATTTCGAAGAGCTAGGGTTGGTTTCTGAAGTGGCTATCTCACAAAAGTTCAAAGTGCCTGCATTTGCTAAATATGATGGGGTCTCATGTCCTAAGCTGCATCTCAGATATTATGTTAGGAAGATCCAATCGTACATTGCTGACAGGAATTTATGGGTGCATTTCTTTCAAGACAGTCTATCGGGGACTCAATTAGAGTGGTTCTATCAACTGGAGGGAATCAACATCCGTAACTGGGAAGATCTGGCTGCTGCTTTCTACAAGCAGTACTAATATAATGCTTACCTCGCTCCAACCCGTACACAACTTCAGAGTATGTCTATGGATTCTGGCAAGGGCTTTAAAGATTATGCTCAGAAATGGAGAGATCTTACGGGAAGAGTCCAGCATCCATTGTCTGATAGGGAGCTGGTGGACATGTTCTTGGGCACATTATCTGGGCCATTCTTTAACCATCTGATTGGAAGTTCTTCTGCTGGGTTTACTAGATTGATGTTGACGAGTGAACGAGTAGAGGATGGTATTAAAAGTGGTAATATACAGAGAGATGCATCCTCCAATACTGCAAAGAAACCATTCACAGGGAAGAAGGAGGTCAGTGCTGCTTTTGGCCAAAGAAATCTTAACAAAACTGAGCATCGTCCGACGGTAGAGGCTGTTATGATTTCCAATCCTACATCAAACCGACAACAGAATAATCAGTCCAGAACAGATAAGCCTAGAAGACAGTTTACCCGGATTAATATGACATTGTCTCAAGTTTTGCCACATTTGCTGAAATCCAATCTGATTACCCTGAGAGAGGCTCCCAAAAATCCCAACACTGCATCTCTTTACTAAATTTCAAATACTCTGTGCTTACCATTCTGAAAGTCTAGGCCATGATACAAATAACTGTTGGGCTTTGAAGAACAAGGTGCAAGATTTAATTGAGGCAAAGGAGATTGAATTTGATGCTCCTGAGACCCCTAATGTTATAACTTCCCCTATGCCCCAGCAAGACCGTAGTGTTAATGCTATTGATGATGACATGTTTGTTGCCTCTGTTGATGAATAAGCTACTCCACTCCTGACGATTAAAAAGAATCTCTTGCAAGACGGTTTATTTCCGGGTTGTGGTAAAGATTGCCACGTATGTTTGTCTCTACCTAATGGTTGCTATTTGTTGAAGGAAGGTGTTCAGCGTCTGATGGATGATAAAGAAATTTTGTTTGAGAAAACTCCAGTTACAAGTGATCTGTGTGAAGATGTTTATATCATTACCATTTCCGCTAATCCCCCAAGGTCTCCTCCAAAAGACTTGTCAGGATTACATCTGTTCCAAAAGTTGCTCCGTTGATGATTACTTTTCCCGGACCTATACTGTATTCCTCGGACAAAGCTGTTCCTTAGAATTACGATGCTGACGTTTACTACCATGGTGTTGTACCCCAAAATTTTCCCTCTCATTTCTCAAAGAATCACCCTGGATCCCAGGTTTGCTTCTATCAAGTTTCCAAGCCTTGAATTATCAATTTTTCCAAGCAAACCATTCACAAGGGCAAAATGGTCATTTGCACACTGAAAAGTCAAACTTTGACTTTTGGATCAACATCAAATCTCAAGAATCATATTTCATCAAAACATGTTGGAATATGAAGTTTGTGTCATCAAGAGGTTCAAAAGTCAAATGTACTATGGAAAAGCCAAATTTCTAAATACTTGGGATTTTTTCTAAGTATTTAAGAAAAAATGACACTTCAGAAATTCTGAGCCAGCCTCCAGGCAGGAGCAGTCAGAAGATGTAAACATGGTTCAACACTTAGTCTCCAGTCAGAACATGGCTCTTCAGCATCTACGCAAGTTCAGTCAGAGTTTGCTAGGGTAATGCAAAGAAGGTTAAGGAGCGTGCTGTAAGCTTTCTAGAAAATCTGAAAGCTCCCTCAGAACATGTTGGAGCCA
Source organism: Vicia faba (assembly GCA_948472305.1). Lineage (NCBI taxonomy): Eukaryota > Viridiplantae > Streptophyta > Magnoliopsida > Fabales > Fabaceae > Vicia > Vicia faba. The sequence continues at coordinate 185,656,775 of OX451738.1, read as the reverse complement.
GAAGATAAGAGGATCAGAAGATGAGGTGCTACACTGAAGCATAACTTCTGATCCAGAATAAAGCCTTGGTGTAGAGTTTCACGTTGCAGGATTTCTGGTTGTGATAAGTCTCATCATCATTTAATGCTCACAACCACCTTCTGAGTCTTTATCCAAAGGATTCTCACCATGTGTACCTCTACTATCTTGGGATAGAAATTTTGCTACTAAGCCCATGCTTTGCTTTTTGCTTTTCCTTAAATCCTGCTGACAACCACCATGCTTGCTTCAAAGACAAGGCAGCGCTTCAGCACATGAAGGCTATTTTCAAAGCTTTGGTCAGAACTTGACCAAATCCCAAAACCTTGCTGCAGACCTATGACCAACAGCTGGCTCAGCCTACGCCTGCATCTCATGATTACACCAAATTAACATACAAAAACTGTGATGAAAAAGCAAAGGAACATGATGCCAAAACAGGTTCAAATCCTATTTGTTTTTTCCCCCCAAAGTCACAACAAATTCATCTATAAATACTTGACTCCATCACACGTTCAAAGGGTTTTTTTTGGACGAGAGGCTGAAGGTTAGAGGTTGGCTTTTGGAAAGAGAAAACTATCAAGAGAGAAAAGGAAGTTGTGAAACTTTCATAAAAATCCAGAAATCCCAAACACAAAAACAAACCTTTGTTCTTCTCTTTGAACAAAAGGACACAACCACTCTTCCGTTTCTCTTGCTGACTCAGAACATCCAAAGGCAGCCACTCAAAACTCCAAACAGGCCCCAGGTAAGTCTTCCTGACTTTACTTGCTTTTCATTTTGAACATCATTAGCATGTAAATATCATAGTATTAATGTTGTACATATCATTGTATGAATAGAAAGACTATGGATCAGAACTTCTAGAATAATGCTACGCTCAGACTTAGGATTAGAACTTCTATAATTTGTTGTGCTGTGATTATTCTGATTTGTTGAACTGAATAAATTTTTGTTGTTCTGATTAAAAGCTGAAATGTAACACAGAAATTCTGTTTTTCACTCATCCTTTTAACACATAGAACTTCCATGATTTTTCTCACTATTAACACACATTGAACTTATTATGTTCACCCACTGACTCAGCATAATACTGAACTTCTGATGTTCACTCATAATCTTAACACAACACAGAACTTCTGAGTTCTCCTTACATGTCAAATACACTGAACTGCTAACGTTTGCTCACTGTTTCAATGTAATACAGAACTTCTGACTTTTGGTTCACTAGTTGGACACCACCCAGAACCTCTGTGTTTTCTCTCTAACGTTTTTGCAGGACTTCAGAGGGTATCCATCCAGAACCTCTATTCCCTTTCCTTTTGATGTTTTTTGCAGGACCACAGAGTGTACGAATCTAGAACTTCTGATCCCACTGACTTTTCCTACTGAGTCACGCGCCTGGCTTCAGAACTTCTGATCCTTGTTTCTTTGTTTTCAACAACACGCTGTTTCTATTTTGCATATTATTTTCCTTTTCATCTTTTTTTTATTAACATAAAAAACATAAAAATATTTTCTTTTATTTTATTTCCTTAAGACAAAAACATTTTCTAAACAAATTCATTTTACATTTCTTGTACATTATTTCGATATGGTTGTAATAGTAACTTACGACTTATTTTTTACTTGCAATCCCCATTCGTACATATGTACCCCCATCCCCTAAATATTGTAATAGCGTAGAATTTTATTTTCCGCAATTTACGATTTTCCTTATACTGTATAGTAATTAGGCATGTATGGCAAGATAAAACCAACAAGTAGACCACCAAAAATCAAAGACAAATGCATGCAATCAAACACACTTGCACACGTACACCCTTAGGGTAATTCCACTTGTTGCCTTAAAAAATGGCCATGTTATGCATGTGGGATGTCTTAGCAAAAACAATCGGAATACAAGATCATAGTCCCTCGATGACGCTATCAAAGTTGCCATTCGAAATGATCTTAGTCCCTAAAGGAAAAGTGCTAAGTCATCTCACAATATTGCTATCATGGTCATACGATGACCTAACGCCCGTCCCTTCACATCCAACGATGGAGCTTCTTATCAATTCAATGGTAAGATAGAAACATCTAAAGGAGGAGGAAAAACACATCTAAGACCTTTTGAGTAGGTAGATTACTTTTAGTTACTTGCTCACTCTCAAAACAAATATCCTTTCTATTTTCAAAACAATCACATACACTTTCAAAACATCTTCAAAAACACTTTCCAAAGACTTGAAATATTTTCAAAAGCTCAAACACTTTGTAAACGTTCTTACGAACGAGAACTATTACAAAGTTTGCCTAAACGATGGCACATTTTCAAAATACTTTCAAAACCACACGAAAGCACATTTTTCAAACAAAAGAAAGTGATCTAGCGAGTAACTAAGAGCCCATGGAAAACCATGGATGAAAAGGGTGCTAATACCTTCCCTTTTCATAATCTACCCCCCGAACTCAAAAACATCTCTAAAGGTCTTTCCTGTGCTTTTTTCACCTTTCCTTTTGGATAAAAGAAAAGTCGGTGGCGACTCTTGCTAACTGCAACATTTGTGATAAAACGCAAAACCATCAAGTCAGTTCTCCCACCGTATCACAGAACTGACGACTCTGCTGGGGAGGATTTAAAAGTGCCGTTACCTTAGAGCTAGATCACCTTTACTTGCTTACATTGATTGATTTATTTGCTTTACATTTTGGTTCCTTGTTTGGGTTTGTTTTAAATCCTACACCCAGATTTGGGGACACCTTTTAGGTAAGTAGAAATAAACTGTGAGGGAACTGTGCAGCGTATACCGACATGGTTGAAGCAGTAGCTACGTTGATGTGGCACTTTGGTTGGTATTGGTAACCCTTGAGTCAATTAAGGAGAGTACGGGGCCGCCGTGTGGTGTCGTGAAGCATCAACTGACCTTAGAACCTTAATTGACCAACTTGGTCATTAGGAAGTAGTGAGATAGCCGGTTTCGGTGTAAAGCTGAAAATTGGTTGATACTCGATGCTACACTCATTGAGACTTGACCCCTGAGTTTTGTTCGGTTGCGAGTCAATTGCTTATTGAACGAAGCTTGTGGGAAATGTCAGTGATATTGAGATCCCTTAGAACCCAGTTACTATTAACTAGGACAGGTTAAGCCAACTAAACTTCAAGAGGGTACTTACCTACAAACTCCATGCAAGCCTAAACTTAAGGACTTGTCTGCTTTGTGTGAATATGATTATTTGTATATACACTTACTTACCTCGCATATTTGTACATGACATCACACCATAGCATTTTCAATAACCACTTCAAGGACCTCGAGGGTCTTTGATGCATGTTGTGATGAACCAAACGTCTAGCAAGGGGCAAGAGGATTTATTTTCCTCTGACCAAACACCGTCAAAGATCAAGTACAACAAACTTGAGTCAAGGGCTATGGCCCACTTGACATGGTGAGCTTGATTCTCGTGGAAGGACATCCACCGATACAAAGTTCTCCAACCAAAGTTGTAAGTGACTACTAACATTTACCCCGCGAGATCCTTGAAAACATGCATCCACATATCATGCATCATATCATGACAGGTTTCTCCCACACAGGTCTCCTTATCTTCCTACTGTTTATTTCAGTAAGATGGATATGGAACAAATGGTGAAATATCTCCAAGCTCAAAACGCTCAATTCCAACAAATTTTTCTGGATATGGCTAAGGGGAAAGAGGACCTGAAAGCTCTCCTTCTCAAAGACAAGAAGAAAAAGTCCAAGAAGTCAATAGGTGTCCTGAACTTGGGAAGAAGACTTGGAGGAACAGTCAAGAGAGATCTAGATCTTTCAACTCCATCCAACATGGGGGATAGTCTTGAAGAAGACAACAGCCAGGAGATTGATGAAGTTGAAGCTGACTACTCCGAGGAACAATATCCTCCCACTAATGACAAGTACAAATAGTTGGAGGATCGCCTCAGTGCTATGGAGATTCAACAGATACCTGGCTTGGATTTGGGAGACATGGGTTTGGTTTCTGGAGTGGTCATCCCGCCAAAGTTCAGAGTCCCTACCTTTTCCCTGTACGATGGAGTCTCTTGCCCTAAGATGCACTTAAAGTCTTATGTCAACAAGATTCAACCATACACAACTGATCCGAAGTTTTGGATCCATTTCTTCCAAGAAAGCCCAATAGGGACTCAACTCAAATGGTTCTATCAATTGGAGAGTTCTCGCATTCACACCTGGGAGGATTTAACTGCTGCTTTCTACAAGCAGTATCAGTATAATGCTGATCTTGCACCAACTCGTGTGCAATTGAAGAACATGACCATGGGTTCCAACGAGAGCTTCAAAGGGTATGCCCAAAAGTGGAGAGATCTGGCTGGTAGGGTGCAACCCCCTCTAACTGACTGGGAGCTGATTGACATCTTCATGGGAACTTTGACAGGGTCTTTCTTCAAACATTTGATCGGAATCCCCTAAGCCGGGTTCACCGAGCTAATACTGACCGACAAAAGGGTTGAAGCTGGCATCAAAAGTGGAAAGATCCAAGGAGCTACACCTCCTGATGTTCAAAAATATCCGTACAGTGGGAAGAAAGAGTCCAATGCTGTGTACAGTCAAAAGAGTCGTCATGACCAACACGTAGGGGCAATCCTGATCTCTAATACCATATCTATTCAACAAAGACAGAGCAATAGGCATAGGGTAAGATATCAATAAAGGAAGTACACTAAAATCAACATGCCTTTGTCTCAAGCGTTACAACATTTGCTGAAGTTGAAACTGATCACGCCAAAGGATCCTCCTCAAAATCCCGACACCTCCTCTTCTAAGTACAATCTGAGCGTAAGATGCCCCTATCATTCTGACAGTCCCGGACATGACACCGACGACTGTTAGACTTTGAAGAACAAGATTCAAGACTTGATTGATGACAAGGAGATCGAGTTTGACCCTCCGGAGATTCCAAACGTGATCACCGCTCCTATGACGAATCATTGAAAGCTTTTGTTCATTTGAATTTTCAAGTTGTAATCTCTTTTGTTATTCAAACAATTATCTATTAATGTCAAACTTTGTTTTCATTAATGCATTGCATATGTTTGTCTTGATTTGATCCACTCATTTTCATTACATTTAAACTATGCTTTTTTATGACATTTAACTCTTGCTAAAAGTTACAAGCCTTTAGAGGGAGGATGACGAAAACAATGCCATAATCTCATACAATATGCTTTTGGACAGACCTTGCTGACGATGTACAAACATTCCTTTAAATCCTAAACACTGGAGTTATAAGGAGGATAATCCCTAGTCAACCCCTTCGAGCCAAGGAAGTAGAAGTTTTTCTTTTTCACAAAATTGAAACCTTTAATCAAAACCTTGGGGAGGGTAGTCTCTCAGTTAATTCAAATACGCGTTTAGCCGCAAACTCTCATCTCGTAATACAACAAATGACGTCAAGAAACATTCCTCTGGAATCAAAAGACAGTGATGGTTCCCTATCACATAGGCAGTCATTATCTCTCAAAGAGAAAAGCCCACTAAGTCAAAACCTACGAAGGAGATTTAATAAAATTGGGGCATCCCGCTGACTGTAATCTCAAAACAAGAACAATCAGGCAAAAATCAGGGATAACAAATCAAAATAGAGATGTCACTACAAATCCTCAACAACATGTTGCAAAAATGTCTGCCTTCCAATAAACTAAACTTGTCTGAACCATCCCTAAAACGTCATTCCAGACTCAATTGGAGTTCAAACGTACAATTAACTGAGTTTAGGACTGAAGAACACCACAAAGAACGGGTGGGTACAAATACACTTTGAGCCTTTATCCTTTGTTTCTTAAACCGTGAATCAAGCCACGCTACAACCCTTTAAAAGTCTTAATTGAAGCATGGGTTAGTTCGAAAGCATACTGTTACAAAAGGTATCCTGACTCCTGTAAGGCTTTACTCAAAATCCTGAGTTGAATTTTTCTTATAAAATTTCTTTACTTACTAAAGACACATTTTCAAAAACTTCAAGACAAGCATAAACTTTGCATTACTTGAATATCACTGTTTGCATATGGCTATTTGTTTGACAGCAAAGAAATTCACACAACGAATATCCGATGAACAAAAGCTCTCTCAGTGAACAAAATCAATTCAAGAAGGATGACACTTCCATTGCAAAATCTTCTATCAACAAGGGGGCATGACATGTCACTATCCAGTACACCTGGGGAAGTCCAATCAAGATTCCAAGAAATCTCTCAAGAATTGCAGAGTAACCAGGGGCAAGCCTCCATCTCTGTCACTTGGGGAATTGAACGTCAATCTTAACAAAGGGTTACGTACAATCAAACATTTCCAGGAAGTGCGACAAACACTCGCTACTAGGGGCAGTGACAAATCTCCCCAAAATCCTTCTCATAGGATGATTCCCCAGCAAGAGTTTAATCTCTGAAAACCTTTCCCCAGCTGAGATAACCTCAAGAGTCCTCGAAGACTCTCCCCAACGAAGTTGTCACCTCTCTAGCTGACCGGCAACAGGGTTTATTTCCCCGACAAACGGTAAGATTCCCCAGCTTGAGTTTGCATCTCCAACTACTACAAGTCAAAGGACCACGACTCCTCTTCCTCAGTAGACTACTCTACAATCCCCGACAAGTTACTGTGAAACCTGGACCCGACCAGATATCAGTTCAACTTTGATTCGCCAGTAGAAAAACAGAAAACCGAGACTCCTGAACTCTTTTCCCAGGCAGGAATAAACATTCTCCCCAGAGTTTTCAATATTCCCCAGCAGAGTTCTCCTCAAACAACAAAACAGGAATCCCCAGTGGAAACGTTCTAAGCAAAGTTTGAAGACACACCAACACTTCAACGGTAGTCCGAGATTTATTAACTCCCCAGTACTTGTCAAGGATTTATTTTCCAATACAAAATTACATCTCAAAAACATTCATAACATATGCATACAAAATACATATAACACACATCTCATTTATTTTGAGAACATCATTACACAATGCATACATCATGACATTGCATGCAACTAACTCTTTACCTTTTTAGGAAAGATCGATCGACAGATAAAGGTTATCATCCTGCTGAGGTAGTAGTCACCCAAAGATTCCTTCATCATCCTGCCGAGGTAGAAGTCGCCCAAAGATTCCTTCATCATCCTGTTGAGGTAGTAATCGTCCAAGATTCCTTCATCATTCTGCCGAGGTAGTAGTCGCCCAAAGATTCCTTCATCATCCTGCTGAGGTAGAAGTCTCCCAAAGATTCCTTCATCATCCTGTTGAGGTAGTAATCGTCCAAGATTCCTTCATCATCCTGTTGAGGTAGTAATCGTCCAAGATTCCTTCATCATCCTGCTGAGGTAGTAATCGTCCAAGATTCCTTCATCATCCTGCTGAGGTAGAAGTCGCCCAAAGACTCCTTCATCATCCTGATGAGGTAGTAATCATCCAAGTTTCCTTCATCATTCTTCTGAGGTAGTAGTCGCCCAAAGATTCCTTCATCATCCTACTGAGGTAGTAATCGTCCAAGATTCCTTCATCATCCTGCTGAGGTAGTAACCGTCCAAGATTCCTTCATCATCCTGAGTCAAGATACAATTACCTTCGGATGGCATCTTTAAGCCCATCTCTAACAACTATCCATCATCTCTCCAAATGGCATCTTTAAGCCCATTCACTACATAATCAACTAACATATCTTCGAGTGCAAATTTTCTGGGCACTCTAGTGTTCAATCATCTTCCACCTTCAAGTCACGAATGGTAGAATTACCAATCTAACTCTTCAGGTGTAAGAAGATTGAACAGGGGCAGCTGTTGTACCCCAAAATTTGCCCTCTCATTTCTCAAAGAATCATCCTGGATCCCAGGTTTGCATCTATCAAGTTTCCAAGCCTTGAATTATCAATTTTTCCAAGCAAACCATTCACAAGGGCAAAATGGTCATTTGCACATTGAAAAGTCAAACTTTGACTTTTGGATCAACATCAAATCTCAAGAATCATATTTCATCAAAATATGTTAGAATATGAAGTTTGTGTCATCAAGAGGTTCAAAAGTCAAATTTACTATAGAAAAGCCAAATTTCTAAATACTTGGGATTTTTTCTAAGTATTTAAGAAAAAATGACACTTCAGAACTTCTGAGCCAGCCTCCAGGAAGGAGCAGTCAGAAGATGTAAACATGGTTCAACACTTAGTCTCCAGTCAGAACATGGCTCTTCAGCATCTACGCAAGTTTAGTCAGAGTTTGCTAGGGTAATGCAAAGAAGGTTAAGGAGCGTGCTGTAAGCTTTCTAGAAAATCTGAAAGCTCCCTCAGAACATGCTGAAGCCAGAAGATAAGAGGATCAGAAGATGAGGTGCTACGCTGAAGCAGAACTTCTGATCCAGAACAAAGCCTTGGTGTAGAGTTTCACGTTGTAGGATTTCTGGTTGTGATAAGTCTCATCATCATTTAATGCTCACAACCATCTCCCGAGTCTTTATCCAAAGGATTCTCACCACGTGTACCTCTACTGTCTTGGGATAACAACTTTTCTACTAAGCCCATGCTTTGCTTTTTTCTTTTCCTTAAATCCTGCTGACAGCCACCATGCTTGCTTCAAAGACAAGGCAACGCTTCAGCACATGAAGGCTATTTTCAAAGCTTTGGTCAGAACTTGACCAAATCCCAAAACCTTGCTGCAGACCTATGACCAACAGCTGGCTCAGCCTACGCCTGCATCTCATGATTACACCAAACTAGCATATAAAAACTTTGATGAAAAAGCAAAGGAACAGGATGCCAAAATAGGTTCAAATCCTATTTGTTTTCCCCCCCAAAGTCACAACAAATTCATCTATAAATACTTGACTCTATCACACGTTCAAAGGGGCTTTTTTTGGACGAGAGGCTGAAGGTTAGAGGCTGGCTTTTGGAAAGAGAAAACTATCAAGAGAGAAAAGGAAGTTGTGAAACTTTCATAAAAATCCAGAAATCCCATGCACAAAAATAAGCCTTTGTTCTTCTCTTTGAACAAAAGGACACAACCACTCTTCCGTTTCTCTTGCTGACTCAGAACATCCAAAGGTAGCCACTCAAAACTCCAAACACGCCCCAGGTAAGTCTTCCTGATTTTACTTGCTTTTCATTCTGAACATCATTAGCATGTAAATATCAAAGTATTAATGTTGTACATATCATTGTATGAATAAAAAGACTATGGATCAGAACTTCTAAAATAATGCTAGGCTCAGACTTAGGATTGGAACTTCTATGATTTGTTGTGCTGTGATTATTCTAATTTGGTGAACTGAATAAATTGTTGTTGTGCTAATTAAGAGCTGAAATGTAACACATAACTTCTGTTTTTCACTCATCCTTTTAACACACAGAACTTCCATGATTTTTCTCACTGTTAACACACACTTAACTTATTATGTTCACCCACTGGCTCAGCATAATACTGAACTTCTGATGTTCACTCACAATCTTAACACAACACAGAACTTCTGAGTTCTCCTTACATGTCAAATACACTGAACTGCTGACGTTTTCTCACTGTTTCAATGTAATACAAAACTTCTGACTTTTGGTTCACTGGTTGGACACCACCCAGAACCTCTGTGTTTTCCCTCTAACGTTTTTGCAGGACTTCTGAGGGTATCCATCCAAAACCTCTGTTCCCTTTCCTTTTGACGTTTTTTGCAGGACCTTAGAGTGTACGAATCCAGAACTTCTGATCCCACTGACTTTTCCTGCTGAGTCACGCGCCTGGCTTCAGAACTTCTGATCCTTGTTTCTTTGTTTTCAGCAAAACGCTGTTTCTATTTTGCATATTATTTTCCTTTTCATCTTTTTTTTATTAACATAAAAAACATAAAAATATTTTCTTTTATTTTATTTCCTTAAGACAAAAACATTTTCTAAACAAATCCATTTTACATTTATTGTACATTATTTCAATATGGTTGTAATAGTAACTTATGACTTATTTTTTACTTGCAATCCCCATTCGTACATATGTACCCCCATCCCCTAAATATTGTAATAGCATAGAATTTTATTTTCCGCAATTTACGATTTTCCTTATACTGTATAGTAATTAGGCGTGTATGGCAAGATAAAACCAACAAGTAGACCACCAAAAATTAAAGACAAATGCATGCAATAAAACACATTTGCACACTTACACCCTTAGGGTAATTCAACTTGTTACCTTACAAAATGGTCATGTTATGCATGTGGGATGTCTTAGCAAAAACAATCAAAATACAAGATCATAGTCCCTCGATGATGCTATCAAAGTTGCCTTTCAAAATGATCTTAGTCCCTAAAGGAAAAGTGTTAAGTCATCTCACAACATTGCTATCATGGTCATACGATAACCTAACGGCTGTCCCTTCACATCCAACGATGGAGCTTCTTATCAATTCAATGGTAAGATAGCAACATCTAAAGGAGGACGAAAAACACATCTAAGACCTTTTGAGTAGGTAGATTACTTTTAGTTACTTGCTCACTCTCAAAACAAATATCCTTGCTATTTTCAAAACAATCACATACACTTTCAAAACATCTTCAAAAACACTTTCCAAAGACTTGAAATATTTCCAAAAGCTCAAACACTTTGTATACGTTCTTACGAACGAGAACTATTACAAAGTTTGCCTAAACGATGACACCTTTTCAAAATACTTTCAAAACCACACAAAAGCACATTTTCAAACAAAAGCAAGTGATCTAGCGAGTAACTAAGAGCCCATGGAAAACCATGGATGAAAAGGGTGCTAATACCTTCCCTTTTCATAATCTACCCCCCGAACTCAAAAACATCTCTAAAGGTCTTTCCTGTGCTTTTTTCACCTTTCCTTTTGGATAAAAGAAAAGTCGGTGGCGAGTCTTACTAACCGTAACATTTGAGATAAAATGGAAAACCCTCAAGTCATTTCTACCACCGTATCACACATGGAATCAAGCAAGATTTACTGGTTGTTAAAGACAAAGATGATGAAGACTCTGATATTGACATTAGTAACATTGTCGGGACCAGCAAAATTACCAGAAGCGGAAGGATTTTCTCTCCCGAGATCTCTTCTCCTGTTGTTATTCCTAATGCTATTCCTACTAGTACTCCTGCTACTACTCCTATCATCACTCCTGTCACCACCCCTACTACTTAGTCAGCTGGGACTCGGGGCAAAGAAGTACTGATTGAGCCTACCCGGACGAAGGCACCCAAAGAAATCATTCCTGGATCCTCCAAGCAAGAGATGGAGGAAATTTTAAAGATTATAAAGAAGAGTGACTACAATATGGTTGAACAACTGGGGAAGACCCCTTCCAAGATCTCAATGCTGGCCCTGTTATTATGCTCTAAAGCCCATGCTAAGGCTTTGGTGAAATTCCTCAAGACTACTTATGTGCCACAAGAAACCTCTGCTGATCAATTCGAAGACTGTGTTTCCAGTTTGACTGCTAATAATGGGCTAGGTTTCTCTGATGCTGATTTAACACCCAGAGGGAGGAAACATAATGATGCTCTGCATGTATCTATCGAGTGCATGGGCACTACTTTGTCCCATGTTCTAGTGGATACAGGTTCATCGCTGAATGTTCTGCCCAAGAAGGCCCTTGACAGATTGGATTGTGAAAGATTGACTCTGAAGCCCAGTAACATTGTGAGGGCCTTCGATGGTTCCAAAAGAATGGTGCATGAGGAGGTGGACATCCCTATCAAAGTGGGTGCTCAGAATTTTAATTCCACTTTCTATGTGATGGACATCCTCCCATCTTACTCCTGTTTATTGGGTCGACCCTGGATCCATGGGGCTAATGCTGTGACTTCCACCTTACATCAGATGCTGAAGTACCCAGTCAATGGGAAAATTATCACAGTCCATAGGGAGGAAGAGTACATGGTGATCCACCTGGACTCTTTCAGGTACGTTGAAATGGACGGAGAGTTCATTGAGACCCCCTGTCAGAACTTTGAGGAGGTTCCACAGACCGTTGCTGCAACCAAGACCATTACCATTGTTCCAAAAACTACGAGACCTCCATTGAAGATGGCTTCTCTGAAGGATGCCAGGGCAGTAGTTGAAGAAGGTGGGTGTACCATTTGGGGACAACTCCTGGATATTCCCTACAAATCTAAAAAAATTGGTTTGGGTTTTACTTCAGGAGCCCAGAGAGCTGTTCGTCGTGCTCACGCCGGAGGACCACCTTTACGGATCAGCAACCACAGAGTCAATGCCTTGGAAGATAGTGATAATGATTATGACCTGGACAAGTGGATCTTCCCAACCATCATCGGTGGACTCAACAATTGGGAGGCTAAAGAATTTGTGCCCATTACTTTTATTCAAGATTCATTTGTCTTTTTGTTTTAAGGAAATGTAATATTTGAAAAATTGAAACATTACAACCTTATGTCTTAACCGAGGCACAATGGTCTATTTATGAGGGTCATGACTTCATTTTCATATGTCATCAATAAAACATTGGACGTTTCACATGAAAATTTTACGCTCTTTGTTTTTCTTTTCTGCCTCTCTACTTTATCAAAAATATACAGCTATGCTCTTACACACACTCACATATCAAATTGGAGATCCACATCCACTATGGATCCCATTAATAACGGTTCTGCTATTGCTCATTATGACTTTGGAAATTCGATCAACCGAGCCGATGACAAAGGTGAGGAAGATTACGAGGCACTAGGAGAGCTTGCTAGACTGTTACAACAGGAAGAGAGGGTCATACAGCCTCATGAAGAGCCAGTTGAGACAATGAACTTGGGTACTGAAGAGGACAAAAAAGAAGTCAAGGTAGGCACTAACTTGGATCCCAGTGTAAAACAACGGTTAATACAGATGCTACATGACTATGTTGAGGTTTTTTCCTGGTCATATGAATACATGTCGGGACTTGACACCGATATTGTGGTTCACCGCCTACCTACAAAAGAGGACCCCCCCTCCAGTGAAACAGAAGGTTCGTCGTATGCGGCCAGATATGTTAGAAAAGATCAAGGCTGAAGTCACGAAACAGTTCAATGCTGGTTTCTTAGCTGTCACGTCCTATCCACAATGGGTCGCTAATGTTGTTCCAGTACCTAAGAAGGATGATAAGGTACGTATGCGTGTGGATTACAGAGACCTGAATAGGGCAAGCCCCAAGGATGACTTCCGGCTTCCCCACATCGATGTTCTGGTTTACAACACCGCACAACATAAGATCTTCTCCTTTATGGATGTCTTCTCTGGATACAATCAGATCAAAATGGAACCTGAGGACATGAAGAAGACGACCTTTGTCTCACAGTGGGGCACTTTCTGCTACAAAGTTATGCCATTTGACTAAAGAACGCCAGGGCAACCTATCAAGGGGCCATGGTAGCTTTGTTTCATGATATGATCCATCACGAGATAGAGTTCTACATTGACGATATGATAGCCAGGTCTCAGACTGAAGAGGAGTACCTTGATCACCTATAGAAACTATTTGACAGGCTGAAGAAATACAAACTGAGGTTAAACTCGAATAAGCGCACTTTCAGAGTAAGATCTGGTAAGCTCTTAGGCTTCGTTGTCAGCAACAAAGGTATTGAGGTAGACCCTACAAAGGTTAAAGCTATACAAGAAATGCTGACTCCTTGCACTGAGAAGGAAGTTAGGGGATTCTTGGGATTCCTAAACTGTATTTCCAGATTCATTTCACATATGACCGCTACTTGTGAGCCAATCTTCAAATTACTGAAGAAAGATCAAGCAGTGAAGTGGAATGAAGACTGCTACAACACCTTTGACAAATTTAAAGAATATCTTCAAGAGCCTCCAATTTTAATGCCTCCAGTCGAAGGAAGACCTCTAATCATGTACTTAACGATATTAGAGAACTCAATGGGGTGTGTGCTAGGGTAGCATGACGAGCCTGGTCGAAAAGAGAATGCAATATACTACCTTAGCAAAAAGCTTACCGACTGTGAAACAAGATACTCACAGCTCGAGAAAACTTGCTGTGCTTTGGCATGGGCTACTCGCCGACTAAGACAATATATGCTGACTCACACTACCTTGTTGATATCTAAAATAGATCCTATCAAGTACATCTTTGAGAAGCCGCTCTCTCCGGAAGAATAGCAAGATGGCAAATGATCCTGACCGAATACGATATTTAATACACAACCTAGAAAGCAATTAAGGGAAGTGTACTAGCTGATCATTTGGCTCATCAGGAAGTGGATGATTAAAAATCCATGAATTTTAAGTTCCCAGATGAGAACATCATGCTAGTAACTTATTGTGAAGAACCTGGACCAGATGAAGGACTTGAAAAAGGATCCCAATGGACTATGGTTTTTGACGAAGCTTCCAACACTCTTGGCAATGACATCAACACTGTGATCATATCACCTGAAGGCTGTCATACTCCTTTCACTGCTAGGCTATGTTTCGACTGTACCAACAATATGGTTGAGTATGAAGCATATATCATGGGTCTCAAAGATGAAATCGATTTAAGGATCAAGTTCTTAAGTGTGTTTGGAGATTCAGCTTTGGTAATCAGCCGAATCAAAGGAGAATGGGACACGAAGCACCCTAATCTCATCCCGTATAAAGAGCATATGTTGACACTAATCCCATACTTTGAAGAAATTACCTTTGAGCATTTTTCCATGAGAGGAAAATCAACTCGTAGACACGCTAGCTACGGTGTCATCCATGTTCAAGGTCAGGTGGGATAATGAGGCTCCTCATATTACCATTGAGAGGATGGATGAGCTAGCATACTGTCACGAGATTGGTACTGAAGAAGTAGTGGACAAGCCTTGGTTCCATGAAGTCAAAAGATATCTCGAACTCCAAGAATACCATGAGGGAGCTTCAGTCAATGATAAGAAGTTCCTAAGAAGGTTTTTTGCTAAGTTCTTCCTCAGTAACGGGATCCTTTACAAGCGCAATCATGATTCTACCTTGCTTCGATGTATAGACAAGAGTGAGAAAGAAAAGATTATGGCTGATTTACATGAAGGTACCTTTGGCACTCATTCCAGTGGACACTCAATGGCTAAAAAGATCCTACGAACATGATACTACTGGTCCACCATGGAGGCAGACTGTTATCAACATTTAGGGACTTGCCATAAATGCCAGATCTATGCTGATAAGGTGCATGTACCTCCGGTTCCCTTAAATGTCTTGACTGCTCATTAGCCGTTCGTAATGTGGGGCATCGATATGATTGGGGAAATCATACCTACAACTTCTAATGGGAACCGATTCATCCTGGTTGCCATTGATTACTTCACAAAGTGGGTCAAGGCAGCTTCATTTGCTTCTGTTACCAAGAACATTTTTGCCCGATTCATCAAACACAACCTTATCTATCGGTACGGTATTCCAGAAATAATCATTTCAGATAATGGCACTAATCTCAACAACACTATGATTACCGAGCTCTGCACGCAATTCAAGATCCAGCATCATAACTCTTCTCCTTATCGACCGAAGATGAATGACGATGTTGAAGCTACTAATAAAAACATCAAGAAAATCATATAGAAGATGATGGTGACATACAAAGACTGGCATGAGATGTTACCATTTGCTCTTCATAGATACCGTACCACAGTGCATGCATCAACATGGGAAACTCCTTTCTCTTTGGTATATGGTATGGAAGCTGTCCTACCCATTGAAGTCCATATCCCTTCTTTGAGAATCATGAAGGATGCAGGTTTGAGTGAAGACAAATGGGTTCAAACTCGACTTGACCAATTAAACCTGATTGATGAGAAGAGGCTCGAGGCTGTCTGTCACAGTCAGATGTACCAAAAGCGTATAATCAAAGCTTTTAACAAGAAAGTCAGACGCCAGGTATATCAAGTTGGCGACCTAGTAATCAAGCGCATCATCCTGTCGCAAGGTGATCCCAGGGGAAAATGGACTTCCACATACGAGGGGCCATTTGTGATCAAGAACATATTTTCTGGTGGAGCCATGATCTTAACCACTATGGACGGTGACGACCTTCCTCACCCTATGAATGCGGACATAGTTAAAAGATACTATGCATGAACAAAGAACCGCTAGGTTGACTGGCCTAGGCCAAAATTAGGGCATCCCAGCGAACTAAAAGGGTTCGGGAAAAAATTAGGGACATACATAAAAAATTTGTACAACTCAACAAGTCGAAAACCTGAAAAGGTGGCTTGGGAAAAAAGGTATCCCGGTGGATTGAAAACCCGAAAGGGCGGTCCAGGCAAAAGTTAGGGATTTAAAGCGTTTAACTATGTCCCGTTGGATCAACTTACAACCAATCTTCAGTATCAACTATCAAGCTCAAGCGACACTAATCAATCCAATCAACTTCGGACAAGCAGCGAAAGTGATGAGATGCTCAAGGACATAAAGGCAATAGTAGAATGGGAACCCAATGGGATCATTTTACATAGCTGTTTTTCTTTGTATACTCTTTTTATATAATTTCCATGTCTTACGACGATATTCTCTTACTAGGATGTCTGTCTCCTTGTACAAAAACCCTTATTTTAAGTTAATACAAAACTATTCCTTTGAAAGTGCAAAACTTCAGTTTTTTTTTTATTTTTTTTTGTTTTGTGTGCGAAAACGTCCAGTGATTATTATTGAACATATGCATTTGAATATGATTACTGCTTACAAATATACACCTAAAAACAGAAAGAAAGTTTCTAATGACTTTAAGAAATGGGACAATATCTAAGGGCCATCCACAAAATCCTCGCAGATGTTTTCCCCGACAGATATTTTCTCCAATAGGTACAGAGGCAGAGATATCCTACTATAAGGTCACAAACTTGTTCTCAGCATGCAGCCTAATGGTGTCAGGTTCTCATATCCCCGATAGAGCAAGAATCTCCAATTACTTCTCCAACAAAAAAGTACCCAGTGAAGTCGCCAAGCTTCTCAAGATTCCCCAACAGGATTTCAACAAAATCCCCAAGCAGTTTATGGAGTTCACCTTCCGCAACAGAGTTTTATAAATCTCAAGTAGTTTATAAAGCCTTATCCTCAGTAGAGTTTATTTCTCTATCTACCGAAGTTCAACCCTCAGTGGAGTTTACTTCTCCAAATTGGTGAAATCTTCCAACAAAACTCTTCCCCTCGGCAAAATTATTCTCAAACAGAAGTCGAAGATCCTCGGCAGAGAAAGGGAATCGCCAAAAAAATTATCTCCATTCATTATCCCCAGCGGAAATTAAAGAATCACTTTCTTCACTCACCAACAGTAGTCCGAGATTCAGCTTCCCGGTGCTCTTCAACAGCAGTCAGGGATTTATTTTCCCAGACAAAGATACTCTGCAACAGCATTACATGCTCATACATCTTGGCATATGCATACAAATACATATATCACAATCTCATTTATTTTGGGAGCATCATGCAATTCATACATCATGACACCATATGAAACTGATTTTACCTTTTCAGGTTAAATTAGCAGACAGACAAACACTATCAACTTTTACAGTAGGTCAAATATTAATGCCCGAAACCAGACGGGGAAACTATCTGCATGACCAAATGGTATGAATTCCCAAAACAAGACAGGTTTACCAACAAATACAGCAGGCCATAGATTAATTCCCAAAAATAGATAGGGAAACTATCTATGTGACCAGCAAAATAAGTTCCAAATTAATACCTATAACAAGCCAGGAGAACTATCTGTGGATGATCGACTATGGATTAATACCTGTAAAAAGCCAGAAGAACTATCTACATGAAGAGATTGAAGATTAATGTCTGTAATAAGCCAGAAAAACTATCTTTCTTTCTCAGATCAGAGATTAATACCTGAAACTAGCCAGGACAACTATCTCAACCACTGAAAGTTTTCAAATTCCAGATTAATACCTGAAACCAGACAGGACAACTATCTGTGAACAAGCTGAATGTAGATTAACAACTGAAACTAGACAGGAAAGCTATCTACATGACCAGACAAAGCAATCTTACACGAGTTTCTTCTCATGCAGTCTAATACAGACTCATCCTGAAGCAGTTCCACACGGGCTCCTTCTCATATATCTCCGGATGCAGACTAACACAGGCTCATCTTGAAGCAGCCCTACACAGGCTCTTTCTAATACATTTCCAGATAACAGTTAATTCCATTATCCCTAGCAAATTACTGGAAGCTTGGACTTCAACCAGAATACAACAAACTGTCATCTCTCCAGAGATAACTCTTCAGCAGAGCCTTGGACAACTGAAGTTCCTAGACTCTATTCCCCATAGAGTTTTCCTTAAATAGGAGAACAACAAAAACCCACATTCCCCAACAGACTCCTCCTCAGATAGCAGGAACAGGAACCCCCAAAGGGACCATGTGTGAAATCAGCATCTATTTTAGATGGCATCTTTAAGCCCATCTCCGACAACTCTTTGTCATATTCTCTAAATGGAATCTGTAAGCCCATTACCATCATCATCAACTAACAATGTTATTTCATGAGAGTGCAAATTTTTGGCTACTCTAGTGTTCAATCATCTTCCACCTTCAGATCACGAAAGGCAGACAAGCCAATCTAAATCCTCGGGTTTAAGAAGATTGAACACGGGCAGCTGTTGTACCCTAAAATTTGAACCCTCAAGTTTTCCAAGATTATTTCTTATATAGGTGGTCACAAGCACTTGATTAAAGAAAAATAATAAAAATTTGAAGATGAACAAGGTGTCTTTCGATTGGCATCTTAACAGGCTTCGATTGAGCACCTAATCTCCTCCAAGTTTGCTTCAAATTTCTAAGCTTCGATTGAACCCTTGGCATTTTGCTTGTTTGTTGTATATAAGCTACGACTGGGCATGTGTTTCCTTTGAAATAACCTCCTTCGATTCAAAAGGGAAGGGCCTCATGTTGGTGCTCCTTTGATTCAGAAGTTAGTAGCTTCCTACTGGCTTCTTTCGATTCAGAGGGTGTTGGCTTCTTACTGGTTTCTTTTGATTTGGAAGGTGTTGGAAATGGCCTGCTGTAGCTTTCCTTTGATTCAAAAGACAAGTTCCTTCTCTATGCTTGCCTTTAATTCACAAAGGCAAGAACCTCCTTCATGCCAGCAGGCATAAAGCAATGGCCTCCTGCATACATCCTTCGACTGCACCATTGGCTTTACATGCTTTCTTAATTCACAATGTAATGGTTACCTGCATGTCTGCTTCGATTGAGAAAGGGCCTCTGCGGGCTTGTCTTGATAACTACCTGCATGCAAGCTTGATGCCTGCTTCGACTTGGTAGTATCTCCCTTGGAAAGTTTGTTTCAACACACATAGGATTTACTTTGTTGGCCCATTCGAAGGAATGGCAAGTGATGCATACAAATTATGCATGTGGTCCCTTCAAAAGAGCACACACATTGATTCAAAAGGTCCTTTCAAAGGACCCATTCGAAGGATACACATATTTCTAGCCAAAATGAAAGAGAGATATGCAAAGATGCTGGTTGGCCCAAAATCCCACATATTGCCATACTCAAGTTTCCTGCACAAAGCATTCTGAAGGAAGCTTCAATTAGCCTGGAAAGAATTTTTGGTTGGGGCTAGCTGAGTAGGGGCTCAATCGAAGAGGCCCCAATGATGAGATTTGAGCCATTCGAAGGACACACCTTGGTGGCCCATTCAAAGAGGGTACAAAGCATATATATGAAAGACACTCAAAAAGTCCATTCGAAGGAGGAAACCAATGCCCATTCGAACGGTACACAAAAGGTCCATTCAAAGGAACCATTTAAAGGATGTACAAGTGGTCCAATCGAAGGGCAGGGACTGAAGGCATTCTAAAGCCATTAATGTCCACATTCATTCAAATTCAAAAAAAGACAAGATTCTGTGTCTTTGGCAAAGTTACAATATTTTGTTTATGACTCTTAAAGAACATGATTAAGGTTGTTTAAACTATTGCCTTCTTGTCCCCTCCCTCCTCTCTGTATAAAGAACACATTATCAAGCATTAGGGAGACAGGGAGAGCCTAGAGGAACTCTACAGAAAAATTTGCAGAAAAAAATCCAAAGTTATAAAACTCAAAAGACTATTTCCAGTCCAAAATCCAAGTGATCCCAAGCTCAGATCGAAATACCTCAGTCGGTAAAGTTTCCTTCTTACCATTCAATAATGTAAACTCATTGGATTGCATATTCATGTTATCCTTGTTTGTGTGTGATTGATTTAACATGAGATACATAGGTTGCAGCGTCCAAATGTTAGGATACCAATTCTAGGGGATTTCGATATAGATTGATTTCGAAACTAAAGGTATAATCCATCACAAATTGAATCAACCCCATATTTGAGATCAGGGGGCAAGTTCGATGGGGATAGATTCGTTAGATGTTGGAACTAACAAATTTTGTAGGATCTAGTGGTAATTTCATTTAGTTCGAATGATTTAGCAACTCAATTGGTAAAGGCGGACGTGTAGAAGGGAAATGACCTGGGTTTGAATCCCAGGTCCAGCATTTCACTTTTTCTAACATATTTCATGCAGATATAGTGCTCCTCAAGGCCATTTTCTCATCATACACCATCAGGTCCAAGCCATCAAAAGCATCCCTGATCCAAGTCAAAGCATCCAACACGCAAGCTCATCATGCACCCTCAAAGCTGTTCCTCACTTGATCCAGACAAAGTTTGGGCTCCCTTCAGCTGGGCCTAACCAATTTCAATATCAACACCCCCCATTTAATTTTGCTATCCTAGCCCATTTAATTTCTCTTCATTTTGTTTTTATTATTTATTTGTTTACCTTTTTTTTTATCAGCAAATAAATAACCAAAAACCACACAAAAATTAGGATTAGATTTTTTTTAATTTCTTTAAGCAATTAGTTAATTAAACTTTAACTCTTTTTTAAATTAAAATAAAATAGAATTAGGAATAGTTTTATATTTATATCATTTTCTTTTCTTTTCATAATAAACAAAAACAATAAAAAAGGACTTAGACTAATTCCTTAATTAATATTTATTTTTCTAAATAATTTTAGGATATTTAATTCAGTCATCTTCATAAATAAAAACCAACAAAAAGATTCCCTTTTCTTTAGGATTTTTAGACATCTTTTCTTAACTCGCGCACATTTATCTATTCTTGCATTTTTCATATTATTGTAACTACTCAAGGATTGTAACAGAATAATTAGGATTTTATTTTCCATTTTATTCCCCTTATTCTTGGACATGTAATTAATCCCCAAAGCCCTGTAATAGCGTAGATTTAACTTTCTGCACCTTAAATTTCTGCAATATATGTTAACCGTTAGTAACTAGGATTGCATGACAAGATTGAAAAACAAAAACGTTAGCAAACCTAATAACGCAAGATAAATAACTGAATTGAACACAATTGCACATGCACACCTCTAGGGTACCCCACTTTGGTTGCCTTCGGAAGAACGATCACAATTCTCGAAACGTGAGAAGTTTTAGTGTCTGTCCTCTAGTTTGAAAGATCACATGTCCCTCGATGACCCTCTCGATGTTTCCTCGTTTAAAAGTGATCTTAGAACTTTAGGACAGTTACTAAAATTTCTTGCCAAGTTGCCTTCGTGACTGTAACGTCCCTTCAAATGTCCCTAAAACATCCAACGATAGAAGTTTGCATCAAACGTCCCTTCGTGACTTTTTCGAGTACAAAGTAGATAGTTGTTAGAAGTTTGCTCGAAACATTTTTGGCACTTACACAAATACTACTTTTCAAAAAAAATTTCTAAACACTTTGTATACTTTC
Source organism: Vicia faba (assembly GCA_948472305.1). NCBI lineage: Eukaryota > Viridiplantae > Streptophyta > Magnoliopsida > Fabales > Fabaceae > Vicia > Vicia faba. The sequence goes on along the minus strand of OX451738.1, from coordinate 185,635,020 downwards.
TCCACTATCCCGAGAAACATTACAAAATTCGCTGTACTAAGGCATTCTCAAAACATTTTCAAATACACAAAGCACAAAGGTATTTCAAAATGAGCAAACATCTAAGAGCCCGTAGATAACTACGAATGGAAATGTTGCTAACACCTTCCCTTTCCATAATCTACCCCCTTACTCAGAAAACTCTCGAAAAAGGTCTTTTTCTGTTCTTTTCACTCTTTCCTTAATTTGGATAAAATAAAAGACGGTGGTGACTCTTGCTTACTGCAACATTTGTAAACACAAACACAAAACCGGTATTAAACAGTCGGTTCTGCCACCGTAACACACCTATCAACATAATTGGTATGCCCGAAGAGAAGTCAAGGGTCATCCCCATGCTTTGACAAGTTCAAAAACTACGAAGAATCTCCTGAAATCAGGTGGATCAACAAAGGAGCTCTTCCATAGGATCATTAGGCTTTATCAGTTACTAATTGTATTTTCCTAGTTACTAAGTTTCATTTGGTGTAAATTTTTATATTTGGATCAATAATTCTAATAAAATAATCATGCATGTTTTTGAAATCAGTTCATTCGTATTCACTCTTCCATCACTTACCATTTCAGTTTTCACTCTTCCATTCTCAATTTTCTTTAACAGACTTCGAGGGAGAACAATGAAAATACAAAATAATCGAATTTTGCTGACGTATGCTTTTTAATACTAAGGCTTAGCTAACAATGTAAGACATTATTTCACTTCCTAAACAGTGGAGAAATAAGGAGATAATTTGTAGTTAACCCCCGCTAGCCAGAAGTTGTAGTTATTTCTATTTTCTAAAAAACCTTAATCTTAACTAGGGGCATGGTAGATTTCAATTAATTCATGGATGCATTCTAATCTTAAGAGAGTAAGTCTATTTATGCAAAAGGTTCAAGCACATCATATTCCTCGAATACATCATCCAAGATCGAGAAAACAATGACGATAAATCTCATAACATCTTCTTTCTCACTTACGTTATACAACATCGAGGGAGCAATAAAGATAAAGCTCGTAAAAATAAAACATGGAAGTTACGTCATTCCTGAATCAAAAGAAAAAAATATATATCAAAAGAAAAATTTCAAAAAAAAGAGAGCCCGCTAAGTCAAAAATGAAAAGCAAAAAATTTGACTTAGGCAAAAGTTAGCGCATCCCGATGGACCAAAAAATTCAAAAGAATTGGTCCATGCAAAAATAAGGGATTGAAAATAAATAAATTGGAGAAAAATCTTGTGGCTGCTACCTCAAAAATCATCAAGGCTTCTCATCAACTCTTGGATCTGATCAATGCTTCTCATCGAGTTCTTAAATCTTATCAATGCTTCTACTCATCATCGCGACTACGAAAATTCTCTTGCAGACTGAACACATTCATTGGGTTAATTGAATTTAGGAACAAAGAATATCAAGGAGAATGGGGGTGGGATAAATAAAAATTTGAGCCTTATATCCTTTATTTTTAAAACCATGAACCAGGCCACTTTACTACCTTCAAAAGTCCTAATTGAAGTTAGGTTCACTATGAAAACATACTCAGCAAGATTTGTGTTAAACCGACTCTTAATGTTTGTTAAATTATCACTAAACCAAATTTCCACTTCTTCATCTCTAATCATCCATTTCTTTTCAATAATCAATTTCGATTTCAAGAACTTTCATGTGCATCACATTAGGATTACTTTTCAAAGGGGACGATTTTACTTACAAGTCAATACTTAGCATCAAGGAGATTTCAAAAATGGTCTGATCAAAGGCATCATTTCCAAGAAGCTTCTAACTAGGGAAAAAATCTAAGAGAACCCCTATAAACAGGGGAAAATTATAATGATCATAGGGGCACATCATTTGAGGATCATGGTAACTAGGGGAACTTATTTTAAGATTTCTTCAACTTGGATCACTTCTCAAAACACCAGTTGATAAAAGGGCCTACTTTTCAAGATTCAGACACTTGGGGTAACCTATATCAAAACCTATATCACAGAATGGCAGGATCCAAGTTCTTTCTTAGGATATTCCTCCAAATCCTAAAGATAGCGGCATGCCTTTCAAAATTCAAATATTGGGGTAGACCACTACGAGACTCAGAAACCAGTTCTAAATGGTTCATCAAGGGAAAGTCATTCCAAGGGTCATTTAATCAAGGGCATGGTGTTTCAAAATTCAAACGCTGGGGCAAGATAGGCCATAAAAAGCAACCTTTCTTCATACTTTCACAATCCCCAGTGGACCTCTCTTTTACATCCATAATCTTTGAGTTCAAAAAAGAGTATCGAGAAGTCATGTCAGCATAACACCCTACCATTTTTCAATAGTCATTCTTACACTAAGTAACCTCTCTGAGTCTTGATCATTTCTTCGCCCATAATAGAGGCACCATTCAAAAAGCATTCGAGTCATAATCATAAAGCATAAGGCTGTATAAATCATGGATTAGGGCTCTTCGATCTAGAATTAAGCTATACTTATCATCTCACCCATCTGATGAATTCCGACACCATGGATTGAGCATATCTCAAAAATCCCAATTACGCATTCGCATTTCAAAATCCAACATCCATTGATACATATCTGTGATCGGTGGATCTGGAACTGACTGTTTAACGTTGGTTCGCGAAATGTCGCGGAAGCAAGAGTCGCCACCGTCTTTTATTTTCTCCAACATGGACAGGACAAAAGCACAGCAAAATTCCTTATGAGATAGTTTCTCGGTTCGGGAGGTAGATTTATAGAAAGGGAAGGTGTTAGCACCCTTTCTATCCATGGTTATCCATGGGCTCTTAGATACTTGCTCTTATGTTTTCAATGTGTTTGCTTTTCAAAATGTGAGTGGGTTTGAAAAAAGTTTCGTTTAAAGATTTCTGAATAACTCTTGTATCTGTCCTCAAGAGTGTTTGAAAAATTGTTTTGAAAGCTTTTTGAAAGAGTCTGTGTGAAAAGAGTTTTGATTTGTTTTTGAAGAGAGCAAGTATCTATGAGTCATCTACCTACCCTAAGGAATTAGACTGTGTAAATGTCCTTAAGGTAGTTCTATCCCACCATTGAGAGGTAGGTAGCACCACCGTTGGAGGTGTTCCGGTCAATTCGAGTGTAGGGACAGTGTGGTCACCGAAGCAACAATTAGGACACCTTAGAAGCTACCCTTATGTCCTTGATCCTTTTTCAATCCGAGGCAACCATTTCGAGGCAACTATTCCGAGGCAACTGTTTCGAAGCAACTGTTTCGAGGCAACTGGATCATGGACATAAGGACTCACTAAAACGTCCTATACTTGACGACCACGTTTCGAAGGCAACAGGTGATGCGTACCCTAGAAGTGGTGTGTGTATTTGTGTATTGTTTTCAGTTTAACAATTATCTTTGATCATGGCATTGTGAGCTACGCTTGTTTTTAATTTAGGCCATACATTCTTTCATGCAATTATAATTTAAAAGTGCGGAAATTTAAATGCGGAAAGTAAAATCCTACGCTATTACAAGGCGCGAGTCTATACATCGCCAAAATACAAAGACCCGTTTTTTGATAAAGATGCGGAAAGTAAAGACGGAAAGATAAACCTAATTACTATTACATCTGAGAAACAGTTACATAATGATCGAAAGAAATAATGCGTGAAAAGAATTAAAATTAGGACGTCCGAGGGTTTTGACCCTTTGCATGAAATTAAATTAAATTAAAGTCCAATTAATTATTTAATTAAAGAAAAGAAAGTGTTTTAGTGTTTTTTGTATTTATGAAAAATAAAGAACAAGAATTAAAAGGAAACCCTAAATCTAGATTATTTTAATTATTAATGAAAATATTAAAGTTAACCTAATTTACTAGTTAATTAATTTATTTACATGTTTATTTACAAAAATATTAGTAATTAAATAATAATGATAATAAAAAAAGATTATTTATTAAGAAAAGGATGAAAATGCTAAAAACCTAATTTATACATATTTTAATTTATTTAGACAAAGATTAAAGTTTTAACCTAATTTAACTAAATTAATTGTTAGAGTTTATTTACAAACAATAGGTTAGTGATGAAATTAATAATAATTAAATATATTTGTATTTTTGATTTTTCTGTTTTTATTATAGAAAATTATTTTATGGTGAAAAAAACAATTAAAACAATTAAAACAATTAAAAAAGAATTAGAAAAGAAAAGAAAATAAAATTAAAAAGGATGCAAACCAAGGGGGGTTTCAGGCCCAAGGGGAGGTTTTTTTGAAGTATTCTGGCCCATTAGACAAAAAGCCTTGTTTGACTTTCTGGCATCACGTGCGTGTTCATTGACTCCTGAGTACCGTGGTCTGCATTCTTTGGCCATTGGATTGGGTTTCATGGCCATTTGTGTTCTGGCTGTTGGCCATTTTTGTTCTGGCCGTTGGCCATTTGTGTTCTGGCCTCAATGTTCCTTAATCTTCTCAGGATGTCTGTCTCGTCATGTATTGGTGTCATGCATAAGTTGTTCTTTTTGGCCATTTGGCTTTTGGCTTTTGGCTTTTGGCTTTTGGCCATTTGGCTTTTGGCCTCAACGTTCCTTAATGAACCTGCATGGGATCCTGTCTAAATCTGCAGTGTTGAATCTCATGAACACATTAAATAAAATCATAAAATGCAAATAAAGCCAATATATGAAGAAATTTAATGTTTAGGCACAATATGGCATGTATGAATGATTATACCCTTTTGATCATGGAGATCAAATCAATCTTACCCTTACTGGAAAATTAGTGACCTGAATGCTTTTATGCCCTTTGGATCATGGAGACCAAGCCAGCCTTATCCTTACTGAAGAAGTAGTGAGGTGTTGGTTTGTAACTGTGATGGCTTGTTTGTAGTGAGAGAGAGATTTGTAATAAGGATTTCAAGGTTTTAGGGTTCTTGAAAGAATTTGATATTCTAACAGTATTGTGGCAAGGTTTTTTCTCTCTTTTTCTCCTCTCTTGTTTGTGTGAAAAGAAGGTGATTATATAATGAAAATTAGGGTAAAGAAAATGGGCTTTGAATGTGCAATTGGGCCTCCAATGTTCACTTGAGTTCGTCACTTTCCAGGCTACATCGCAGGGACTTAAGTGCAAATTTTGAAGTTTAAATGTGAAAACAAAATGTAGCCGACATCGATAACTAACTCCTGTCCGAAAATCGGCTCAATCGGATAAACGATGAATTAGTTATGAATTTTTGAAGTTTCAGCTCAGACAAACTTATTTTGGGCTCCAGTGTCGACTCTGACACGTTCTTCAATAAAAAACTGGTATTGATCGGAGCATAATCCGGTCTCGACTTTTGAAGCAAAGTTGTAGATCTATGAGTCAGTGACCTTGTGTAAAAATATGAGCCAAATCCGATAAAAATTGACCGAGTTATGAATTTTCGAAGTTTCGGCCCAGATGAAATAATATTCAGCATTCCGAATTTTCAGCGTGTTACGCACTCTGAGCAAAAAACGAAGGCCTTTTGAATACCGTTTGAACTCAATACCTTTTTTGAAAATGTAGTCACCTCAATTTGTGAAATTTTGGCGCCGAAACCAGCTCGATACGATGAAAATCGACCAAATTATGATTTTCTGAAGATGACGCAAATAAACTTCTGTCACAAATTTTCTGTGCAAAAATACTTGATAAATCCACATTTTTGAAGACCTTCTGATCGAAATTGGCTTCCAGCCGTGAGAGATGAAAACGTAAATAATGTCAAGACGGAATTTTGGCCACCGGAACGGGTTCAATACGAGCCACGATCTTCAAGTTATGAATTTTTTAGCGCGTAAAAACTGCACTTTCAGCACACTTTTTTACCATATTTCTTCGAGAAAACTCACACATTCGGATACCTTCTTTAAAGAATTGACTCTTGAGAAGAACCTGAATTTGAGAATACGTTATCAGAGATATCTTGGCGAAAGAATACCTGAATATGACGCGCCGGGTTGGACTTGTGAATTTTTCTTGAAATATTTTGAGAAATATGGGAGGGCAAATTTTAGGGTACAACAGTTGCCCCTGTTCAATCTTCTTAAACCTGAGGATGTAGATTGGCTTGCGTGTCTTTCGTGATCCGAAGGTGGAAGATGATTGAACACTAAAGTGCCCAGAAATTTGCACTCGCATGGTGTAGTATCAACAATGTGATGTAGGGGGAATGGGCTTATAGATGCCATTTGGAAGTGATGGATGGGGGGATGAGCTTATAGATGCCATCTGGAGCTGTGACGGAGCTTTGTCGGGAATGGGCTTATGGATGCCATTTGGAGACTGTTGGTATGTGGATGGGCTTATAGATGCCATCGAGAGGTTGTCGATCGCGTAAGAGATTCCTTAGCGAGAACTTGCGTACCTGAGAAAGAAAGATAATTACCTGGCCTGTTACAGGGGTTGATCTTCAAACTCTTCGTGTAGATGTGCCCTAGCTAGATACAGGTATCGAATCTTTAAACTCTTCAGACGTGCCCTGGCAAGATACAGGAATCGAGTCCGGAGAATAGTCGTCAACAGATACACCCTGGCAAGATACAAGAATCAGATCTTCGAACTCTTCAGACGTGCCCTGGCAAGATACAGGAATCGAGTCTGGTAAATGTTAGTCGTCAACAGATACACCCTGGCGAGATACATGAATCGGATCTTCGAACTCTTCAGACGTGCCCTGGCCGGATACAGGAATCGAGTCTGGAATTCAGAAAGGTTGGTGAGTTGTCTCTACTGACAGGTTATTTCCATGGACAGGTGGTCTTTATCGACGGGTGTCTATAACGACGAGTGTCTATAACGACGAGTGTCTATAACGACGAGTGTCTATAATGACGAGTGTCTATGACAACGAGTGTCTATAACGACGAGTGTCTATAACGACGAGTGTCTATGACGACGAGTGTCTATAACGACGAGTGTCTATAACGACGAGTGTCTATGACGACGAGTGTCTATAACGACGAGTGTCTATAACGACGAGTGTCTATAACGACGAGTGTCTATAACGATGAGTGTCTATAACGACGAGTGTCTATAACGACGGGTTGTATCAGAGAAATCTTTAGGCATTGATTTAACTGGATTTGTATTCTTTGACCGGGTTGGTCTCTTTTGACTGTATTCGTCTACATAGCTGATCATTTAACTGTATCCTTCCTGAAAGGTAAAGGTCAGTCATATGCAATGCATGATATGAATCAAGCAACGATGTTCTCAACACATGATATTGTATGATATGATGCGTATATGTATGTATCATGATGTATAACAATGTGATGTTATGAATGTATCTTCGTCTGGGAAAATAGATCCTTGACGGATGCCGGGAAGTCAAATCCTGGGCTGATGTTGAAGAGTGAGATTCTTCGTTTCCGTTGGGGATGATGATTGCAAGAATACCGGTAGGAGAAGATGACTCCGTTGGGGAATAAACTTGGCGAATAGATTACTCTGCGGGGAAAGAGAGGTACTTTGCTGAGGTTGATGAGGATAACTCCACTGGGGATACCATTGTTGAGCTTTGTTGGAAGATCTGATGAACTCCGCCGGGGATAGGAAGAACTTCGCTGAGAACGATCTTTCCGTAGCCATTAGCTGAGGATAACCCAGTTATATCCTGGTGGGGAAATAACCTTTAAATAAAACCGGGAGACGCGTTCGTGCTCTGCAGGTGACAAGCTTCCAGAATCTACTAGGGATAAGCTTCCTGCTGGGGAGATGGATTCTACTTTCCTGGGGAAACTTTTCAGATTGGACTGGACTCTCCTAGGGAAATTTTTGAGATATACTGGGGAAGTGGCTCCACTGAATGTCTGTATACCGCCGGGGAACAATCTTAGATCAAGACTGTCGGGGATGCTTGTTAAGAATGTTTGTATACTCCGCTGAGGAATGTTGAGATCTGCTGGGGATACCCAACTTCCTTAGAGCTGCTAGAAGGTTAGCTCTGCTTGGGGAGAGTATTGCTGACTTGCTGACTCACTCTCTGGGGAAATAAGATATCTTGGTTACATTCTTTGGTCGAACCTATCTTGGTACCTTGGTGAACAGAGAAACTAGATTGCTTAGACAACTTATTACTGCCCCTGTTTCTGTTGGAGAAGAAGGTACCTGTGAAGGTGTTTGATGACTGCCGATTGACAAATCTTCTTTTGGTAGGCAAGTGACGAGATTCCGGGACATAGTCGTACGCTTTGATCCCTAACTTTTGCCTGGACCGCCCTTTCTGGTTTTCAGTCCACCGGGATACCCATTTTTGCCCAAGCCGCCTTTTCAGGTTTTCGACTTGCCGGGTATACAGATTTTTTTCATTTTATCCCTTATTTTTGCCCGAACTCTTTTGGTTCGCCGGGAAGCCCTTATTTTTGCCTAGGTGTGTCAACCTAGCGGGTCTTTGATTTTGCGTAGTATTTTTTCGACTATGTCCACGCTCTCAGGATGTAGGGAGGTGCCCCTGTCAGTAGTGTAGTGTTGCCATACTACCAGAAGATCTTTGTTTGATCATCCAATGCTCCAAGTGATCTAGATGGAGATTTGCCCCAGGCTGGTTGGCCTTTTGAGAGATTCTCCGAATCTTGACTCAACTGCCCCAGATGATAGACAATGATCATGTCGTGCCCCTTGTTTGGGGGTGCTTTTGTTCATCAGATATTCGTCGTGCGAGCTTCTATGCTGTTCAAACAAATAGTCGTATGCAAACAAAGTTATGTTAAAAATGCAAAGCTTATGTCTGTTTCGAAGTTTTTGAAAATGCAGTTTTTTAATAAAACAAGCAAATTTTGTAAAATGTGATGTCAACTCAATATTTTATAGCAAGCCTTAAGGAGTCAGGGTACCTTTGGTAACAATATGCTTTCGAACTAACCCATGCTTCAGCTAGGACTTTTAAGGGTTGTAGCGTGGCCTGGTTCACGGTTTAAGAAACAAATGATAAAGGCTCAAAATTTATTTGTACCCACCCGCTCTTCGTGATGTTCTTCAAACCTAAACTCAGCTGATCCTGCGTTAGACTTTGTTTGAGTCTTTGTCCTGATATTATGGTGATGGTTCGGATGTTGAACGTTTATTTGAATAGGCAGTCATTTTTGTTTGGTTTAGGGTTTGTAAGACCTCTTTCTTTTTCTTTCATTATCCCTGTTTTTTGCCTGAACTGTTTCTTTTTGGAATTACAGTCAGCGGGATGCCCCACTTTTGTAAGTCTCCTTCATAGGTTTTGACTTAATGGGTTTTTATTTTGAGAAGTAATGACTGCCTGTCTGTATGATTGTTCGGAACCATCATTGTCTTTTGTTTTGTAAGGACCTCTTTGGTGCCATTCGTTATGCACTTGGATCGACTGAGAGACTACCCTGCCCCAGGTTATGATTAAGGGTTTTAAATTTCGAAAAGAAAAACTCCAACTTCTTTGGCTCAGAGGGGTTGACGAGGGATTATCTTCCTTATAACTCCAGTGTTTAGGAATTGAAACAATGCCTGTACCTCATCAGCGGGGTCTGTTCAAAAGCATACTGTAAAGATCGTGGTATCGTTTTCGTCATCCTCCCTCAAGAGGCTTAGAATTTTCAATCAAGAGTTGATCATCACAAAAATATGAAAACAGTTTGCATATAATGAACACGAAATAATTACTTCAAAACAGACATGTGCAATGCATTAATGAAATAACCAAGTTTGACATGAAATAAAATGTTTGAACAATCAAAGAAAATTACAATCTGAACATTCATATGAACAAAAGTTTCCAATCCTAGCCATGTTTTGGCAAGGGAGTAGTGATCACATTGGGAGTCTCTAGAGAGTCGAGCTGGACTTCCTTTGCGTCAATCAGATCCTGAACCTTGTTTCTCAAAGTCCAACAATCATCTGTAGCATGCCCCGGGCTGTCAGAATGATAAGCGCATCGAACGTTGGGGTTATACCTTGAAGGTGTCCTGTTAGGATTCTTTGGAGGGTCCATGAGAGTTACCAACTTGGTTTCCAGCAACTGTGGCAATATCTGTGACAAGGTCATGCCGAGGGGAGTGAATTGCCTTTTGGGTCTCTCTTCCCTTTGCTGATTGTGACGCTGAGGAGCGCCGGCCGGTTTTGCAATAACCACCGCATTGACGTCTCAGCGGTGTTCGGACCTATTCTGCCCTCTTGAGCCATAGACAGCACTAGATTCTCTCTTGGATGGTTTCTTCTCAGTGTTCGAGGAGTCACCATTCTGTATTTTCCCCGACTTGATGCCAGCTTCTATTCTTTCCTCGGTCAAGATCAGATCTGTAAACCCAGCAGTAGAAATCCCAATCAGGTGGTTGAAGAATGGACCAGACAGGGTCCCCAAGAACATGTCGACGAGCTCGCGGTCAGTCAGAGGTGGTTGTACCCTTCCAGCAAGGTCCCTCCATTTTTGAGCATATTCTTTGAAACCTTCACCTGCACCCATAGACATTCCCTGAAGCTGAGTGCGAGTGGGAGCAAGGTCGTCATTGTACTGGTATTGCTTGTAAAATGCAGTGGCTAAGTCTTCCCAGGTACGGATGTTGGCTCCATTCATTTGATAGAACTAGTCGAGTTGAGTTCCTGACAGACTATCCTGAAAAAAGTGAATCCATAAATTCTTGTCAGCCGTGTAGGGCTGGATCCTCCTTATGTAAGACCTGAGATGCAGCTTAGGACAGGATGCCCCGTCGTACTTTGCAAAGGCAGGTGCCTTGAATTTGTGTGGGATTACTACCCCAGAAGACAGACCTAGATTTTCGAAGTCCATGCCGGGCACCTTTTGTATCTCCATAGCACTTAGTCGGTCTTCCAACTGTTTGTACCTGTCCTCAGCTGGAGGGTACTGTTCATCATTGAACTCTGTCTCGTTGTCGGAGACCACTGGACTAGGAACCTCTCTCTCATGGGGGCTGTCCTTTCCAACAGATGGGGTAGTCTGCTCAACCTCATTTCGTGATCCATTCCCAGATTTGCGTCTAGGGTTGAACAGCACCGTCCTCTTCTTCTTCTTTTTTGAAAGCAGGGTCTTCAGATCTTGTTGCCCCTGGGCCAAACTCATGATCAGCTCTTGGAACTGGGCGTTCTGAGCCTGGAGAGCCTTGATGGATTGCTCAGTAGATGTTTCCGGATTCATGATGAGACTGCTGAAATAAACAACAAAGAAGGTAAGCAACCTGTAGAAAAAAGGGTACATGTTATGCAATGATGTGTATGTATGCATGCGATGTTTTCAAGGATCTCGCGGGGTAAACAAGAAAATTTGTTAAAATTAGAATCTGGTATCTTGATTGAAGTAACTTCGTGTTGTAGAGAGTCCTTCTTCAAGGGTCAAAGGCTCACCATATCCAGTGGGTCATAGCCCCTGACAACCTTGGCTAGAGGAAAATAAACCCCCTTTGCCCCTTGCTAGACATGTTGGTTCATCATGACCTGCATCACAAGCCCTTGAGATCCTTGAAATGGGTTAGTCCTTATGTGGGATGCATGCAATGGTATGATGTTATGATGTTATGGGGTAATGTAGGTAAACCCTATTATGAGTCCCAATTAAGGACTATAAACAAAACCTGCAAGAAACTCAAGTGTCAGATAACAAGCATGCAAGTAGTCAAGTATGAAAGCACACAAGTCACACCACAACCCTTAGAGTTTAGGCCAGCATGGGGTCTGGGTATTACCCTCTTGAAGTTGGTGGGCTTAAACCTGTCCTATCAAAGTAACCGGGTTCTAAGGGTCCCAATATCATTGGATTGCTTTCATTGTTCATCGTTTCGATTTAGCCACTGAACTGGAGACCGAAATATTCCAAGAAAACAACCCTCAACTGAGTGTAGTATCGAGTATCAACCAACCTCGGACTGCACCAAAGTCAGTTATCTCACTACCCTAAAGAGGCCAAGATGGTTCAATTAAGGTTCCTAAGGTCAGTTGATGCTTCACGACACCACGCGGCGGCCCCGTACTCTCCTTGACTGGACTCAAGGGTTACCGGTACACACCAAAGTGCCACATCAACGTAGCAGACTGCTTCAACCATGTCGGTATACCCCGCATAGTTCCCTCACAACCTTGTTGCTACTTTCTAAGAAGGTATCCCCCAGATCCGGGCTAGGATCTATAGAACTCCCGAGACAGTCCCACAATAATAAAGCAAACAAGCACAACAATTGAAAACACAAGTGATCTTAGTCCTAAGGTACACCTCACTTTAAAGTATCCCCAGCAGAGTCGCCAATTCTGTGATCGGTGGATCTGGAACTGACTATTTAACGCTGGTTCGTGAAATGTCGCGGAAGCAAGAGTCGCCACCGTCTTTTATTTTCTCCAACATGGACAGGACAAAAGCACAGCAAAATTCCTTATGAGATAGTTTCTCGGTTCGGGAGGTAGATTTATAGAAAGGGAAGGTGTTAGCACCCTTTCTATCCATGGTTATCCATGGGCTCTTAGATACTTGCTCTTATGTTTTCAATGTGTTTGCTTTTCAAAATGTGAGTGGGTTTGAAAAAAGTTTCGTTTAAAGATTTCTGAATAACTCTTGTATCTGTCCTCAAGAGTGTTCGAAAAATTGTTTTGAAAGCTTTTTGAAAGTGTCTGTGTGAAAAGAGTTTTGATTTTTTTTTGAAGAGAGCAAGTATCTATGAATCATCTACCTACCCTAAGGAATTAGGCTGTGTAAATGTCCTTAAGGTAGTTCCATCCCACCATTGAGAGGTAGGTAGCACCACCGTTGGAGGTGTTCCGGTCAATTCGAGTGTAGGGACAGTGTGGTCACCGAAGAAACAGTTAGGACACCTTAGAAGCTACCCTTATGTCCTTGATCCTTTTTCAATCCGAGGCAACCGTTTCGAGGAGGCAACTATTTCGAGGCAACTGTTTCGAGGCAACTGGATCATGGACATAAGGACTCACTAAAACGTCCTATACTTGACGACCACGTTTCGAAGGCAACAGGTGAGGCGTACCCTAGAAGTGGTGTGTGTATTTGTGTATTGTTTTCAGTTTAACAATTATCTTTGATCATGGCATTGTGAGCTACGCTTGTTTTTAATTTAAGCCATACATTCTTTCATACAATTATAATTTAAAAGTGCGGAAATTTAAATGCGGAAAGTAAAATCCTACGCTATTACAAGACGCGGGTCTATACATCGCCAAAATACAAAGACCCGTTTTTTGATAAAGATGCGGAAAGTAAAGACGGAAAGATAAACCTAATTACTATTACATCTGAGAAACAGTTACATAATGATTGAAAGAAATAATGCGTGAAAAGAATTAAAATTAGGACGTCCGAGGGTTTTGACCATTTGCATGAAATTAAATTAAATTAAAGTCCAATTAATTATTTAATTAAAGAAAAGAAAGTGTTTTAGTGTTTTTTGTATTTATGAAAAATAAAGAACAAGAATTAAAAGGAAACCCTAAATCTAGATTATTTTAATTATTAATGAAAATATTAAAGTTAACCTAATTTACTAGTTAATTAATTTATTTACATGTTTATTTACAAAAATATTAGTAATTAAATAATAATGATAATAAAAAAAGATTATTTATTAAGAAAAGGATGAAAATGCTAAAAACCTAATTTCTACATATTTTAATTTATTTAAGACAAAGATTAAAGTTTTAACCTAATTTAACTAAATTAATTGTTAGAGTTTATTTACAAAAAATAGGTTAGTGATGAAATTAATAATAATTAAATATATTTATATTTTTGATTTTTCTGTTTTTATTATAGAAAATTATTTTATGGTGAAAAAAACAATTAAAACAATTAAAAAAGAATTAGAAAAGAAAAGAAAAGAAAATTAAAAAGGATGCAAACCAAGGGGAGTTTCAGGCCCAAGGGGAGGTTTTTTTGAAGTATTCTGGCCCATTAGACAAAAAGCATTGTTTGACTTTCTAGCATCACGTGCGTGTTCATTGACTCCTGAGTACCGTGGTATGCATTCTTTAGCCATTGGATTAGGTTTCATGGCCATTTGTGTTCTGGCTGTTGGCCATTTGTGTTCTGGCCGTTGGCCATTTGTGTTCTGGCCTCAATGTTCCTTAATCTTCTCAGGATGTCTGTCTCGTCATGTATTGGTGTCATGCATAAGTTGTTCTTTTTGGCCATTTGGCTTTTGGCTTTTGGCTTTTGACCTCAACGTTCCTTAATGAACCTGCATGGGATCCTGTCTAAATCTGCAATGTTGAATCTCATGAACACATTAAATAAAATCATAAAATGCAAATAAAACCAATATATGAAGAAATTTAATGTTTAGGCACAATATGGCATGTATGAATAATTATACCCTTTTGATCATGGAGATCAAATCAATCTTACCCTTACTGGAAAATTAGTGACTTGAATGCTTTTATGCCATTTGGATCATGGAGACCAAGCCAGCCTTATCCTTACTGAAGAAGTAGTGAGGTGTTGGTTTGTAATTGTGATGGCTTGTTTGTAGTGAGAGAGGGATTTGTAATAAGAATTTCAAGGTTTTAGGGTTCTTGAAAAAATTTGATATTCTAACAGTATTGTGGCAAGGTTTTTTCTCTCTTTTTCTCCTCTCTTGTTTGTGTGAAAAGAAGGTGATTATATAATGGAAATTACGGTAAAGAAAATGGACTTTGAATGTGCAATTGGGCCTCCAATGTTCACTTGAGTTCGTCACTTTCCAGGCTAAATCGCAGGGACTTAAGTGCAATTTTTGAAGTTGAAATGTGAAAACAAAATGTAGCCGACATCGATAACTAACTCCTGTCCGAAAATCGGCTCAATCGGATAAACGGTGAATTAGTTATGAATTTTTGAAGTTTCAGCTCAAACAAACTTATTTTGGGCTCCAGTGTCGACTCTGACACGTTCTTCAATAAAAAACTGGTATTGATCGGAGCATAATCCGGTCTCGACTTTTGAAGCAAAGTTGTAGATCTATGAGTCAGTGACCTTGTGTAAAAATATGAGCCAAATCCGATAAAAAATGACCGAGTTATGAATTTTCGAAGTTTCGACCCAGATGAAATAATATTCAGCATTCAGGATTTTCAGCGTGTTACGCACTCTGAGCAAAAAACGAAGGCCTTTTGAATACCGTTTGAACTCAATACCTTCTATGAAAATGTAGCCACCTCAATTTTTGAAATTTTGGCGCCGGAACCAGCTCGATACGATGAAAATCGACCAAGTTATGATTTTCTGAACATGACGCAAATAAACTTCTGTCACAAATTTTCTGTGCAAAAATACTTGATAAATCCACATTTTTGAAGACCTTCTGATCGAAATTGGCTTCCAGCCGTGAGAGATGAAAACGTAAATAATGTCAAGACGGAATTTTGGCCACCGGAACGGGTTCAATACGAGCCACGATCTTCAAGTTATGAATTTTTTAGCGCGTAAAAACTGCACTTTCAGCACACTTTTTCACCATATTTCTTCGAGAAAACTCACACATTCGGATACCTTCTTTAAAGAATTGACTCTTGAGCAGAACCTGAATTTGAGAATACGTTATCAGAGATATCTTGGCGAAAGAATACCTGAATATGACGCGCCGGGTTGGACTTGTGAATTTTTCTTGAAATATTTTGAGAAATATGGGAGGGCAAATTTTAGGGTACAACAATATCCAAGTCACTCATTACATGCATAAATCATATCATCCCATGCATAATCATAAAGCATAATGCATAGCATAAACCATGTTGCATATGAAGACAATCATCATTGTAAATCAAGGTATATTTTCTACATTGAATCTCGACAATATATTCTCCTAGTTGATATCGGAAGATGATTTTCCAGAAGACCTCGGCAGAAGGTAGTTCACAATCAAATATCGACAGTAGATTCTATTGGTTAATCTCGGTAGATGATTTTCTAGAAGACCTCAACATAAGATAATTATACATCGTATCTATGCAGTAGATTCCCCTGGTTGATCGCGGCAGTTGGTTATCCATAAGACCTCGACGGAAGGTAGTTCTTAATCGAATCTCGACAATAAATTCCCTTGGTTGATCTCGGTAGTTGATTATCTAGAAGACCTCAGAAGAAGGTAGTTCACAATCGAATCTCGGCAGTAGATTCTCCTGGTTAATCTCGATAGATGATTTTGTAGAAGACCTCGACAGAAGGTAGTGCATAATCGAATCTCGTTAGTAGATTCCCCTGGTTGATCTTGGAAGTTGATTATCTAGAAGACCTCGGTAGAAGGTAACTCACAATCGAATCTCGACAGTAGATTCTCCTAGTTGATCTTGGAAGTTTATTATCCAGAAGACCTCAGTTGAAGGTAACTCTACATTGAATTTTGGCAGTAGATTCCCCTAGTTGATCTCGACAGTTGATATCTAAAAGATCTTGGCATTTTGGGGCATATACACACATTTTGTACATATATAAATTGATCTTGCTGGTTGATCAGAACCTGGAGAGCGGCCAGAAGATGATCTATAGTCGGGCTGTAAGTTGAGGAGAAAAAGAGGGTTGTACCTGCAAGGCACTCCAACGATCAAGTAAGAGCGGGAACATGGAGGTACAAGCAGAAATATCAGGTAGTGAGTAGTGAATATTAGATACTGGCCCTCACAGGTGTGAGGGTTTATATAATGCCCCCGGCGCGTGGCCATTAGTTCCTGATTTCCCACCTAGATATGCAGGTCAGTGAAATCAGGTAACTTCCAGGACTTGGTCAAACCGGGCGGATGTGCTCGCAACTAGCCGTTGGTCCCGGGGAGGGGGTTAGATACAGGCATCTCTCTGGTAGGTTCCTGGGGGTCTGCACGATGTAGAAGTCAGGTAGACAGAGAGGATGCTCGTCGATCATCTTGGGCTAGAGGTGACGCTGAAGGGCAAATGGGAGATAAGAGAGGGTCGTGCGAGCGATTCAGGTTACAGTCGTGCGGACTATTCCTAAGGAGATCTCTAGGACCGGGCCCAGTCAAACTGTCAGGCCAGTCCAGAACAGTATCTCCCAAGTCATTACTTCTGGGCATAGGAGTGGAGATTTTGATATCTGCTCGAGGAACGGGGCGTGACTTACGGGCGTGTCATTTTGCTCGTTACGCCTAGCTTGTGGGGAGGCGAGGCGTTTGTCCATTAGAACTTTTGAATTTGGAGAGGTAGCTTGTTTTGGGAAGCATGTTGGAAAAGCGGTGCAATGATGACCTATGGCTAGGGTGTTATGATGACGACCCCAGGGTTCCCCAGGAGAGTGTTTTGCACGTACCGGCTATCTCAGCTATAAATACGAGAGGAACAGGGCATTTAGTATTTTTTGCCTTCGCTTTCATCTATTCGTATTAGCTCGATAGTCAACCACTACCGTTTGCTTAGCTTCTTTACTCGCGATCATTTAGTTCTATCTCTTCTTCTTCTACTTGTAAGTTTTCGATCTTCCATTGTTGTTTTCCTTCACATTTTTGCTTTCTACTTTCTAGAGATGTATGCGGTTAGGATTTAGGGTTCTGTAATGGAGGAGGTCATTGGAGACTCTTGGTAGTGGACGGCGTTCCCGTGGTGTAGGTTCGCTGGAGCTGCCGTGGGCTCTCTTCGGGGATTCCATGCTGTGTTGTAGGTGGCTCATTAGGGTTTAGGGCTTTTTCTACAACCCACTCCCGTTAGAGTGCCTCGGTGAGGGTTCTGGTCGGGGATATGATACTCGTTTACTAGCGCCCTTTCCCTTGTTTAGCGGTGGAAGGGTGGTTCTGCCATTGATGTCGAGCTCATTTTTTTCCTCTTCCTTTCAGGTGCCATGGATGATGATGCTTAAGTCGTTATTTCTAGCGAGTTTATAGAGTCTTCCAGGAGTTCTTCAAGCAAGGCGAGTAATTCTTCGAGCATTTTGGAAGTCTTTGGGGAAATGCAGAACCATACGGGACAACTGATGGGGGAGTCCGACATGGGGGCGAGCTCTGCAATTCAGGGAATCTTATTTCCTCCTCAAGATGATGAGGACCCTCAGGATTGGGTCGCGAATGATCCTTGGGAGTGGCGGTCGTATTTCTATGAGCACGGGGAGGATGTTTTTACTGACGTGTATACTCACGAAGAGGGGACCCCGGAAGAGTGGTCGTTGTATATCCCTAGGAAGGAAAGCAAGATCTGCTCGAGGTATGATAGGAGGCGGATCCCAATGTATGATATTGTCTTCCAAGAGATGGGTCTTCGCCTTCCCTTCTCCGACTTTGAGGTGGCCGTTTTCCGACATCTGCATGTGGCTCCCTCTCAATTGCATCCGAATGATATTGCGTTCGTGTGGGTGTTCCAGATAGTGTGCGACCATCTAAAGATAGGGGCCACGATCCCATTGTTTTTCTACAGTTTTCACATCCAGAGGAGTAAGAGTGACGGGAAATGGGGATGGGTCTCCCTCAAACAAGGCAATGAGAAGTTATTCAAGGCCTATCTGGAATCTGTCTGTCATTTTAAGGACAAATATATCTTGGCGCATCCCTCTTTGATGAAGGCAATGTTGAGCATTTTTAGGACTGTTCCGTCTCTCAACGAGGATGGGACTCCTCGTATGAACGAGATGGGGGAGCTTACTGCGACGCTGATTTGCAAGTTCCCATTTCAATGGACCAGCAAGAACTTCGAGCAAGAATTGGGCTCGTACATTTAGAGAGAGGGGGAACTCGTGGATGAAGAACTGGAGAGCTTCGCCACTCTGACCTCGTTTGTAGCTCAAATCCCTCTGGTCCAGCGAGTTGGTCGGGGGGGGGGGGGGGGGGGGGGGTAGGCCAGTGCTAGATAAGAATGGGGAGCTCGTGTATGAGCCGAGTATTATAAACATTAGGGAGCTCCTCGAGAGCGAGGGTCCCGTTAGATATTTGGGTATATATTTTTAATAGCAGTAAGTGATCGTTATTTGTTTGATTCCTTATTTTACTGACTACTCTCTTTTTTTGTTTGTTTTGCAGAAAGTATGAATCCCACCCAGGAGCGTTTGGCCAAGGCACTTGGTGCTCGAGCGAGGAGGGCTATAAAGGATACACGAGCTAGCGCGGGGCCAGCTTCTGCCTCGGGTTCGGGCGACTCGTCCTCAGCCCAGGCCACAGTCGCCTTGTCTCCTGCTGCCGTTTCTTCAAAGGAGAAGAGGCCACAAGCTGATGGGAGTGCCAAACTTACTGGGGAAACAAGGAAAGGGACTTATGACCTGTGTAATACGGTGGGAGAACTGACTTGGGTATTTTGCGTTTGATCTCAATTGTTGAGGATAGCAAGAGTCGCCACCTACTTTTCTTTTATCCAATAAGGAAAGGGTGAAAAGAACAGTAAAGACCTTTGAGATTATTTTCTTGAGTTCGGGGGGTAGGTTATGAAAAGGGAAGGTGTTAGAACCCTTTTCATCCGTAGTTATCTACGGGCTCTTAGTTGCTTGCTAGATCACTTGCTTTTGTTTGAAAATATGCTTTGTGGTGTGGGTTTGAAAGTATTTTTAAAACGTCTTTGTAATGATTCTCGTTTCTATAAGAATGCGTACAAAGTGTTGGTTTTAAAAATAGTTCAAAGAGGTGTTTGTGGAATGTGTTTTTGAAAATTATCTTTGTGATGATTCTCGTTTCTATAAGAATGCATACAAAGTGTTTTGTCTTTTGAAAATGTTTCAAATGAAAGTGTTTGGTGTGTAGAATGTTTTGTTGTGAGCAAGCGAGCAACAATGAGCGTCCTACCTACTTAAAAGGTCTTAATGTTCTTTTCCTCCTCCTTTAGATGTTGATATCTTACCATTGATTTGGTAAGAAGCCCCATCATTGGATGTGAAGGGATGGGCACGAGACGTTTGTATAGTTATAGAAGGCAACCTATGAGATGTTTTACCAATGTCGTTTAGGGACTAGATCGTTTACCGAAGGCAACCTCGAGGGTCATCGAGGGACTATGATATTTTATCGAGGGTCTTTGCTAAAACGCCCATATTCGAGGGACATGATTATTTTTCTCAGGAAATAAGTGAGATTACCCTAGGGGTACATATGCGTGAATAATGTGTTTGATTTGCATGCATTTAGTCTTTTATTAGGGTGATCTATTTGTTGGTTTTATTTTGCCATACATCCTAATTACTAACATTTGTACAAAAGCAATAAAAATACAGAAAATAAATCCTACACTATTACAACCATATTGAATAGCAAGAAAATGTAAAGACAAAACAAAATAAAGAAAGGAAAATAGGCTCTTTCGATTCATGAAACAACACTCTTCGATTCTGCCCTTCTTGGCTTCCTTCGATTTAGGCCTGAAATCAGTAAGGTCACCCTTTTTGATTTCATCCTTTTCACGCTTCATTCGATTGGGGCCTAGAGTCAACGTGAGGTGCACTCTTCGCCTCAAGCTCCTTGCTGCCTTCTTCGATTGCAGGAATTCTAGGCCCTTAGGTTGAGATTCGAAAGACTTAAGTATTTAGGCAATCGAAGGATACAAAGAACCTGTTTTAAGCTTTTAAAAATGCAACATTCAAGTGTAACTTTCGAAAGCTACAGGCCAGGGGTTATCACAAGATTATTGGGTCTCAAAATCCAAAGTCTAACTAGTCAGGGTTGAGACTTTCAACATATAGGCAGTCAGGATCGAAAGTTAAAGCATGGTCAAACTCCCTAGATGAGATATCTACATTTCTTTTTTATTGGTATGTACACATGATATTTAAATGAAGAGTTCAAAATTTAGAGAGAACTTACCTCTTGAAGCGCTTAAATTGAAGGAACTGCAAGTGACTTCCTTGGTGGTAAATGGAAGTTTGCTAGAATCTTCCTGAAGCTATTTCAGTTACTACTTCGTTTAAGAAGTTAATGAATCGAAGGAGGGTATGTAATAGTGGTGAGTGAATCGAAGGTTACTCTACAACAGGTAACAGAGTGAATCAAAAGACTGTTAGAACATAGTTTGATTCTACAACCCTTGAGTAAAGTTTTGATGATAACAAAATACAAAGAATAAAATTAATTCTAAGGTATACACAAAGAACAATTAAGCTCTTGAAAATTATGCTATGTATATGCAGAAGCTCTGAAGGAATCAGCATCAGAATAGAAGCAGCATCAGAAGATCATCAACCTATGTTACACGCTGAAACACTGAAGTTTGATGACCAGAATCTACGCCTAATAAAATACACTCTGACTCTGATTAAAGACATCTTTTCTAAGTCATCTACACTCTGAAGCGTTATCAGCAGATACAACAAAGAAGATTCTGAAGCGTTACTAGGCATTCAAGACTGAATTAAATGCTAACAGCTTTCTTCAGACAAAGATCTTCTACAAAAGGAAAGTGCATTATTATCATTAAACCTGCTTTATGGACAACGTATCCTTGCTTGCCTATATAAACAGGACTGCTTGTGAAAAGAAGCACGTATGTACACACTCAATTTGCTAAGCTATTCAAACCACACTCATTCAAAGCTTTAGCAAAGTCATTTTATTCCAATCTTAGTTTGTGTAATTATCACAGTTGTGATATACAGTTTTGTAAGAAAACAACATACACACTAGTTCAATTCATTTGTAAAATATTTCCTTGAGATAAACCGGTCTGTGGTTGTACTCAAGAAGACTTTAAAAGTTGTTAAAGTAGCTATTGTAATCCTTTGAAAATAGTGGATTAAGACCTCGTTGGAGAGAGGAGAAATCACCTTGACGGGTGGACTGGAGTAGTTTGAGATCAAACGAACCAGGATAAAAATACTATGTTGTCAAGCCATTTGTTTTAAGTTTTACAATTCAACCCCCCTTCTTGTGTTTTTCACATCTTCAATTGGTATCAGAGCGCCTGGTTCTGAGCTTTAACACTTAACCGTGTCAGTACAAGATCCAGTGTCAGAAAAACACAATGGCAGGACCAAGTCAAAACATCAGCAATGACAACAATGAAGAAAGGGACAGATTCAGTGGCAAACCTCCAGTCTTTGATGGAGAAAACTTTGACTACTGGAAAGACAGAATTGAGAGTTTCTTTCTGGCCCATGATGCTGATCTGTGGTACATGGTGACTGATGGATACACGCACCCAGTGGATGGACGTGGTCAGAATATTGACAGGAAAATGATGTCTGATCAGCAAAAGCGTGAGTTCAGAAATCATCACAAGGCCAGAACAATTCTTCTCAGCGCTATCTCATATTTAGAGTATGAGAAAATATCAAACAGAGAAACTGCTAAGAATATGTTTGATTCTCTGAGAATGACGCATGAAGGCAACATTCAAGTCAAAGAAACAAAAGCCCTTGCGCTCATTCAGAAGTATGAGGCATTCAAGATGGAAGACAATGAATATATAGAAGCTATGTTTTCAAGATTTCAAATTCTTGTTGCTGGTCTAAAAGTTCTTGACAAAGGATATTCCACTGCTGATCATGTCAAGAAGATCATCAGAAGCTTGCCAAAACAATGGATGCCAATGGTCACAACGTTTAAACTACCCAAGGATCTCAACAAAATCTCTCTGGAGGAACTTATCAGCTCCCTCAGAAGTCACGAGATAGAGCTAGAAACAGATGAACCTCAAAATCAAGGTAAGCCATTAACTTTAAAATCTAACAGAAAATATGACTCCAAAGTTTTGCAGGCTGTGGAAGAAACCTCTGATGGATCCTCATCAGAAGAAGATGAATTGTCTCTTCTCTCCAGAAGGGTGAACCAACTGTGGAAGCAGAGGCAAAGGAAGTTCAGGAATCCCAGAAGATCAAAAAATCAGAATGAATCTTCCTCCAGATACAGAAGGTCAGAATCCTCCTCTGGAAACAAAAGATCTGAAGGCTCCTCAGGATACAAAAAGCCAAACTATAAATACATCATCTGCTATGAGTGTAATGAGCAAGGGCATTACAAACGTGATTGCCCAAAGCTTCAGAAGGAGAAGCCCAAAAAGAAGTTCGGCAAAGAAAAGAAGAAGAGTCTCATGGCTACATGGGATGATTCTGATACATCTGAAGCTGACTCAAAATCAGATGATGAAAGAGCAAACATAGCTCTCATGGCAAACGTATCTAAAGACAGTGAAGCTTCTGAGTCAGACTCTGAATCAGACACAAAAGAGGTATTCCTTGACTTTACTATTAATTTTACCAAGGCTGAATTAGCAGAAAGCCTTAATGAAATTCTGGAAAGGTATCAGCAGATCAGAGTCAAATTCAGAAACTTGAAAAGGAATCTTGCTTCTGACTCTGATAAGACTGAGAGTCTCAAATTGGATAATTCTGAGTCAAAAGATAAAATTTCAAAATTAGAAAATAAAATGCATAACTCTCAGAAGGAAACAATCCCTGAAACTCCCAGCAATGCTGATGAGATCATCAAAGAGTATGATCACAGCTTTCAGAAGTTTCTAGCTAAAAACATAGACAGAAGCAAAATGGCTTCAAGGATCTATGGGGTTAGCAGAAATGGCAGAAAAGGGATAGGATATCAAGGTAAGGTTCCTACACCAAAAAATGCCATGGATTTAGTTATAAAGCGTACTCCACATGACTCAAACTTTACATATGGGCACACATATGACATAAAATATACAAGTAGTGATTACTCTGTCAAACCAAAATTCAACCAGAGTTTTGGTAGAACTAACAAATCAGGACCCAAGAAAATATGGGTACCTAAGGATAAAATAATACATGTGGCAAATATCTTTAGCAGCAAAGCAAAAACACCAATCATGGTACCTGGACTCTGGATGCTCACGACACATGACGGGAAGAAGGAATATGTTCCAAAGCCTGGAACTTAAGCCTGGAGGCCACGTAGGTTTTGGAGGCAATCAGAGGGGAAAGATCACTGGCTCTGGAACAGTAGGTAATGGAAATCTTCCCTCTATTAATAATGTTTTATTAGTTGATGGATTAATGCATAACCTGTTATCCATAAGTCAATTAAGTGATAACGGTTATGATATAATCTTCAATCAAAATTCATGCAAAGTTGTTAGTCAGAAAGATGGGACTATCCTATTTAATGGAAAGAGGAAAAACAACATTTATAAAATCAAACTTTCTGAACTGAAAAGTCAGAACGTAAAATGTCTTCTGTCTGTTAACAACGAGCAATGGATCTGGCACATAAGATTGGGTCATGTTAGTATGAGAAGAATATCTCAGATTAACAAACTCAATCTGGTCAGAGGACTTCCTAACTTGAATTTCAATTCAGATGCTCTGTGTGAAGCATGTCAGAAAGGCAAATTTGCAAAACCTGCTTTCAAATCCAAAAATCTTGTTTCCACCTCTAAGCCATTAGAACTTCTGCACATTGACTTATTTGGTCCAGTAAAAACTGCCTCAGTCAGTGGCAAGAAGCATGGGTTAGTAATCGTATATGACTATAGCAGATGGACATGGGTAAAGTTCTTAAGGCACAAGGACGAGTCACACTCTGTGTTTGTTACCTTCTGCAACCAAGTGCAGAACGAAAAGAATCTTAGAATTGTCAAAGTCATAAGTGATCATGGTGGAGAATTTGAAAATAAAGATTTTGAATTATTCTTTAATGAAAAAGGCATTCTGCATGACTTTTCTTGTCCTAGAACTCCCCAGCAAAATGGAGTTGTAGAACGAAAGAACAGAACATTGTAAGAAATGGCCAGAACCATGATCAACGAGACTAACGTTGCTAAGATCTTTTGGGCATAAGCAATAAACACAGCGTGTTACATCCAGAATAGAATCTCCATCAGACCTATTCTGGAAAAGACTCTATATGAATCGTGGAAGAACAGAAAACCCAACATTTCCTATTTTCACCCATTTGGATGTATATGTTTATTTTGAATACAAAAAATTATTTGAACAAGTTTGACTCTAAAGCACAAAAGTGTATTATGTTAGGATACTGTGAATGCTCAAGAGGGTACAGAGTATACAATACAGAAACACAGATGGTTGAAGAGTCAATCAGTGTTCGGTTTGATGATAAGCTTGACTCTCAAAAGTCAAAGCAGAATGAACTCCTTGCAGGTATGGAAGTTGAACTCACAGGTACTGTAGACAACTCAGAGACTCTCAACAGAGACACTCCCTCAACATCAGAAAGAGTCACTACAAGAAACCCATCACCTTCTGTTGATCAACTCCAGAAAAGACCATCCAGAAGCAGAATTGATCACCCAGAAGAAACAATCTTAGGAAGGAAGGAAGATCCAATCAAGAACAAGATCTACCTTTAGAAACTCTGAAGAATCCCTCATGGGACTTGTTTCTCTGATTGAACCAACAACAATTGATAAAGCACTTCTGGACAATGACTGGATTCTGGCAATGCAGGAGGAGCTAAATCAGTTCACAAGAAATGACGTATGGGATCTGGTTCCCAAACCAAAAGGATTCAACGTCATAGGCACAAAATGGGTGTTCAGAAACAAACTGAACGAACAAGGTGAAGTCATCAGAAACAAAGCACGGCTGGTAGCACAAGGTTATAGTTAGCAAGAAGGGATAAACTATACAGACACCTTTGCTCCAGTCGCCAGGTTAGAATCTATCAAACTCTTAATTTCATTTGCTGTCAATAAAGGCATTACTCTGTATTAGATGGATGTCAAGAGTGCATTCTTAAATGGCTATATAGAAGAAGAGGTTTATGTGCACCAACCCCCTGGTTTTGAAAGTTCCAAAAATCCAGAATATGTTTTCAAACTAAAGAAGTCACTCTATGGTCTGAAACAAGCTCCCAGAGCTTGGTATGAAAGACTAAGTAACTTCCTGTTAGAAAAGGAATTCACCAGAGGGAAAGTGGACACGACCCTATTCAATAAGAAAGTTAAGAATGACATCTTAGTATGTCAAATTTATGTTGATGACATTATATTTGGATCCATTAAACCCTCTCTGGTAAGAGAGTTTGCTAAATGTATGCAGGAAAAATTTGAGATGAGTCTGATGGGGGAACTAAAGTTATTTCCGGGCATTCAAATTAATCAAACCCCAGAAGGAACCTACATTCATCAGAACAAATATGTCAGAGAACTTATGAAGAAATTTGATCTCTCAGAATGTAAGCCCTCAAGAATTCCAATGCATCCCACGTGCATTCTGGAAAAAGAAGAGGTAGGTAGCAAAGTAGAACAGAAGGTCTACAAAGGTATGATTGGTTCTCTTCTCTATCTGACGGCCTCAAGGCCTGACATTCTATTCAGTGTTTGCATTTGTGATAGATTCCAATCAGATCCTAGAGAATCTCACTTAACAGCAGTTAAGAAATTTTCAAGTATCTGAAAGGTACTACTAATCTGGGGTTGTTTTATAGAAAATCAAGTGATTACAGCTTAGTAGGATACTGTGATGCTGATTTTGCTGGAGACAGAGTAGAACGTAAAAGCACTTCTAGAAGCTGCCAGTTTCTGGGAGAAAATCTAATCTCATGGTCCAACAAAAGACAATCCACAATAGCTCTATCAACAGCAGAAGCTGAATACATAGCAACAACTGGATGTAGCACACAAATGCTCTGGATGAAAAGTCAACTTGAGGACTTCAATATATTTGAGAGTAACATCCCTATCCTCTGTGATAATACATCTACTATTTGTCTAAGTAAAAATCCTATTTTGCATTCTAGGGCTAAGCATATAGAGATAAAACATAATTTTATTAGGGACTATATTCAAAAAGGGATTCTAAATTTAAAATTTATTAACACAGACCATCAATGGGCTGATATCTTTACAGAACCTCTTTCTGAAGATAGGTTCAACTTCATTCTGAAACATCTCAGCATGAAGCTCTGCCCAGAATAAAACTGTTTTGCTTCCATATCTTAACCTTCAGAACTTTGTTTATTTTTTCCGTGAACTACTGATCAATCTTTCTTCAGATATTTAGAAGTACAGATTGTATCAGAATCTATTCATGAAGATCTGAGCGCTTCATTTCAAGGATAGAAATGTGTTGTTCACTCAAGCAAACAGGTGTCATCCAGTCATCAGCTACTTTCTGAGGCTGAACATGCGTTCACGTTTCTGAAAGGTCAAAAGCGCTGATTGGATGCATTGGGACACATGTCATGGGTAACCGTTCCAATATCTTTCTGAATCCCCCAAAATCAGCTGTCATTAAATGCTCATAATCATTATAATTTATTTCTCTCTCTTGCTGTTTATGTTTTCAAAATCTTTTTCAAAATCTATTTAAACACAGTTCTCACTCTTTACACTCTTTCACTTTCACTTTCATTTTCTCTACAATCTAATTGATTTTAGTTTGCATCCTTTCTCAAAACCCTTTCAATTTCTTCTCAAAACCTTCTGTGTGAACATGGCTTCCTCAAGCAACCCTACTTCCAGTACTCAGAGAACAGATTCCTCTGAACAATATGAAGAACCCTTCAGAACTCTTCTCACACCCATCAAAAATCTAGAAGTACTCTCAGAATTGATTGTGGACTTTAACAGTCTTCAAGAGAACATGTTTAATCTCTCTGAAGAGGTAAAGGCTCAAGGCTAGAACAGATATTTTGACCGAGTGGTAGGTCCAACATTCCCAATCCTTATGAAGGAATTTTGGATTCATGCTTCATCTTCCAACCATCAAGTTACTTCATACATAATGGGGAAGAAGATAGTCATAACTGAAGACCTTATTGCAAGATTAATAGGCTACAATGGTGGTGGTGTACGATGCATAGACATGGCTGAAAGATGTGCTGATGTCGCCCTAATTGCTAGAGAAATCTTCACTCTGGTCTTCCCTCCAGCAAGATAAGGGATCTAAAAGACCATCACAGAATATGGGCCAAGATTATTCTGGGATGCATAAACCACATGAAGCCTACCAGCTCTCCTGACTACATCAATATTGATCAGCAATTTCTGATCTACTTCATCTCCCAGAAGATTAAGGTGAATCTGGCTCATCTGCTGTTCAACCATCTAAGGACTAGTGTTAAGGAAACCAGAGAAGAGGAGTGCACAAAAAGGGACTGGATACCCCTAGGAAGGCTTATATCAGATATTCTAATAGAGAATAAGATGATTGATCATCTAACAGAAGCTCAGGAAATCAACTCTTTGGAAGCTACTGTTGGCAAACAGTTGAATGAAAAGAATCTGAAGAAGATGAAGTTAACTGAGAACATCAAGAAAGAACCCAGTGTCACTTCTTTTGCAACAATCTCCAGCAGAAGAATCCCTCTGGATAACTTTCCCATGTTCTCAGAGATTGATTCTAAACCTGAGATAATAGTCAGATATCTGGATGCATGCAAGGCGGATGGTACAACACCATATTTGAACATTCAGGATCTGCAGCAGAAGGCTCCAGAAGTTGTGCTGAAGAAAAACAAGAAAAGGAAGGCTGTAGCAGAAGGATCATCCCAGCAGACTCCTAAAAAGAGAGGTAATCCTTCTTCTGTAACTGTTTTAAATTCAATATGTGTATCAACATCTGTACCAATCCCCACTCAATCAGAAAACCCCACACCACAAACACTTGATGACTTTGACATTGAATTTGACCCCTCAGAAACCTTAACTCTTAGAGGATCTCACTCCCTACCTCCAAATCCAAATATTGAAGTAACCCAACAAGAACTTGCAAAAGTTCTATCAGATATAGAAACCTTTGACCAACATATATCTGCTCCCATACCAGTAAATCCAAACTCTGAAACCATTTCAGAAGCACCTCAACCAGAAATTCCACTCTCTCCACTACCAGAAACTCATCCACCTTCTCCACAACCTGAAACCTTACAACCAGAAGTACAAACTTCTGAGGTCCAACCCTCTGAATCCTGCGAACCAGAACTTCATCACCATCAATCCAACCAAACATTTGATTCTGATCCCATTCCCATTCCTGGAATCACTGAACCTCTAAACATCAGTATTCCCCAAATTCCCTCTTCACGAGAATCCACTCCACCAAAGACCCCAACTAGTCCAATAATCATTCTAGACTCTCCCACTTCCTCACCAAATATCAATCCAAATGACCATACCAAAACTATCATTGACTTAACTGCTTTTGAACGCCTGGCTGCCATAACCAACAAAACAGCCATTCCAAAACCAAAACCATCTGAACCCACACCAGATGTTGGTACCAGCTTATTGATATTTGAAACAGAAGTGCAGAAGTGGATCACTTCTCTGAAGCAAGCTAGTCTCGAGCTGATTGATCCTGCTGCATCAGACTACCTTTGGATAAGGATCAGAAGATGGGTATGTTTTGAAACCCATAAAATGCAAGAACAGAGCTACAGACTAGTTCAATAGAACTTCAGCAACCTGCTAAAAGTTTTTGAAGATCAAGTTCTGAGCGAGCTACTTAAGGAAGAAGATCTTCCTCTAGACAATGCTTCCTACTCTGAACATCATCCAGCAGACAGAGTTCAACCAGAGTCAGAAGATCTCAATCTGACTGACACTTTAGAGCAGATAATTCCTGCTGAACAACTGGGTCAAAAAGAGGACATTGAAGAATGCTCTGAGAAGCATCCAGTTGCTGAAGATCCTCAAGCTTCCTCCTATGAAAGGAAGACTTTAGAAGACCTGAAGAGATCTGATACCTTGATGAAGGAAAGAATGGATAAACAGGATGACAAAATTTCGGAAATGAAGAACATGTTAACCAAGCAGGAGGAAACCAACATCCAAATCAAGGGTTTGTTGGAAGCTTTGTTCACGCATCTTCCTCCTCCCTCTTAGATTTTCCTATGTTTAAAAATTTTGTTTTTCTGTAATATTCTCTACATAGCTCTGAACTTATCATTGATTCTGTTTTAATATAAACTTATTTTGGCTCTGATTATGTGTTCTTTTTGATAACTGACAAAAAGGGGTAGAAAGAAAAAGTTATTTTCAATAGCGGATTACTGAGACATAAGTCTCAAACATTCTAATATACATAAATTCTTTTCTAAAAAGCTTGAACAGGTACAAAACTCTGCTGAAAGATACAGTAAGATTCTGATGCTCAAATATTCATGGATTTAAAAGGAAGCAATCAACTCAGGGGGAGTTTTTCTACCTAACTCTATACTTTTTGTTCCTTATTCTTTATTGAAAAATCTGGTTTTTGTCATCATCAAAAAGGGGGAGATTGTTAGAACATAGTTTGATTCTACAACCCTTGAGTAAAGTTTTGATGATAACAAAATACAAAGAATAAAATTAATTTTAAGGTATACACAAAGAACAATTATGCTCCTGAAAATTATGCTATGTATATGCAGAAGCTCTGAAGGAATCAACATCAGAAGATCAGCAACCTATGTTACACGCTGAAACACTGAAGCTTGATGACCAGAATCTGCGCCTAATCAAATACACTCTGACTCTGATTGAAGACATCTTTTCCAAGTCATCTACACTCTGAAGCGTTATCAGCAGATACATCAAAGAAGATTCTGAAGCGTTACTAGGCATTCAAGACTAAATTAAACGCTAACGGCTTTCTTCAAACAAAGATGTTCTACATAAAGAAAGTGCATTATTATCATTAAACCTGCTTTATGGACAACGTATCCTTGCTTGCCTATATAAACAGGACTGCTTGTGAAAAGAAGCACGTATGTACACACTCAATTTGCTAAGATATTCAAACCACGCTCATTCAAAGCTTTAGCAAAGTCATTTTATTCCAATTTTAGTTTGTGTAATTATCACAGTTGTGATATACAGTTTTGTAAGAAAACAACATACACACTAGTTCAATTCATTTGTAAAAGATTTCCTTGAGATAAACCGGTCTGTGGTTGTACTCAAGAAGACTTTAACAGTTGTTAAAGTAGCTATTGTAATCCTTTGAAAATAGTGGATTAAGACCTCGTTGGAGAGAGGCGAAATCACCTTGACGGGTGGACTGGAGTAGTTTGAGATCAAACGAACCAGGATAAAAATACTGTGTTGTCAAGCCATTTGTTTTAAGTTTTACAATTCAAGCCCCCCTTCTTGTGTTTTTCACATCTTCAAAGACTATTATATTGTACACGGGGAATGGGTTGAAGTTTGGTAACAATTTGAGGGGTGAATCGAAGGGTTCACTTGGTGTATGAAGGGGTCTGAGTTTTTTAGAAGTGAAGTGTTAGGAATATTTAAGAACGTTTGATAGTGTTTGAGAGTTTTGAGAAATTGATAACTTTCTCACAACAAGAGTTTTTTTGCAACTATCCCGGGTCCCCTAAGATGTGTGGTGGAGGCTCATATTTATAGATGATTTTGGTTGATGTTTTAGGAGGGAAAACAAAAGAAATTTGAACAAAAAGGGCATGCTGTTCTTGTAGATTTTAAGGGGAAGTATTCGTATGCCAAATTGGTGCAAGAATAAGGGCAGTGTTGCATGACTGTTGTGCAGTAGTTTTTGGAGTGTTATGGCCAGTGTATCAGGCCTGGATTTGGTAGCAAGCATCTTTGGATTATTTCAACCTTTCATTTTGACCACCTAGGTCCAACCTCCGACTAGATTCTTCTTCAGACATCACTATTTGATTTTCACCCAATATGTGTCTTTCGAATGAGACCTTTTTATACATCCTTCAAAGGGGCCAAATGCATGCCCCTTGAATGGGTCACCAAAATATGTCATTCAATTAGGACATCCAGGTATGTCTGGCAAGTCCTTCAAATGTGCGACCACGGTACATTTTTCGAGCGAGGCAATAATTATGTGTCATAATGTAGAATTTGTATGTTGAAATAAACTGTTTCCAAGGGAGATACTGGCCAGTCGAAACTAGCATGAAAGTAGACAATGCTTTATGGGCGCCATTTCCTTGTGAATGCCAGCCATGAGGGAGCTTTTCTCCTTGTGCATACTGGCCTGAAGGGAGTCCTGGTTTTTGTGAGTCAAAGGAATCATGCAAAGGGCAAATGGCCTCTGAGTCGAAGGAAAGCTTTAGGAGGTTATTGCTTTATGACTCCAAGAAAACATGCAAGGAGCATTTGCTCAAAAGAAAGCTTGCATGAAGGACCACTGCCCATTCAAACTTGCCTGCAAGGGGTCATATGGCCAAACAAAAGATATACCCAAACTTACATTCGAAGGAAACCACAAACCTATACGAAAAAAAGCAACCAAAGCTTATATTAAAGGGGGGTTACATGCCCAAATGAAGAAAGCATGCAGGAGGTAAAGGGAACAATCAAAGGAAACCAGAAAATAGGCCTTTGCCTCCTGAATCGAAGGAGGCCAAATAGGAGGTTTTTGCCTTGTGCCTGTTGGCCTGAAGAAGCTAGTATGAAGGCCATTTCCCTATGAATCGAAGGAAGATAGCAAAGAGGTCATTTTCTTCTGAATTGAAGGAAGCTTTTCAGAAGGTCATTTCCTTCTGAATCGAAATAAGTTAGCAAAGGGAATCCAAGCCCAATCGAAGCTGGCTTGAATCGAAGCAAACTTCTTTTATTCCAATTTTGTCAAAAACTCAAATTTATCTACTTTGCTTTTTCAATGGTTTCCTCTTTGACCTGATGCCTGGAAATCCCATATGATCTATAGAAATTAACAAGGGCATTTAAAATCCAATTGTACTTGTGCAAATTTGAACTTTTGAAAATCCTTGTAAGGAAATGTCTTGAGAAATGAGATGGAAAATTTTAGGGTACAACAACTGCCCCTGTTCAATCTTCTTAAACCTGCAGAGTTAGATAGGCAAGTCTGCCATTCGTGACTTGAAGGTGGAAGATGGATGAACACTAGAGTTCCCAGAAATTTTCACTTGATGATGTGGTGGTTGATTGTATAGGGAATGTGCTTAAAGATGCCATTGGGAGAAATGATGGGTAGTTGTCGGAGATGGGCTTACAGATGCCATCCAAAGGTGATTGTTGACATAAATTAGACTAAGTCTAAGCTTGACTTCAATTGGAAAAGAATCAGAATAAATCTTTGGTTGATTTAAGCTGAAATAGAAGAAGTGTCTACTGGAACGGAATCGGGATAAACCATTGATCGATTTAGACTGAACCAACAAAGTTCTGGAAAAGAATCAGAATAAATCTTTGGAGTGATTTGTCTGAACCAGAGAAAGTGTCTACCGGAAAGGAATCAGGATAAACCATTGATCGATTTAAACTGAACCAGCAGAGGTCTTGAATATTCTTTAACTGGAAAGAATTAGGATAAATCTTGGAGCGATTTATCTGAACCAGAGAAAGTGTCTACCAGAGAGGAATCAGGATAATCCATTGATCAATTTAAACTGAACCAACAGAGGTCTTGAATATTCTTTAACTGGAAAGAATTAGGATAAATCTTTGGAGCGATTTATCTAAACCAGAGAAAGTGTTTACCAGAAAGGAATCAGGATAAACCATTGATCGATTTAAACTGAACCAGCAGAGGTCTTAAATATTATTTAACTGGAAAGAATCAGGATAAATTTTGGAGCGATTTATCTGAACAAGAGAAAGTGTCTACCAGAAAGAAATCAGGATAAATCATTGATCAATTTAAACTGAACCAATAGAGGTCTTGAATATTCTTTAATTGGAAAGAATCAGGATAAATCTTTGGAGTGATTTATCTGAATCAGAGGAAGTGTCTACCGAAAAGGAATCAGGATAAACCATTGATAGATTTTAAACTGAACCAGTAGAGGTCTGAGGGAAGTATTCATCATGTAGTAGTCACCCCATCCTATTTCTAGAATTGATCTACAATCGATTTATTCACAGATAGTTATCTTGTTTCATTTCAGGTATTAATCTGGAACTTGTTTTTGTTGGTCGTAGAGATAATTGTCCTGTCTTATCGAAAATTGTTTGATGATAATTTTCTGTTGATTGATCTTTCCTGAAAAGGTAAAGAGTTAGTTGTATGCAATGTCATGATGTATGAAATGCATGGCGTAATGATGTTTCTAAAAATAAATGAGATTGCGATATATGCATACGTGTTGTCGATGCTATGATGTATGAATGCAATGTATGAACATATTCGTTGTTATGCTGCAGTGTTGCTGGACTAGGGAGAATAAATCCATGACTACTGTTGGGAATGAGGAGTGTAAGTCTTCATATCTTGCTAGAGTTGAAGTGTTGATAGATGGGTTTCCATTTTTTAGAGAAATAAACTCTATTGAGGAAGGGAAACTCTGTGCATTATTTGGGGATTTTATGAAATCCTGCTAGGGAATCCTGAGAAGCTTGGAAATTTTCACTGGGGAATATTTGGAGAAGTAATTGGAAATTTTGCCCCGTCGGGGATATGAGAGTACCTGATACCATTAGGCTACATTCTGGAAATATGACAGTAGTCCTGTAGCAGGACGTCTCTGCCTCTGCTCCCGTTGGAGAAAGTACCTGCAGGGATTTTATGGAATGGCCTATAAATATTATCCTGTCTCTTAAAGCCATTAGTAATTGTCTTTATGTTTTCTTTTCCTTTTTTATGCGTACATTTGTAAACAGTAATTACGTTCAAATTCATATGTTCAAAAAAATAATCACTGGACGTTTTTGCAAACAAACAGGAAAGTAAAAAACAGATTGCTTTGCACTTTTAAAGGAATAACTTTGTATTAACTTGAATAAGCATTTTTGTACAAAGAGACGAACATCCTAGTAAGAGAATGTCGTTGTAAGAATGAAAACTAATACAAAGAAAGACAGCTATATGAAATAATCCCATGGGGTTCCCATTCTTCTATAACATTTATGTCCCTGAGCGTCTCATCCACTTGCTGCTTTGCCCGAAGCTGATTGGATTGACTAGTACCGTTTGAGTTTGAAAATTGATACTGAAGGTTGGCTGTAAGGTGATGCAACGGGAAATAGTCATACGCTTTAAAATCCCTAACTTTTGCCTGGACTGTCTTTTCGGGTTTTCAGTCCATCGAGATACCCTTTTTTTCCTAAGCCGCCTTTTCAGGTTTTCGACTTGCCGGGTGTACATAATTTTTTTTATGTATATACCTAATTTTTGCCCGAATCATTTTGGTTTTCCGGGATGCCCTAATTTTTTCCTAGGCCAGTCGACCTAGCGGGTCTTTGTTTATGCGTAGTATCTTTTAACTATGTCCGCATTTACAGGGTGTGGAAGGTCGTCACCGTCCATAGTAACTAAGATCATGGCCCTACCAGAAAATATGTTCTTGATCACAAATGGCCCTTCGTATGTGGGAGTCCATTTTCCCCTGGGATCACCGTGCGATAGTATGATGCACTGATTACCAGGACACCAGCCTGACATACCTGACGTCTGACCTTCTTGTTAAAAGCTTTGATCATATGTTTTTGGTACATTTGACCATGAAAAATAGCCGCAAGCCTCTTCTCATCAATCAGATTCAATTGGTCAAGTCGAGTTTGAATCCATTCATCTTCATTCAAACCTGCATCCTTCATGATTCTTTAAGAAGGTATGTGGACTTCAATTAGTAGGACAAATTCCATACTCTATACCAAAGAGAAAAGAGTTTCCCCTGTTGATGTGCGCACCGTGGTATGGTAACCGTGGAGAGTAAATGGTAACATCTCACGCCAGTCTTTATAGGTCACTGTTATCTTCTGTATGATCTTTTTGATGTTTTTATTAGCGGCTTCTACAACGCCATTCATCTTCGATCGGTAAGGAGAAGAGTTATGATGTTGATTTTAAATTATGCGCATAGTCCGGTGATCATAGTATTGTTGAGATGGGTACCATTATCTGTAATGATTCTTTCTGGGACACCATACTGACAGATAAGATTATTTCTGCTGAATCGGGCCACAACGTTCTTGGTAACAGAAGCAAATGAAGCCGCCTCGACCCATTTTGTGAAGTAATCAATGGCGACGAGGATGAAATAATTTCCATTTTAAGCTGTAAGTCTGATCTCCCCAATCATGTGGACGCCCCACATTGCAAATGGCCAGAGAGCGGTCGAGATGTTTAGAGGAACCGGTGGAACATGTAATTTATCAATGTAGATATGGAATTTGTGACAAGTTTGCAAATGTTGATAACAATATGTTTCTATAGTGGACCAATAGTATCCTTCATGTAGGATCTTTTTAGCCATCTTGTGTCCACTAGAATGGGTGCGAAAGGTACCTTCGTGTAAATCAGCCATGATCTTTTTTGCCTCACTCTTGCCTACGCACCGAAGCAAAGTAGAGTCGTGGTTGCGCTTATAGACGATTCCGTTACTGAGGAAGAATTTAGCAGAGAACCTTCTTAGGAACTTCTTATCATTGACTTAAGATCCCTCAGGATATTCTTGGGCCTCGAGATATCTTTTAATTTCATGGAACCAAGGTTTGCCCACTACTTCTTCAGTATCAACCTCATGACAGTATGCTGGTTCATCCATCCTCTCAATAGTGATTTGAGGTGCCTCATTATCCCATCTGATTTTGAACATGGATGACATAGTAGCTAGCGCGCCTGCTAGTTAATTTTCCTCTCGTGGAAAATGCTCAAAGGTAATTTCCTCAAAATGTGGGATCAGTGTCAACACATGCTCTTTATAAGGGATGAGATTAGGATGATTCATGTCCTATTCTCCTTTGATCTGACTGATTACTAAGGCTGAGTCTCCAAATACACTCAAGGATTTGATCCCCAAATCTATGGCAGCTTTGAGACCCATAATGCACGCTTCATATTCAGCCATATTATTGGTACAGTTGAAACATAACCTGGCAGTGAAGGGAGTATGAAAACCTTTAGGAGATATGATCACAGTGTCGATGCCATTGCCGAGTGCGGGTGAAGCTCCATAAAAAACCATGGTCCATCGGGATCCTTTTTCAGGTCTGTCATACGGTCTGAGTTCTTCACAATCATTCACCAACATGATGTCTTCGTCTGGGAATTCGAAATTCATGGATTGATAATCATCCACAGCCCGATGAGCCAAATGATCAGCTAATACACTTCCTTTTATTACTTTTTGGGTAGTGTACTGAATGTCGTATTCAGTTAGGACCATCTGCCATCTTGCTATTCTTCTAGAGAGTGCGGGCTTCTCGAATATGTATTTAATAGGATCCATTTTGGATATTAAGAAGGTAGTGTGATTCAGCATATACTGTCTTAGCCGACGAGAAGCCCATGCCAGAATGCAACAAGTTTTCTCGAGCAGTGAATATCTGGTTTCATAGTCGGTAAAATTTTTGCTCAGGTAGTACATTGCATGCTCTTTCCGGCCAGATGTTTCATGCTGTCTCAGCATACACCCCATTGAATTTTCCAAAACTGTTAGGTACATGATCAGAGGTCTTCCCTCAACTGGAGGCATCAAAATGGGAGGTTCTTGAAGGTACTCATTGATCCTTTCAAAGGCAGCCTGACAGTCGTCATTCCATTTCACCACTTGATCCTTCTTCAGTAATTTTAAGATTGGTTCACAAGTAGTGGTTAGATGGGAAATGAATATGGAGATGTAGTTTAGACGTCCTAATAATCCCCTAACTTCTTTCTCAATGCAACGAGCGGGAATTTCTTGAATTACTTTTACCTTTTCAGGGTCTACTTCAATACCTTTGTCGCTGGCAATGAAGCCTAAGAGCTTACCAGATCTTACTCCAAAAGTGCATTTATTCGGGTTCAACCTTAGTTTGTATTTCTCCAGTCTTTCAAACAGCTCTTGCAGGTGGTCCAAGTGTTCTTCTTCAGTTTTAGATATGGATATCATATCATCCACGTAGACCTCTATCTCGTGATGGATCATATCGTGAAGCAAAGCTACCATGGCACATTGATAGGTTGCCCCGATGTTCTTCATCCCAAATGGTATAACTTTGTAAAAGAAAGTTCCCCATTGCGTGACGAAGGTCATTTTCTCCATGTCCTCAGGTGCCATTTTAATTTTATTGTATCCAGAGAAACCATCCATGAAGGAGAATAGTTTATGTTGTGCGGTGTTGTCAACCAAAATATCGACGTGGGGAAGCGGGAAATCATACTTGGGGCTTGCCCTATTCAGGTCTCTATAATCCACACACATACATACCTTACCGTCCTTCTTAGGTACCAGAACACCATTGGAAACCCATTATGGATAAGAGGTGACAACTAAGAATCCGACATTGAACTGCTTCATGACTTCAGCCTTGATTTTTTCTGACATTTCTGGCCGCATACGACGAACCTTCTATTTCACTGAAGGGAAATCTTCTTTTGTCGGCAGATGATGGACCACGATATCAGTGCTGAGTCTTGGCATGTCTTTGTATGACCATGCAAAGACCTAAACATAGTCATGTAGTATCTTAGTTAAACGCTTCTTGACACTATGCTCCAGATTGGCACCTATCTTGACTTCTTTCTTGTCCTCTTTAGTACCTAAGTTAACTATTTCAACCGGCTCTTCGTGGGGATGTATTGTCCTTTCTTCCTATTGTAATAATCTAGCAAGTTCCCCTGGTACCTCACAATCTTCCGCACCTTCGTCCTTGGCTTGGTATATCGTATTTTCAAAGTCATAATTGGTAATAGCATAACCGTTACCAATGGGATTCCGAGTGGATGTGGATCTGCATTTCGATTTGTGAGTGTGTGTAAGAGCATAGCTATCTTTGATAAAATAAAAGGTAGAAAAATAAAACAAAGAGCGTAAAATTTGCATGCAAAAACGTACCATGATTTACTAATGACATATGAAGATGAAGTAACAACCCTCACAAATGGACCATTGTGCCTCGGGTAAGACACAAGGTTTTAAAGTTTAAATTGCTTATATATTACAAGTCCGAAAGTTTAAAATAAAATTACTCTCGAATAAAAGTAATAGGAACAAAATCTTTGGCCTCCCAATTGTTGAGTCCACCGTCGATGGTTGGAAAAATCCACTTGTCCATGTCACAATTACTATCAATGTCTTCCAACGCATTCACTCCATGATTGCTGATGCGTAATGGTGGTCCCCCAACACGAGTACGTCGAATAGCTCTTTGGGCCTCCGAGGTAAAACCCAGACCAAACTTGTTAGATTTGTAGGGAATATCCAGAAGTTGACCCCAAATGGTACATCCACTTTCCTCAACTACTGCTTTAGCATCCTTCATAGAAGCCATTTTCAATGGAGGTATGGTAATCTTCGGAGCCTTGGTAGAAGTCTTGGTCGCAGCAACTATCTATGGAACCTCCTCAAAATTCTGACAGGGGGTCTCAATGAACTTGCCGTCCATTTCAACACACCTGAAAGATTTCAGGTGACTAACCATGTATTCCTCCTCCCCATGGACTGTTATAATCTTTCCCTTGACTGGGTACTTCAACATCTGATGTAGGGTAGAAGTGAAAACACCAGCCCCATGGATCCATGGTCGACCTAATAAACAGGAATAAGATGGGAGGATGTCCATCACATAGAAGGTTGAATCAAAAGCATGAGTTCCAACTTTGATAGGGATGTCCACCTCCCCATGCACCGTTCTTTTAGAACCATCGAAGGCCCTCACCACAATGCTGCTGGGCTTCAATGTGAGTCCTTCACAATCTAACCGATCAAGAGAATTCTTGGGTAAGACATTCAACACCGAACCTGTATCCACCATAACATGGGCTAATATACTGCCCCTGCACTCAATGGAGACATGCAGGGCATCATTGTATTTCCTTCCCTTGGGAGTTAAATCAGTGTCAGAAAAACCCAATCCATTATCAGCAGTCAGACTGGCCACACAATTTTCGAATTGATCAACAGAGGTCTCTTGGGGCACGTGGGAGGTCTTCAGAAATCTTACTAAAGCCTTAGTATGGGCCTCAGAGCATAAAAGTAAGGCCAACATTGATATTTTTGAGGGGGTCTTCCCCAACTGCTCCATGATGTTAAAATCACTTTTCTTGATTATCTTTAATATCTCTTCCATTTATTTTTTAGAAGCCTTAGGGGTGACTTCTGGATGCGCCTTCGTCTAGACAAGCTCAACCAATACCTCTTTGACCCGTGTCTCGACCGTCTCGGTAGCAGGGATAATATCAGGACTAACAATAGGAGTAACACTGAGAATACTGATAGGAGTGGTAGCAAGAACGATCACATAACTAGTAACAATTTTTGGAGAGATCTCGAGAGAGAAAAATCTTCCGCTTCTCGTAATTTTACTGGTCCCGACAATATTGTCGACGTCAGGCTCAGTATTTCCAACAACATTGTCTTCAATAGCCAATAGGTCTTGCCTGACGCCATGGTAATAGACGTCAGCCCCATAATTCCATGGAACAACTTTATCTGAGGAATAAGGTATTGGCCCTGACATGGTGATGATCAAGGGAGCAAACTTGGGAACAGATGTAATCCTGACGGGCATTTTGGTGGAGACCCTGGGAGCATTGTCGGAAATGGTGATTATCGAGACATCTTCACAACAACTTCTTGTAAGGGGAATTTTTTTGAACATAATCTCTTTGTTAACCATCGGGCGCTGGACGCCTATCTTTAACAACAAACAGGCATCTGGTAGAGACATACATAAGTGGAAACCTTCACCACAACCTTGAAATAAACTGGCTTGCAATAGATTCTCTTTAACAGTCAAAAGGGGAATCGTTAATTCATCCACAGAGGAAACAAAACGATCATCATCAACAACATTGACACCTTTCCATGTTTGGGCATTGGCGCCGTTATTACATTAGGTGTTTCTGAAGGGTCAAACTCAATCTCTTTCTCCTCGATAAGGTCTTGTACCTTATATTTTAGGGCCCAACAATCATTTGTATCATGCCCCGGACTTTCAGAATGATAGGCACATCGAGCATTCGGGTTGTAGCGGGGAGAAGCAGTATTGGGGTTCTTGGGAGCTTCCTTTAGAGTCACCTGATTGGACTTCAACATATGCGGAAAAACCTGGGACAAGGTCATGTTGATCCGAGTGAATCGTCTTATGGGCGCCTCTGGCCTGTGTTGATGGTTTCGCTATTGATTTGATACATGATTGGAGATCATAACAGCCCATACCATCAGAAGAAGTTCAATTTTGTTTCGATTCCTGTGGCCATAAGCAACACTGACCTCCTTCTTTCTAGTGGATGGTTTTTTCATCGTGCTTGAGGATGCATCCCTTTGAATCTTGTCACTCTTAATATCGGCTTCTACCCACTCACCAGTCATGATTAGCTCAATAAATCCACCTGAAGAGCTTCCGATCAGATGGTTGAAGAATGGACCAGACAACGTGCCCAAGAACATACCCACCATCTCTCTATTGGATAAATGGGGCTGGACTCTTCCCGCGAGATCCCTCCATTTCTGGGCATAATCTTTGAAACCCTCACCAGCACCCATAGACATACCTTTCAGTTGTGTCCGAGTTGGAGCTAGGTTAGCATTATATTGGTATTGGTTGTAAAAAGCAGCAGCCAGATCCTCCCAATTGTGAATATTGGTTCCTTCCAACTAATAGAACAAATCCAACTGCGTCCCTGACAAACTTTCTTGGAAGAAATGTACCCATAGGTTCCTATCAGCAGTATGGGGTTGAATCTTCCTGACGTATGACCTTAAATGCAGCTTAGGACAAGAGACACCGTCATATTTAGCAAATGCGGGGACCTTGAATTTCTGCAGGATGACCACCCCTGAGACCAGTCCTAACTCTTCAAAATCCAGCCCGAGTACCCTCTGGATCTCCATAGCATTGAGGCGATCCTCCAGCTGTTTGTATTTATCATTGGCAGGAGGATACTGTTCCTCAGAGTAGTCAGCTTCGTCTTCCTCAGACTCTGGATTATCATTTACTTCCTTGTTCTTTCCTTCTTGATTATCTCCTTCACCCGACGAGGTTGCAGAATCTAGAGCTTGCTTGGTTGGTCCTCTGAACCTTCTTCCCAGATTCAAAATGCTGAATGGTTTCTTCCCCTTCTTCTTCTTATCTTTGATCATGAGAGCCTTCAGATCCTCTTGTCCTTTAGCCAGAGCCAGGAACATTTGTTGGAATTAAGTGTTCTGTGCTTGAAGATCTTTTACTATCTGTTCAATATCCATCTCACTCAAATAAACAGTAGAAAGATAAGGAGACCTGTTGTAAAAGAACCTGTTTGCGTTATGATGAATGAAAATGCATATGCAAATGATTTTAAGGAAATTTAGAGATTTAAATTTGTTTAGACAACAGGAAACACACATTGTATTAATAAATCCAAGTTTGATTACATCATGCCTCTTGGGCTTACAATGAAAGAAGTAAACACAAAATAAACTCCTAATACAAAAAGGTCGAGCGCATCCTCTTCGGTGCAATGTAGGCGTTCAAACTTCACTCTTCATGAAGCTGCTCTGTGAGTTCTAGAACTTTCTTCTCACTCGCGTGGAATTGGGTTTTGAAGGTGTCTCGCTCTTCCTTTAGATGAGTCCAATCCTTTTGCAAGTCTTCAAGAGAGGTAGGCATGTTGGGATAAAAGATAGTATACAGAACATCTCCTTCAGCAACACGCTCCATGATGACAGGTAGGATGGAGGGGTAAGGCATTACAAGACTATGAGCACGAGTTCGTACCCACCTAAGGTAAGGCTCAAGGGGAATAGAATTTTTGTGTCCTAATGTCTTACTATCCACTTTGTTTACCATCCTCCAAGCTTGTATAAACCTTTGACGGTAGCCTTGGTCGTTGCTCTCATAGTCGAACACCACACCTTGGATGAGCGCATCATGAGGACCATCTCTTCATGCATACCCAAACTGTCGCAAAGCTAAGAAAGGGTTGTAAGTGATACCTCCCCTAATGCCAAGCAA
Source organism: Vicia faba (assembly GCA_948472305.1). Lineage (NCBI taxonomy): Eukaryota > Viridiplantae > Streptophyta > Magnoliopsida > Fabales > Fabaceae > Vicia > Vicia faba. The sequence continues at coordinate 185,592,441 of OX451738.1, read as the reverse complement.
AGGGATATTAGGGAATTCCCCACAACGGTCAATGATAGTAATATCCTCCAAGGATCGAGAAAACCAGTGAATATCCAAATGTCTGAGTGACATCAACCTTTTGGATCTCAAACCTTGCTCGTTCTTCATAATGGATCAGGGTAGGTGTGAAAAAAACCACCTAACCAACAGAAGAGTGCAACACATGAGAGTTCCTCTTCTCTTCATGGTGCGAGAGTGGAGAGAATGCAAGATGTCTCCCAACAAAGTAGGCACCAGATTGCGAGATATAAATTTTTTGACTGCATTCACATCTATAAGCTGGTCAGCATTAGGGAATAGTACCATCCCATAGATGAGAAGAGCCAATATTTCTTCAAAGGTTTGTAAATCCAGAGTGTTCCAACAGTCTTGAGCTTTTTCCAGCAGGAACATGGCTAGAAACCCTTTGGCACCACTTCTTGTTTCCCAGTTAACCATGACGTCGGATTGTTGCAAGTGTAAAGTTCGAGCAATCTCTTCAGGGCTCGGGTCTCTTTCAACATTGTTGAAAGGTAATTGATTTAGGATATGAATTACCAACAGTTGAGAGAATTCTTCCATAGTAGGCACAAGTTGGTAATCGGGGAAGGTAAAATAATGGTGCAAAGGGTCGAAGAACTGGAAAAGCACCTTCATCTTGTCTTCATCAAAGCTTAAGGTAACCAGGTTGAGAAGTCGTCCATGTCTTTTGGTGAACGAAGAATTCTCAGGGACCCTTGATGTTAATTCTTTGAGCTGAAAAGATACTCGTACGAGATTGATTTGGATTGTATTCCTGCAAGTGGGAGTCATGTCCTACAAAACAAAACAAAGATGAATCTCAAGATCCTTGAAATGGTTAGTCTAAAAGGCTATGGTATGATGCCATGATATTATGTACCAGCATATGCACAAGCCAATCAAACAAGTCCTTAGGTTTAGGCTTACATGAGGTTCATAGGTAAGTATCCTCTTCAAGTTTAGTTGGTTCAACCTGTCCTAGAAAGTAAACGGGTTCTAGGGAATCTCAATATCACTGATCTTTCTTCATCGGGCATTGTTTCAGCATAAGCCTCTTTATTAGCGACCGAAATATCCTGAAAGTCCGATCTCAATGAGCGTAGTATCGAGTGTCAACCAACTTTGGACTGCACCAAATTCGGCTACCTCACTACTTCCTAATGGCCAAGTTGTTCAAGTAAGGTTCTAAAGTCAGTTAGTGCTTCATGACACCACACATCGGCCCTGTATTCTTGTTGACTACTCAAGGGCTACCGGTACCAACAAATGTGTCACACTAACGTAGCTATTGCTTTGACCATGTCGATATACCCTGCACAGTTTCCACAACTTATTGCTACTTACCTAAAAGGTGCCTTAGATCCAGGTAGAGGATCAAAACAAACCTAAACAAAGAAACATAATATAAAGCAAGCAAATCAAACAATGAAAAGCAAGTAAAGGTGATCTAGCCCTAAGGTAACCCCACTTTTAAGTGATTCCCCAACAGAGTCTCCAGTTCCATAATACGGTGGGAGAACTGACTAGGGTGTTTTGTGTTTGATCGCAATTGTTGCGGATAGAAAGAGTCGCCACCGACTTTTCTTTTATCCAAAAAGGAAAGGGTGAAAAGAACAGGAAAGACCTTTGAGATTATTTTCTTGAGTTGGGGGGGTAGGTTATGAAAAGGGAAGGTGTTAGCACCCTTTCCATCCGTAGTTATCTATGGGCTCTTAGTTGCTTTCTAGATCACTTGCTTTTGTTTGAAAATGTGCTTTGTGGTGTGGGTTTGAAAGTATTTTTAAAACGTATTTGTAATGATTCTCGTTTCTATAAGAATGCGTACAAAGTGTTGGTTTTGAAAATAGTTCAAAGAGGTGTTTGTGGAATGTGTTTTTGAAAAGTATCTTTGTGATGATTCTCGTTTCTATAAGAATGCATACAAAGTGTTTTGTATTTTGAAAATGTTTCAAATGAAAGTGCTTGGTGTGTAGAATGTTTTTGTTGTGAGCAAGCGAGCAACAATGAGCGTCCTTCCTACTCAAAAGGTCTTAATTTTCTTTTCCTCCTCCTTTAGATATTGCTATCTTACCATTGATTTGGTAAGAATCCCCATCATTGGATGTGAAGGGATGGGCGTGGGACGTTTATATAGTCATAAAAGGTAACCTATGAGACGTTTTAGCAATGTCGTTTAGGGACTAGATCGTTTACTGAAGGCAACATCGAGGGTCATCGAGGGACTACGATCTTTTATCGAGGGTCTTTGCTAAAACGCCCATATTCGAGGGACATGACTATTTTTCCGAGGCAATAAGTGAGATTATCCTAGGGGTGCATGTGTGTGAATAATGTGTTTGATTTTCATGCATTTAGTCTTTGATTAGGGTGATCTACTTGTTGGTTTTATCTTTCCATGCATCCTAATTACTAACATTTGTACAAAAGCAATAAAAATACAGAAAATAAATCATACACTATTACAACCATATTGAATAGCAAGAAAATGTAAAGACAAAACAAAATAAAGAAAGGAAAATGGGATATTTCGATTTAGGAAGCAACACTCTTTGATTATTCCTTTCTTGGCTTCCTTCGATTTAGGTCTGGAATCAATAAGGTCACCCTTTTTGATTTCATCCTTTTCCCGCTTCTTTCGATTGGGGCCTGGAGTCAACGTGAGGTGCACTCTTCGCCTCGAGGTCCTTGATGCCTTCTTCGATTGCAGGAATGCTAGGGCCTCAGGTCGAGATTCGAAAGGCTTGAGTATTTAGCCAATCGAAGGATACAGAGAACATGTTTTAAACATTTAAAAATGCAAAATTCAAGTGTAACTTTAGAAAGCTACAGGCCAGGGGTTAGCACAAGATTATTGGGTCTCAAAATCCAAAGTCTAACTAGTTAGGGTTGAGACTTTCAACATATAGGCAGTCAGGATCGAAAGTTAAAGCTGGTCAAACTCCCTAGATGAGATATCTACATTTCTTTTTTATTGGTATGTACACATGATATTTAAATGAATATTTCCAAATTTAGAGAGAACTTACTTCTTGAAGCTCTTAAATCGAAGGAACTGCAAGTGACTTCATTGGTGGTAAATGGAACTTTCCTAGAATCTTCCTGAAGCTAGTTAAATTACTACTTCGTTTGAGAAGTTACTGAATCAAAGGAGGGCATGTAATAGTGGTGAGTGAATAGAAGGTTACTCTACAACAGGTAAGGGAGTGAATCAAAAGACTATTATATTGCAAACGGGGAATGGGTCGAATGTTTCTTATCTGACAGTTTGAGGGGTGAATCGAAGGGTTCACTTGGTGTATGAAGGGGTCTGAGTTTTTTAGAAGTTAAGTGCTAGGAATATTTAATAACGTTTGATAGTGTTTGAGAGTTTTGAGAAATTGATAACTTTCTCACAACAAGAGTTTTTTTGCAACTATCCTGGGGCCCCTAAGATGTGTGGTGGAGGCTCATATTTATAGATGATTTTGGCTGATGTTTTAGGAGGGAAAACAAAAGAACTTTGAACAAAAAGGGCATGTTGTTCTTGTAGCTTTCGAGGGGCAGTATTCGTATGCCAAATTGGTGTAAGAATAAGGGCAGTGTTACAGGACTGACGTGCAACAGTTTTTGGAGTGTAATGGCCAGCATATCAGGCCTGAACTTAGAAGAAAGCATCTTTGGATTATTTCAACCTTTCGTTTTGACCACCTAGGTCCAAACTTCGACCAGATTCTTCTTCAGACATCACTATTTGATTTTTACCCAATATGTGTCTTTCAAATGAGACCTTTTTATACATCCTTCAAAGGGGCCAAATGCATGCCCCTTGAAAGGGTCACCAAAATATGTCATTCGATTGGGACATTCAGGTATGTCTGGCAAGTCCTTCGAATGTGCCACCATGGTACATTTTTCGAGCGAGGCAATAGTTATGTGTCATAGTGTAGAATTTGTGTGTTGAAATAAACTGTTTCCAAGGGAGATACTGCCCAGTCGAAACTAGCATGAAAGTAGCCAATGCTTTGTGGGAGCCATTGCCTTGTGAATTCCAGTCATGGGGGACTTTTTGCCTTGTTCATACTGGCCAGAAGGGAGTCCTGGATTTTGTGAGTCGAAGGAATCATGCAAAGGGAAAATGGCATCTGAATCGAAGGAAAGCTTTAGGAGGTTATTGCTTTATGACTCCAAGCAAACATGCAAGGAGCATTTGCTCAAATGAAAGCTTGCATGAAGGACCACCTCCCACTCAAACTTTCCTGTAAGGGATCATATGGCCAAACGAAAGATGTACCCAAACTTGCATTCAAAGGAAACCACAAACCCATACGAAGAAACCAACCAAAGCTTGTATTTAAGGGGGCCACATGCCCAAACGAAGAAAGCATGCAGGTGGTAAAGGGCACAATCGAAGGAAACCAGAAAAGAGGCCTTTGCCTCCTGAATCGAAGGAGGCCAAACACGAGGCTTTTGCCTTGTGCCTGTTGGCCTGAAGAAGCTAGTATGAAGGTCATTTCCCTCTGAATCGAAGGAAGCTAACAAAGAGGTCATTTCCTTCTGAATTGAAGGAAGCTTTTCAGAAGGTCATTTCCTTATGAATCGAAAGAAGCTAGAAAAGGGAATCCAAGCCCAATCGAAGATGGCTTGAATCGAAGCAAACTTGTTTTTCTCCAATTTTGTTAAAAACTCAAATTTATCTACTTTGCTCTTTTAATCGTTTCCTCTTTGACCTGATGCTTGGAAATCCCATATGATCCATAGAAATTAGAAAGGGCATTAAAATCCAATTGTGCTTATGCAAATTTGAAAATCCTTGTGAGAAAATGTCTTGAGAAATGAGAGGGCAAATTTTGGGGTACAACAACCTACCTCTATGCTGGATGGGGAGGTCTTTATTCGAGGGTGAAGCCCTTTGTCTCCCCCGGACTGAATCTCTCCTCCTCAATGGAATGAGCTATCTAGAGAAGAGGGCGACGCTTGCTCAAGACGTGGGGGGTTTGATTAGGATCTTTGAGATGGTCGTTGCGTACAACGAGGGAAGTTAATCCCAGGAGGCAAAGATGAAGAATCTTAGGGCCAAGCTGGAGGCGACTGAGAAATCCTTGGTTGAGAAGGATAAAGCCCTAAAGTTGTCCGAGGCAGAGTCAGGGAAGCCCGTTGAGGAGCGCAGGGTCCTTTTGCTTGAGAAAGAGGCCCTTGAGGGAAAGGTAATGGCCTTAACTGCCGAGATTGCGCCTACTAAGGAGGAGCCAGAGGATACTAAAGACCTAAAGACTCGGGAAAAATTAGTTTCTCGTTTCCAGCTAGCCAGGGATGATGCTCAAGCCGCTTCATAGGGGAGCTTCGAGAACACAGTGAATCAAATGCGTGTGTTGAACCCTGGCGTCGAGCTTAACACTTCAGGCATGGAGGTCAATTACTACGTGGCTGATGGCCAGATTCTAGTTCTCGATTACCTGAGGGACATCGTTTCTCAACTGGTCGGGGGTCCTTCTCAACTATCGCCTATTGTCGAATGGGAAATGGAAGGATGGTTGTTTTTGTTTCGTCCTGTGTGCCAATTTTGTTATATTTGTTTTCTCGGGCAGTTGCCTGTTTATGTAATATTCGTACAATATCAGCCCAAGTGGTCATTTTATTTATATTCCGGCCATTGGTTGTTTTTCTTTGAATGTTTAACTTGTGTTATTTGCGTGCCTGCTGACAAATTAGCCCGTTTAGGACGTTAAATATTTTGCTAAGAGTTCGTATCGGGGGTATGCTCATTTTGTATGTTCGTCAGTGTGGGGAGACTGATCAAACGGCCAGGATGAATACTGGGCGAGGGCCATGACCGGGCCTCGTTTCAAGGGGCTCGGGTTCAGCGACGTGAACTTCCCGTTGCGAGTTGGACGTTCTACCGTCGTGGAACAAAGACCATGGAGCTCGGTTGAGTTATCCACGTCGGGCTGAGGGCGCGCTCGTCAACAGAGCGGGGCCTCGCCTCTTCTGAATACTTTGGGTGCTATGCTCGTTGTTGTACCCCAAATTTTGACCTAAGATACCATCTCCCATCTGCATCATTACACTGCAAGGGTTTTGACATATTTTTATCAATTTTCAAAGCAGTTTTAAAATTCATAACTTTTTCAAGTCGAGAGTTGTTTATTTTTGAACGCTAAGTTTATTAATTGATCAACAATGTTTATTAATTATTTATTATCTTAAATTTAAATAATTGGAATTTTCTTTTCAGTTATTATATAATTTAAAGATTTATAAATAATAAAATAAATATTTGAAAAGAAGGTTATTAATTGATCAAACGATGTTATTTAATTATTTATTGTTCTAGGTTTAAATAATTGAAATTTTATTTTCAGTTATTATAATTTAGAAGAATTATAAATAATGAAATAATTAATTGAAGAGAAGTTAATTGGTCAATGATGTTTATTCAATTATTTATTATTCTGAATTTAAATAATTGAAATTTATTTTCAGTTATTATATAATTTAAAGAATTATAAATGATGAAATAAATAATTGGAAAGAAGAAAAGAATTAGTTGATAAAATATTGGAGTTTTATTCATTTTATTCTAATTGTACAATTGTTGTGTAAATACCGTATTTATTTACAACGTATTTACAATAATAATTTTTACAATGTTTAAAGTAAAATAAAAACTACTCTAATTTTTCCTAAATTCTAAATCTTCATCTTCTATCCAATGCTTCTTTGTTTGCTCATTTAATTTTACCTGCAAAAGAATTAAAAGAAAAGTCAGAATTGAATATATAATTAAAAGCAAAAAAATTAATTAGCGTTCATCATTAAAAGCAAACGGCTGGAATCAGTTTTTACCCTTTTTGCAAATCACGGGATTTCTCCCGGTTCACAAAAAGGGATGAATTTTTATTGATAAAAATGAATGCACAAATTTAAAAAAAACATGCACAAATTCATTCTTTTGTCAAAATTGCATTTTTTTTATTATAAACTGCATAGTCCAAACCAATTACACATTTTCAAAGCCAATTGCATATTTCAAAGGCATAGTTCAACAGTAACCAAGTCAAGTTACATTTTCAAACAGCATATGCATTTTTCAAAGCAAGTATGTACCGTAAACTAACCGTCAAGTATAGGAAGAGGCCAAAACATAGGCTCCTTACTGTTACATTGCAAAGACAAAGAGGAAGTATGCAGTTTTAAAATCAAAATGCAAGCAAAGTATATTTTCCATTCTCATCATTTTCCAGCATTGTGCTTTTTCAGAACAAATAAAGTACATATCATTTTAATGTCAATTTGTACTTAAGAGAGAGAAGAGAGGAAGAGTTGGTTTTTACAGGTTTTGGTTTAGGCAGAAAAGGAATAGAAACAAAATTGCAGCAGCATCCCATAAGAAAAAGAAAGCATAGAAAAGAATACCAACAAACTGATGTAACAGTATAGTATGCAGAGGTCAAAGGCAAAAAAATATAGTAAAATATACAACCTGTAGCATAAGCCTCAAGGAAGAAAACTGTTATAACATAACAATCCCTTCAAAATTCAGAGATATCAAAACCTGCCTTCAAGCTTTCAAAAACAAAAAACAAAAGGAATTCTCAAAGTACCAAAAACAAAACCTCAAGAACCTTGCTGCCTCAAAACCGAACCTCTTAACCATGTCAAACCTGTCCTGCTTCAAAGCCTAAGCCATAGAAGCCATCACCAAAAATCAAAACCATTCCAAACCTGCATATACCAGTAAAACAAACATGGCCTAAAACCATTCCAAACCTGCATATACCAGTAAAACAAACATGGCCTAAAACCATTCCAAACCTGCATATACCAGTAAAACAAACATGGCCTAAAACCATTCCAAACCTGCGTAAAACCAGTAAAGCCATCAACCTCAAACCATCACCAAAGCCTTGTTTCACAAAACCTGTAATGGCCTAAAGAAACAGTAAAACCAGCAAACTCAAAAGGCCAAACCTGTTGAAACCATACACGCCCAAAAAGCCAAAAATCAGAATACCACAACAATACCAACTTTGAAAAATGTCAAAACCACCAAGCCTTAGAATTACATCATCATAGGACAACAAAGAAGGCAACAGAAGTGAGCAAAGAAGAAGAAAAGAAGTGTCTTAACGAAGGCAACATTCAAGCATTCGAAGGCAACATTCAAGCATTCAGAGGCAACATAAGAAAGCAACAGAAGCAAAGCATCAAAGCAATCGTTCAAGGCAACAGGCAAGGAGAAGAAGAAGAAAAAGGCATCACAAGGTATACAGTCAAAGAGAAGTATGCAAAGCCAAGGTCAACAGAAGAGGAAGAAAAGATATTGCATGGAAGATTCTCAAGTCATCATCAAACCTAAGCAATAAAGAAGACAAACCAGGATACCAGGCAACTGAAGCAAGCTCACAGTGTCACTGTCCTCCTCGCCCCGGCCTCCTACGCACACCTCAACCTTTCCTCCTCCTTCTCCAGGTAACGATTGCACTTTCTTTTTCTTTCAAAATTCTTCAAATAATCATGATAAAATGAAGTCAGAAGCAAATGGATAAACAATCATAGCATTGTAACAAAACCCTAACGAAATAAAAACTGGAATCATTACCTAATCCGTCGCCATGGCACTTTCGGGGAGGGAAGAGGAGATTGAGATGCCGGTGGCCTTGGGCTGAGGAAAACGCAGAAGCGGGCATGAGGAAGACGAAGAAGAACGCATGAGCAAGCGAACGGCGCCGTCGCTGTTAAACCAAAACCCTAATCCCTTTCTCAGCTAACTAAAACAATATTTGCCCTAAAAACAAATTATGAATAATGTTGGACCTTAACCCTGTTTACCTTAGCCAAGCCCAACAAATTTCTTTTACACCCCCCGTTTCTGTTTTTTGACTGGGCCCTCTCAAAACCCTATAGCCCACTTTGGTTTATTATTTACTTCCTTTTAATTTTGATACATTTTCTTTCAATTTGATTTCTTTAGCCCATTTAGAATTTTATTAGTTTAGTTTTAATTATAAGTTTAATCAAAATAGAGATAATTCAATCAAAACGTTTTAATAATTGGATCATTTTATTAATTTTAGCTTTAGGTTTAATTTAGTAATTTTTTAGTATCCCTTTTTAATTAGATTTAAGTTGGTAATTTTAAAGTTTAAAATCATTTAATAATTCTTAAAAATAGCATTTCATATTAATATTAAAAAACATATAAAAACAAATATATAAAAAAAAAATTAGAAACTTAAAACATTTTATTTTCCTTAATTAATTCTCTTGCGTTATTAATGTTAAACAAAAAATACAAAAATACATGTTCACACTATTTAGTCTATTATTTAATTGTTGTACATCACTTAGCTATTTAGTCATTATCCACATAATTGTCTGTTTGATTATTCAGTATTTACATGGTTATTCTGTTTACGTCTAAATCCAAAGGAAAAATGATTAAATTTGTTGACTTCATGTCCTCAAGTCCAATCACGCGAATATTTTTGCATTTCATTAAAACTTAAGACAATTTTTCCCCAAATATTTAATCTTTTCAAAATTTATACCTTTTAAGCCAAAACTTCGACATTAGGTTGTCGCACCTTCAAAAACCCGTCCGTACCCCTTTTCGGCCAAAACATTTTATTTTTAAATCAAACAAACAATTTTAATAAACAGATATTTCAAAAGGTTCCTATAGAGTACTATAGATACATTGGGTGCTAATACCTTCCCACTGTATAACCAACCCCCGAACCATAGATCTCTTTTCAAAACGCCTTGTATTTATTACTTTTAGAAAGTATTATTTTACATTGCATATTTAGGGTTTTATTTCGCTCTTTCCCCTTTTACCTTGGAAAGAATAAAGCGCGGTGGCGACTCTTGCTTTTGTGAGACGAATTAATCAATAATTCGATCTCCGATTTACCCCGCTACATTTTTATCGCTACAGAATTGGCGACTCTGCTGGGGACAGATTGACCTTTTACTGGTCCATCCCTAAGTGGGTTAAGCCTAATTTGTCTTATCTGTTTTATTATTATTTGATTTGTTTGACTATGTGTTTAAATTGGGGTTGTTCGGGTTTTTTTTGCAAAGGACGGATCCTATACCCGGATTAAGTTACACTTAAGAATAGGACGGGCGGTACAATCATGTTAACTTTGAGGGAGTAATCCCGAAGAAGGAGGCATGAGATCCCCCACTCAATGGAAGGCCCTCTTGAACTTAATATTTGTTTACCGAGTAATCGGGAAGACATTATTATTTTTGACCTAGGAGCCAGAGAAATTGAGGACCGTAGAACCCTAACCCATCTTGGCCTTTTTAGGTGTAGCGCGGAGACTATAACAGAGTAATTCGGAAGTAGTTGTTACGCGATGCTACGCTCGGACGAGTTTCTCTTGAGAATATTGCTAATTATTGAGTAATCAAGACGTTGGTAATATCCGAAGGAGGAATGTAGACTCTGGGAACTCTTAGAACCTTGTCTTACAGGTGTGATTAAACCGTTAGTACATACCTTGGGGTGGGCTTTACCCTCGACTCCATGCTGAAACATGGAACCTTTAAACCCCATGTTTGTGAACTTGTGTGTAACTGTTGCATTATCATTCATTCATGCATTCATCAACATTTTTGTAAAAAACGTGTTTTTCAAGGAACTTAGGAATGATTTTTCCAAACATCTCAGGTACTACTATTATGGAATTTAGAAGGAGAAACACTCGGAGTTTTAGTTTTAAGGAGCCCGAGATTGAAGAACTGAAGAGTTTGATTCCTAAGATCGAGAACCCGACGGATTTTTAGAAAAAGTATGGGTCCATTATAACTCTCATGAAGCGCAAGATGAAAGAAGGCATCCTCAACACGTTGGTCCAATTCTATGATCCTTTGTACCGATGCTTCACCTTTCCGGATTACCAGTTAATGCCCACCTTAGAAGAATATTCCTACATACTTGGTTTGCCGATCACCGACTGTGTTCCTTTTTCTGGATTAGAGGAGGAGCCCAAATCTCACGAGATAGTGACCATCACCCACTTGAAGAAATCAGAGATAGAGGAGAACATGACTACAAAAGGGGGAATCCGAGGTTTTTCTGCGCAGTTTTTGTTGAAGAAAGCTCGTCATTTCGCTGAGATAAAAGATACTATTGCCTTTGAAGACGTCTTTGCTTTACTCGCTTATGGTCTATTCTTGTTCCCTAACGTTGATAAGTTTGTGGATATCAACGCCATCAGAATTTTCTTGATTGGAAATCCGGTCCCTACGCTGCTAGGAGATACCTACTACTCCATCCATCTTCGAAACTCTTATCAAGGAGGAATGATTATTTGTTGTGCACCGTTGCTGTATCAGTGGTATGTTTCTCATCTACCTAGATCTGTTGTTTTCTGGGATCTCGAGAAGGAGCCGCGATGGGCGCCAAAGATTATGGCTCTCACTCATTTCGACATTGATTGGTACAATCGAGCTTACTATGACGTGAAGATCATCGATAGCTGTGGTGCTTTTCCTAACGTGCCTCTTCTTGGTACGAAAGGTGGAATTAACTATAATCCTGTTCTCGCGCGCTGTCAGTTTGGATACCCGATGAGGGACAAGCCAAATAACATCCATGTGAGTGGTTTCTTTCTGCAAGAAGGACAAGATCATCAGGCAGTTAAGAGGGAGATCGAAGGAGCTTGGCGCCACATCCATAGGAAAGGGAGAGACATGTTAGGACATAGGGGTGCGGTTTCTTTGGAGCCTTATCTACATTGGGTCCGCGCTAGGGCTTGTGTCTCAAGATGCCCTATAAACCCGAGAAACCTTTATTCCCTACCGTTGCATCGTCATCTGTTGATATCCCTATCGAGAATATGGGAGAATACCAAGGAAATATGGCTAGGATGAAGTCCGAGAGAGATGCTTGGAAAGAAAAGTATAATATGTCTGAATATGAGAATCGGGTCCAGGCTCGACAACTAAAGGAAAAGGAGGATTTGCTCTTTATTCAAGACGGATGGTTCATTGATCATGATGAGAAGCTTCGTCAAAAGGATGCTTTACTGAAGAAGTATGCTAGCGAAAGGAAGAGAAAGAAGGAAGGTTCGGTAAGCGTTGCTCTTGTTCCCCATCCACAAAAGGAAATCATTGATCGACTGGTAGCTGAGAAGAAAGAGATGGAAGACTTTTATGAAAAGAAGATCAGGAAGCTCCGGTTACAGTTGGCATTTGGTCCTTCATCTGATGATTCTGAGTGATCTTTAGTTCTTAGTTTTATTTTATTGATGTCATTTTGTAAAGCTTTGTAAAAGGGCTTCATGTTCCAAAGTTGTAATTTACTGCTTTTATTATGGGCTTCATGCTCCAAAGTTGTAATTTACTGCTTTTATTATGGGCTTCATGTTCCAAAGTTGTAATTTACTGCTTTTTATTATGGGCTTCATGTTCCAAAGTTGTAATTTACTGCTTTTTATTAATGGATTGAGTTTTTGTTGTTCTAAATTCCTTTACCATTGATGTGTGCAAAATTATTGAAGGTCCTTGAAAAACTATTAAAATGAATCATCATTTGCATCACATATCATGCATCATCCAGAATTCCACTTCACATGTTTTCTAGAGTCTTATCCTTGTTTCTTTTTCCACTCTAAAGGGTTGTCAAGTTGTCTCATCGATACGATACTCGAGCCAATCGTCAGAGAAAGATGGAAGATCTGGAACAGGAAAACCATGAGCTTCGTGAGGAGGTCGCTACCCTTCGTGTCGGTATGGAAAAGTTAACTGCGTTAGTGGAAAGTTTGGTGGTTGTTCAGAATCAGCCATCGACTACGGCTGCTGAGATTCAGACTTCAACTACTGTGGTTTCCGAGATTGTCACCGTTCCAACATCTGTGACTCAAATCAACTCTCCGCTTCAGCATCAGATGCCAAAAGGTTTTCCGTGGGGAATGCCTTACAACTTTGTGCCAGAGGGGTATCAGCCTGCCGCACAACCTTTGTTTCAACCCGCTTTGTCTCTTCCTCAGCCAGAGACAACTGCCATGCCGCCGGTAATCCCGTCTGTAACACCTTTTCCGCAACCGGTAATGACAACTGTCGCTCATGTGATTCACTCCGTGCCATACTTGAATGAACCTACTTATCCTGCCGAGCCTGCTGAAAGTTTGGGTCTTTTTGATAGAATGGAGGAATTTCAAGACCAATTCCAAGAAATGCAGAAGGAGCTCAGAGCATTAAAGGGGAAGGATTTGTTTGGGAAGAACACTCATGACCTTTGTTTAGTTTCGAATGTCAAGATTCCAGCAAAATTCAAAGTGCCAGACTTTGAAAGATATAAGGGTGATTCGTGTCCTCGAAGTCATTTGACTATGTACGTGAGAAAGATGTCTACGTATTCTGATGATCATGACTTGTTGATTCACTATTTTCAAGACAGTTTGACGGGTGCTACTCTAAAGTGGTATATGGGTTTAGACAGTATTCGGATCCGCAACTTCAACGATCTTAGCGAAGCTTTTGTCCACCAGTATAAGTACAACGTTGACATGGCACCGGACAGGGATCAACTCCGGGCGATGTCGCAGAGAGACAGAGAATCTTTTAAGGAGTACGCCCAGAGGTGGCGTGAAATTGCTGCTCAAATCTATCCTCCTCTTGAGGAGAAAGAGATGACGAAGATATTCTTGAAGACTTTAGGTTCCTTTTACTACGAAAGAATTATCGCCAGCGCACCCAGTGACTTCACCGAAATGGTAAGCATGGGCATGCGGTTAGAGGAAGGGATTCGTGAAGGGCGTTTGGTTAAAGAAGGAAGTCCGTCTAGCAGTACTAAGAAGTTTGGAGGTGTTTTCCCAAAAAGAAAAGAGCAGGATGTCAGCGCATTGTTCCCAGGGAGACCAAGGAGAGGTTACTCACACGTTGCGGCAGTCACTCCGGCTGTCCGCCCAGCTTTGATGACCCCAGCTCATCAAACCCCACCAACTCAACAACGGCCATTCCAGCAGCAGCCTCGACAACAGGCTTATCCATTCAACAATCAGAACCGTTCACCAAGAAAACCGCAATTCGATGCCATTCCTATGACTTATACTGAATTGTTCCCTGCTCTTATCAGAAAGAACCTCATAACGACAAAGCCTCCTCCTGTCGCACCAAATAGTACTTCTCCGTGGTACAAGGCGGATTAGTTTTGTGAATATCATCAAGGGTCGCCGGGGCACAACCTTGAGAATTGTTTTGCTCTAAAGGCGGACGTGCAGAGGTTGATTAAGAATTGTATCTTGTCTTTCAAGGATGTTAACCCGAATGTTAGAGATAATCCTTTGCCTCGACATGGGGCAGCATCAGTGAATATGGTGGAAGGTTGTCCGGGGAAGTTTCGAGTTTTTCAAGTTGAACACATAAGAGAGTCGTTGATCAGGTTACATCCGAGTTTAAGAAGACTTGCCTTTGTTAGGCATCAGCATGATTATGACGTTTGTGAATTTTGTTCAAGAGAGGTTGATTGCCCTATTGTGAAGGAGGATATTCAAAAGTTGTTAGACCAGAGAGTTATCACTATTACGTATGACAGAGATCCAGAGGATGAAGTGAATGTTATAATACCACAATTCAATTTGCCTGAATCATCAGAGATCGTTTACGACAGTCAGACTGCACCTGTTGATCCTTTGATCATTTACCCACCTGGTCCTGTGCCTTACAACTCAGACCAAGCTGTACCGTATAAGTATAATGCCACAATGATTGAGAATGGGGTAGAAGTCCCTATACCGACAAGGCCGTCTTTTGTTAACATTGCTGATGTGAGTAGAGTTACGAGAAGTGGGCGTGTCTTTGCAGCAGTACCTTTGAAGAGACCAGAAGTTCAAGTTAGGAGGCCCATACCGGCAGAAATTCCAGCGAGAAATGTTTAACCAAGGGTTGAGATAGGCCGATCCAATGAACCTATCCCTCATCCGGAGGATGATGAGATTCTGAAGCTTATCAAGAGAAGTGAATATAAGATTGTGGACCAACTTTTGCAAACTCCTTCCAAGATTTCTTTGCTTGCTTTATTAAGAGATTCTGGTGCCCATAGAGAAGCTTTGATGAAGGTCTTGGACCAGGCATTCGTGGATCATGATGTGACGGTTGACCAATTTGATGGAATCGTGGGAAATATTACTTCGTGTAACAATCTTGGTTTCAGTGATGAAGAGCTCCCGGAGGAGGGAAGGAACCATAATATGGCTTTGCATATCTCAATAAGTTGCGGAAATGATACTTTATCAAGTGTGTTGGTAGATACAGGTTCGTCGTTAAATGTAATGCCCAAGACTACATTGTCTCGACTCTCATATCCAGGTGCTCCCATGAGACCCCTAGTGGGGTAATTGTTAAAGCGTTTGATGGTTCTAGGAAGACTGTCATTGGTGAAGTGGATCTTCCTATAGTGATTGGTCCTCATACTTTTCAGATCACTTTTCAAGTAATGGTTATTCGTGCCGCCTACAGTTGCCTATTGGGTCGTCCATGGATCCATGATGCAGGGGCAGTCACTTCCATGCTCCATCAGAGATTGAAGTTCGTAAGGCATGGAAAGCTGGTAATGATTGGAGGAGAGCAGGCTATGGTGGTAAGCCATTTGTCATCTTTCTCTTTTATTGATGCTGATGAGGATGTTGGAACCCAATTCCAAGCTCTATCTGTTGCTAAGAATGAAGTGAAGAAGCAAGGGACATCTATTTCTTCTTTTGAGGATGCGCGACGAGTGGTTGAAAGTGGTTCGGCTGAAGGTTGGGGCCAGGTGTTGACTTTGCCCGAGAACAAGTCTGGAGAAGGTCTTGGTTTTCGTCCCGTGTCTGCAAGAGTCAAGCATGAAGTAATTACTCGTTCGATTCAAGAGGTTTTCCGAAGCGCAGGTTTTATCCATCCGACTCCTCCTGAAGTTGATGCTATAATAGGAGATGATTCTGAAGAGGATTTACCCGATTTTGTGACGCATGGAGTGGTTTGCCAGAACTGGATAGCTGTTGATGTTCCTGTTGTGATCGCCATTTCCGATAATGTTTTGTTTTGTTTTTTTGAAAATTTTCGCTCTGCCCAAGGCGAAAAGTATCTGTGTCGGGCTATGATGAAAATAAATCCTTTTGCTCTGCCCAAGGCAAAAGAGAAATGTCTGGGCTCTTTGTTTCAAGTATTTTCCCTTCATGAATAAAAATGTTATTTTGTCCACTACTGTTTTATTTTTCACTTTTTCTGGGAAATAGTAATGAAAATTAATTGGTAGTAATAGGAAAATATAATAATATTTTGTTTCATTTGTACAACATACATATTAATCGATTTCTAAAATAAAGCATAATCATATGTGTAGATTAATCCATGACTTAACCATTGAAAACAATGATCCTATGCCCTCTCCCAACTTTGAATTCCCTGTGTTCAGAGCCGAAGAAGAGGATAATGAAGAGATTCCTGTTGAAATTTCCCGTTTACTTGAGCATGATGAAAAGATTATTCAGCCGTTTGAAGAACCTGTAGAGTTGATCAATTTGGGTTATGAAGAAGATAAGAAGGAAGTTAAGGTCGGAGCTTTGCTTATCCCAGAGGTTAAAGAGAAAATGTTGGAGCTTCTCAAAGAGTATGTTGATGTGTTTGCTTGGTCCTACCAAGATATGCCAGGTTTGGACAACAATATTGTGGAGCATCGTTTACCGTTGAGACCTGAATGTCCGCCGATTAAGCAGAAGTTGAGAAGGACTCGTCCCGATATGGCTGACAAGATCAAAGAAGAAGTTCAGAAGCAGATTAATGCAGGTTTCCTTGTTACATCGGTCTATCCTCAATGGTTGGCCAATATAGTGCCTGTTGCTAAGAAAGATGGCAAAGTTCGGATGTGTGTAGACTATAGAGATCTGAATAGAGCTAGCCTAAAGGATGACTTCCAATTACGGCACATTGACGTTTTGGTCGACAGTACCGCAAAGTTCAAAGTCTTTTCTTTCATGGATGGTTTCTCTGGTTACAATCAAATCAAGATGGCGCCAGAAGATATGGAGAAGACAGCTTTCATTACACCTTGGGGAACATTTTGCTATCGGGTTATGCCGTTTGGTTTGAGGAATGCTGGTGCAACATACCAAAGGGCCATGACCGCTTTGTTCCATGATATGATGCATAAAGAGATAGAAGTGTATGTAGATGACATGATTGCCAAATCGCAAACTGAAGAGGATCATGTGGAACATTTGTTGAAGTTATTCCAGCGTTTGAGAAAGTATAAACTTCGTCTGAATCCCAACAAGTGCACTTTTGGTGTTCGTTCTGGAAGACTTCTGGGTTTCATTGTCAGTCAGAAAGGTATTGAGGTAGATCCGGATAAAGTCAAAGCTATTCGGGAAATGCCCGCACCCAAGACGGAAAAACAAGTAAGAGGATTCCTTGGGAGACTGAACTATATTTCTAGATTTATATCTCATATGACTGCTACCTGTGGGCCGATTTTCAAGCTTCTCAGAAAGAACCAAGGATGTGTGTGGACAGAAGATTGTCAGAGGGCTTTTGATAGCATCAAAGAATATCTTCTCGAACCTCCCATTTTGATTCCTCCGGTGGAAGGAAGACCTTTGATTATGTATCTGACTATATTGGAAGATTCCATGGGATGTGTGCTTGGTCAACAAGATGAGACTGGAAGAAAGGAACATGCCGTATATTATCTGAGTAAGAAATTCACAGACTGTGAGTCTCGATACTCATTGCTTGAGAAAACCTGTTGTGCTTTAGCTTGGGCTGCTCGCCGTCTGCGCCAGTATATGATTAACCATACCACTTGGTTGATCTCCAAAATGGATCCGATCAAGTATATCTTTGAGAAGCCCGCCTTATCTGGAAGAATAGCCCGTTGGCAGATGTTGTTATCTGAATATGACATTGAGTATCATACTCAGAAAGCAATCAAAGGGAGTATTTTAGCCGACCATTTGGCTCACCAACCAATTGACGATTATCAATCCATCAAGTTTGATTTCCCAGATGAAGATGTTATGTATTTGAAAGCTAAAGATTGTGAAGAGCCGTTACCTGAAGAAGGACCTGATCCTGAATCCCATTGGGGTTTGATATTTGACGGAGCTGTGAACTCTTATGGAAATGGAATTGGGGCAATCATCGTCACTCCCCGAGGTACTCATATCCCGTTCACAGCGAGATTGAAGTTTGACTGCACGAACAACATGGCTGAGTATGAGGCATGTATTATGGGTCTCGAAGAAGCAGTGGATTTAAGGATTAAGATTCTTGATATTTATGGAGATTCGGCATTGGTAATTAATCAAATCAAAGGAGAATGGGAGACTCGTCATCCCGGTTTAATCCCTTACAGAGACTATGCTAGAAGATTGTTAACTTTCTTCAACAAAGTGGAATTACATCATATCCCTAGAGATGAGAACCAAATGGCTGATGCTTTAGCTACTTTGTCTTCAATGTTTCAAGTGAATGGTTGGAACGATGTGCCTACAATCCGAGTTATGCGCCTCAACAGACTTGCTCATGTGTTCTCAGTAGAAGAGGTTACTGACGACAAACCGTGGTTCTATGACATTAAACGTGTTCTTCAAACTCAAGAGTACCCGCCTGGGGCATCCAATAAAGATAGGAAGACGTTGAGAAGATTAGCAAGCAGTTTCTTCCTCAATGAAGAAGTCTTGTATAAGAGGAATTACGACATGGTCTTGCTCAGATGTGTAAACAGACGTGAAGCAGACATGCTGATGCAAGAAGTACATGAAGGATCCTTTGGCACTCATGCCAACGGACATGCAATGGCTAGAAAGATGTTGAGAGCTGGTTACTATTGGATGACGATGGAATCTGATTGCTGCAAATATGTGAAGAAATGTCATAAATGCTAGATTTATGCGGACAAGATGCATGTGCCACCGACTCTCCTCAATGTTATCTCTTCACCTTGGCCTTTCTCTATGTGGGGCATTGATATGATTGGAATGATTGAACCCAAAGCTTCAAATGGTCATCGTTTCATCTTGGTAGCGATCGATTATTTTACTAAATGGGTGGAAGCAACATCTTATGCTAATGTAACCAGACAGGTGGTAGTCAGATTTATCAAGAATCAGATCATTTGTCGATACGGTATCCTGAGCAAGATCATCACTGATAATGGTTCGAATTTGAATAACAAGATGATGAGAGAGCTTTGTGAAGAGTTCAAGATCGAACATCATAATTCTTCTCCTTACAGACCGAAGATGAATGGGGCTGTCGAAGCTGCTAACAAGAATATCAAAAAGATTGTCCAGAAGATGGTGGTAACTTATAAAGATTGGCATGAAATGCTTCCGTTTGCTTTACATGGATATCGTACTTCAGTTCGAACTTCAACAGGTGCAACCCCTTTTTCCCTAGTTTACGGTATGGAAGCCGTACTTCCCGTGGAGGTTGAGATTTCGTCTATGAGAGTGTTGATGGAAGCTAAACTTTCTGAGGCTGAATGGTGTCAAAGTAGATATGATCAATTGAATTTAATTGAAGAGAAGAGGTTGACAGCTTTGTGTCATGGTCAATTGTATCAGCAGAGAATGAAGAAGGCTTTTGATAAGAAGGTTCGACCGCACGAGTTCAGAGAAGGTGACCTTGTGCTCAAGAAGATATTATCTTTCCAACCTGATTCTAGGGGCAAGTGGGCTCCGAATTATGAAGGACCGTATGTCGTTAAGAAAGTTTTCTCTGGAGGTGCCTTGATTCTCACCAATATGGACGGTGAAGAGCTCCCGCGCTCCATGAACGCCGATGCAGTCAAGAAGTATTTCGCTTAGATTTGAGTTGACAGTTTGCTAGGTTGAAAACCCGAAGGGACGGTTTAGGCAGGCTTTTGGTCATCCCGGCTGTGGCATTTGAACACATTTTAGAATTCGAAGTTGTTAGGGAGAATAGTGATCATTGTTTTTGTGTAACCCCTTTCTTTCATGTACTATTTCCCAAACTTTTGTAAACCGTTGGAGTCGCGTTGTTAGCGAACTACCACCTTATTAATGAAATTTGAGCATTTACCTTTTGTGGGCAAAATTTTAATTTTTACGGCAATATTTGAAACAAAGTTATTTAAAGTATTTTTATTTTTAAAAAGGTGTCGTGAATAATGAAAGGAATATTAACAGTTGTTCCGAGAATGGTCAAGCCATGAAATGCAAAACAGTACAGTATTTTATCCTTGCATGATGAACATGTTTCATTTCAAAAATCGTCATGAGGTGTTGGTTGTGTAAACTCGCGTTTCTCGTGGTACTAAGTTTGGTGACTCCCCAGCTGTTCCAGTTAAGCGTCGTTTTGGTTACCTTTATTTGGGCAATTTCTGAAGTGTGGTACGCTTCGTCTCATGCCAGTGGTCTATTGTTATTAGAAGATTGGATTTGGATACTTTTCTCCTCAGAAGACTTAAGCCTTGTGGCGTGCTACGCTCCGACGTTGTTTGGTGTTTCCAGTTCCAGTTATCTTCCGTTTTTTTTTAAGATTGGCCGAGTATCTATCTTGTCGTGACATCTTATCGTCTTCAAGATATTCCATCTGTTCGTTTTGTCAGCATAATATTCATTTATTCATTTACATTCATATCACGCATGCATATTCACATTTGCCGTTGATTTTGGTTGTACTCTGTTTATTCAAACAACGTACATGTTTCTTTCCAAGTAGAAGGTTAGCTTAGGCTGAAAATGTGCTTCCTTTCTAAATTCCCCAACTGAGCTAATCCTCGTGGATGATTTTTGATTTAGCTTACCTTGTCCATTTCTGGATGGGATGAATCCCCAATCAAGTTACTTTCTCATTGGGTGGAGTCTTGTTTGACTGTTTTCTCTCTAGTTTATTCCTGGACGAAGTTGTTGTCTCTTGCATAGGCTATCTCATGATTTTCCCCAGTGAAATCGCGACCTAGACGAATGGTGCATTTATTTTGCACATTTAAGTATGTGATCTCCTCGGGAAGGATTGATTCATGTTTCTCTTTGACGAAGGTTTTATTCTCTGCCAGTGTCATCGCAATTTCCTTCTGAGTTATTTTTGGAAAACGACAAGCGGCAACTCTTCACGAGCAACTTGTACGTTATTCTTTTGGAAAACGACAAGCGACGGTCTCTTCATGAGCAACTTGTACGTTATAGACATCGTTAGAAAATGACAAGCGGCAGCTCTTCACGAGCAACTTGTGCGTTATTATTTTGGAAAACGACAAGCGGCGGTCTCTTTATGAGCAACTTGTACGTTATAGACATCGTTAGAAAACGACAAGCGGCAGCTCTTCACGAGCAACTTGTGCGTTATTATTATTTTTGGAAAACGACAAGCGGCAGTCTCTTCACGAGCAACTTGTACGTTATAGACATCGTTGGAAAACGACAAGCGGCAGCTCTTCACGAGCAACTTGTGCGTTATTATTGTTATTGGAAAACGACAAGCGGCAGCTCTTCACGAGCAACTTGTGCGTTATTATTTTGGAAAACGGCAAGCGGCAGTCTCTTTATTTGAGCAACTTGTACGTTATTATTTTTCTGGAGTACAGCAAGCGGCAGCTTCTTTATTTGAGCAGCTTATATGTTATTGGTATTTTCTTTGGAATACAGCAAGTGGCAGCTTATTTATTTGAGCAGCTTGTATGTTATTGGTATTTTCTGGAATACAGCAAGTGGCAGTTTCTTTATTTGAACAGCTTGTATGTTATTGACATCCCTGGACGACAGCAAGTGGAAGCCTCTTTATTTGAGCAGCTTGTATGTCATAATATTTTTTTTGGGAAGACAGCAAGTGACAACTTCTTTATTTGAGCAACTTATGTATCTACAATCTCATTATTATCTCAAGCATTAATGAGTATATCTCCGGAAATCTCCCAGAGAAGTTTGTCATGAATCTTTACCTTCAGAAGTTGGTAGTCCATTATCAGCAAAATTGATACTTTCTGTCTATCTTTGACCTTGAGTTGTGAACTCACTGTTTATTTTGGGTCAATAATCTGTTTTATGGCCTATGCAAGATGCCTTCTTTGTTAGGGTCAGAGGTCATATTCCCTCAATTTTATTCGCTGTCAAGAGTCTGTCATTTAAAGTCGATGGCTCGTTTCCCCAGTAGTGTATAATCCAAGTCTCTGTGTTTTGTTGGTGTTTGATTTCTCCAGCATTGTCTTGTTTCATACAATATCTTTCTTTGTGAATTCAATCACTACATTCATATCAAACGTAATGGCGGTATCTTAGGGCAAAAATTTGCGTATTATGTATTTAAGTACCTTCAATCTCGTCGAAACGAAGATTTTAATCTTCATATCTCCGGATAGAAGAAACTTAAATAGGGGCAGCTGTTGTACCCCAAATTTTGACCTAAGATACCATCTCCCATCTGCATCATTACACTGCAAGGGTTTTGACATATTTTTATCAATTTTCAAAGCAGTTTTAAAATTCATAACTTTTTCAAGTCGAGAGCTGTTTATTTTTGAACGCTAAGTTTATTAATTGATCAACAATGTTTATTAATTATTTATTATCTTAAATTTAAATAATTGGAATTTTCTTTTCAGTTATTATATAATTTAAAGATTTATAAATAATAAAATAAATATTTGAAAAGAAGGTTATTAATTGATCAAACGATGTTATTTAATTATTTATTGTTCTAGGTTTAAATAATTGAAATTTTATTTTCAGTTATTATAATTTAGAAGAATTATAAATAATGAAATAATTAATTAAAGAGAAGTTAATTGGTCAATGATGTTTATTCAATTATTTATTATTCTGAATTTAAATAATTGAAATTTATTTTCAGTTATTATATAATTTAAAGAATTATAAATGATGAAATAAATAATTGGAAAGAAGAAAAGAATTAGTTGATAAAATATTGGAGTTTTATTCATTTTATTCTAATTGTACAATTGTTGTGTAAATACCGTATTTATTTACAACGTATTTACAATAATAATTTTTACAATGTTTAAAGTAAAATAAAAACTACTCTAATTTTTCCTAAATTCTAAATCTTCATCTTCTATCCAATGCTTCTTTGTTTGCTCATTTAATTTTACCTGCAAAAGAATTAAAAGAAAAGTCAGAATTGAATACATAATTAAAAGCAAAAAAATTAATTAGCATTCATCATTAAAAGCAAACGGCTGGAATCAGTTTTTACCCTTTTTGCAAATCACGGGATTTCTCCCGGTTCACAAAAAGGGATGAATTTTTATTGATAAAAATGAATGCACAAATTTAAAAAAAACATGCACAAATTCATTCTTTTGTCAAAATTGCATTTTTTTATTATAAACTGCATAGTCCAAACCAATTACACATTTTCAAAGCCAATTGCATATTTCAAAGGCATAGTTCAACAGTAACCAAGTCAAGTTACATTTTCAAACATCATATGCATTTTTCAAAGCAAGTATGTAACGTAAACTAACCGTCAAGTAGAGGAAGAGGCCAAAACATAGGCTCCTTACTGTTACATTGCAAAGACAAAGAGGAAGTATGCAGTTTTAAAATCAAAATGCAAGCAAAGTATATTTTCCATTCTCATCATTTTCCAGCATTGTGCTTTTTCAGAACAAATAAAGTACATATCATTTTAATGTCAATTTGTACTTAAGAGAGAGAAGAGAGGAAGAGTTGGTTTTTACATGTTTTGGTTTAGGCAGAAAAGGAATAGAAACAAAATTGCAGCAGCATCCCATAAGAAAAAGAAAGCATAGAAAAGAATACCAACAAACTGATGTAACAGTATAGTATGCAGAGGTCAAAGGCAAAAAAATATAGTAAAATATACAACCTGTAGCATAAGCCTCAAGGAAGAAAACTGTTATAACATAACAATCCCTTCAAAATTCAGAGATATCAAAACCTGCCTTCAAGCTTTCAAAAACAAAAAACAAAAGGAATTCTCAAAGTACCAAAAACAAAACCTCAAGAACCTTGCTGCCTCAAAACCGAACCTCTTAACCATGTCAAACCTGTCCTGCTTCAAAGCCTAAGCCATAGAAGCCATCACCAAAAATCAAAACCATTCCAAACCTGCATATACCAGTAAAACAAACATGGCCTAAAATCATTCCAAACCTGCATATACCAGTAAAACAAACATGGCCTAAAACCATTCCAAACCTGCATATACAAGTAAAACAAACATGGCCTAAAACCATTCCAAACCTGCGTAAAACCAGTAAAGCCATCAACCTCAAACCATCACCAAAGCCTTGTTTCACAAAACCTGTAATGGCCTAAAGAAACAGTAAAACCAACAAACTCAAAAGGCCAAACCTGTTGAAACCATACACGCCCAAAAAGCCAAAAATCAGAATACCACAATAATACCAACTTTGAAAAATGTCAAAACCACCAAGCCTCAGAATTACATCATCATAGGCCAACAAAGAAGGCAACAGAAGTGAGCAAAGAAGAAGAAAAGAAGTGTCTTAATGAAGGCAACATTCAAGCATTCGAAGGCAACATTCAAGCATTCAGAGGCAACATAAGAAAGCAACAGAAGCAAAGCATCAAAGCAATCGTTCAAGGCAACAGGCAAGGAGAAGAAGAAGAAAAAGGCATCACAAGGTATACAGTCAAAGAGAAGTAGGCAAAGCCAAGGTCAACAGAAGAGGAAGAAAAGATATTGCATGGAAGATTCTCAAGTCATCATCAAACCTAAGCAATAAAGAAGACAAACCAGGATACCAGGCAACTGAAGCAAGCTCACAGTGTCACTTTCCTCCTCGCCCCGGCCTCCTACGCACACCTCAACCTTTCCTCCTCCTTCTCCAGGTAACGATTGCACTTTCTTTTTCTTTCAAAATTCTTCAAATAATCATGATAAAATGATGTCAGAAGCAAATGGATAAACAATCATAGCATCGTAACAAAACCCTAACGAAATAAAAATTGGAATCGTTACCTAATCTGTCGCCATGGCACTTTCGTGGAGGGAAGAGGAGATTGAGATGCCGGTGGCCTTGGGCTGAGGAAAACGCAGAAGCAGGCATGAGGAAGACGAAGAAGAACGCATGAGCAAGCGAACGGCGCCGTCGCTGTTAAACCAAAACCCTAATCCCTTTCTCAGCTAACTAAAACAATATTTGCCCTAAAAACAAATTATGAATAATGTTGGACCTTAACCCTGTTTACCTTAGCCAAGCCCAACGAATTTCTTTTACACCCCCCGTTTCTGTTTTTTGACTGGGCCCTCTCAATACCCTATAGCCCACTTTGGTTTATTATTTACTTCCTTTTAATTTTGATACATTTTCTTTCTATTTGATTTCTTTAGCCCATTTAGAATTTTATTAGTTTAGTTTTAATTATAAGTTTAATCAAAATAGAGATAATTCAATCAAAACGTTTTAATAATTGGATCATTTTATTAATTTTAGCTTTAGGTTTAATTTAGTAATTTTTTAGTATCCCTTTTTAATTAGATTTAAGTTGGTAATTTTAAAGTTTAAAATCATTTAATAATTCTTAAAAATAGCATTTTATATTAATATTAAAAAACATATAAAAACAAATATATAAAAAAAAATTAGAAACGTAAAACATTTTATTTTCCTTAATTAATTCTCTTGCGTTATTAATGTTAAACAAAAAATACAAAAATACATGTTCACACTATTTAGTCTATTATTTAATTGTTGTACATCACTTAGCTATTTAGTCATTATCCACATAATTGTCTGTTTGATTATTCAGTATTTACATGGTTATTCTGTTTACGTCTAAATCCAAAGGAAAAATGATTAAATTTGTTGACTTCATGTCCTCAAGTCCAATCACGCGAATATTTTTACATTTCATTAAAACTTAAGACAATTTTTCTCCAAATATTCAATCTTCTCAAAATTTATACCTTTTAAGCCAAAACTTCGACATTAGGTCGTCACACCTTCAAAAACCCGTCCGTACCCCTTTTCGGCCAAAACATTTTATTTTTAAATCAAACGAACAATTTTAATAAACAGATATTTCAAAAGGTTCCTATAGAGTACTATAGATACATTGGGTGCTAATACCTTCCTACTGTATAACCAACCCCCGAACCATAGATCTCTTTTCAAAACGCCTTGTATTTTATTACCTTCAGAAAGTATTATTTTACATTGCATATTTAGGGTTTTATTTCGCTCTTTCCCCTTTTACCTTGGAAATAATAAAGCGCGGTGGCGACTCTTGCTTTTGTGAGACGAATTAATCAATAATTCGATCTCCGATTTACCCCGCTACATTTTTTATCGCTACACTCGTGCCTAGGCACAAACGCGTGGTCGGGCCTGGGTGAGTTTGTCTTGTCGACCAAACTCTCCGACTGCTCAGTGTTCTCAACTGTAATATTGTTTTAGCTTTTCAGCGTTCCATGATCGAACGAGCTGTCCCCCTTGTAAGTTTTCCATGTAATACACTCCAGTCCCTGTTTTCGCGTAGACGCGATAAAGACCTTCCTAGTTCACTGTGAGCTTTCCCTCACGAGGTTCTTTATGATTTCTCTTTAAGACAAGGTTGCCTACCTTGAAGTCTCGTCGTATGACCTTGGTGTCGTAGTGCATGGCTATTTTTTGTTTGAGCGAGGCCTCTCGTAGGGCTGCTCCTGTTCTGATTTCTTCCACCAGATCTAGCTCTTCTCGTAGGGAGACGTAGTTCATCTCCTCGTCGAGAGGTGCCTCGGTTCGCCTTGAAGGCTCCTCGATTTCCATGGAGATGACAACCTCCGTTCTATATGCTAGTCGAAATGGAGACTCCCCAATAGACGAGTGTATGGTCGTTTGGTACGCCCAGAGCATACTGTGTAACTCTTCGACCCATCATTTCTTGGTTTCGTCCAACTTTCATTTGAGGCCTCTGAGTATTACTCTGTTTGCAGACTCGGCTTGACCATTTATCTGGGGGTGCTCGGCAGAGGCGAAGTATTGGGTTGTGTTGAGTTTGGAGACAAATTCTTGAAAGGTGCGGTCTGTGAACAGGGTCCTGCTGTCGGTGACTATCACTTATGGGATGCTAAAACGAGCGAGGATATTTCTTTTGTAGAAGCAAAGGACATTTTTGGTGGTTTTCTTGGCCAAGGCTTCGACTTCTATCCACTTGGTGAAGTAGTTGACCGCTACTATTAGGTATCTGTTCTGATTGGTTCCGACCATGAACGGGCCAAGGAGGTCTAGTCCCCACCAGGCGAAGGGGCAGGGAGAAGAGAGGGATTTAAGCTCGCTAGGAGGAGCTAAATGCATGTCTTTGTGCAATTGGCATTTATCACATCTCTTTACGTGCTCCTTTGCATCATGCTGCATGGTGGGCTAGTAGTATCCAGCCCGCAATGCTTTCCTCGTGAGGGATTTCCCACCCAGATGCTGGCTGCCGATGCCTTCATGGATGTTGAGTAGTATGCGTTCCGCTCTGCTTCAATCAACACACTTGAGGAGCGGAATGGAAAATCCTCTTCTGTAGTGTTTACCTTCGACCAAGACATACGAGCAAGCCCTCCGCCTGACAACAACTGCTTCTTTTGGGTCGTCATGGAGTTTTCCCTTAGTGAGGTAGTCCTGTACGGGGGTCATCCAGCAATCACTGTCCCTGATGAAGAATACTTCTAGGGTGGAAGATGGCTTCTGGGTGCTTGGTCGAGGTAGTATCTCCTGTATCATAAATTTATTTCTTCCCTTTCTCTTTGTGCTCTCCAATTTGGATAAGACATCTGCGCGGGCATTGTGCTCGCGGGGAACATGCTGTATGTCCACCGATTTGAACTTCCTTTTTTCCTCCTGGACCAGGGCCCAATATTCGGCGAGTTGGTTGTTTTTGACCTAATATTCACCTCGTACTTGGGAGGAGACCAATTAAGAGTCGATAAAGATTTTTACTTCCTCGGTTCTCAGATCTTCGACCAGTCGTAAGCCCGCAAGGAATGCCTCTTATCCAGCCTAATTGTTAGAGGTTAGAAAAGACAGGGTGAGGGAGACTTTGAATAGAGTCCCTTCTTTGTTTTCTAGTATGATGCCCGCACTAATTCTGGTCGAGCTGGAGGTGCCGTTGACGAAGATCATCCAACGACACGACCCGTCGGGGCTCGTGGGCGAGTTCATTTCTGCCACGAAGTTGGCCAAGGCTTGGGCCTTAAGGGCTTTCCTGCTCTCATATTGGATATCGAATTCAGAGAGTTCCAGGGACCATTTTAACATTCTACTGGCCATGTCTGGTCTTTTGAGCAGTTGCTTTATCGGTTGATCTGTCTAGATCATAATGGTGTGGGCCAGGAAGTAATGTCTTAGTCTTCTCGCTGCAGTAACAAGGGCCAAAGCTACTTTTTAGATTTGTTGATATCTTGCTTTCGGGCCTTGTTGGGCTTTTCTCGTGAAGTAAATTGACCCTTGTCCTTCCGGGGTTTCCCTAATCAACGCCGCGCTTATCGCCTCAGAGGCAACGACCAGATAAAGGTAGAGGACCTCGTCTTTCTCGGATCGAGATAGGACGGGCGGCTGCAAGCGTGCTCTTTTCAAATGAATGAGGGCTTGTTCGCATTCGGGTATCCACTCGAAGGTGGCTTCCTTGCGCAGTAGTTTGAACAAGGGAAGCGCGTGCTGGACAGACTTTGCCATGAATCAGGAAAGTGAAGTGAGCATGCTGTTCAAGATCTGGATGGATTTTTTCGAGGTGGGCGTCGGAAATTTGGAGAATGCTCAACATTTATTAGGGTTTTCCTCGATAACTCGTTTCTTTAAATAGAATCCGAGGAATTTTCTTGCATATATGCCGAAGGTGCATTTTTCCGGGTTGAATCGCATCCGACATTTTCGAGCTTGTTCGAATACTTTTTTCAAGTGGGTGACATGGTCGAGCTCTTCCGTGGACTTGACAATCATGTCGTTCATATAGACTTCGAGCATCTCTCCTATCTCATTGAGAAAGACTTTGTTCATCATGCCCTGGTAAGTAGCGCCCGCCTTCTTTAGGCCGAAGGGCATTACGTTGTAGTAATAGTTTCCCGAATCAATCATGAAAGCGGTGTATTTGTTTTCCCCGTTTTTGCCATGGGGATCTGGTTGTAACCAGAGTATGCATTCATGAATAATAGTAGTTTGAAACCGGCTGAGTTGTCAACCAGTTTGTCAATATTGGGGAGGGGATAAGCATCTTTCGGGCAAGCCCGATTGAGATCAATATAGTCAATGCACATGCGCCATTTTCCATTAGATTTTTAATGAGAACTACATTCGAGAGCCAGGTTGTGTACTGGGCTTCAGAAATAAAATGTGACTCTAAAAGGTCTTTTACAGCTAAATCAGCAGCCTTTGCTTTCTCGGTCGACTGCTTTCTTCTGCGCTGTACGACCACCTTGATGGTATGATCAATGGTCAGGTGATGGCATGCGGCCTCAGGATCTAAATCGGGTATCTCGGTCGCACTCCAAGCGAAAAGATCGACACTGTCCCTTAGGCAAGCTTTCAATTGCCTTTTTGCCAGGTCGGGAAGGTCTGCTCCGATTTTCACCCCTATAGTGGGGTCTTCTTCAAGAAGAACTAGCTCGAAGTTGCTGTCCGAGATGGGCCGTGTATGACTTTAGAGTTCGTTGTGGTCAACGGAGAAGGTTGATTCTTTGTATTCGACCATCGGCTCCTTGCCTTTCCTCCTTTGCTCGACCCGGTCTTCCTTGGAGAAGCGACTGTCGAGGTCAATGGTGTTAACCCTTGACAGCGGTTTAGCTTCCTCGGAGGTGGAGGGCAGTGTGGCTCCATTGGTCGTCCAAGGTTGGGTGTTGATGGAGCTGAGGCCCTTGGTAGAAGCTTCGAAGCACCTCCTAGCTGCTTGGATGTCCCCGTGAAGGGTGACTCATCCTAAAGCTGCCCTACCCAGGCTCCCTCTCATATAGCTCCTAAAACAACCCTACCCAGGTTCCTTCTCATACACTTCCAGATGAAGTCTTACCCGGACTCATCCTGAAACAGCCCTACACAGGTTTCTTCTGATACATTTCCAAATACTAGTTAATTTCATTCTCCCTAGCAAATTACTGCGAAGCCTGGATTTCAATCGGAAAACGCCAAACTTTCATCTCTCCAATCCAGAGATAACCCCTCAGTAGAGCCATGGACAACTGAAGTTCCTAGACTCTATTCCCCATAGAGTTCTCCTCAAACAGGAAAACAACGGAAATCAACATCCCCCTAGTGGGCTTCTCCTCAGACAACAGGAACATGAATCCCCACAAGGAGACTTTTTATGAAGTCAGCATCTACTTTGGATGGCATCTTTAAGCCCATCTTCGATGACTCTCCGTCATATTATTTGGATGGCATCTTTAAGCCCATCTCTGACGAATCTCTGTCATCTTCTCCAAATGGCATCTATAAGCCCATTCCCGCCATCATCAATAATCAGTGTTACTTCATGCGAATGCAAATTTCTGGGCACTCTACTGTTCAATCATCTTCCAGCTTCAGATCATGAAAGGCAGACAAGCCAATCTACATCTTCAGGTTTAAGAAGATTGAACAGGGGCAACTGTTGTACCCCAAATTTTCCCTCTAATTTTTTACAAGATCTTCTCTTACATGGATGGTTACAAAAACTTGCTTGAAGAAAAATAACAATTTTTGAAGTTGGTCAAAGTGTCCTTCGATGAGGTGTCTTTCGATTGGAATCTTAACAATGTCTTTTGATTGGCATCTAAACAAAGGCATCTTCGATTGGCATTTTAGTGTCACTTCGATTAGTCCAAACTGAAGGAAATCGAAGAGAGCAGAACAAAGTTTTCGATCGGTCAATAAAGTACTCCGATTGGCGTTTGAGCAAGGCACTTCGATTGGTATCGAAAAAAAGTATCATTCGATTGGCACCTGAATAAGGCCTTTCGATTGGCCTCATGTCCAAGCCCTTCGATTGGCATTATGGCCAAGCCTTTCGATTGACATTCCAAAAAAGCTTCGATTGGCATTATGGCCAAGCCCTTTCGTTGGCATGGATAGGAGGCCTTTCGATTGACCTCATGGCCAAGCCCTTCGATTCTCATGGATACAAGGCCTTTCAATTAGCCTCATGACAAGCCTTTCGATTGGCATGGTGTTAAGGCCTTCGATTGGCATTCTGAAAGACCCTTTCGTTTGACACCCTAGACCTGGCCCTTCGATTGGCATGGCAAGGAATCCTTCAATTTAGCATCTCAAACAAGGCAACTTCGACAAGCATGTTAACCATGTACCCTTCAATTTGCCTTTTGGAAAGGACCTTCAATCGGAGTTTCAAAAAATACCCTTCGAGTGGTATTTGGGAAAAGGATTTTCGAATGACAGGAAGATGTTCGAAGGAGGCAAATGTCTAGGTTCTTCCAAGATTTCAAAAGGGGCATGAATATTTCAAAAAAGGAAACCTTTCAATTTGTCTGATTCTTATCTCATAGCTTTAAAGGCCTGGTTAAATGGCTCTCTTGCCGTTACTATAGCACACTCATATAAATATGAGGCCAAGGACACATTACAAGGGGGACGAAAAAGATGAGAAATCACACATATTGTATCACACACAGATTTCCCATCAAAGCTCCCCAAAATCTCAAAGTCGTCACCAGGTTCCAGGAAACGTGTCCAAGCATTAGGAGGATCTAACACACGCTCCCTCCGTTTGTTAATCCGTTCGATCTCACGCTCCCTCCATTTGGTAATCTGTTCGATTTCGAATTAGCTAAATATGCAGTTTCCTTTAAATCCATATTAATAATTACATGCATGTTATTTTTTATGTTTGTGCTTGTTCAATATGTTGTATAGAAGTTTAAGTGCAGGGAGGAGATCGTGCCATTGCTAGGGTACAATCTGTATCTTCTTTCGAATCTCAGGATTCATGGTGTTATAGGACAAAAGGACTTTCAATTCAGATACAGGAGAGTCGAATTAGGACGACCCAGACACGATCTGTCGAATCCAATACCAAGATTCGACTCAAATCTGAGACTTTGTTTTTATCTTTCTAACACTTGTTGCAGATCCAGCATAAATAAGGCCGTAACACGCAGGATTGAAAGACCTGAGCCTAGCACACATGTCATGCTTTTCGTTTGTGCTAACATACCTTTACAGATTCATTGTCCTCATAGCATCCACCCCTAGATCGAAAGACAATCATCTCTCTGGGTCGAAGGATACACATCTCTCCTGGGTCGAAAAGTCCACCTATCTCCAGATCGAAAGACTGCTTCCCCTCTGAATCAAAAAGACCATGCCACTTTCTGGATCGAAGCATTCCCTTTCCCCAGAATTGAAGGGAAATACCCTTCCCTGGATCGAAGGCTATTCACGTCCACTCTCTAGCTCAATTGAAAGAATTAGAGAAGGTGCAAATTGAAACTTGCCCACGTCAATTCTTAATCCCAATCGAAAGAAGGCCAAAAAAGGGTGAATCGAAGGAGCCCATGGCATGGATCGAAGAAGTCTTTTCTTTCTTTTATTTTTAATTTTTACTGGTCTTTCGATTTGGTTGTAAAAGTGTAGGACCTCTATTTTATGCATTTTTTACTGTTTTTCATATTAACTGCTTAGGCTTGTATGATAAGACTAATAATCAAACGCTAGCAAACTTAATAAAAAGACAAAAATAACTGAATTGAACACAATAGCACACAAGCACCTCTAGAGTATCCCCACTTCAGTTTCCTTTCAGAAAATAAAGCAGTCATGTCCCTCAAGAATGGGGACGCTTTAGCAAAGACCCGTAAAATCAAAAGATCATAATCCCTCGATGACCCTTACATTGTTGGATTTTGATAAATGATCTAGTCCCTTAAACAAAATTGCTAAAGCGTCTCCGTATGTTGCCTTTATGAATGTAAAACGTCCCTCCAATCGTCCCTAAAAACATCCAACGACAAGGCTACCTACTCACTAATAGTAGGATAACACTGTCTAAAGGAAAAAAGGAAAAGAAAATACTTTTTTCACTTACACAAATACTACTTTTCAAAAACAATTTCAAAACATTTGCTTTGGTAACACTCTTGAGGATTGATACAAGAGTTAAACACAAAGCAAATCTCCGCACTAAGGCTTTTCAAAACATTTTCAAACACAAAGCACAAAAGCATTTTAAAAAAATGAGCAAACCTCTAAGAGCCCATGGAAAACCACGGATGGAAAGGGTGTTAATACCTTTCCCTTACATAATCTACCCCCTTACTCAGAAAACTCTCGAAAAGGTCCTTTTCTGTTATTTTCACCCTTTCCTTAATTTGGATAAAATAAAAAACAGTGGCGACTCTTGCTTACCGCATATTTGTGAACTCAAAACACAAAACATGTATATAACAGTCGATTCTGCCACTGGATCACACATAACTAATAAAAACTTTATTTTTGTATATACTTTGCATGCATTCCCTTTTAGCATTAGGCTTTAGACTTAAACTTTTTACACACCCTTAGATTAGAACAAACTCAAATGGATCTTATGGAGTACCATAGACGTGAGGGGTGCTAATACCTTCCCCTTGTGTAACTGACTTCCTTACCCTTTTCTCTTGGTCGCGATGACCATGCCCTTTTCATACCCTCAGATTTACTTAGTGTTTCCTTTACCCTTCTATGGGATAAATAACATTGCTTGCAAATCTTATGTCTTTTTGCCTCTGTTCGCACTTTGATGAAAATCCAAGACGCGACAGGTAGCGACTCTTTTGGGGAAAGATTGACCAATCGCTGTTCCATCCTATGCAATTCAGTCCTAGCTTGTGTTTTTGTTCTCTTCTTTGTGTGTTTTGTTTGTTTATTGCTTTACTGCTTTATTTTTTTATTTGCGTTTATGCATTGTATCTTATTTCATGGTTTCTATACTCTTGATACTGTTGTTGTGTTGTTTATCTATTGGGTGGGTTGTTACTATTGAAGTAAAAGGCCCAATACCCAAGCTAGAGTTATATACCACTAGGAACACATAAGATTAGATTAGAGAGTCATGCAGATGATATGCAGATGCTCTATCATGTCCGATCATGAGTGCCATAGTCAGAGTAGGTTTTAATGGGGTGCTAGCATCATTATGTACGTTATACGATGATAGTACTTTCAAGCGAACTTACAACTTTGATTAACTTTTGCCGTACCCTGACCTAGACTACACCCGTGAGTGGGGAGTGGTTTATATTATAGGTACCGATGGTGACTTTTGGTTCTGTTGGTGACTTTGTTCCAGATGGTGACTATATGATATCTTGGTCTTGTTTCGAACTTATCAGCTTGTGATAGCCATTTATTTCGGTATTTCAGCAGTGCTATGGAAACCTTGATCCTGTCATTTTTGCATCATAGCATATTTATTTTCAAAAAAAATGATGTACAAAAAAATGTTAACTAGCATATGCATGTTCATTCCAGGGTACTTCAAGAGTTATTGTCTACACCAAAGATGGATAACAACACTGATAACGTAAAGGAAGCTACCCGACATACCTATGGCTACAAGTTTTCTAGTACCGAAGTATCACTTTTGAAGAGATTGAGTACTTTGTTGGTGGGTGATAATCGGAAGAAGTTTGCTAATAGTTACGATAGTCTGTTATGGTTACTTGATATCGTAGTTGATCAGAGAGCTCTATTGACCCTTCTGCAATTCTATGATATTGGTTTAAGATGTTTCACATTCCAAGATTATCAATTTGCTCCCATTCTAGAGGAGTACGCTTATCTCTTGAACTTGAAGATTTAGGACATCATACCTTTTGTTGCAAACTTGAGAAAATAAGAGAGGATTTCATCGCTGATGCTCTTTATTTGAGCTTGAAGGAAGTGAAAGATAACTGGCAACCAAATGATGGTGTTTATGGTTTCACCTTGGCGTTCCTAGACAGAAAAGGTAGAGATGTGGCTGAAAGGGGAACTAGGTTGCTTTCAATGCACTACTTGATGTCATGATTTGTGGCATTGTCCTTTTTCCAAGTAAGAAGGAGTTTGTGGATTTTGCTGTTATGTGTTTTTATGACCAATAACCCTATACCGACGGTGTTAGCAGACACCTATTATGGAATTCATTCAAGGCATAAGAAGAAGGGGATTGTTAACATCTATTTGTATATGTTGTATAAATGGTTCATGATTCATCTTCCTACGAAGGGTTCATTTGTGGAAACTAAGGACTCTCTTCCTTGGTCAAAGATACTTTTTGCACTTACTTCCTTTGACATCAAATGAAATTATATCTTAGGTGAAAGTGCAGGTATTATCACAAGTTGCGGGGACTTCCCCAATGTTCCTCTTATGGGAACACAAGGATGCATCAACTACAATTATGTTATGGCTTTCCGACAATTGGGGTACGCCATGAATGATCAACCTAAAGAGATAGAAGTTACAAAGACTGTGTATTTTAGGAAAGGAGAAATTCCAGAGTTGTTGCGGATAATAGGGAATGCTTGGAAAAAGATTCCTAGAAGATATAAGACTCAATCAGGAAAATGATTGCTAT
The DNA here is from genome assembly GCA_948472305.1 of Vicia faba. Taxonomy (NCBI): domain Eukaryota; kingdom Viridiplantae; phylum Streptophyta; class Magnoliopsida; order Fabales; family Fabaceae; genus Vicia; species Vicia faba. The sequence continues at coordinate 185,556,991 of OX451738.1, read as the reverse complement.
TGCCAAAACTCCATACATTGAGTGGGTCAAAAAGAAAGCTGAGACTATTCTGTTGCCTTTTTGAAGGGAGATTATGTTGTATGAAAAACCACCTCTTGTTTTGTCTGAATCAATGCCTATTGAAGAATACAATCAAGTTCAAGTTGAAAACATAGAACTTCACCGGAAAGACTACTAGTCAAGAATGAAAATTTATGAAGCAAGAGAAGATAAGTTGGACTTGGTTCACAAACTCAAGATGGCCAGCGAGGGGACTTTTGAAGTCAGGAAAGCTAAGAAGATACCCGGAGTGGGAAATGCTTCTGTTTCTACAGATGATTACCAAAAGGCACTTGAAGATGTAGAGAAAAGATGCCTAGAATGTGTGAAGCTTCAAGTGCCAAGAAACAAGTACAAAGGACAAGTCAAAGAACTAGAAAAGTAGCTTAAGAGTTCCATATTGGACGGAGATGCAAAGGAAGCTCAAATTACCTGGGTGATGGAGGAAAATGCAAGACTCAGAGCTCAGATAGAAGATATGGAGAATTCTCCCATACCCATTCCACTTCCAGAGTGCAAAGAATGTGACAGGTTTCTTGAACAATGTCAATATTTTAAAACTCATTTGTACAAGATGGATATGGTAATTGAAATCCTTATCAAATGACGTAATTGCATAGGAAAAACAACTATTCATAGAAACCACAGAGTGGAGCGAAGAGCATTTTAGGCAGGGAGAACCTTTGTATTATGTTGAGATGAGGGATCCACCTCTTTGATTGTTGTTTCCTTTTAATTTGTATGATCACCACCAGTCTTGTTGGATGGGGGTATTTATCTTTTATGATGTATGCCGACTTTCTCTTGTATGAACTCATTTGATTCTCAGTTTATTGTATGAATGAAAATTAGTTTCTGTCACTGAATCTCTTCGTATTTATTGCCTACCTCTTGTTAATATGTCTGTTTGTTATTTGTAATGGTTGGCAAAGCTCTTGAACACCTTGGAAATAACAAACATAGCATGCATACCATGCATTTCATGCATTATAGGTTTTTATGAGGCCGATATTCTTATCTCTTGGTTCTACTTTTCTTATCAGAACTCACGACGACTACTCAGCAATACTCAACTAGAAGCAATCTACCTCGACAAATGGAACGGGTACATGAAGAGCTAGCTGAGATGAGGGCCCAGATGGCCAATCAAATGACTCAGTTCATGGAGGTGATCACCAACATGAAAAGATTTGATGAGCAAAGGGACCTAGTTGAAAACCCTCAGAGGAATCAAAATGAAGATGGAAATCAAAGGTTGTATGCAGATATCTCTGTTGGACTCGGGAATAATCATGAACAATTTTCCAGCCTCCTTATAATCCATTTCATAACAACCAAGGTCGTTTTCCACCACCCCTGGATCTTATCTTCTTATGGGAGAGAGGGTAGGAGATAAAAATAGAAGGAACCACCATCTGTCTTAGTTTGGTTATGACAATGAAGACCAGTTTTCTGTGCAGAATTCTAACCCAGGTTTTCCTGTTGAGGACCAGAAGTATTGTATGCTCGAGGAGTGTTTAAAGGCCGTGGAAGGTCAGGGTGTTCTGGGGATGGACGCAAATTATTTAGGACTGGTTCCTGGAGTAAAGGTTCCCCAGAAGTTCAAGCCTCCTGTTTTTGAAAAGTATAACGGGTTCACTTGTCCACGGATGCATGTTAAAGCTTATTATTGCAAAATGTCTGTACACACAAATAAGGAAGGGTTATTGATTAATTACTTCCAAGATAGCCCGTCTGGGGAATCTTTGGAATGGTATATGAATTCGGAAAGGTCAAGTATCTAAAGCTGGAGAGACTTGGAAGAGGCCTTTGTCAAACATTATCCATACAACATCGATATGGCGCCTAATCATACTCAACTGCAAAACTTTTCTCAAGGCCCAAAGGAATCCTTCAAGGAATATGTCCTAAAGTGGCGTGAACTGGATGCTAGAGTTTAACCTCCATTGATGGAAATAGAACTTATTGACATGTTTATGAGAACTTTACAAGGATCGTACTATGATCGCATGACATGAAGCACTTATGCGGGTTTCACTGAGTTGGTTATGGCAGCTGAAAGAATAGAGGTTGGTTTGAATGGGAAGAATCCAGATTAGAAATTCCAGTGGCTCCTCAGGAGGGGGAATAAAAAACCATTTGCTGCATATCCTAGGAAGAAGGAGAGTGAAACCAATGCTGTTCATACTTATAGGGGAAGAGGAAGGAACCGTCAGCATCAACAAGTTAAAGCTGTATCTTTTTCAGTGAACTCTCCTCAACAACAGTGTCCGCAACAACAAAGGCAGCAGAATGCTCCTCGACGGGACAATAATAATAAATAAAGGCACCCTAGAAGATTTGATCCTCTGACCTTGAGTTATTCTGAAGCGCTATGACATTTGCTTGAGTTAAAGTTGGTCACTTTGAGGAATATGCTAGCTAATCCAGAGACGCTCCCAGTAAGCTATGAAGCTAATGCTAGATGCGAGTTCCATTCCGGTGGTGTAGGCCATGATGTAGAGAACTGCTATGATTTGAAATGCAAGATACATGATTTGTTGGATGCAAAAGTTATTAAGTTCACACCCAACAATGGTCCTAATGTTATCCAACATCCTATGCCGCCTCATAGAGGCCCAATTGTTAATGCTATTATTGATGAGGGTGAAATTTTGAGCTTGGTCATGGATATGGATTTGTTGACTATCCCTTTTCTGTTTGTTAAAAGATATTTGGTTGATAATGGTATTTTCCCAGGTTGTGTTCCTGACTGTTGTAAGTGTAAAGAGAAGCCCGAGGGTTGCATTGACTTGAAAGCTCGTATTCAATATTTGATTAATAATGGTTATTTATAGTTCTAAAATCCTCCAAAATACATAAGGGTTACCGAGGAATACATTGTAGTATTTTATATCCCCTACACTCAAAGGAGCATTCTCGCTTCATCCAAAACAGTTCCTCTAATGATTACTTTACCTGGTCCGATACCTTATACCAGTGAGAAGGATGTTCCTTGGCATTATGGTGCTGATGCCTATTACCATGGGGTAAGAAAGGTGGAAAGCACTTCTAAAGAATATTCTTTTGAGGATGACAGTGCGAATGTTGATAATTTCTTCGATATTGGTCAGATGACAAGAATTGGAAGATTATTTGGTCCTCAGTATGTACAAGTTAGTGCTGATGCCTTGGCAAGAACCAAGGGCAAATAAGTGATGATTGATAACCAAAAATCTATGCATGCTAATGTGCCTAAACCAATTGTTACACCTGGGACTTCTACAACTCCCGATGAAGTTGAAGAGTTAATAAGGATAATCAGAAAGAGTGATTACAACATCATAGACCATCTGCATCAGACACCTTCTAATATGCCTGTCTTATATCTGTTGATATATTATGAGGCTCACAGGAATTCCTTAATGAAATTGTTGAAGAATGCTTTTGTGCCCTAAGAAATAATGGTTGGCCAATTTGAAACAGTGTATACCAATATATTGGCTGGAAATGGTTTGGGCTTTACTGACTTTGATCTCCCACCTGAGGGGCGCAACCATTACAAAGCATTGCACATTTCCATGGAGTGCAAGGGTTCAACTTTATCACGTGTGTTGGTGGACACCGGGTCTCCGTTAAATGTATTCCTAAAGTCTGCACTAATGAAGATTGAATACTCCAGTATGGAATTCCATCCTAGTTATTTGGTGGTGAATGCTTTTGATGGATCCATGCGATCAGTATTTGGTGAAGTGGAACTACCTATTAAGGTTGGCCCTCACATTTTTACTACTACATTTTATGTAATGGGCATTCAGCTGACATACTGTTTCTTGTTGGGACGTCCATGGATTCACAAAGTAGGGGCAGTCACATCTACCATTCGTCAGAAGCTCAAATATCCTACGGATGGTAAAAGAATCGCCATTTATGGTGAAGAAGAGTACCTTATTTGTCATCTGACCTCATTCGGTTACATAGAAGTTGAAGGAGAAGTACATGAAACTCCTTTCCAAGCGTTCAAAACAGTACAAACAATCAATATCCCTCCATCTGAGCCGAGGAAGAAACCTTAGACTTCTATGTCTTCTTTTAAGGATGCTCAAGCAGTGGTAAAGGATAGTCACCCTAAAGGATGGGGTCAGGTTGTAAATGTTATTCCCAAATTCAACAAGTTCGGCCTGGGTTTCAATCCCGAAAGCAGAGTGCAGCTTCCAGAGCTTCAAGTTTGTCTACACCAACGAAGTTCTCTAGTTCTGGAATTGTCCAAGATGGTTGCACCAATGCAATTGGTGATGATGGAGATAACGTCTACAACATTGATGATTGGATCCGTCCTACTGTTCCAGGTCAAGAGCTGAACAACTTGAATTTTGTGGACGTCATCCAAGTTACAACTGCTCGGGAGTAATTTTGTTGTTTTCTTTTATCATGTCATAATTCCTACACTCTGCCCTAGGCGTAGTGAATATTTGTGTAGGGCCACCATGTTTGGTTTTTCAAAGTTTATCATTAAATAAAGGACGTTTTTGCATATAAATATTGTGCTCCATTTCTTTTTGTTTTTTATTTTCCTCTAAATGGCAATGTTTTCTTTTTTACACACTATCACTAAAGAATACAAATATCACTCACGCAGATGCACATCCACCATTGATTCCATGAATAACGATTCCGCTATCGCTCATTATGACTTTTATAATCCGATCTACCAAGCTGAAGAAGAAGGTGAGCAATATTGTGAACTCTCTGGAGAGTTGGCAAGATTGTTAAAGCAAGAGGAAAAGGTCATCCAGCCACACCAGGAATCTCTAGAGGTGATTGATTTGGGGACCGAAGGTGTGATGAAAGAGGTTAAGACAAGGGATGATTTAGAGGAAAGTGTGAAGGCAAGACTAATTGAAATGCTATGTGAGTATGTTGATATCTTTTCCTGGTCCTATGAAGACATGCCTGGTATGGACACATATATTGTTGTGCACAAGTTACCGTTCAGAGAAGACTGTCCTCCGATCAAACACAAGCTTTGAAGAACTCATCTCGATACGTCTAAAAATATTAAAGAGGAGGTTCAAAAGAAATTTGATGCCGATTTCTTGAAAGTTATCTCTTATCCACCTTGTATTGTGAATATTGTGCCGACACTAAAGAAGGATGGCAAAGTTAGAATGTGTGTTGATTACAGGGACTTGAATAGAGCAAGCCCTAAAGATGATTTTCCGCTTCCCCATATTGATATTTTGGTGGATTATACTGCTCAATCAAAAGTGTTTTCTTTCATGGATGGCTTTTCCAGTTACAATCAGATCAAGATGGCACCGAAAGACATGGAAAAAACCACTTTTGTTACACCGTGGGGAACTTTGCTATAAATTCATGCCCTTTGGTTTGAAGAATACAGGGGCAACGTATCAACATGATATGGTAACTCTCTTTCATGACATGATGCATAAGGAGATTGAAGTACATGTTGACGATATGATTTCCAAATCTTAGACTGAGGAAGAACATCTGGTTAATTTGTGGAAATTGTTTGAAAGATTGAGGAAATTTAGATTGAGGCTGAATCCGAACAAGTGCACCTTCGGGGTAAGGTTCAGAAAGTTGTTGGGCTTTATTGTAAGTGAGAAAGGTGTCAAGGTTGATCCTGCTAAGGTAAAAGAAATATAAGAAATGCATGAACCAAAAATAGAAAAAGAAGTATGTGGTTTCTTAGAGAGGTTAAACTACATTTCTAGATTTATCTCTCTTCTCACAGCCACATGTGAACCATTGTTTAAATTGCTAAAGAAAGATCAAGCGGTCAGGTGGAATGACAAGTGTCAAAGAGCATTCGACATAGTAAAAGAATCCTTACAAGAACCTCTTATTCTTATGCCTCAAGTGGATGGAAAGCCATTAATTAGGTATCTAACAGTTTGAGAAAATTCCATGGGTTGCATGCTCGGTCAACATGACGAGACTAGAAAGAAAGAACACGCAATCTATTACTTAAGCAAGAAGTTTATAGAGTGCAATTCAAGGTACTCTTTACTTGAAAACACGTGTTGTGTACTTGCTTGGGCTGCCAGACGCCTAAGACAATATATGTTGATGCATACCACCTACTTGATATCCGAGATGGTTCCTATCAAGTACATTTTTGAGAAGCCAACTCTCATAGGTAGGGTAGCCTATTGGCAAATGATTTTGACTAAATATGACATCCAGTATACTACTCAGAAAGCCATTAAGGGTAGTGTATTGGCAGACCATCTTGCTCAACAACCCGTGGATGATTATTAGCTGATGAAGTTTGAATTCCCAGATGAAGACTTCATGTATATCAGGGATTGAAACATTCCTGGCCCAAAAGAAGGACCCAAACTAGGATTGTGATGAACAATGATGTTTGATGGTGCCTCGAATGCAATGGGAAATGGTGCCGGAGCTGTTATTACTTCTTCTGTAGGCTTTCATATTCCTTTCACCGCCATAATTTGTTTTGATTGCACTAACATAATGGAAGAATAAGAAGCTTGTATATACGGGATTAAAGCCGCAATTGATTTCCAAATAGAGTTTTTGAAAGTTTATGGAGACTCAGCTCTTGTGAATAACCAAATTAATAGAGATTGGGAGACTCATCACCCAAATCTGATCCCTTACAAAGAACATGTTATGATGTTGATTTCGCAATTTGAGGAGATCAAATTTGAGCATATCTTGAGGGAAGAAAATAATCTTGTAGATGCTTTGGCCACTCTGTCATCCATGTTTAAAGTAAAGTGGGCCAATGAAGCACATTCGATCATTATCAAGAGATTGGATGAAACATCATTTTGTTTTGAGGCTGAAGTGGAAACAAATGGTAAATCGTGGTTTCACGATATTAAAAGGTACCTTCAGGTTCAAGAGTATCCTGAAGATGCATCTGTCACATGCACAAAGTTTTCGAGAAGGGTGTGAGCCAAGTTTTTACTCAACAATGGTGTGTTGTACACAATAAATCATGGTGGTATGTTGCTCATATGTGTGGACAAGAATGAAGCAGCAAAAATCATTGAAGAAATACATGAGGGTACCTTCAGGACTCACTCCAATGGATACACCATGTCCAAAAATATCTTGCGAGCTGGTTACTATTGGTCCACCATGGAAAATGATTATTATAACCATGTTAGAATTTGTTAGAAATGTCAAGTGTATGCTGACAAAGTCAACGTGCCCCCTGTTCCTTTGAATGTCTAGACATCTCCATGGCCTTTTTCAATGTGGGGAATTGATATGATTGGAGAGATTGAGCCAACTGCCTCCAATGGTCATCATTTCATCCTGGTTTTCATATATTACTTCACCAAATGGGTTGAAGCTACATCTTATGCAAACGTTACCAAGCAAGTGGTTACCCGCTTCATCAAACACAACATCATTTGTTGTTATGGAGTTCCTGAGAAGATCATAATTGATAATGGGTCGAATCTCAACAATAAGATGATGAAAGACTTGTGTGAAAGTTTCAAAATAAAGCACCACAATTCTTCTCCTTATCGTTAAAAGATGAATGACACTGTTGAAGCGACCAATAAGAACATCAAGAAGATCATGCAAAAAATGGTGGTAACTTACAAAGATTGGAATGAATGACACTTTGCATGGCTATCTTACTTCAGTATGTACTTCTACTGGGGAAACTTCGTTCTCACTTGTTTATGGAATAAAAGCAGTCTTGCATGTGGAAATAATGATTCCTTCTCTGAGGATTATGAAAGATGTTGAACTTGATGAAGTTGAATGGGAACATAATTGGTTGCATCATTTGAACCTCATTGATGAGAAAAGGTCAACGACTATGTGTCATGGTCAGGTGTACCAAAAGAATATGAGAAGAACATTTTACAAGAGGGTACGTCCTTAGAGCTATCAAGTTGGTGACCTTGTTTTGAAAAGAATTATTCTTCCTTAAGGTGATCCCAGGGGCAAGTGGACTCCGACTTATGAAGTACCATTTGTTATAAAGAAAGTATTCTCTGGAGAAGCCATGATTCTTACAACTATGGATGGTGAAGACTTCCCACTCTCTGTGAATATATACATAGTTAAAAAATACTTCACAAAAAAGAGACCCGCTGAGTCGACGACTCAGGGAAAAAAGGGCATCTCGGTGAACCAAAAAGAAAATGATGAATAAAAGGTTCAGGAAAAAATTATGGATAAAAAAGAAGAAGTGAAAAGAATGAAAAAGAATAATAAGTACACCCGCTAAGTTGAAAACCCGAAAGGGTGGCTTAGGCAAAAAAGGGTATCCTAGTCAATTGAAAACCCGAAAGGGCGATCTAGGAAAAAGTTAGGGATTTAAAGCGAATGACTATGTCTAGCATTAGATCTTTGATTTCATCAGCTAATACAGTTGACCCCGAAGGGTAGGAATCGATCTAGTCATCTTCTTTAGAAAGCAAAGTGACGAGAGCTTTGACGTCATATGAGTTATAGCAGAATTGGAACCTGATGGATATTTGTTTTCACATTGCCATTTTTGTAATACTCTTTTGTTTTTACTCTTGCAATTACCTTTTTATAGGAATTTCTTCCCGATGTAAATGTCTATTTACATGCCAACTTCAATCAATAAAAGACTTCTTTTTATTCAGAAAAGCTTGCCTTATTTTCTTTTAGAGTTTTGTTTGCAAAAACGTCTGATACCTTTAATAAACATTTGCATTTGGAAATTTGATGGTTTTGCACATCATGATAAATGAATTACAAATATTACTCTTAAGTTTATTTTTAACCCGATTGATGGACAAAGTATTCATGCTATACCTGGGGCACGTTTGGTGTGATTTGTTTTGCGGGAGTTGTCGTTCATTCGCTTATGTGTAATTTGCCAATACTAGAACAACATCTTTCAATATGACTATGGTATCTCCAACTTGAGTCATATCCCCAACAACACTGAAGTTTCTACTTCTCCCCAATGAGTCTCCCCAAGCAAAGGGATTATGGTTAAAAAATGGTGGGGGTGATTTGGAAATTCTTGGACGATTCCCCAACATACTTGAAGTTTTCTTCTCCCCAGCATCACCAAGCGGAGAATCCTTGTATGATATTTTGTGATTGAAGATATTTCTTGGTATAAAATCTACATCCCCAACAGATATGTGATGTTTTGTGTTCATGGGAGAATGTATATTCCCAGAAGCAGAGTTCCTCATTCCCCAGCCAGAAGTTTAGGTTGAGAATTTTCGTATTCCTCGACTAGTTGCTTCACCAAGATTTCTTATTCAAGAATTCTTTCTTCTCCCCAGCGGAAGCGTATCTCGAGAATCCTTATGCTGAAAATCTTTTCTCATCCACCAACCAAGTTTTTTTGAGAATTGTTCATTTTTCCCAAGCTGAGTCAGGTTGAGGATTATCTTACTCCCCAGAAGAGGCTACTTTCTAAGATCTCTTGCTCAAAATTTTTTATCTCCCCAGCTAAGTTGCCTTATGGAGACCTCTTATTCAGGAATGCTCATTTCCCCAGTTGAGCCATATCGTCGAAAGTTTTTATTTAAGGATTCTCTATTTTCCCTAGTAGAGTTTGATCCTGGATGTTGATAGGTGTCATATCCCATGAGGATGGCACTATCATGACTTCTTACCCGAGGCTTCTCATCTCCCTGACATACTTGTTTATTTTAAAGATCGTTTGTAAATCGTCAGTTGAATTTCTTACGCCAAGATTACCTTCTCAGCAGTACAAGTTTATGTCATCTCCAAGAAGAGGATGGCAATTATTCGCCAAATAGTTAGAGGTGAATTTTGATTCGCCGCATGCCCCATATTGTTGGTGTCTTCCCCATCAACGTCCAATCTTTATTTGGCGTCTCTTCTCAGAATTTATAGTTCCAACCTAATCATCTCCAGAAGAGTTTGCAGTTTATTTTTGTAACTTCCCTCATAATTTGTAGCCCATATTTCCACGTTACTCAGTTTGTTACTCCCCACAAAGTTTTAGCTTTTCAAGGGATTCTCTCTAGTGGTTCCTTGTATCTCCTTTTCTCCAGTGAAATCATGCATCATCACATTAAATCCTCAAAGTATTTTGTTCCCATCCATTTTTGGAACATTACTCCATGAAAAATGATAATTCAAACATGCATTGAAATATAAGCCATTATTGTTTTTGTTTTTCCCCAATGGTTTTGCTAAAAACTTTGGAATATATCTCCAACAAGGTCGTTCTATCCTCAGTATTTTGGTTTTCACCCATACAAATATCCTTCCGATGTTACCATTAAGCTATCAAGTGTCTACCCGTTATCTTTGGTAATGGTCCAATTTTTTTACCAGGCATAATTTTATCAGGTTTTTACTACCCTTGTCGGTTCATTTCAAAGTCTATTGATGCACCCCTCGAATCCAACTTTACCCTGGTATTCGTTTTGAGAATATTTTCTACTAGCTTCTCTTAGGTCAAGTTTTATCTCGTTACCTGTGCGTGCAATATGGTTGTGTTCTGATACTCATCTTTGGACTAGATTTTACCACTAGTCTTCTTAAGTTGAGTTTGCTACTCGTTTTTAAGTCTCATCTTTGGATCAGTATTATCTAGTATTCTTGAGCCTAGTTTTTACTCGTTATTTGTCTCTTTTATTCCTTGGGTCCGTTCAACATTATCCATTATCAACCCTCGGTTGAGACCAGTAGGTGTCTTGTGAAATACATGCACTTTCCGTCACCTTGTTATATGACCCAATTTCTACTTGGTATATCTCTTGAGTCCAATAGTATCTAACACTCTTTGGTAAGATTCAGTATTACCAATCTTCCCCTTTTTCAGAGTCTAGTTTTATCTAGTCCCTCTTAGGTTGAGTTTTTATCTCGTTACCTTGTTTGCACACTAGTTTCTACCTGGAGCATTCTTCATAGTATTCCCAGAGGTTGGGTTTTATCTCGATAACCTCTACTCAATCCCACCAATGTTCAACTAGTGTGCTAATGGTATCAGTTCAGTTTTATCTGTCCTTTGTTGATTGAGACAAGTTTATTTCTGGTATACCCATTCGAATTCGATATATATATTCGTACCTTTAAAGTCTAGTATTATCTAGTATTCTTGGGTTGAGTTTTATCTCATTATTGCAGTCTGTGTTCCAATTATGTCCTGACACATTCTTTTAGAGTCTAGTATTATCTAGTCTTATTGGGTTGAGTTTTATCCCATTTCTATGGTCTATGATCAAATTTTATCCTGGCACATTCTTCTAGAGTCAGTATTATCTAATCCTCGTGGGTCGATTTTTATCTCTTTTTGTGATCTGCAACCCAGTTTTTACCTGTCATGTCCTTCTAGAGTCTAGCATCCAATAGTTCTCTTGGTGTAAGTCCAATCTCTACTTGGCTTACTTTTCGAGTCCAATTTCTACTTGGCTTATTTTTCGAGTCCAATCTCTTTTGGTTCATCGTTCAAATCCAATTTCTACTTGGCATATCTCTTGAGTCCAATATTATCTGACACTCTTTGGTAAGATTCGATATTCATCAGTCTTCCACTCTTTCACCTAGTTTGCTTGGTATCATCCTTACAAAAATAAAGTTTCCCTTGTTGCTTTACTCTCTTATTCAAGAGTGTAAATTTTTGGATTCTTTTAGTATTCAATCCTCTTCCACCTTGAACGTTCGAAAGTTGTCGCTTTTTCTCACTTATCAGGTTTAAGATGATTGAATAGGGGCGGCTGTTGCACCCCAAAATTAACCCTCTTGATTTTTAGAACTTTAAAGGCTTATGTTTCATCATATATATTCATGCATTATGATAGGATCAAGGTATTTTGGTTCTCAAGTTCTTTCACAAGCTATAGAAGATGGTTGTGTTATCAATCAATGCAAGAAGGGTCTTATGCCCTTTATCATACCTCAGGACATCTCAATTGTCTTTTTGATTCATCAAAAGTTTGAAATTGCAAGTGTCTGTTTTTGAATCACTATTCTCCTATTCATCCCTTGAGATTAGGGTTTTGGAAGGATGCAGTGCTTGATACTTGTGTGTGCCAAATTTAGGGAGCAATATCCACTCATTATTATATGAGACATCTTTGTTCAAAGAAATTCGCTGGATCATCTTCTCCTAGCACAAAGGACCAAAATTAGGGTTTTTGATTCAATCAAAACGTATCTGACTTTTTGGGTAAGACTTGTTTCCATTCTTCTCTACATGTCAATGTTCACTTATGATTTAATAATTGAGCATGAATTTTGGTTGGAAATGGTTCAATTGATCATTTGGGGGTAAAATAGTTATCTGAGCAAAAGTCAACAAAAGTCAACTGTTGACCAAGTGGACTTATGGTCAAAGTTGGTTCAATGATCATGTTTCAATATCATGTGTCCTATGGTTGGAGAAATTCAAGATAAATATGAATTTTGGAGTTAACTTGTTCATGAAGGTATCTTGGTGAAAATTGAAAATTTGCTCAAGTATTTACACTTATAAGGCTGAATTTCATAAATTCACAACTTCTTCATCTTTTATTGAAAAGTTGCAAACTTTGCATTCTTAGAAAGAGGAAGAAAAGTTCTTCAACTTTTTCCTTGTGAGCTCAAGTCTAAAAAGTGAAAAGAGAGAAAGTTATATGGCTTAGAAAATTTGGACACTTAGTAAATTTTCTAAGGCATGTACATAAATTTGACGTGCTTAAGTAGTGATACCTTAGGGATATTAGAGGTCATTTATGTGTGTTGTCCTTATTTGTTATTCTTATGACTTCACTCTTACTTGACATGTCTTTCCATGTTCACTTGATCACACACTTGCTCTCACCTCAAATCACAACTTTAATTGAAACTAGTTTGTGTACTTTGGTGTTTGTACCATGTTTTCAATGACTATTTGAATTTCTTCTTGATAAAGACGTTTGTGATAAGTGTATAACATGTCCATGTTTACCCTCTCTTATTCACATTACCTCTTCTTTTCTAAGTTGTTTGCTTGTCAGACTTGCATGATGACTTATGTCCACTTAGGGTTGATTATGATCCTTTCTTTGCATGATTTTGATGTGAGTATTTATCAAGTGTGTTTATGTGATTATGTTGAGTCCTTGATGTGTTTTCTTATGACTTGTACACTTATTCATCTATCTCATTTCATTTCACCTTCTTATACCATGCTTGGTTAGATACTTGACACATGAAAGCTCCTATGCTAGTGTGCTTGTCTTTTTGACTTTTCTTGTGATATTTAGATCTCCGACTCTTATGCGTGACCCTCTGGAAATTTTTTTGACATGTCTAAGTGTTATCTTTGATGTAATATTTTTTCCCTTTTCTGATTTTCCACCTACTTGTTGCCAAGTCTTATCTTGTCACTTGTTTGAGTTTTATCTCTTTTCATCATGTGAACTTGTCTTTATTAGGTGATGTTTGTTAACATGTAATCCCTCAATGATAGTTTGTGATGTCTTAAGCCATGTTTATACTTAGGTATTCACATATTGTCTTATCCTTGCTTTCATGTTTTATCATGTGTTGAAGTTTTATCTTCTAAATGCACACTTGCACTTACATGCCTAGTTAAGTATTAGTTATTTCTTCTTAACACTTATTTCCATGTTTAGGATAGTCTAAGGTGTATATCATGTTAAGTTTATAACCTATATCATGCCTTTTGAGTTCTTATATTTGCCTTCATGCTTCTTCACTTTTTCAAGTCTGTTTGTGAGATCTTCATCTCTTATGTGTTTTATCATCATGTCTTATGTGTTTGTTGATGTGTTATCATCTTACTTGTGTGATGTTTTGTCATCCATGATTGATGTTTTTTCATCCTTACTTGATGTTTTATAATCCCTACTTTATGTTTTGTCATCTTAATGCATTCATGCTTCATGTTTTTTCATTCATACTTGATCTGTTGCCATCCATGCTTGATATTTTACCATCCATGCTTGATCTTTTATCATCCATACATGATGTTTTGTCATCTCTTATGATATGTTTTGTCATCTCTTACATGATGTCTTGTCATATATTACATGATTTTTTCCTTTCATACTTGATGCATGTTTGCTTGATGTTTTATCATCCCTCCTTCATCTTGATGTTTTATTATCCTTTCTATATTTTTTACTTAATATCTTATCATCTCTTCTTATATGCTTAGGTATTTACCCTATTTCATGCATGTTTATGTGATACTCACTTTATCTCTTATCTAAGTGTGATTGCTTATTTCTTCTTCCTATTCTTCTCTTTTGTGAGATTGCCATGTTCCCAATATGATCTTTAGTTTAATCTTCTCTAAGTTTAAACTAAATAGACCTTAGGTTTGCTATCCATGCATGGGAACATTAGGTAGATCTCCCTCTTATCCCAACTTTAGGTCCACAAGCACGACAACTTATAGGATTGAGATCCCATTTTGTTAGTCTTTTCTCTTTTGCATCCATGTTAAAACTACAACTCTTTTTCTTTAATCAAATGCATAAAACACTCTAAAAATGAAAAACCCTTTTTCAAGGTAAAAATATCAACCAATGAAAAGCTTTTTGTCTTCAAACTTTTTCTTTTAAAACCTTTTAAAAAAGGACATGTTTCACTAGCATTGTTCATAAAAAGCATACAACCCACCAAAACTTTTGAGGTGAAATACGCGTGCCTTGATCCCTATTGCACAGTCGGTGGTACGTAGGCAAATGTTCGTAACTACGGCAGGCACAACTAATAAAAACTTTCTTTTTGTATATACTTTGCATGCATTCCATTTTAGCATTAGGCTTTCAACTTAAATTTGTTACACACCCTTATATTAGAACAAACTCAAGTGGATCTTGTGGAGTACCACCGACGTGAGGGGTGCTAATACCTTCCACTTGTGTAACTGACTTCCTTACCCTTTTCTTTTGGTCGCGGAGACCATGCCCTTTCTATACCCTTAGGTTTACTCAGTGTTTCCTTTCCCCTTCCGTGGGATAAATAACATTTCTTGTGACTCTTCTTCCTTTTCACCTCCGTCCGTGCTTCGCTAAAATTCCCAGACGCGACACTAGGTAGTTTGTTTTATTTCATTAGTTGATTAGTTGTATTATTTTGTATGATGGTTTAAATACCCATGTTGGTTCATTAATGTTAGAATGCCATATTTTTACCCTAATTCTCTCTTATTCTCCCATTATCTCAACCTCTCCATTATTCACCATTGTTTTTTGATTGGGGTTTTACCCAACAACCTTAACTATGGTCTTCTAAATATGTTTTCATGGTCTTGTAATTTTAATCCAAATGTTAAAATCCAAACTTTGGCCCCAGTTTTGCATCGTATCTTTGGTTTGGCGCATGAATACTAGAGGCCCCAAATCTTATTTGCAATTGCTAGTAGTGTCGACACTCTGATTTGCACCGATACAACCATAAACAAATATATCTTTGATAGGACCTTTTGACATTTTGCTAGTGTTGTCGTAGATATAAACTTGATGAGTAAGTTGCGCTACAAAGTGTTGGTTGAAGAAAGGGTTTCGATTTCTTTGTTGAGTTGGAATATGAGAAAATTCATAACTTTTGTGACAACTGCAAGATCATTGGCAATAACAAGTCCTACTGTAATACATGCCCTATAAATATGGAGGAAGTGATAGTTCCAAAAAAACAACAACCTAGGAAGGTGTATGATCTTACTACGTACCAACATAACAAACAAGTAGCATAAGAAATTGGAGCCCCTATTATCAATGCTGACACAAGGGGAAACATGATCTTATTAATACCTCAAAGGATGATGAAAGCATGTTGAATAATGATGTCACAAATAAAAACACAACTAAATACCTATTTTTGGACCCTATAGAGAATTTCCAACAAAAAGTGGTAAGTAGTTGTAGAAATCATGATGTTGAAGTTACTCATGTTGGAACTAGTCCAAAAAACCAAGACATAATTTGGAGAATGATGATAGCACTGAAGATTTGGATTTTGTTGATGCAACTCAACCAATTGAAATACTTAGACATGCTCCTATGCAGGATAATGAGAACTCTATTTTCCTTCATAATTCTTGGGCAACTATAACTGAGGTGGAGGATATGGTTGCAATCATTCAAGAGTTTCAACATGCTATCCCTAGATTAAGAAATAAATAATTGAGAAAAGCTAAGACTGCAATTTCTAAGAGTCCCTATACCATAAGCCAAGGGTTGATTTTTCTAAATCTTCCCAATGATTTATATGTTTTGGAACTCTAGAGGTTTGGCTAACTCTCCTACAAAGTTAGTTCTCAAAGTTTGTACTCTAATTTTAAGGGAGGCATTGGTATAAGGAATATTTCTAAACTCAACGAGGATTTTGACATGAAGCTCTATTGTGACTTCCCTCATTCTCAATATTCTTGTGCTATTATTTTGAGACATAGATGAATAATCGAAAAACACAAAAAATGAGGGTTTGAATTGGGGTTTTTAAAACTTAAAGAAAATAACATGTTGGTTATCCTGGTTTGTTTGAACTCAAACTACTCCAGTCCACCCTCCAAGGTGATTTCTCCTCTCTCAACGAGGTCTTAATCCACTAATCAAACTTGATTACAAAGCTACTATGACAACCGTCAAAGTCTTCTCGAGTTTAAACCATAATCCATTTTTCTCAAGGAATTCACTAAACAATATTAAATAAAAGTGTACAAAACTTTTTTCTAATAAAACAGTATCACAAGTGATATTTTACACAATTTAGATTTTGAACGTTTGAAGATGATGAAGATTGCTACTTTGCTATGCATGAAAATCGTGAACGATTTCTCCTTCAAACTTTGTTTAAATAGGCGAAGCATGTAGGAGCTTTTGGAATGTTGTTCAATGATAATTAAAGAGATTTCCAAAAATAGAGATCCTTGTTCCCTTTCATCCGTTACATTTGAAATGGAAATAATTGATTTGTAACGCTTTAGTACATGCTTGCTTCAGAAGATGAAAGTTACTGTTGCTTCTTTCTAGAACTTTATGGATCAGAAACACGAAGTCCTATTTGCAGCATTAGAACTTCTTTATGATATGTTTAGAATCAGAGTTGAAACATCTATTTAACTCATTTTCTGAGCTTCTTCCATCATAACTTCTCTGTAAAACAAAATACAAATTTAGGGAGCATAATTGTTCTTTGAGTGTTTGTTATCATCAAAACTCTTACAAGGGTTGTATAATCAAACTATGTTCTAACAATCTCCCCCTTTTTGATGATGACAAAACCTGGATATTTTAATACACATAAATAACATAAATAATTTAAGGTCTCCCCTTGAGTTGAATACTCAGATAGAGAAGAATTACTTCCCTGAAGTTTATTCTGATCAAAGTATTTAATGGGTCCACTTCTGTCCTAAATAGAGTTTGTTCCTGTTTTGCTTTCAGAAGAAAAATAGAAGAAGTTAGGATATTCAAAATGTTTGAGACTGCGTCTCGATACTATTATTTTAGAAATATCTTACGATCTCCCCCTTTTGTCAAGAATCAAAAAGAAATAAAAACACTATAAGCAATAAAAGAGGATTTGTATTCAAAAGGTTTCAAGAAACACATTTAGATGAAGCAAATAAAATGAACACAGTACAGAAAAACAAATATCAAAACCAAGATTAAGGTGGAGGAAGTTGTGTGAACAGGGCTTTTAACAAATTCTTAATCTGATTGTTTGACTCTTCTTGTTTTCCCAGCATCCCTTTGATTTCCTTGCATATATCATCCTACTTGTCTAGTATTTCTTTGAACACTGCATTCTCTTTCTTCAACTCCTCCAGAGTTTGCAGAACCAGAGATGAAGAGGGTATATCAACAAAAGGTACCATATATTTAGAGCAAGCTGTGATTGATTCTGACTCAGTAGCTTCTTCAACTTCCTTGCCTTTATCTAGAACCCTGACCAAAGGCAGAGGATCAGAGGATGGTTCATCATATTCTGAAGGCTGGTGATCTTCCTAAGGGGTATTATCTAATAAAAGGAGAGGTTTCTTTTCCCAGTGACGCATAACTTGATCCTTGAAGACTTTCAAATGATCATAAAAGATCTATTAAGAAATTTCATAACTCAACTCCTTAAGTTTCTAGGACTCAGAATTGAACCATTTTCTGAACTGGTTCTAGTGTGAATTAGAAGCAACATGATTTAGATTCTCTAAGCAAGCTAGTTTCAAAGAGTTAACCCATTCAAGTAATTATTTTTCAAAAATAAACATAATTTTTACCAACATCTGCTTTGGTGACTTTTGGTTTTGGTTTTTGTACGACAATTTTTTGAGAGCATGAGACAAGATTGTCCAGAGCTTCTAAGTCTATAATTATGTGAAGGTGATATTTTGGAAGGTTGTTTGGAGAGGGAGAATTAGAGATAATAATGGGTGAATGTGGTGAGTTTGGTGGAGTGGAATGATAGGGAGATGTAATATCTGGGATGTCGTGGATTGTGATTGGTTGTGAGACCATGAGAGGGCAGGTGATTCCAGGAATGGGTGTTGTGGTATCAGAGTCAAAAGTTTGATTTTCTGAGGGGGGAGCTTGAAAGTTTGGATTTTCTGAGTGGGAAGCTTGAAAGTTTGGATTTTCTGAGTGGGGAGCTTGAAACAGCAAATCAAATTGATCAATATCAGAAAGAACTTGAGAAAGTTCTGGCTGATTTTGGTCAAGATGGGTAGAAGGTGGTCCGTCCAGAATGTTTTCTAGAGTAAGTGAAGGGTCAAATTCAATGTAAAATTCATCAAAGGTTTATGGTGATGGATCTTCTGTTGGTTTTAGAGAGGAAGGGTTTTCAGATGTTGATAACATAACTGCTTCAGTAACAAAAATAAATGATGAATTACCTTTCTTCTTAGCAGCCTTGGGAATCTTCTGAGAAGATCCTTCTCCATAAGCTTTCCCTTTCCTTGATTTTTTGAGGGAAATCTCCAGAGGCTGTTGTCTCAGATCATGAATGTTCACTTCTGGATTTGTTCCGTCCATTTTGCAAGCCTCCAGATATCTGACAATAATTTCTGGAGAAGCATATGTTTAAGATAAGAGAGGAAAATCCTTCAGAGTACTCTTTTAGTTGTGATGACTTCCTTTGTTGTTATTATTGGATCCTTCTTGATGACTTGAAGCAGTATCGTGAACCCATAATTCTTTAACTAATCTTGGAAAAACTGGACCTAGTAGACGATCAAAATACTTTTTCCACCCTTGAAATTCAACATCAGGAGTTAGATCGTAACTGTTTTCCTTTATACTGATGAAGTCCACAATAAGTTCACACAAAACTTCCAGAGAGTCAATGGGAGTCAGGAGTGTTCTTGAGGGTTCTTCATACCTTTCTGATGTTGAAGAAGAAGAGCCAGGAAAGTTTTGAGAGCTTTGAGCAATTTGAGAAGAAGCCATTGTTCACACATACTTTTGAGGGTTTTTGAAGAAAAAATTGAACACAAGTAATAGAGAGAAGAAGTGAGAGTGAAAAAGTGAAAGTGAAAGTGATTAGTGTATTTATAGAAAAATAGAAGACTTAATTAACAAGAAAAGATTGAAAAGAACTGATTACATGGCATTAATGATTCCTGAAAATAGGGAGATTGCATAGAGATATAAAACAGTTACCGATACGACATAAGTCTCAATGCATCCAATCAAATCTTTAGTCTCTTCAGAATTTGAACACGTGTTCAGCCTTAGAAGAAACTCTTATGAGAAGATGACAAATGTTGATTTTGTGAACTGCACGCTTCTATCTTTGAAATGAACCGTTTCGAAACTATTCAGATCTTCTTAGATAGATCCTGATACAACTTTCCTTCTAACTTCTGAAGAATTATTGATCAGATATTCACAAAAAAAACATCAAATTTCGAGGGTTAAAGAATACATAAATAAAACTCTTATTCTGAACATAATTTCATGCTAAGATGTTTTAGAATGAAGTTAAATCTATCTTCAGAAAGAGGTTTAGTGAAGGCATTAGCCCATTGATGGTCTGTGTCAATAAATTTAATGAAAGAATTCCTTTATGAATATAGTCCCTAATGAAGTGATGTTTTATTTCTATATGCTTAGCCCTAGAATGTAAAATAGGATTTATAAATAAACAAATAGCATAAGTATTGTCACATAGAATATGAATGTTACTCTCAAATATGTTGAAGTATTCAAGTTGAATTTTCATCCAAGCATATGTGTGTTGCATCCAGCTGCTGCTATATATTCAGCTTCAGCAGCTGATAATGCGATGGTGGATTGCCTCTTGCTGGACCACGAGATAATATTTTCTCTCAGAAATTAGCAGCTTCCAAAAGTACTTTTTCTTTCTATTCTGTCTCCAGCGAAGTTAGTATCGCAATACCCTACTAACTTGTATTCTTTGGTTTTTCTATAACACAAACCAAGATTAGTAGTACCTTTCAGATACTTGAAAATTTGCTTAACAACTGTTAAGTGAGATTCTCTAGGATCTGATTGGAATCTAGCACACAGACATGTACTATACAGAATATCAGGTCTTGAAGCTATAATATATAATAGAGAACCAATCATGCCTCTGTAGATCTTCTGTTCTACCTTTTTACTTACATCTTCCTTTTCTAGAATGCATGTAGGATGCGTGGGAGTTTTGGATGGCTTACATTATGATAGGTCAAATTTCTTCAGAAGTTCTTTGACATACTTGCTTTAATGTATGTATGTTTCTTCTGGAGTTTGATTGATCTGGATGCCTAGAAAGAACTTGAGTTCTCCCATCAAGCTCATTTCAAACTCTGCCTGCATAGACTTAGCAAGTTCTCTTCCCAAAGAGGATTTAGTAGATCCAAAAATAATATCATCTACATAAATTTGACAAACTAGAATGTCATTTCTAAATGGCTTACAGGATAAAGTTGTGTCCACCTTCCCTCTGGTAAAGTCATTTTCTAACAGAAAGCTACTTAGTCTTTCATACTAAGCTATGGGAGCTTATTTCAGACCATATAGTTATTTCTTTAGTTTAAATACATATTCTGGATGTTTTGAATTTTCAAAACCAGGGGGTTGGTGCACATCGACTTCTTCATCAATGTAACCATTTAAGAATTCACTTTTGACATCCATCTGATAGAGAGTGATACCATTATTTATAGTAAAAGAAATTAAAAGTCTGATAGATTCTAACCTGGCAACTGAAGCTAAGGTTTTTGTATAGTCTATCCCCTCTTGCTGACTATAACCTTTTGCCACTAGCCGTGCTTTGTTTCTGACGACTTCTCCTTGTTCATTCAGTTTGTTTCTGAATACCCATTTGGTTCCAATGATCTTTAATCCTTTTAGTTTAGGAACCAGATCCCACACGTCGTTTCTGGTGAACTGGTTTAATTCTTTCTACATTGCAAGTATCCAATCATTGTGCAGAAGAGCTTCGTCAATGAAATTTGGATCAATAAGAGACACTAATCCCATGAGAGATTCTTCAGAGTTTCTGAATATGGATCTTGTTTTGATTGGGTCTTCTTTCTTTCCCAGAATTTTGTCTTCTGGATGAGCTAAGCTGCTTCTTGATTGTGTTTTCTGAAGAGGCTCGTCAGATGTTGCTGTAATGTTTGTGACATCTTCTTCTGGAGTTGACTGTGATTCTTTGTGAGAAACTTCTGACGCGATGTCTTCAGTACCTGTAAATTGGACTTCAATATCTGCAAAAAAATTATCTTGCTTTGACTTTTGAAGGCCAAGCTTATCATCAAATCTGACACTGATTGACTCTTCTACAATCCGTGTTTCTGTGTTGTATACTCTATAGCCTTTTGAGCATTCAGAGTATCCTAACATGTGACACTTTTGTGCTTTAGAGTCAAACTTTTTTAGATGTTCTTTAGTGTTCAGAATAAAACAAGTACATCCAAATGGATGAAAATAAGAAATGGTGGGATTTCTGTTATGTTACAATTCATATGGAGTCTTATCTAGAATAGGTCCTATGGAGATTCTATTATGAATGTAACATGCTGTGTTAATTGCTTCTGCCCATAAGTTCTTAGCAATGTTAGTCTCGTTGATCATGGTTCTGGCCATTTCTTGTAAAGTTCTATTCTTTCGTTCTACAACTCTGTTTTGTTGAGGAGTTCTAGGACAAGAGAAATCACGAGAGATGCCATTCTCATTAAAAAATAGTTCAAATTTTTTGTTTTTAAATTCTCCACCATGATCACTTCTGTCTTTAACAATTCTAAGATCTTTTTCGTTTTGGACTTGGTTACAGAAGGCAAATAATACAGAGTGTGACTCGTCCTTGTGTCTTAAGAACTTATGCCCATCTGCTATAGTCATCTACGATCACTAATCCATAATTCTTGCCACTAATGGATGCAATTTTCACTGGTCCAAATAGATCTATATGCAGAAGTTCTAATGGTCTAGAGGTAGAAATAACATTTTTGGTTTTGAAAGAAGGTTTTGCAAACTTTCCTTTTTTACATGCTTCACACAGAGCATCTGAGCTAAACTTCAGGTTAGGAAGTCCTCTGACCAGATTGAGTTTGTTAATCTGGGATATTCTTCTCATACTAACATGCCCCAATCTCTTGTGCCAGACCTATTGCTCATCGTTAACAGACAATAGGAATTTTACATTCTGTCATTTCAGTTCAGAAAGTTTTATTTTGTAAATGTTGTTCTTTCTCTTTCCATTAAAGTGGATAGATCCATCTTTCTGACTAACTGCTTTACACGACTTTTGATTGAAGATTATATCATAACCGTTATCACTTAATTGACTTATGGATAACAAGTTATGCATTAATCCATCTACCAATAGAACATTAGTTAGATAGGGAAGAGTATCGTTACCAATAGTTCTAGAGCCAATGATCTCCCCATTCTGATTGCCTCCGAAACCTATGTAGCCTCCAGATTTAAGCTCCAGGCTTTGGAACATATGCTTTCTTCCCGTCATGTGTCGAGAGCATCCAGAGTCCAGGTGCCAAGATTGGTGTTCCAGTCTTGCTGTTAAAGATATTTGCAACATAGACAATTATATCCTTAGGTACCCATATTTTTTTTGGGTCCTTGTTTGTTAGAGTTACCAAAATTCTGTTTGAATTTTGGCTTAGAAGAAAAAGCATTACTTGTATACTTTATGTCATGTGTGTGCTCATAGGTGAAGTGAGAATTCAGAGGTGTGCGTTTAATTACCATATTCTTAACTTTCTTAGGTTGAAATACTTTACCTTTGTATCCTATTCCTTTTCTTCCATTTCTGCTAACTCCATAGATCATTGAAGCCATCTTGCTTCTATCTATGTTTTTAGCAAGAAATTTCTTAAAGCTATGATCATTTTCATTTATGATTTTATCAGAGTTACTAGGAACTTCTGAGACAGTTTCATTCTGAGAACTTTGTAATTTATTTTCAAGTTTTGAAATTGTTTCTTTCAGCTCAGAGTTTTTTGATCTCAGTTTCTTAGTTTCTTCAGAGTCAGAAAATAAACCCTTTTTCAGGTTCTTGTTTATGACTCTAAGTTTCTGATATCTTTCTTGAATTTACGACAGACTCTCTTCTAATTGAGATCTAGAAAAGATAGAAAATACCTCTTCTGCCTGAGTTTGATTCTGATCCAGATGATTCAGTATCATCTGACATGTTGGCCATAAGGGCTATGTTGGCTCGTTTATCTTCTAATTTTGTTTCTGCTTCAGAATAATCTGAGTCATCCCATGTTGCCATGAGAATTTTCTTCTTCTCCTTAAATAACTTCTTTTTAGGTTTCACCTTTTGATGCTTTGGACAGTCACGTTTGTAATGCCCTTGTTCATTGCATTCGTAGCAGACAATGCCTCTTTTACTTGACTTTCTGTATCCAGAAGATGGTTCAGGCTTTCTGTATCTAGACGATGGTTCAGACTGATTCCCTGTTCTTCTGGAATTTATAAACTTCCTTTGCCTGTGCTTCTACAACTGATTGACTCTTCTGGAGAGAAGAGACAATTCGTCTTCTTCTGATGAGGATCCACCAGAGTTTTCTTCTTTTGCCTGCAAAACTTTTGATTCATATTGTTTGTTAGATTTAAGAGCTAAAGACTTACCATGCTTCTGGGGCGCATCTTCTTCTAACTCTATATCATGACTTATGAGAGAGCTGACAAGTTCTTCGAGAGAGATTTTGTTCAGATCCTTGGCCAGTTTAAAAGCCATGACCATGGGTCTCCATTTCTTAGGTAAACTTCTGATGATCTTCTTTACATGGTTAGCAGTTGAGTACCCTTTATCCAGAACTTTTAACCTAGCCACCAGAATTTGAAATCTTGAGAACATTGTTTCAATGGTTTCATCTTCTTCCATTTTGAAGGCTTCATACTTCTGAATGAGCGCAAGAGCTTTGGTTTCTTTGACTTGCGTGTTGCCTTCATGCGTCATTCTTAAGGAATCAAACATGTGTTTTGCTGTTTCTCTGTTTGTGATCTTCTCATACTTTGTGTATGAGATAACACTCAAGAGAATAGTTTAGGCCTTGTGATGATTTCTGAAATCTCGCTTTTGATGTTCTGACATTCTTTTTCTGTCAATCTTCTAACCGCTTTCATCAACAGGATGTATGTACCCATCATTCAACATATCCCAGAGATCAGCGTCATGAGCCAGAAGAAACTTTCGATTTTGTCTTTCCATTAATCGAAGTTCTCACCATCAAAGATTGGAGGTTTGCCGCTGATTTTGTCTTTCTCATCATTGTAGTCACTGTTGATGTTCTGACTTGGTCCCACCATAGTGTTTTTCTTAGCTTGGATCTTTTTTCTGACACGGTTAAGTGCTTGTGCTCAGAACCAGGCGCTCTGATGCCAATTGAAGAACGAAAAAAATAAGAAAGGGGGGGGGGTTGAATTGGGGTTTTTAAAACTTAAAGAAAAGAACACGTTGGTTATCCTAGTTCGTTTGAATTCAAACTACTCCAGTCCACCCACGAAGCTGATTTCGCCTCTCTCAACGAGGTCTTAATCCACTAATCAAACTTTTTTACAAAGATACAATGACAACCGTGAAATTCTTCTTCAGTTTAAACCATAATCTGAGTTTCTCAAGGAATTCACTAAACAATATTGAATAAAAGTGTACAAAAATATTTTCTAATAAAACAGTATCGCAAGTGATGTTTTACACAATTTAGATTTTGAACGTTTGAAGATGATGAAGATTACTACTTTGCTGTGCATGAAAATCATGAACAATTTCTCCGTCAAACTTTGCTTAAATAGGTGAAGCATGTAGGAGCTTTTGGAATGTTATTCAATGATAATTAAAGAGATTTCCAAAATTAGAGATCCTTGTTCCCTTTCAGCCGTTACATTTGAAATGGCAATAATTAATTCGTAACGCTTCAGAACATGCTTGCTTCAGAAGATGAAAGTTACAGTTGCTTCTTTCCAAAAATTTATGGATCATAAACACGGAGTCTTATTTGCAGCATTAAAACTTCTTTAAGAGATGTTTAGAATCAGAGTTGAAACAACTATTTAACTCATCCTCTGAGCTTCTTCCATCAAAACTTCTCTGCAAAACAAAATACAAATTTAGGGAGCATAATTGTTCTTTGAGTGTTTGTTATCATCAAAACTCTTACAAGGGTTTTAGAATCAAACTATGTTCTAACAATAGAGTGCTTAGAAAGAAAAGTACCATTAGTTATCATGTCTACTCTTCCAATTAGAGCAGTATTAAGCATACATTGCATATGATCTTAAACAATTCTACATGGCTCATCGGTGATAGAGAAAGTATTAACTTCTAACTATATTCTTATTGCGGTAAATATTTCATCGATCTCCCTCATTTTCACCACTCCAGCAACACTGATCTCTCTTCCAAAATCCAACATTTCATATCCAATGGTAACTAGAATTTATCATTTTATATGCTAAGGGATTTTCCTCTCATCACTGCTTCAATCACCAAATCTCTCATCCCTCTAGAACACAAGGCATATGAGCTAATCTAGAGCCTCCCTATATAAATTATATCTATGCATTAAGTATCCACTCCCAGATGGGCGAGTCAGAGTCATTCTAGGGGATCAGAAGATTGCCAGGAAGTGCTACGTGGAGAGTTTAAACTAAAGAAGGTTAGGACAGTACGTGTGAATGTCGTAGGCATAAAGTTGAGGGCCAAACCGCGAGAGGAAGTTCCCGAAGATAGAGACCTGATAGCCATATTCCAAGAAAATATGAAGGCGGAGGAAAATATTTTTGTTTAAAGTTATTAACTGTTAAGTGTCAAGTCATTTTTAGCATAATTTCATTTATTTTTTTGGTTTATTTAGTTGATTTACAATCTCTGCCACTTGTAAGGTTAAATTCATGACATTCTTTATTGGCAGAATGAACTCTTTTCCCCTTGTGTTGCTAATATTGAGCATGGTTTTTTAATGAGGCTCCTCACTTTATTATATGAATTTGAATTATTGTTGCTTAGTTTCTAGGGAGCTAAAGAGGGAGAGAGATCTTATCGAAATTTCCCTATGAGGTGACCACATATGTTGGATCCTCATGTAGGAGTTATTGTCTCATTTGTGGAAATTAAACATGTTAGATCCTAAGGAATGAACCCTTATTTCCCCTCTAGGTGATCACACACATTGAATCTTCATGCAGGAACCCTTGATGCCCCAAGGGAAATATCACACTATCCTCAAGAGAAAGCCCCTACTCTCTAAGATAACGACCAAGGTCATGTTGCAAGGTAATTCATTTAAATAAAAGGAAAATGTAAAAACACATTAATTAAATAAAGACCCATTTAGGGAGGGGGGGGGGGGGGGGGGGGGCAAGCCTCTAGGGAAAAATAATTAAAGAAACCCTTTTTTGGGAACCATTACAAAAAAAGTCACTAAAGGCATAAATAGTAAGCCCTAAAGTTATTTATCATCCCAAATATTTCTAAAGAGAAAGTAACCTTTTGGAGCATGGTGATCAATCAAAGAGACCTCTTACACTAGAGGTACCTCCTCGCCATCTATTAACTAGTAAACATAGAGCACCTTGAACAAGTCCATTTAACTAAAGTCTAACCTTGGATATAGGAAGTCTATATATTCCTTTTCCAGCTTGAAGTACTGGTAGAAAGTTTCCACTTGGTAATCCTTGAGCGCATATAGTTCCCCCTCAAGTTTCTTAAGAAAGCTGAGGGATTTCTTAAGAGATCCCTTTGGGCTCTTTTCTGCGACAGCGTGAATTCAAGCCTCTAGCATCACCCTCTTGAGTATAATATTAAAATCTTATCACTTTTTCATCAGGTTTCTCACCATCTCTTGACGTTGGGGGATATTCCATTGAGCCATTGCAAGCTTGCATTTTAATTCACC
Source organism: Vicia faba (assembly GCA_948472305.1). Classification (NCBI taxonomy): domain Eukaryota; kingdom Viridiplantae; phylum Streptophyta; class Magnoliopsida; order Fabales; family Fabaceae; genus Vicia; species Vicia faba. The sequence goes on along the minus strand of OX451738.1, from coordinate 185,529,687 downwards.
AATGACTAGAGTATACTTCTTCTGTTGGATCAGTTCTATCAGAAGGCCCCATAACAAGTGGTTTTTTCCCATTCTCAATATCTCGTAGAGCGACTTATCATGGAGGCCTTTGTCATAAGAGGGGATATAACTTGATAGAACAAAACCAATCATCTCTCCACAAAGAAGGCTGGTGGCGAGAATTATCCTTTATTGACAAGGACTTCTCTTCTGTCCTACATTCTCTAACAACCATTATCTAACCAGCCTTCAAAACCTGTGAAGGACCATCTTTTTGCTTTTGGATTTTAGGGGAAGAGGGGGGGGGGGGGGGGGGGGGGTTAGTACCTATAATATGGTCATCACACCATATTTCGACCTCCATTGATGTGTGTATGTGTATACACACACACACACACACACACACACACACACACACACACACACACACACACACACACACATATATATATATATATATATATATATATATATATATATATATATATATATATATATATATATATATATATATATATATATATATATATATATATATATATATATATATATATATATATATATATATACTCCCTCCAACCATTATTATAAGCAAAGATTATCTTTTTAGGTTCATTTAGTAAGGAATTTATATGGTCTACATAAAAGACCAGATACATTCAATATTCAATGAACCTCAAAAGAGAACATTTGCTTATAATAATGGCCAGAGGGAGTGTATATATATATATATATATATATATATATATATATATATATATATATATATATATATATATATATATATATATATATATATATATATATATATATATATATATATATATATATATATATATATATATATATATATACACACACACACACACACACACACACATTGTTATTTCTATGAAATTGTGATTGGCGTACATTTTGGTAAAACCAACTTGGCAGTAATATATTGAATAAGGAAGTCTCAACTTGCTATTTTCAGCATGCCGAAGAAGATGTCCCATCCTAGAGATTGGACATTTAGTTATGTTTCAGCTGATTTATTAAGTTACTGAATATTTGGGGAATATTTAGTAAGCTTATGTGGCATCAAAGATTGACAAATCAGAATATTTTTATGCTGGTTTCCAAAGATTTCATAGTTTCTAATTATGGAGACATTTTAGGAAACTAATGATTGAAAACCTATTATCTTGGAGAAGAATGTGCAGAATTTTGTGTATGATTTTGTAAGGGATAAATTCCCAAGATATTTTTAATTTTTTTCACCCTATTATAGCGGTAGAAATGTTGAGACTAAGCCATTGGATTGACTTAACTCACACAAATCAAATAAAAATCGCCACCACGCTTTATTGTTTCCAGAGGAATGGAAACATAGCGAATAACCCAAGAAGAGGGGGAGATAATATAAGTAGGGGGTTTGTTATGCAAAGGGAAGGTATTAGCACCCTAAACATCTACGGTACTCCACAGGAACCTCTTTGAAAATTTGTGTATTTTGACTATAAGTGTTGTATACAAAAGTAGATAGTGGAGGTGAGAAAAGAAATATTTTTACAATTTTTACACCCTCCGCGATTGTGAACCTTTAGTGCCTACGTACCACCTTCCGTGCAATACAGGATCAGGGTACTCATAGTTCACCTTTTAGAAATTTAAAACACGAGTGTGTTGGTTAATTATAAGAGATGAGACATCATCGTCATATCTGAATAGAAGAATATACTTACTACCAAGGATTATGATAAAGAAGAATTTGAATCATCTCAAAGTGGAGGATATAACTTAGATTTAAAAATCAATAAAGCTTCACTCAACACCCAAGTGGAAAATGTCTCACTTCACTTCATATTATAGAAGCATAGTAGCTTGCATCACTATAAGGATTGATAAGAGTCTAATCTTTTGAGAAATTTTTTAAGTAAAAAGCCAAAATAGCAAAATGATTTGAATGAGGTTGATTGAATTTTAGTCTTCTCACAAAAATGTCAAAGTATGACTAAGTTGATTAAAAGTTTGATTAAGAAAATATTTTTGAAAATACATAGACCTAAGTCCAAGTTTATTGTGAAAGCGGTTCAAGTTAGGAAACAAGAAGAATTTGAAAAGGAGTGTGAAGATTTTTGAAATTAAAGAAGATGGGAGGATATGAAGGGACTATCTTAAAGCATAAGGTAAAAGCTAGCGAAAAGAACCGTCTAACCAAAAAGAAGTCAACACTTGACACAATGAGTCAATGTAGAATTCCCATCCTTTGGATTGAAACAAGCAAACAAAGATATTAAATCTCTTAAGAATACCAAGCTTCAGATGCATTAAATCTTCACAAAAATTGGGTAGAGTAACGACTATATACAGAGAAATTCCCAATCATAGATAAAGCATATCATTAGAATAACTTACACACAAAGAAAATCAACCCAATGTCTTGGGATAAACCCAAAGAACTCCAGAAAAAATAATAATCAGAGCCACAAGGTCTTAAGGATAGTCAAGGTCTATAATCCTAAGTCCAAAAGGTCCATAACTCCATCATGTTAGGGATAATAACCAAATAGCCCGAGTAATCTTCAGGCTTTTTAGTTTGTTCGAGTTGGTTATTAAGTATCTTCAAAAAGAAAATTAAAGCTCAAGTGAGCAAAATAAAATGACATAAAAATAAGTACTCAAGTGAGCAAATATGAAAATAGCATGAAATGTAAATGCTAAAATAAATGGTTCTTAAAGTAAAGGCATAAAATAAAAGCATTAAGTAAAAACACAAAGTAAAAGTCAATTGTTAGTGAATTAGAAGTTAAAGGTTAGTTGAATGACCATATTGAAACTTGAATTTGAAAACTCATTAGAAGATTGATAAAATCAAAACTTCTCAATAACAAGTTTCATTTTCTTTTTGTCAAGTATATTATTCATTTCAAATGTTCGAGGCAACAACATATGATCAACTATGTTTAAATGGTTCACGTAGACCAAAATTTATGAAGGTTCATTAGAGGATTGATAAGACCAAAGCCTCCTAACAATGAACCCAAAGGTTATTTGATCAAAGTTTTCAAATTAATATACTTGGACTTGCAAACATAAGTTTGGGCCACAAATGATCATTTCTAGAATCGGGATAGAATTTAACGCTATGTTAAGCAATTGTAAGTGAACTTATATAGAAGTTGCACATATTTTGAGGTCAGTCAATAGCAATCTATGTACCACATGTTTAGAGAAATGATATGTAGATCATCCTCTAACAATATGTAGCACAAGTAAGAAAGGGATAAGATGAAGAGGGAGGGTAAATATTTCAAACAAATATTTTAATCAAACTACCATTAAAATCATTCATCCATTTTGGTGGAGTTAAACTCAACACCCAAGATCCAATGATGTTAATGAAGCTCATGATCAAAAGTCACATAATTCAAGCTCAGTCAGAATATATTCAAAAATAAAATTGCATTTAATAAGAAAAATAAAAAAATAAAATGATTTTTAAATTGTTTTTTAAGTGAAAATAAAAGGCAAAATAATAAACTATATTCAAAGTATCAACTAAAAATTAAAAGAAAATATAGAAAGGTCAGAGATGATCTCAAGTATTTTTACAAAAAATTTAGTAATTTTTTAAAACAGAAAAGTATTTTTAAATTATATAAAATCACTTAAGTAAGTGAAAAATGATTAAAAATGGTAAAGATCAGAATAAAATTCTAGAAATATTCCAGAAAGTCATAAGTAAAGAAAATGATTTTGATGAATTTTTCCATAATTTAAAAATTCCAAAAAGTTTTTTTAAACAATTAAAAACAAGTCAAATCAAAAAGAAAAAAATCATAAAAAATATCAAATCTGAAAATAAAATTATGAAAAAATAAAAATCAGAAAGAGAATATTTATAAATATTTTTATGAATTTTTTCATAATTTTTGAGTTAGAAATGAATTTTCTATGATTTTTTGAAGTTTAAAACAATTAAATATAAAAAAAAAATCGAAAAATATAAATAAAGCCAAAGAAATGTGGAATATTAGGTTAATATCAAAACATGTTAGTAAGAAGATCCCATGGATTTGACACACTGTGCATAATATGGTCATCTTTGGAAATCACACCAAATCATTTTTTAATAATTAAAAGTAACTTAAAATCTGGTGCGTTGGATGTAGTCTGACTAATGAAAGTAATCAGATGCAATGGCCCTCAAGATGCGCGTATAGTAAGACAAGTGCACTGGATAAGTTTAAAAAAATCACATGTCACGCTATCATTGGCTGAAGCACGACACGTAGGTCGTCTTCAACCTCCAGACGCCCTAAATTGGAGTTTCATAAACTGTAAAATTAGAGAACCAGACCGGTACCATTGGATTCATCTCTTCAAGATAATTCTAATGGTACCCCCACACCAAATTTATATAAGCTGAGCAAGGTTGGATTTCGGAAAAACAAGAAAATACAACGAGCATGAAATTCCCAAGTATCTCTCTCAATTCTCAATGAAAATGAAAAACCGTAAGAAGTGTGAGAATCAGATGGATGAGTAGAATAGAATACGGATTTATTTGCTTCACTTTGGTTGATAATTCTACCTGAAAGAAGTAGAAGAAAATTGCTCTGAAACTGAACTTGGCTAGCACAGTTTAGGACTCTTCACGGCTTGGTTCTTCTTCTGTTAACTTCAGTGAAGTTCAAGGATAAAGAATCAACAAAGAAATTGGATTGAAAAGTGGGGAAAAGAAGAATTCGAAAACTCAAAAAGGTGTAGTTTGAAGAGAGTTTGATGGTGTGATTTTGGATGTCCAAGCTTGAGGAAATGAATGCAATATGTCCCTCTATTTATAGAAGAGTGAATGGTGAAAATAATTGGAAGCAATAGTGAGGTTTGGAGGGAAAATGAGTGATGCCCGAAAGTGAGAAAAGTGTGACTTAAATTTGCTCAAAACTCAGCTAACTCTTGTGTTTTCATCCTTAATTTAACTTTGGGAACTTGGTTAAACATGTTTAAATCAAAAACGCGTGCTAATTTGGTGTTTAGAAGCTGGATTATGGATTTCAAATTCTGACTTGGAAGAAAAAAACAATTTCAAGTAGCTGACTTTGAACTCATGGTGTGCAAGATTTAGCGAACCTTAGGACCTGATTATTGATGCATTGGAAAGATGAGGTAACATTCTTCATAATGTGACAAGAAATAGATCATTTGGATGCTTGTGCTAGAAGTTTTGCTTGGTCAAAATCAAGAAAAATGTGCTGACTTTTATACTTAGAAAAATTCTGTTTTTCTTTAAAAATGACCTATAATGTTTTGATTCCAAATAAGGACTTCTTCTAAGATTTTGATTTTATAAAATATGCTAGCTTAAAGTGGACTCCTTAAAGATTATTGTGAAACTTGTATCACTCAAAAATTCAAAATATTGGACAAGTTATGATCCTTTGAATTTGATAAAAATCCATAAGGTGACCTATAATCTTTTGAGCTCTTAAGGCATCTTCTAATTTTCAAATAAAAGAAGAGTTGAAGTTTACACTCTTAAGATCATTGTTGAAAAATAATGGGCTCAAGGAGATGAAAATTGATCAAGTTATGACTCTTTGAAGTCACATAGTGGAATTTGATGGCCTATCTAGAGGACTTGTAATCTTTCTCAATCTTTAGTGATCTTTCACAAACAAATTTCTTGAAACTTTTAAAGTGCTTTGTTCAAAACCCTTTAAGGAGAAGCATATCTTTGGAATAAATCAAAAATCTCAAAAGATGGACACGATAAATGACTTGGGAACCCCTTTCAATTTTGACAATCTTTCTTGTACAAATACTTTTGCTATGTGAAGAGAAATTGTTGTGGATGATAATAAGAACATATAGTAAAAATAACCACTTCCAAATGTTGATAATTGAGGGAGTTATGCACTTGTGGTCAAGGAATCAAGAACTTGTCCAATTAGGTCAAACTTCTTTAATTAATCCTTGTATCTTTTGACTTCCTTTGGAAAATTGAAGCATGATGAACCATAGTAGACCTTGTCATGACATTACTTTAAAGAACTCTAAATGATGAAGCTTAAATTTCGATGAAACTTTGTTGAAGAAAGCATGGAAATAAACTCATGAACCTATGAATCAACCTGATGAAATGTGTTGTGCCCTCACCTATAGTATCATCATTTATAAAGCAAACATTCATTATATTTGTTAGTTAAAAGTTAATCAACACAAGACATATATGATCACAATATAAAAATCAAAGTGCTTGGTGATCCCTTATGAGCAAACCTAGATACAAGGAGAAGAACCAAACCCTAACGTGTGATCTTGATATGATTGGATTGATATGAGATGATAGAGGGATCTTAGGGGAAAAAATTGGGGTATAACACCTACTACTTAACTCTTAGGTGCTTTAAGTATTCTTTGCTAATATTGTCTACTTACCTTTTTCATATTATGGCTAAAAAGGGGGAGAAGTATGATATTAAGGGTGCTGGAACAGGTACTACTGATGGTACTTTGCTAGAAGGTTTTGAGGGTGAGTCCTTGCTCTGTTCTGGACTGAAGAATCTGAGGAGATGCCAGACATGATTTCTTGACATCATGGTGTTGAGAATTTAGTTTTTCTATTTGTGTTGCAGATGTGTTAGCAGATCTCCTAACTACTAACTATGTGTTGGTTTTGTGCTGCTAACCTGTTTTGTGTTGTTAACCTTGCTTGTTTCTTTTTTGATGTTGTGCCTATGATGTGTGTGTTTGATTTATTTTCAAACATATTATGGTGTTTTGTGTGCAAGGTTTATTTGGCTACTTTAGCCAAAATGTCCCAAAAGGGGAGATTGTTATTTCTCTAAAATTGTGATTGGCATACATTTTTGTAAAATGAACTTGGCAGCAACATGTTGAATAAAGAAGTCCCAACTTGTTGTTTTCAACATGTCGAAGAAGATGTCCTAACCTGGAGATAGGACATCGCGTCTTTAACAACTGTTAGTTATGTTTCAGTTGATTTATTAAGTTACTGAATATTTGGGGAATATTCAGTTATCTTATGTGGCATCCAAGATTGACAAATCAAAATATTTTTATATTGGTTTTCGAAGATTGCATAGTTTCTAAATATGGAGACATTTTAGGAAATCAATGATAGAAGATCTATTATCTTGGAGAAGAATGTGTAGACTTTGTGCAACCTCATTGATGCGGTTTTGAAGCCCAACCTAGCCCAAAATAATGTTATAAATAGACTGGTGTATACCTAGTATTAGGTGGAACTTAAGTGTGTATTTTGTAAGGGTTTTAGAACCTTATTATTAGGTTGTAAGTTGTGTCATATGTTCTTAAACTTTTAAGCATATAACATTTGTGTATCAGATACTCATAAGTTGTTAAGTATTGAGTATTTGTGTGTCAATTCTCATAAGCTTTTAAGCATTGAGTTTTGTGTATCTTGGAAGAGTGACTTTCGATTTTGTTCTCTACTTGTGTTTATAGTTGCTCTAATTGCTGAGTATAATTGAAGAGGGATTTGAGGAGGGTCTCGTACCTAAGTGTGTCTTAGGTAGAAGTTAAGAAAAGGGTAGTGATTAAGTGCATAGGCTGTAAACTGGGATATTTGTTGTGAGGTCTACAAATTAATACTATCTAGTTAATTTCGTCCCTGGCTTGGTAGCCCTCAGAGTAGGAAGGTTGTTAGGAACTGGATAATCATATCTTGTGTTATTTACTTTTAGCATTGTTTATTTTGTCGATACATCTTGCTATTGTGTGTGAAGTTGGATCCATTGTCTCAACGTCGCTCAGGACATCCGAGATCTGATATCCTGAATTTCATATATATATATATATATATATATATATATATATATATATATATATATATATATATATATATATATATATATATATATATATATATATATATATATATATATATATATATATATATATATATAATAGGCCCAATCAGGTATTATAATCGGCAAGGAGAATGGGATGAACTAATAAAACGACTTGAGGTGAAGATACCCGGGGTACGACCTGGCTAAGGGGATACTCGACTTCCCTTAAAGTATGGGTAACAACTTTCCCTTGTCATCATCTCGGATGAGAAAGATGACCGGGTAGCGCCTACTCGTAAATGATCATCTTCTAGACCCATTAAAGCCTGTAACTGCTGGTGGCACATTTATTGCTTTGTTACATCGCTAATCACCTTCATTCATGCAAAAAACGATGGTTACTCAGTTATGGAACTCAAGAGTCCCTCATTAACTAATGCTCTTGATGAAGCCAAGATTCTCTCTATATAAAGGGGCTCCCGCAAGAGGGATAATCAAGACATTCATCTTGGGACAGATACATCATTGTCGTTGCAACCAAATCCCCCAATAACCTAATAAACTCTCTCCGATAGGCTCTCCTAGTTACCTCTTGGGAAGTCAGCCAAATATTTGTCCTACACAGGAACATTGGTGCACACTGTGGGGCCTTGGTAAAATTATTCCTAGGCCATACCTCAATTCACCCCCTGCAAAATTTCATCACCTAAAGATGGCCCAGACATGGCATAACTACTTTCCATGGAAAAGGTCCCCAGGCAGCAGAACAAAACTCTACAGGACATTGTTACAGACCTGCAACAAAAAAGCATAGGGGATGACGGTCAAAAGAGGAGCTTCTGGAACCTCATCCCATATCACATGCTATCTGGGACGACCAAGTCCCAGAGAACTTCAAATCACCAGCATTGACAACATACGAAGGAAAAACTGACCCTCAAGAGCATGTTATCACCATCAACAACCAAATAGCGATAATCGACTTCACCGATTTGTTGAAGTGAAAGCTGATGGCCGACACCTTCAAGGATGTGGCCCTGTGATGGTACATGAGCTTACCATGACTATTCATGGAAAGCTACGTGGACCTAACGAATAAACTAATCCAACACTTATCCATTAATAAACATCACAAGGTGTCCAAGACAAACCTGTTCAATGTCCGACAAGGACAGGAAGAGTCTCTCCGAGAATACTTGGCCCGACTCAATGAGGAGACCATCGAAGTATCTCACTCAAACCAAGAGTTGTTCGTGGGAGCGTCCCAACACGGAACCCGAGCAGGACAATTCAATGAGTCCTTAGCCCAGAAGCCTGCGTCCAACATGAATGAAATCATCACCAGGGAGGATTTCTAGATAAAGGGCGAGGAGAGCAATCTGAAAAAATGGTCCAGGGATGCTCCGGAAAGGAACAAGGCCAAAGAAGAGGGACCTGTAAAGAAACATGAGTCTTCTCAATCGAACTTAAGAGATAGGCCCAGGGAATGCATGACTCAGAGGTCCAACCGGCGCCCCTTTAATTAAAATGACAGAGACACCCTTAAACACAAGGAGAAGTCGAATCCTACAAGAAGTGGCACACTTGAACCTAATTCCCGAGGTACCCTATAACCGGAGGTCAATAAATTATTGGGAAATGACACCAGGGCTTGGTGTAATTATCACCGTCTCCGAGGACATCATCCTGACGATTTCCTCCAATTAAAGAGAGAAATCGAGAAACGGATACAAATGGGTCACTTGCTAACTTATGTCAAAGAGGGAAAATCCCCAACCGGTAAAAGAGATACTTGGAAAAAAGACGCAGACTCAGAGGAACCTTCCCAAAAGAAGGGAAAGGGTACTGAAGAGGTGAACAAGACCTCAACCCGGTTAGCTTCTCCAAGAAAGAAGCGGTCAACATCATGACCCACGAGAACGAACATATGGTAATCAAAGTGAAAATTCAGGACTGGAGTGTAAAAAGGGTGTTGGTGGATCATGGTAGCTAAGTCGATGTACTCTACTGGGAAGTCTTCAAAGGAATAGAATTCGATACATCCGAGTTTCTTCCCTTTAATGGTACTTTGGTTGGGTTCTCTATAGAATAGGTGCAAGTATTAGGACACCTCCTAGTATTGACTACCTTCAGAAGCGGTGCAAACTCCAAAATCTTCAGAGTAAGGTACTTGATAGTCAATGCCGCCTCACCATACAACGTCATCATATGGTGACCTTCCTCCAATTCCCTCGAAGCCATGTTATCCACCCTGTACCTCACTATGAAATATCCCCTATGGGACGACAAGGTTAGGGTGGTCAAGAGCGACCAAGGGTTAGCCAAGAAATGCTACAAGGATAGCCTAAAGTTAAAGAAGATACAATCTAAAGAGCCCAAACAGTCCAATGAGCTGAAAATCAATATGATCAACATAGATCCTCGTGATGACTCATGGAAAGAAATCCTTTCTCCCCACGAAAAAACAAAGAGAGTCCAGATCGACACCACACCCCCTGAGGTGACTTACATTGGATAAAATCTTTCCCGAGAAGAAGAAGCAGAAATCATAGAACTATTGAAAGAAATCGTGGACCTATTTACTTGGAAACCTTTGGACATGCCCGGGATAGACCCCAACTTCATCTGCCATCACCTAGCCTTGGATCCGAATACCAAACCGGTATCTTAGAGGAAAAGGAAGGGGGGAGAAGAAAATAAGAAGGCTATAAAAGATGAGGTCGAGAAGTTACTCGATGTCGGTTTCTTCAAGGAGGTCAAATATCCTACCTGGATGGCTAATATGGTAATGGCTAAGAAAAAGACAGGAAAGTGGCGCATGCATGTCAACTTCACATATCTCAACAAGGAGAAGCCCAAGGATCCTTATCCGCTGCCACAAATAGATCGAATCATCTAGGACACCTTGGGGTACAGGCTCCTCAGCTTCATGGATGCCTACTCGGGTTACAACTAGGTTCGCATGATCCAAGATGATGCACCAAAGACCACCTTCACGATGGACCCAAGCATTATTATTACAAGGTGATGCCATTCGGTTTGAAGAACACGAGAGCTACCTACCAGCGATTAATAGATAAGGTATTTTCCACCCAAATTGACAGGAACTTGGAGGTATACGTAGATGATATGGTTGTCAAAACCATTATTGGAACGCAACATGTGACATACTTGAAAGAAACATTCACGTCCATAAGGCAGTACGACATGAGGCTAAACCCATACAAATGTATCTTTGGAGTCCAAGCCAGTAAGTTCCTAGGATTCATGCTCACGAACCAGGGAATAGAGGCCAACTCGGACAAATGTCAAGCAATTATAGATATGCGCAATCCATCTTCACAAAAGGAAGTACAACAACTGATGAGAAGATTGGCCGCTTTGTCCCGATTCCCGTCATGTTTTGGGGATAGGGAGATCCACTTCTTTGTATCCCTCAGAAAGTCCGAAGATTTCGAATAAATGGCAGCTTGCGAGGAAGAATTTCAAAGGGTAAAAAACTTCCTGTCCTCTTCACCGATCCTGAAGATGCCAAAGGAAAATGCACCCTTGATCTTATACCTGGTGGTCTCCTAAAAATACGTAAGCTCAGTACTCGTCCAAGAAGGAGAAGAGGGAGAATTTCCGGTTTATTTCGTCATCAAAGTTTTAAAAGGATCCGAGCTGCAAAACCAGAAGATTGAGAAGTTAGAACTAGCAATAATCATGACGCCCCAGAAGTTAAGATATTACTTCCAGGGACATCCGATAACCATGAAAACTAATTATCCCATCAAACAGATATTGAAGAAGCTGGATCTGGCTGGTAAGATGGTTACGTGGGCGATAGAGTTGTCAGAATATGATATTGAGTTTACCTCGAGAACCGCCATCAAATCAAAGTCACTAGAGGAATTTGTAGTGGAACTATGTGACCCGGTTCCCGAAGAAAGTATGAGAAAATGGACACTTCATCCAATCTTAAGGGAAGTGGGGCCAGAGTCTTCCTCGAGGGACCCGACAACTTTATGCTAGAATACTCCCTAAGCTTCAACTTTCAAGCTAGCAACAACTAAGAAAAACATGACGCCCTCATAGTAGGGATAATATTGGCCAGGGAGGTGGGATTCACCCACCTAACCGCTAACACTGATTCTCAATTTATTGTAGGGTAGATGAAAGGAGAGTACCAGACAAGGGACTCAACACTGTTGAAATATCTCCAGATAGCACAGTGGCTGTCAAAATATTTGAATAATATGAGATTTATCATGTGGGCCAAGGTTAAACAAAATTGTGATACAAGAGATCTTGGAAAAACCAAGCATCGAGCAGGAGGAGACCATGTCAATCTGGCACGTCACCGGCTAGATGGCCCCGATAATCCAATACCTAACGCAGGGAATCTTTCTAGAAGATGCCAATGAAGCTAGGTGCCTAAAGAAAGTATCCACTCGTATTTGATAGTGTCTGACAGGCTATACAAAATAGGGAGATCCACACCCATGCTGAGATATGTGGCAGAAGCAGAAGTTTCCTTGGTAATGAAGGAGGTCCATGAAGGAGCACGCGGAAGCCATATCGGAGGGAGAGCCCTGTCCAAGAAGATACTCTGAGCCAGATGCTATTGGACCAGAATGTTACATGACTGTAGTGAATTCGTAAACAAATGTGATAAGTTCCAGGTATACTCACCACTCATACACTCTCTAGAAGAATTACTAAACTTCATATTCTCTACATGGACATTCTATCAATGGGGAGCAGACAACTAGAACCGTTCCCCGTAGCACCCGGGAAGTTAAAGTTTATCATCATAGTGGTCGACTACTTCACAAAGTGGGTGGAAGCCAAGGTTGTAGCTCACATTACCATCGAGAGAGTATGTCACTTTTATTGGAAAAAAATTATTTGCAGGTTCGAATTTCCCGGAATCATAGTTAGCGACAATGGAACAAAATTCGGAAGCTCGATTGTGGTGGAATTCTGCAACAACTTGGGAATCCAAAATAGGTTCACATCAGTGGAACATCCTCAAGCCATAGTTCAAGCCGAAGCGGCTAACAAGATCATCTCGACGGGACTGAAAAATAAGTTAGACGATGCAAATATGCTGTGGGTCGAATACTTGCCGAAGATCCTTTGTTCATACAATATAACCCTCCACTCCACCACTTGTGAGACACCATTCCAAATGGTGTACGGGGAAGACGCCGTGATTATGGTCGAGATAAACACCCCTACATGGAGGAGGGAGCACTTTTCTGATAAGGTAGATGAAATCCGAGAAATGGCACAAGTAAGAGAGTTTGCATTAAAGAGCATATTAGCTAAGAAGCTCAACCTAAAAGTCAGGCAGAGAGGTTTACAACTAGTGGATCTGGTCCTAAAAAAGATCGTTGATCCTAAAAACAAGGGAAAGTTGTCTCCAAATTAGGAAGGTCCCTATCGGGTACTGCACAAGCTGAATAATGAGGCTTACAAATTGGAAACTCTGGACGGGGTAGAAATTCTTAGGACATTGAATGTAGCCAATATCAGGATTTATTTTAGCTAAAAAATATGTAACGAGATCGCTAAATAAATGTATAGGATGAACTCTTTTCCCTTTCAAGGGAAAGGGTTTTTAATGAGGCACCCAAAAATAAAAACAAATGTTTGTAAATACCTCTCTTGTAAACTCACCTTCAACCTTGCTAAGACTCTGGTCCTACTCGACCATCCCTTACACGGAACTCTATTCTGCAAAAAAGTCGAAGCACACTTTTAGCCTCTTGCAACTCGGCTTGAACCTTGCTAAGGCTCTGGTGCTACTCGACCACCCCTTACATGGGGATCTGTTATGCCAAAAAGTCAAAGCACACTTTAAGTCTCTCGCAACTTGGCTTCAACCTTGCTAAGGCTCTGATCCTACTCGACCACCCCTTACATAGGCCTTTGTTATACCAAAAAGTCGTAGCACACTTTAAACCTCTCGCAACTCAGCTTCAACCTTGCTAAGGCTCTGGTCCTACTCGGCCACCCCTTACATGGGGCTCTGTTCTACCAAAAAGTTGAAGCACACTTTAAGCCTCTTGCAACTCGGTTTCAACCTTGCTAAGGTTCTGTCCCACTCGGCCACCCCTTACATGGGGATATGTTCCACAAAAAACAGAGAGATTTTTGGTTCATTTCTCTTTCTCTCTGTGTATTTCTCTTTGGTTGGGTTTTATATATGATTTTACTTTGAACTGGTGTATATTTGTTACCCATGGCGTTATATTTAATTTGCTTTACAAATATGTGTCGATTGTTCTCTGGGGTTTTTGCTCTGTGCTCGGGGTTTGGATTGTTATAGATATATACTGCTCAAATCCTTATCTAGGATGATTATCTATTAGTGTCTGAATTCTAGAGATAGATTTAATGTTGTTATTCACTTAGAGTGTCTATGATTAATGCCTCTGTGTTGTTTGTGTCGCTCTGAGAGATCGTTGACGCATGCGAGAAAAGTTGACTTCTGTGTTGTTGAGGTGGATGAGAGATCACTACCGAAGTGATTCGGCCGACCTCTCAATTTGGATTAGAAATGACTTAGGTTGTGAGTGACATGCGATGTCATTGATGAATATCGTAGGTTTAGTATAACAGGTTAATAGGTTTAAGTCTATGAGAAGTAGTCTATATGCATGCTTGATAAGTTATTCCTTTTTTCCTTTTTATAGATTTATTTTCTGTTAAGACTTTTCCTTTCAACCCATTTATCCCCAAACTCATTAACGATAGATTTGTTGAACGACAATTCAATTCACCAATCTTTATGGACACGATACAATATAACCTATATGACCCGTTAAATTAATAACTTACTTTTTTCTTGTCGCTTTACTGCAACAACAATAAGCAGTTGTGGTGACATCAACAATAACAACATGTTCAAGATCCTCTAAGCCATCACCTTCAATACCCTCCCCCAGGCTGTCATTATTGGCATCATCCTCTAAACCCTCACTGATATGGAAATACTCAGAAGTACCCTGGGTGATGGGAGAATTGAGGTCGCTCCCAGAAGGCTCATTATCAATCAAGACCACAGTTGGTTTCTTTTTGATCTTGGGAGATTTCAAGACAATCTTAGTGGGGCATTTTTTAGCCTTAACTTCCTATCGCTGAAACAATAAAGGCAAGTAAGAACATAATCATCAAAAGGACAAACGATTTCTAAGATAAAGAGTCTTTGAAGAAGAATGTACCAGATGGTCTCCTTCATGACTAGAGTTAATGCTCTCTGGTCGAGTTGGCACAGACAGCAAAACTCATTCTCTTGCCACCACCGGAGTAGGAATAATGGCGTAAGTAGCCCTTTTTGGGGCGACCTTAAATCGAGTCGAATGGGACTTTTTTGATTTTTTGGAGATGACAGGCGAAGAGGCATCATCAACCCAGTTCTCTTGGTTAGAAGAGTGTTTTCGTCTCTTTGGGACGATTTAGGAGGGACAACGACGTTAGCTTCAGAAGTCTACAAACGTGTCAACACAATCAGTGGGTAAGAAAACAACACAAACAACGAGTGAACTATCAAGGTAGTAGATTGCCTGACCAGAAGTTCCAAAGGCCTCATTGGCTGAGGGAGAAACAGTTGCACCACTGATAGCTTCCCTGGCGCGTTTCTTGTGCTCGACAACTGAATAAATCAATAACATAGGAATAAGCATTATAAATCAAAACATAAACAAGAAGGCAACTGACTGTTACAATAGAAAGCCATATATTTCTTAAACTTTTGCTGCATGGCATCAAAAGCATGGTTCAATTGAGTTTTGAAGGACTTTAGAGTCCCATTACTTTGCACGAAGTGCATAGTCCACCAGTCATAAAACTCCTTAGTGGTGTAGAAGAGGGGCTCGAAAGCGACATGAGTTAACTTGGGGACATAAGCAGTAAAATGTTGAACCCGTTGAGTATATTCTTCCTCGCTATAGGTGGTGGGTGAAAGACACAGTTTGTCTGATGGCTTATAAAAGCCAAAATGTCTAGCCACCAGATTAGGCTGATAACACAGGAGTGTCACGCCATCATTAGCTCCTTCCCTAGATGCTATGATCCTAGGGGTTAAAAAAGCTTGCCAGATGGCTTTAGATTCAGGAACCTGTGCAGAATCTGCAGAAGGAAAGGGTCGAGAGGAAAAAGGTGCCATGCTTGTCTCAGAAGAAGTGCACTTGAAGAAAAAATTCAAGTATTTCTCAAGCAACTCCTCTCGAGTCATGTCATTGTTGGAAGGCATCATTGCAGCAAGATGAAGGCTTTCATTGGCACGATTGGTGAATGCAGTCTCCTGTGCTTCAGAGAGGCGAAGTTTAAGCTAGCTCACGAAAGTGGCAATTTACCATAGTTGAAGCAGCCAGAAAGGCCCAACAAGCAGATAGCTTGCAGTAGATGAAAGTGAGATCATATGATCGACCCCCACGCTGAGCGATTCATAGAGCGATCCCAAAATAAGTTCACTCAAGCATATGTGTCGACCTAGGTGAAGGTGATGAGCTAACACAATGAATCGTTTAGCTACCTTCAAATATCGACTGCAAAAGATATACTTAGAGAGCCACAAGGCCAACAAGGAAATATGTTCTTCATCAGTCACATTGTCGACACCTTTGGCGTGAAAATGCTCAATATATTTGGTGAAGCTAACAATGTCCTTTTCAAACAGGATAACGTTTCCGTCTGGTTTAGTAGGGAGAAATGCTTCACTATTAGGGTGGAGACCAATGATGGCCGCAATGTCAAATAGGGTGGGAGTGAGCATCCCATCTGTAAAATGGAAGGTGTTTGTAGAGCCTTCCCAGAAGTAAAGTGTAGAAATAATGATGTAATTGCAATAACTAGGGCCAAACCTAGAAAGTTGAATTAAGTAAAAAAAGCCTTGAGACTTCCAAACATCACCCTTCACTTTTTCTACTTTATTCAACCATGCAACATAATCTTAATTGACAGTAGGGGCCGAACGAAACACTTTAGATGTACGGTAGATATGCGAAAAATCTATGGGGAAATATCGGTTTACAAGGGGATTTGTGGTTTTGTAAGTAGGGAAGCAGCCCTCCAAGTGTTCAGGTACCCTAACCTCATCAGGAATAGGCCCATATAGAGCATGAGCAATGTCGTTGTAGATGAAGGGAAGCAACAGATGGAAACGAAAAGTTTGGATATTGCATGTTGGTGTTGGTTCTAAGATAAAAGTATTTCAATCATGAACAAAAACTCCTTCATGTTGGAAACCAATTCAATTTCCTGAGGAGTTTGAATGTGTTTGAAGATTTGGTTGGAAGCGGCCATGGAGATGATGGAAGATTTTTTCTAGGTAAAAAATTAAAATGAAGATGAAAAGTTTTGTGGCGTATGAAGACAAAGAGCTTCAGTATGCAAGGAAACATAAAGAGGAAATCAGAGAGATGAAATGGGTATTTATACCACCAAGAAGACCAAACGTTAGGGAGAAAGTGGCTGCACGACAGACTCGTGTCCAACAAGTGGCAACAAAGTTGAAGAAGTTGGGGGACACGATTATCCTAAAAAGTTGAACTAGAAAATAAGGGAGTGGCTGCATGATCGTTGATGTAACATTTTAGGGAAAAGGTCATGATTACGATAACATCATTTCATATTAAGAGAAAAGGATTAAAATTCCATTTCTGTTCTTTCAGTCGAAAATGACATTTTGGGGGGCAATTTGTTGGCTAGGTTTTTTACAAAGGGGTCAAAATCCAACCAAAAGCAAAAAAGGGTTCTTTGAAGATTTTTGATTATAGGAAGTCGACTACAGAAGCTGTCGACCGGAGGAGATTTCATCAAAGGCCAAGAGTGTTAAAAATCCCAAAATAGAGAATAAATATCAAAGCGAAGCCTTGTGAATAAAGAATGTGGGTTCAATAGAAAGAATGGAGAACATGGGTTCATGGAGAGAAGTTATAATAGAGAACATGGGTTCGATAGCAAGAGTAGAAAACATGGGTTCGTGAAGGGAAGCTATAAGGGACACATGGCTCATAATAAAGCGAAGCCCACCAGAAAGTAGTTATTTTCATGTATTATAAATAAATCCCTTAGTGCACAATGTAAAGGGTTCAAACTTTCACATTCCTACACGCTAGTCACTCATAGTACCTAAATGAACGAGCGAAATGAGTCAAGCATGGGCGATGTATATTTGAATCAACCTATTTTCAATTGTTTTTTTCATGTTATGTCATCTACTTTTACAGTTTAAACGTCTTTGTTTTATTTTAAGTTTCCTGCTTTATTTCTTTTAGGCCCGCTTCGCCTTAGTTGAACGGACCCTTTTGAAAACACTTTGCGAGAACACTAGAGAGCTGAGGCACTATACTGAGATTCCCTGGTCGATCTCTCCAGTAAAATTTTTGTTAAGAGACCAATGTTGTTTACCAAAACCAGAGGTAAATAATGGGGCTCTTTTCCAGCAAGAAGTAGAAGCATACCTTACACCTCTCTCATAATTTCTTTCAATACTCCCCTCATCTGGGTCGAGTTCATAAGCATGCTCCACTCATTTGGGTCCAGTCCATAAACATACTCCTCTTATCTGGTTCGAGTCCTTAAATATACTCCCCTCCTTTAGGGCGAGTTCATAAACATACTCCCCTCAACTGGGTCATGTTCATAGACACGCTCCCCTCATTTGGGTCGAGTTATATGACCAACATCCCTCTCTGGGTCGAGTTCATAAAGCGTTAAATATGTCAAAAACTTATAGAGATGGTACCCAACAATACATGATCAAACATATTCAGCCATATGGACTTCATATCCGAGGGGCTTATACATATGTCAGGTTATCTTCGAAATACAGTGCATAACGACAAAAGTGAAAATAAAGGAAAAACGAAGTACAATGATTACATCACAACGAGCAGTCAGAAGTACAAATCTCGGAGGTGATAAGCCCAGAGGCAATAGTTCAAGAACAACAAAAAGGATGGAAAAACCACTCCTTACAAAAAGCATTACATAAGTGCATCCTTATCAGATGACTAACAGAACCAATAAAACAACATCAAAATATCACAATTAAGGGTCTTCCTTCTCGGCATCATTATTGACATTTTCCTCAACAACAGGATCCTCGATATTTGGCTTAAAAGATGGAGTCTTCTCCACTTCTTCAAGATCAATTAGGCGGCCATCCTGCACCACCTTGCAAAATTCCATCTCTGATATGGCCAAGTCGGGATAAAGGCATAACATTTGATCTTTTGCTCTCTCGAAAGCCTCATCACCAGCAGAAAGAACATCCACTTGAGACTTCTTCAGAGCTTCTTTCAATTCAGCAATTGTAGCCTTCAACTCGTTGTTGTTGTCCTTCTCTGCCTTCAGTCGCTCATCAAGCTAGGTGAGAGTGGGCTTATTCACAAACTCCAGAGTCTCACGAAACTCTTTTTCTTTTTCCAAAGCCTTCTCCACGATGGACAACTTCTTGGAATGAGTCTTCTGGGTTTGCTTCAAACGGGTAATCTCCTCCTTCAGCTTCGTCTCCATCTCCTCGCAATCATCCATCGAGTCCAAGATACCACGGTTCAAGACAAGACACCTTATAAGGTAGGAGCTAAGATTATGCGTCATACAAGAATCCGAGCCCGTCGAAGCTGTTGGACCAGAACTTAAATTCCTTAGAGGCATGACTATTCCCGAGCTATCTCATCAGAGAAGTAATCTCTATGTAATCTCGGCATACTTTGTCACTCATTAGGGTCTTCATTCTCTTAGGAGTACTTTGTTGCACCTCCTCATGGGCAGTCGGGATGGAAGCCTGGGGCTCAGGCACACTAGAAGTATCCTTAGAACCTACCCTTCTACGATTCTTTGATGTCCAAGTATCCAACTCGGATGCGTACGACTTAATCTTGCAAGACCCGCCTGCAGCCCTCCGGTCTGCCCTTGCTTCCATCCTTAACCTCTTCTGCTCAGCCATAGAAAGGTCTGTCATCTTATCTGCAAGAAAAGAAAAGACGATGTAAAACATTGCATAAGGATGTGCGATGGTCTAAACCAAAGTAAAGGCTATTACCAAGGAAATCGAGAATCTGTTCAGCGGATAAAGATAATGATGAAGGATAGAAAAACACAAGAAATGGGGGTTTGAATTGGGGTTTTCAAAAATAAATACACTATGGCACGTTTGGTTATCCAGGTTCGTTTGAATTCAAACTACTCCAGTCCACCCGCTAAGGTGATTTCGCCTCTCTCAATCGAGGTCTTAATACACTAATCAAAACATGATTACAATTCACGAAGACAACTTTCAACGTCTTCTTGAGATCAAACAACAACATGGTTTCTCAAGGAGTTACAATTTGCAAAGACTACCGTCAATGTCTTCTCGAGACTAAACCACAACTTGGTTTCTCAAGGAATTACAACTTTTCTAATAGAAATAATGTGTTTAACAAATGCTTCTATAAAGCTATATCACAATTGTGATGTTTTCACAAAGATTAAAGCACAATGATATTTCAAGAGAAAATAATAGAGAATGTTTTTGATGGCTCTTGTTGGTATGTATGAGTGATGATGATTCTTCTTCATAGTCTTCTTTATATAGAGGAAGTGAATTGAATTGTTGGACACATAAGAAATTATCTTTGTAAGGTTGATAAAATGTTGTTAATGCACTTTCCAAAAAATATAGATCTTGTCTTGTTCTACCCGTTACTCTTTGATTTGTAATGAATGAATTGTAACGCATCACAACTTTGCGTCTTTGGAACTTGATTAGAACAGGAATATTAATGTTGACACTTTAGATCCTCATAGTTCTTTGAGATTCATATGATCAGAACTTGGAAGGTACAAACACATTGAAGCTTCTTTGTACTTTCAGAATATTCACTTATCAGAGTATATCTTGAGCTTAAGTGTTGAGTCTTAGAACTTCAGTATAGATGAGTGCATTGAGACTTCCTTTGTTTTTCTAGAACTTTACTTATTAGAGTATCATAATTTAGCTTGCAGCTTTGGTGCTTCAGAAGTTTTAACATCAGATCTTCTTCTATTGAGTGTGTTATATGGATTTGTTTCTAAGTCTGTACGCTTTGTTTAATCATAACCTAAAAATGCAAATACACTCATCATCTTGTATGCTCTTTCATCATATTTTCTTTAGCGCAAATTGTTCTCCAACTTCTATGCTTCTTTATTATAACTTCTCTGCATATTTAAATAATTCATTAGAGAGCATAAATGTTCTTTATATATATATCATGTATTTGTTATCATTAAAACTATGTTCTAACAATCTCTCCCCTTTTTATGATGACAAAAACTTGTATATTTTGATGAAGAGTAAGAACATAAAGCCTAAGGGTCTCCCCCTGAGTTGAATACTCAGATAAGGAAAAAATAGACACTTCCCTGAATATATTTGATCAGAGCTTTTAATGGAAGTTTTGATAAGTCCATGTGGCAGTTACTTTCAAGAGACACTTTTCATGTTTGCTTTCAGAACATTGACACAAAATTTGTGAAATAAAAAATGTTTGACTTAGTCCCGACACTATTATATTCAAAATATTTCACTTTCTCCCCCCTTTTTTCATAAATAAAAAAGAATTAAAAAAACACGTAATCAGAGCAAAAAGGTTATGCATTCAAGAACAGAGATTAATACAAACAGAAACAGACAAACAAAAGTATAAACATAAAGCATAAGAAATAAGCAAAAGTCTAGATCTAAGGTTGCGAAGGAGGTGGAAGTCGTGTGAAAAATGCTTCTAGAAGACTTTAGATCTGATTGTTTGATTCTTCTTGCTTCCCTAGCATCCCATTAATCTCTTTATTGGTTTCATCCTATTTATCTAGCCTTTCCCTGACAACTTCATTCTCTTTCTTCAACTCATCCGGAGTTTTCAACACTAGAGAAGATGTAGCTTTTTCAACAGTAGAAGCCATATTCTCATAAGTTACTATAGATGATTATTTCTCAGGAGATTATTCAAATGACTTGCCTTTGTCTTTAAAAATAACCAGAGGTTGAGGCTGAGGTTCAGGAGATGGTTCCTGAAATTCTGATTCATGTGGAGATTGCCAAGGAGTGTTGTCCAGAAGAGGGAGGAGTTTCTTTACCCAGAAACATAGAACTTGATCCTTGAAGATATTTAGGTGATCGTAGAAGTTCTTTTGTGAAATTTCATAACTAAGTTCCTTCATCTTCAGAGATTCAGAGTTAAACCATTTTCTAAACTGAGTGCAAAGAGAATCAGAAGCACCTTATTTATGATTATCCACACAAGCTTGCTTCAAAGAGTTAACCCATTCCTGTATTGCTGTCTCAAAAACCAGCAGAGATTTACCAGTATTTGATTTGGATAGTTTTTGTGTTGGTTTTGGAATAGCTATTTTTTGAGAAAATGTGAAAAGTTTGTCCGAGGCTTCTAGATTAATTATTGTTCTAAGAGGATCTTCTGAGTAGTCAGTGGGAGTGGGAAAATCAGAAATGAAGATAGGAGTGTTAGGTGGTGTTGAATTATAAGGAGAGGGAATTTCCTGAAGGGAAAAATCTTGTGAGGGTTTGGTGGAGATATTTGGTGGTTGAGAGGTGTTAAGAGGGCAGGTTATGCCTGAAATGACTGGTGTGGTGTCGGGCATTTATTCAGAGGCATTATTTGGATTTTTGTGTGGGGAGCTTCAAAGAATGGATTAAATTGATCAATATCAGATAGAACTTGTGCAAGTTCTGTCTCAGTTTGAACAAATTAGGTAGAAGAGGGAATAATCAGAGGATGATTAGTGGGTATGATGGTGTCAATTTCTATGTCAAAGTCATTAATAGTTTGTGGTGAGGGATTTTTAGCAGGTTTTGGAGATGAGGAGGGTTCATATGTTGATAAGAAAACTGATTCAACAATAGAAACAAAAGAAGAGTTACCTTTCTTTTTAGCATCTTTAGGAATTTTCTGAGAAGTTCCTTCTCCAGCAGTTTTCCTTTTTCTTGACTTTCTAGTAGCAACTTCTAAAGGTTTTTGCCTAAGATATAGGATATTAACATCTATAATTGTACCATCACTTTTGCAAGCTTCCAGATATCTGAGGACAATTTCTGGAGACGAGTTCGCTTGAGTGAAGAGAGGAAAATCCTTCAGAGGGAATCTTCTTGTGGTGATGACTTCCTTTGCAGTAAGCGTGCAATCCTTATTAATGGTTTCTATAATCTTCATCTTCTTAAGGTTCTTGGCATTGAGAGGCTTTTCGGCATAAGGTTCCAGAACACTATCTTGTTGTGCTTCACTAAGATGTTTTCTTAGCTTATTATCTATCAGAATATTTGAGATCAGCCTTCCCAGCGGAATCCAATCTCTTTTGGTTCTTTCTTCTTCTCTTGTTTCCTTAACACTGGTCTTTAGATGATTGAATAGAATATGAGGGAGGTGGTCTTTGGCCTTAGTTGTGATGAAGTACAACATTTATTTTTGATCAATATTGATGTAGTCAGTAGAACTTGTTGGTTTTCTATGATTGATACATCCCATAATTATTCTAGACTAAATTCTGAGATAGTCTTTTAGATCTTTGATCATGTTGGAGGGTTGTCCAGAAGAGAAGATTTATTTAGATACAATGGTTAGGTCATAACCTTTTTCTTCCATTTCACTACATGTTATGCCGCTTCCATCGTGACCAATGAACTTTCCAATGAGATCTTTGGTGATGACGATCTTCTTTCCTATTACATACGAAGTTTGTTGATGATTTGATGCAGTAGCATTAATAAAAAAATCTTTAACTAGTTTGGGAAAAACTAGAAAAATTAATTGATCAAAATATTTTGCCCGCCCTTAAAACTCAACATCAGGAGTAAGGTCATTTCCATTTTCTTTCATGCTTTCAAAATCAACTATGAGTTCACACAAAACTTCAAGAGTATCAACCAGAGTTAAGAGATTTCTTGTAGGTTCAACATACCTTTCTTCGTTTGGAGTAGAGGATGAACCAAGGATGTTGATTTGATGAGCAGGATCTTGAGAGTTTTGTTATTGTTAAGAAGAAGCCATTGTTCAAAGACTTAGGGTTTGAGAGCACACAAAGGGAAAAAGTTCAAAAATAGAGAAAACAGGGTGAGTGAGAGTGAAGATATGAAAGCGATTTGGTGAAATTTAGGTATAAAGATCCAACAAAGAGAAAAAATGAAATTAATTTCAATTAATAAAATAAACAAAATGATTAACATCAATAATGATTTATGAAAAGGGGAATGGCGTGAAGATTTTGAAAACATTTACCGATGTGACTAGCGCCTCAATACATCAACTCAACTATTTCATCCCTTCATATTTTGAACACATGTTCAGCCTCAGAGAGTTACTTGGATTTTAAGGTTGACAGATGTTGATGTGGTGAATTTCTCGTGTCTATCTTTGAAATGAAGCGTTTTCAAAAAACGTCCAGATCTTCTGTATAGTTTCTGAGACAATTTTCCTTCTCACTTCTGAAGAACTATTATTCATATGTTCACAAAAACAAATCAAAAATTTATGAGGATTAAATATAGGAGAGAATCAATCTTAACTCTTTAGAGCTTGTGTAGTACTTTCTTACTTACCTCTTCCTAGTTTGTTTGAACTCAAACTACGCCAATCCACCCGGCAAGGTGATTTCGCCTCTCTCAATTGAGGTTTTAATCCACTAATAAAAACTTGATTACAATTCACGAAGACAATTGTTAATGCATTCTTGAGATCAAACCATAACTTGGTTTCTCAAGGAATTACAATTCACAAAGACTACCGTCAATGTCTTCTTGAAACTAAAACACAAATTGGTTTCTCAAGGAATTGCAACTTTTCTAACAGAAATAATGTGTTTAAAAAATGCTTCTAAAAAGCTATATCACAACTATGATGTTTACCCAAAGATTAAAACACAGTGATATTTCAAGAGAAAATAATAGAGAATGTTTTTGATCGCTCTTGTTGGTATGTATGAGTGATGATGATTCTTCTTCATAGTCTTCTTTATATAGAGGAAGTAAATTGAATCGTTGGAGACATAGGAAATTATCTTTGGAAGGTTGATAAAATATTATTAATGCACTTTCCAAAAATACAGATCTTTTTTTGTTCCAGCCGTTACTCTTTGATTTGTAATGAATGAATTGTAACCATTAGAACATTGATTCTTTATAATTTGATCATAATAAGAATATTAACATTGAGACTTTAGATCCTCCATGTTCACTGAGATTCATATGATCAAAACTTGGAAGAGACATACACGTTGAAGCTTCTTTAGACTTTTAGAATATTCACTTATCATAGCATAACTTGAGCTTAAGTGCTGAGTCTTAGAACTTCAGTATATATTTGTGCGTTGAGACTTCCTTTGTTCTTCCGGAACTTCACTTATAAGAGTATCAAAATTGAGCTTGCAACTTTGGTGCTTCAGAAGTTATAACATCATAACTTCTTCTATTGAGCGTGTTATGCGGATTTGTTTCTAAGTCTGTAAGCTTCATTTAATCACAATTTCAAAACGCAAATACAC
Source organism: Vicia faba (assembly GCA_948472305.1). NCBI lineage: Eukaryota > Viridiplantae > Streptophyta > Magnoliopsida > Fabales > Fabaceae > Vicia > Vicia faba. The sequence goes on along the minus strand of OX451738.1, from coordinate 185,504,356 downwards.
TCATCATCTTCTATGCTCTTTCATCTTATTTTCTTTAGCACAAATTATTCTCCAACTTCTATGCTTCTTTATCAGAACTTCTTTGCATATTTAAATAATTTATTAGAGAGCATAATTGTTCTTTATATATATCATGTATTTGTTATCATCAAAACTATTACTAAGATGTAGAAGCAAACTATGTTCTAATAAATAAGTCTTTGACCTTCATTATACGAAGGAATCAAGAACGGATAAAGACTCTACTTCCAAGTTGCTCAGCTTCTTGAATGCGAAACCAGATATGAGAGAAGGATCTCAGGTTTTGTAGAAGGGAAAACGGAGTTGCCTGCCCAAAGCGTACAACACTTGGGGGCACCTCGGCCCACACTTCACCTTCTGGAATCGATCCTTAAAATATTTTTAATTAGAGGTATACACTTGGAGGAAGCTTTTGTGAGGAAGTCCATTGACCTGAATCCGTGAAAGCTTCTCGGCCCCCTTCACCTCATAGAAAGAGAAGAACATATTGACAATAAGAATGCTGTCCATCGCCTTACAAATTTTTTTGAAGGCCTTTATAAAACCCCAAATTTTGGAAAGAAGCGGTGAGGGAGCGACGTTCATGGCCTCCAGGACGTCGGCTTCAAAATCAGAAAAGGGTATACGGACCTGAAAGTCTTCTAAAACCCCATCATAAAAATAAAAGAAGTCTTCATCAGTGTCCTTCTAATGGAGCACACACGTGATCCCCTGGGACATACGACTACAGGATAACATCGCTCTCATCCCCAATCCAGGAGTTTCTCATTAAGGACCTAATCTATGCCACCTCCGTATCATCAAGTACGTTGTTCTTGTAACCCATGACTTCAGTGTCAAAGGGGGCAGAAACGGCCATCATAAATTCTACGGAACCTGAGGAGGAAGAATCGTGGTCAGAATCACTCAAAGAAGAAAGGGTAAAACTATAGGACCTCTTGGATGACCCGATTAAACTCCTCCAGACCTAGAGTGCCACTCATTTCTCGCATGCACTAATCCCATAACTCTCTCCTCTCTTCTATTATAAAGGATTTCACAACATTTCCCTCGTTGTCACACTCTCAAAATGACCATAGTCTAAAAAGGAAAAAAAAACATAAAGGAAGGAGTAAAAGAGGAAATACCTAAAAAAGGAAGGGATAGTTAAAGGAGAGTAAAGACATTCTTTTTCAAGGATTAATCGTCTTCTACGGGTACTAAGATAGAAAAGAAAAGAAGGAAATAGATCATTTAATAGATCCCAGTTAAAAATAGACTAGGTATGGGGAGCGTCGCTCAATGAATAAGAGTTTAAGTAAGAGTCATCATTACCTCTAGAAAGAGAAAGTGGCAACTCTTCGGTTTGCAACATGTGGTCCAGGAAAAAGGAAGCAACTCGGCAACTCATGTGTTACCTTCCATGACTACATGACCGAATACACCATCCTCATAAATAGAGGACTTGAACTCGGGGGACTTATGTACATCCTGGAAATAAAAGGCCCCACCGGGTAGTGTAACCGGCAAGGAGAATGTGATGAACTAGTAAAATAACTTGAGGTGAAGATACCCGGGGTACGACTTGACTAACGGGATACCAGACGTCCCTTAAAGCCTGGGTAGCAGCTCAACCTCGTTGTCAACTTCGATGAGGAAGATGACCGGGTAGCGCCTTCTTGTAACCGATCACCTTCTCAACCCATTAAAGCCTATAACTGTTGATGACACATTCATTGCTATGTTACATCACTAATCAACTTCATTCATGGAGATGGTGGTGGTTACACAATTATGAAACTCAAGAGTACCTCATTAATTGGGGCTCTTGATAAAGCCAAGACTCTCTCTATATAAAGCAAGACATTCATCTTGGGACACACACCTCACTTTTGTAGCTCCCAAATCCTGCAATCAACTCATAAACTCTCTCTGATATGCTCTCCCTAGTTACCTCCTAGGAAGTTGGCCAAATATTTGTTCTACATAGGAAAAATATATATAAGATAATGTAATACACAAATGACCTCAAAGCAAGTGTTTTTCTCGACTGTAAACTCACCAAAGTATTCATCTATCTCGATATGATATCCTCGATCTAGGGTGATTAGGGTATTAGAGCTCATGAACTCAAAATCATTCAGTACATGAACCATCTCTTGCTTATCAGGGGTAAGCTCATCAAAGCAAAATCCAGTGATGACCTTCAATTTACTTTTCTAATACAAGGGTAAGCAAGGAGTGCTAGTTGCCCCCGTCATGACTATGCATACACAATCTGTCCCTTTGACCCTTATAAACTTATCTTTCTAGTCGATGTAAGGTTTTGATTTAGCCTTTAGAAATCTTCTTCCCGGGGGACAACATAAGGTCACATAACCACTTTTTACATTGATTTTGATGCCATAAAAAGAGAATAATACCTCGACGGTTGAAGAGACTTCAAACTTTCGACATATAATTTCAAACTCCCTAATGATACCTACATGTTGGGTGTAACTTGAGAAGGAGCAATGTTCCATGTCGCTAGAAAATATACTTTAAATGGAGTGAAAGGTATTAAGACTCCTAAATCATGAATGACTGGAAGATGTAGGTAGAAATAGGGGGTGGGCGAGCCATCCAGGATGACCATATTGGAAAGTCACATCATCCTTATTTCTAGTATTGGAAAGTCAGATTTACTGTCCAAAAGAAACAATCATCTCCTTCTTGGAATATAGGTACACAAAATCCTGGACGTTGAAATGTTTAGCATCTATTCACCATCGAATCCTAGTAAGAATAAGGAGATAAATAAAATCACTATCAAAGCTATCAAGGCTATCACGTCTCCAAAGGCTTAATTTGCAACGTTAAGTGCATAACCAATCTTTAAACATCCTAAAATCTAACAATTACAGTTAATAATATAATGTGCAAACAAAAAATAGATTCATACATGCAATCATTGTCAAGAACGTGTAAAATGAATGTAATATGCGCATATAAGAACTCTTCAGGGATGGAAGTTTAGAAGAAGATAATATAGAAAAGTTCAAAGGAGGAAAGCTGAGATATTTTTTATAGGAATGAGTTCCACATGTAGAGGTAACATACCGCCACTCACTGAGCATCTCAACAGTTTCAAGAATGGTAAATATTCCTCTCATTAGAGACACACGTAAAGAGTAAAGCAAAAATTTGCTTCCCACGGAAAATCATCATCAATTACATTAAACACAACACATATTTTCCTCAACTGATGTTTTGATTTCCTTTAGCTGACTGAGGTTTGCTTTCCCTCATCTGACGTATGGATCAAATCATTGACACTTTGAGACAAATTACATACTCAAGATAAGGTAGATCAAGTTGATAAGGATATTGTATATAAATTTTTAGATTCTATATCTTTAGTTGGTAGAAAGTTCAACAAAGCTTAGAGAAGGCTGGACAAACAAATGAGGATAAATGTGCAAGACAAGATGTTAGACATTAATCCAAAAAGCAAGTACAAAGATGAAGACAATTACATGAAAGGAAAAATACCTAAATGTTTTGAATGTGAAGGATTTGGTCACATCAAATCTGAATGTCATACCTTCCTAAGGAAATAGAAAAAAAGATTCTCAATCTCTTAGGCTGATTCTGATGATGATAGTGAAGGAGAAACATCAAACTTTGAGATGTCTTTCAATTGTAAATACGTGTCAAAATATATAGACATGTATATAAAATATCCTTTTTTAATATATGGAATTATGCATACAAAGTAGGAGAAAGCCTACTTGACCGTGGAGAATCGGAAGAGAACCATAGGCGTGCTTTAGAAGGAAAAGAAGATGCTTATCTCAACCGTCAAAAGTCTAGTATATGAAGTAACTTTACTAAATTCCAAACTTTAAAATATGAATATATATATATATATATATATATATATATCTGTGTGTGTGTGTGTGTGTGTGTGTGTGTGTGTGTGAAAATGGCACAAATATGCTAGATGAAATATTGGAGGTTAGAAAGATGTATAGAAATCTAAAGGGAATAAGTTTTGAATCTAACAGGATGAAGAAAAACAAAACCCCGTATGAGAAGTTTGTTCCTCTTGAGAAGAAGACTGAATTACTTATGGTGGACCACATATCCCGGCATCGTGCTCAACATGTGCTCCTTCATCATATAAAGAACAATAAATTGTCTTGAAGATGTCATCATTATGGTAGATATGGACATATAAGGCCTTATTGTTACAAACTATATGGTTATCCTCTGTCATATAGTAAATCAAGACTGAAGAAAAAGGATGGAAAGAAGGTTCAAGGAAAGAAAGAGTGGAAACCCAAAGTTATTGCCAACAACTTCATTTCCCACACAACTCTTAGAGTTTCCTCAAGATATGATTGGTATTTTGATAGTGTGTGTTCCTGGAACATGACTGTTGAGAAGAATTATCTTGAGGATTTGAAATCTTACTCAAACAGTTATGTCACTCTTGGTGATGGAGAAAAATGAATAATAAAGGGAATAGGAAAGATGGTTTGTCCTGGTCTACAATGTCTCAATGATGTGTTACTGGTATAAGGTTTAACTACACATTTGATCATCATTAGTCAATTGTGTGATCAAGGCCTGAATGTAAACTTCAACTGATCTGAATGTATTTTCACCAGTAAGGATCAAGAAGTTCTCATGAAGGGACCTAGGTCTAAAGACAACTGTTTTATATGGATATCCCATCCCTCATCTTGAATGTTATCTAAAGTTGATGAAACCGAGCTATTGCATCAAAGACTTGGTCATCTCAATCTGAAAGGCACAAAGAATGATATTTTTGATGAAGCCATAAGAGGATTTCCTAATTTGAAGGTTGAAGAAGGAAAAATCTATGGAGAGTTTCAAATAGGAAAGCATACCAAGATGTCCCACAAGAAGCTTTAGCATCTGGACACCTCAAAACTACTTGAATTACTTCATTTGTACCTCATGGGTCCTATGCAAGTGGAAAGTATTGGTGGAAAGAGATATGTTTTTGTTTGAATGCATGATTTTTCAAGATATACATGGGTTAACTTCATTACAGAAAAATATGATAATTTTGAAGTGTTCAGAGACCTATGTCTTCGTATTCAGAAGGAGAAGGTAAATGATATTGTAAATATAATAAGTGACAATGGAAAGGAGTTTGAGAATACCAAGATCTCTGAATTTATTTCTACCGAAGGGATCAGTCATGAATTCTTTAAATCTATCACACCTCAAAAAAATGGGGGTGGTAGAACACAAGAATAAAACCTTAAAAGAAGCTTCTAGAGTCATGTTACAAGCCAATACTACACCTTATCAGTTTTGGGATGAAGCCATAAACACTTCCTACTATAATCAAATCTAGAACCAACGCCACTCTGTCCAAGATTTGGAAAGGAAGAAAACCATATGTTAAATACTTCCATGTATTTGGTAGTAAGTGCTACATCTTGGATGATCATGAACAAAGGATAAAGATAGATCAAAAGAGTGAGGTAGGGATATTACTTGGATATTATATCAATAGTAGAGCATACAAGGTCTACAACACACATACTAAGACATTGATTTAGTCCATAAATGTTATTGTTGATGACAATCTTGATGACAAAGAAGTTATTAAAGATGAAGATGATATTGCCCCTTAACAAACAAATTTCCCATAAGATATCCCAGACAAGGGGACTGACATTGAGACTAAAAGTACAAATTATGAAGAAACCACTATCAACAAAGGACATTCCATCATAATTCAGAAGGATAATCCAATTGATAATGTCATTGAAAGTATGAATGAATGATTCATTACCAGATCCAAAAATATGATTGCAAACTCATGCTTCATCTCTAAGATTGAATATAAGAATGTTAAAAAAGCACTAACTGGTGAATTATGGATGTCATGCAAGAGGAATTGTGTCAATTTAGAAGAAATGAAGTTTGGGGGTTAGTTCCCAGACCTGAAGATATGAATGTCTTTTGTACCAAGTGGATCTTCAAGAATAAATCTAGTGAAAGTGGTAATGTGATAATAAACAAGGCAAGGTTAGTTGCTCATGGGTATACTCGAATAGAAGGAGTGGATTTCGATGATACATTTTCTATAGTTGCTAGACTTAATTCTATTAGATTATTTCTTAGGATTTCATGCATAATGAAATTTAGATTGTATCAAATGGATGTGAAAAGTGCTTTTCTGTATGATTATTTAAATGAAGAAGTATATGTAGAGAAACTAAAGGGGCCCATTGAGCCCTATTTTCTCTACCATGTGTACAATTTTATGAAACCTCTTTATGGTCTAAAGTAAGCCCCAAGTGTTTGGTATGAAAGATTGACAGAGTTTTTGATCAACAATGGCTACAAAAGAGGAGGAATAAACAAGACTTTATTTATGAAAATAGATGGAGGAAAAATCATGGTAAAACGAATTTATGTTTATTATATTCTATTTAGTGGGATGTCATACTCGGTGGTGGATCATTTTGTCCAGGAAATCTAGTCTAAATTTGAGATGAGTCTAGTAGGAGAACTCACATATTTTCTTGGTCTTCAAGTTAAGAAAATGAAAGACAACATCTTTTTTTCTCAAAGTAAGTATGCCAAGAGTATAGTGAATAAGTTTGGACTTTATAATGCTAGCCACAAAAGAACTCCTGCTTCTACACATGAGAAAGTGACCAAAGATGAAAATGGAGTTGATGTAGATCAAAGCTTATACAAAAGCATGATTGATAGTCTGATCTACCTCACAACAAGAAGACCTTACATCAATTTTTCTATAGGGGTGTGGGAAATATTTCATGAAAAACCCAAGGCCAATCATATTGCTCAAGTAAATAGAATATTGAGGTATGTCAATGGGACATGTGACTATGGTATAATTTACTCACATGACACCAACTCAATACTAGTTGGGTATTGTGATGCTAATTGGGATGGAAGTGTAAATAATAGAAAGAGAACATCTAATGGATGCTTATTTCTTGGGAAAAAGGTAATATCTTGGTTTAGCAAGAAGAAAAATTTTGTCTCATTATTTACAACTAAACGCTAAATATATAGCCGCAGGGAATAGTTGTACGCAACTGTTGTGGATGAAACACATGTTAAGGAAGTACAGTGTGGGACAAGATGTCATGATATTGTTTCGTGACAACTTAAGTGCTATTAATATTTCAAAGAATCATGTTCAACATAGCAGAACCAAACATATTGGCATTGGTCATCATTTTATTAGGGAGCTTGTTGAAGATAAAATTGTACCTCTTGAGCATGTGGAAACTAACCAACAATTGGCTGACATTTTCACTAAACCATTAGATGCAAATCAATTTGAAAAAATCAGGGATGCCTTTGGTATCTGCATCCTTGAGGGTCTTTAGCAGTAAAAGCTAGGGAGGTGTGTAGGGGAGTGTTTCTCCTTTTTGGTTGGTGTTGCACATAAAATGAAGTAGACTTTACTTGTTTCAAAACCTCTTTTTATTTGGAACTTCATTACAAGCAAAAATATTTTCTCCTACCTATATCTTGCTCTCTCTGTTTTCATCAAGTGCCAATTGTTCTTAAGATGAGTATAACAAAGGAATATTAATAATGAAGGCTATACAAAGATTTCATGAGACTGAGAAAAACAAGAACAATGGAGTTGGGTCTACCTCTTCTGAAAATGGTGGGGCCATACTTGCTAGATCATCAAGTGGAACATATGTGATTGGGAAGAAATTTGTGACCAATATAAAGTCCTTGAAGAAGAGACCTATTCAAGCTCATGAATCTGACTAAGAGGTTGATGAAGACTGGGTTACCTTCATGAACTCAAGAAGATTGACTAAAAATTAAGATTGAAAGTTGTTAATTCTTGGCGTTTCTTACGCTTAGCCCATGTAGGTATATTTTAATATGGTTTTGTAATGGCTTGCTAGCCGTTATAACTTTGTACCAATAATTGTCATGATGCTCCAGCATACTGTTTAACATTTTTGCTATTGCTTGATGGTTTCTCTACTCCTGATCTGATGTGTGTATGTGCTAACATACTGTTGTACCCCAAAATTTACCCTCTTTTCATACATGTATATTATTGGTTTTATGGTTATGGAATAAAGGTATATTTATCAAGCTTCGTCAGGTTACAAGTGACGTTTATTTCGCCAATGAATGTTCTCAGAGTATTTTTCATGCTGAAGATCGGTTCGCCATTTTGCAATGATTCGGGGTTCAAAGATTTACAAGTCCAACCCGGCACGTCATATTCAAGTGTTCTTTCGCCAAGATATCCCTGATAACATATTCTCAAATTCAAGTTCGGCTCGAGAACCAATTATTTAAAGAAGGTCTTTGAATGTATGAGTTTTCTCGAATAAATGTGGTAAAAAAGTCTGTTGAAAATACAGTTTTTACGCACTAAAAAATTCATAACTTGAAGATCGTGGCTTGTTTTGAACCCGTTCCGGTGGCCAAAATTCCGCCTTGACGTCATCTAAGTTTTCATCTCTCTCACGGATGGAAGCCAATTTTGATCAGAAGGTCTTCAAAAATGTGGATTTATCAAGTATTTTTATACAGAAAATTTGTGACAGAAGTTTATTTGCGTCATGTTCAGAAAATCATAACTTGGTCAATTTTCATCGTATCTAGCTGGTTCCAGCGCCAAAATTTCACAAATTGAGTTGGCTATGTTTTCAAAGGAGATATCGAGTTCGAACGGTATCCAAAAGGCCTTCGTATTTTTCTCAGAATGCACGTGACGCACCGAAAATCCTGAATGCTGAATATTATTTCATCTGGGTCGAAACTTCAAAAATTCACTACTCGGTCAATATTTATCGGATCAGACCCATCTTTTTACACAAGGTCACTGACACAAAGATATACAACTTTATTTCCAAGGTCGAGACCAGGTTCTGCTCCGATCAATAGCAGTTTTTTATTGAAGAACGTGTCAGAGTTGACACTGGAGCCCAAAATAAATATGTCTGAGGCAAAACTCAAAAAATTCATAACTAATTCACTGTTTATAGGATTGAGCCCATTTTCGGACAAGAGTTAGTTCTCTATGTCGGCTACATTTTGTTTTCACATTTCAACTTCAAAAATTGCACTTAAGCCCCTGAGATTTAGCCTGGAACGTGACGGACTCAAGTGAATAAAAATCTGCACTATTGCTTGTGGTTATTGGAGGCCCAATAACACATTCAAAGCCCATATCTTTTATCTAATTTCCATTATATAATCTCAATCTTTTCACACAAAAAAACGGAAAAAAACCTTTGCCACAACCCTGTCAAAATATCAAATTCCTTCAAGAACCCTAAAAACCTTAAAATCCTTGTTACAAACCCACATCTCACTACAAACAAGTCATCCTTGTTACAAACCCCCATCTCACTACTTCTCAAGTAAGAATAAGGCTGATTTGATCTCCATGATCAAAAGGATATAGAAGCATTCATACATGCCATATCAGTTTTAACATTATAAAATTTCATATATTTGCTTTATTGGTATTTTATGATATAGTAATTTATTTAATGTGTTCATGAGATTCAATACTGCAGATTTAGACAGGGTCCCATGTAGGGTTATTACAAAACGGTGAGGCCAAAACAGAACAACCACCAATGTATGGCTCATGGAAAGGCAGATATCCCGAGGAGGTTAAGGGCGTGGGTTCAACATCCACTCCTATTGATTTTGGTTTTCTTCCATTCTGGTTCAACATCCACCCCTATTGGTTTTGGTTTTCTTCCATTCTATTTATCCTTTTATCTATTTTACCTATTTTCCTTCTTTCTGTTTAAAACCTTTTTCCTAAAACCTAACATTTTTCACAAACCTTTGATTTTTCCTCCTAAACTCGAATAATTAATTTTAGGTTTTTTTAATTAAAATTAATTAGGTTTTTTTGGTTTTTCAAAATTAACCTTGTTTTTTTCAAAATTAACCTTTTTTTAATTTAAATTAATTAGGTTTTTTTAGGTTTTTCAAAATTAATCTTTTTTTTTCAAAATTAACCTTTTTTAAATTAAAATTAATTATGTTTTAGGATTTTTTTAATTAATCTTTTTTTTCAAATTTTTTATTTATTATTAATTAAAATTAATTAGGATTTAGGTATTTTAATTAAAATTTTTCAAAATTAACATTTTTTTATTAATTAAAATTAATTAGTTTTTTAGGTTTATTTAATTAATTATCATAAATCAGTTTTTTCATAAAAAATCACCAAAGCATTTTCTTTGCTATTTTCATCTTATTTTTATTTTTCTAGATAAAGTGTATAGAGCGGGTTCAACTGTAATAGCGTAGCTTTATTTTTCCCTCTTTTTGTTCCATCATTATCATGTAATTGCTTCCGGGATTAATATTTCTAGGATTTCTTTTTCACACTCTTCCCTATTATGTAACTGCCCCAAAGCTCTGTAATAGTCTAGGTTTACATTTTCGCCTTTATCTCCTGCTACTATGTTTTATGCAATGCTTAGATTAATAGGATCGTATGGGAAGATAAAAATGAACGATAGAAAACGCTAATTGCAAGATAAATAATGGAATTAAATCATTTGCACACTTGCACCCTTAGGGTATCCTCACTTGGTTGCCTCGGAAAACAATAATCACGTCCCTCGAACGTAGGAATATCTTAGAAAAAGACCCTCAAACTAAAAGTCATTATAAAGATCATAGTCCCTCAATGTACCTTGAGTTGCCTACGAGAAATGATCTTGTCCCTCGATGTTGCCTATATGATGACATTCCCTTTGAAATGCTAAGGTATCCTTACATGTTTCCTTCAATGACCATTACGTCCCTTTCGATAGTCCCTCAAACATCCAACGACTAGGGTTACCTACTCACTAATAGTAGGATAACACGGTCTAAAGGATAGGAGGAAAATAATGCCTTTTTTCGAGTAGGTAGATAATTGTTAGGTACTTGCTCAAAACAAAAAATCTTTTACACCATACACTTTCAAACAAACTTTTCAAACTAAAGTTTTCAAAACACTGTATCACACCCTTGAAGATTGATACAAGGGTTACCATAAAGTGAAACGCGACACTAAGGCAAATTTCAAAACATTTTCAAAAACACAAACACAGAAAAGCAATTTAAGAATGAGCAAGTACCTAAGAGCCCGTGGAAAACCACAGATAGAAATGGTGCTAACACCTCCCCTTTCTATAATCTATCCCCCGTACTCAAAAACATCTCGAAAAATGTTTTTTCTGTTCTTTTTCCCCTTTCCTTTGTTGGATAAAATAAAAGTTGGTGGCGGCTCTTGTTTACCGCGACATTTGCGAACAAAAAACGCAACCCAATATTAACAGTCAGTTCTCCTACCGTATCACAGAACTAGCGACTTTGCTGGGGAATATAAATAAGTGGGGTATACCTTAGGATCTGGATCACTTTTAAAATTGCTTTCTTGTTTGCTTTTCCTGCTTTATATTCAAGGGTTTTGTTTGGGTATTATTGAAGATCCTACACCTGGATTGGGAAACACCTTTTAGGTAAGCAGCAATAAACTGTGAGGGAACTGTACAGGGTATACCGACACGGTTGAAGCAACATCTACGTTGATGTGGCACTTTGGTTGGTACCAGTAACCCTTGAGTCAATCAGGGAGAGTACGGGGCTGCCGTGTGGTGTTGTGAAGCATCAACAGACCTTAGAACCTTTAATTGTACAACTTGTCTAGTAGGACGTAGCCAGATGGCCGACTTTGGTGCATTCCCAAGGTCGACAGATACTCGATGCTACACTCATTGAGGTTTGACTCTTGAGTTTTGTTTGGTTGCGAGTCAATCGCCTATTGAACGAAGCTGGGGGAAAGATCGGTGATATTGAGATTCCATAGAACCCGGTTACTTTTCTAAGACAGGTTTGAAACCAACTAAACTTCAAGAGGGTACTTACCTATGGAATCCATGCAAGCCTAAACCTAAGGATGCTTGTGTGACTTGTTTGCTTTTTGTTCCTAATAATTTGAACTCATTGCAGGACTTTGTTTGTATTCCTTGCAGGACCTTGTTTGTATAAATCCAATAAATTGGTTTCTTACCCTGCATTTTTGCTGGATGCATAACATACATATCATAGCATCATACCATATCATTTCCTTAACCATTTCAAGGATCTCAAGGGCCTGTGATGCAGGTTATGATGAACCAGACGTCTAGCAAGGGGCAAGGGGATTTATTTTCCTCTAGCCAATGCCGTCAAAAGATCAAAACACGATAACTTGAGTCAGGGGCTATGACCCACTTGATATGGTGAGCTTGACTCTCGTAGAAGGACATTCGATGATACTAAGTTTTTCAATCAAAGCTGTAAATCTCAACTACTGACATTTTCTTGTTTACCCCGCGAGATCCTCAAAAACATTACATACATATATCATACATATCATTGCATAAACAGGTTTCAAAGTAGGTCTATCATGTTCTCGCTGTTTATTTCACACAATGGCTCTCAAACAAGACAACAGAGATCTCCAAATTCAAGAGTCTCAGCTCATGGAAATGTTCCTATACCTATACAAGGGGCAGGAAGAGTTGAAAGCTCTCCTCGCTGGGAACCTGGCCAAGAAAAATCCTGAAGACAATAAGGACAAACGGTTGGAACAACTATAAGTTTAGGTTGAAGCAATGAGAACCTAGATGCTGAGGCAGATGGCTCTTATCCAAGGCCTAGCCCGGGGACAAGAAGAGCTGAGAACCATTATCAATAAACTTCATCAAGATGGATACAACCGTATGAAGCAAGTAGTCGAGGCTGGGGACAAAGTCATTGATCAACCTCCAAGAAGACAAGAGTTTGGTTCGGTGAAGAGTGGACCTTTCCAAATTGCTACTACCTCACGGGTTCAACAACAACCTTACCAAAAACAACGGGTTAATCAGAGTAAGCCATATACACCCAAGAGGCAGTTTACCAAACTCAACATGCCGCTGTCTCAAGATTTACAACACATGTTGAGGATGAATCTGGTTATGTTGATAGGGACTCATCCGAATCCCAAGACTTCTTTTCCTAACTACAATCCCGATGCAAGGTGTGCATATCACTCCAACAATATGGGGCATGATACTGATGATTGTTGGATGTTGAAATAAAAAATTCAAAACTTGATTGATGAAGGAGTGTTGGAGTTTACATAAGATGGTCAGGCTGAGTTCTTCTGCCATCCTTCAAAGGCACGTTATCTATAGTGACAAGATCAGACGAAGAGGCGTTTGTTCATTAAAATATTCAATTTGTAATTTTCTTTTGATTTGTTCGAACATTTATTCATATCAAATCTTGTTATTTCATCAATGCATCGCGTATGTTTGTCTTGAATCAATTCATTCGTATTCACTATTTCAAAACTGCGTTATTACTTCCTTTTTGTGATATTCAACTCTTGATTAAAAAGCTATAAGCCTTTAGAGGGGGAATGACGAAAATGATACCATAATCTCTATAGTATGATTTTGAACAGACCCCGCTGACGATGTACAGGCGTTGTTTCAAATCCCAAACAGTGGAGTTATAAGGAAGATAATCCCTAGTCAACCCCTTTGAGCCTAAGAAGTAGGAGTTTTCTTTTCACACAAATTAAAACCCTTAATCATAACCCGGGGAAGGGTAGTTTTCTCAGTTAATTCAGGCGCGTATTCAGTCGCAATCTGCCGCTTCGTACACAATGAATGGCATCGAATACGTCCTTCCAAAACAAAAGACGGTGATGGTTCCGTATAATCATCAAAACAGGCAGTCATCATTTCTCAAAATAAAAGCCCGTTAAGTCAAAACCTATGAAGGAGACTTAAGGAAAAACTAGGGCATCCCGCTGACTGTAATCATAAAAAGAAACAATTCAGGCAAAAGAAGGGATAAAAAAAAGGAGGTCCTATAAATCCTCGACAAAAAAGATGACTGCCTACTCAAAATAAATTGTCAGTATCCGAACCATCACCAGAACATCAAGGACAAGATGCCAGACTCAATCGGGATTTAAACACACAATTCACTGAGCATAGGACTGAAGAACATCACAAAGAGTGGGTTGGGTAGAAATAAAATTTGAGCCTTTATTCTTTGTTTCTTGAACCGTGAACCAAGCCACGTTATAACCCTTAAAAGTCCTAGCTGAAGCATGGGTTAGTTCGAAAGCATATTGTTACAAAAGGTATCCTGACTCCTGTAGGGTTCGCTATAAATCCCGAGTTGATATCACACTTTTACAAAATTTGTTTGTTTTACTAAAAAATGAATTTTCAAACTTCAAGATAGACATAAGCTTTGCATTATTTAAATGACATTGTTTGCATATGACTAGTTGTTTGACAGCAGAGAAATCTGCACGATGGATATTCAATGAACAAACATCCTCTCAATAGACAGAATCACCTCAGCAGGAAAGACACTTCCAACAACAGGTCTTCCATAAGCAAGGGGCATGACATGATGTCTAACACAGCTGGGGAAGTCTCTCCAAAAGTGTCAAATAACCAGGGGCTGATCTCCATCTAAATCACTTGGGGCATTACGTACGCATTCCAGCAAAGAATCATGTGCCATCAAGAAAAAATCTTGACAGCACTACAAGAGTTTGAATAACACTCAATCTACAAAGCCTCCGTAGGCACTTTCTCCAGTAGGTACAAGGGCAGAAAAGTCCTGATGCAAAGTCATTGCCATTTCCTCAGAATGCGACCCCGTGACATCTATTCCTCCCCACATAGTAGGGGAAACTAAAGCTTTGGCATCGACTTCCCCAAATAGGAGTTACTCTCCCCAGCCGAGTTCCTTCAGAAAACTGACATCTATATTCCCCGACCGAATTTCATAATCGCAAGCGGGTCATAAAGTTTTCTCCCGAGCAGAGTTTATTTCTCTGAATACAGAAGCTCCATCCCCAACAGAGCTTATTACTTCAGCTACGTTAGTTCATCTTCCAACAGAGTTATTTCCCTGCAGAGCTATTCACAAACAAGAGTAAATCCACGACATAGTCATCTCCGTTCACCATCCCCAACAGAAGTAGAAGAACCACTTTTTCTACGACAGCCAGGATATTAATTTCCAGTACTCTCCGACACAATCAGGGATTTATTTTCCCGAACTCGAATATGGCACAATAGCATCTTATGTTCATACATCATGACATACGCACACATATTGCATACAACATAATCTCATTTATTTTGAGAACATCATAATAAAATGCATTTCATGCATCACATATAATTAATCATGTACCTTTTCAGGAGAGATGGTTATCATCAACAATTTCCAGCAGGTCCAAGATTAGCTCCTGAAACTAAACAGAGTAATTATCTGTGCGACCAGATGCATCTTTACACGGGTTTGTCATGAAGAAATCTTACACAGGTTTCTCCTAAATATAGCTTCAACAGGTTTATCCTGAAAAAATCTTACACGGGTCCATTCTCATACATTTCCAAATAAAGTTTCACACGAACTCATCCCAAAGTATCCTTACCCAGGTTCCTCCTGAAGCCCTACACAGACTTATCCTGAAGCAACCTTACATAGGTTCCTTCTCGATTCAGATGAAGTTTTATCCAAACTCCCCACGGAGCAACCTTACCTAGGTTCCTTCTCAGTTCAGATGCAGTTTTACCCAAACTCCTCACGAAGCAACCTTACCTAGGTTCCTTCTTGTTTCAGATGCAATTTCATCCAAACTCCCCCACGAAGTAACCCTACGACCCAGGTTCCTTTCCATAAGCCCTACCATCCAGGCTTTCATTTTGAAGTAACCCTACTATCCAGGTTCCTTCCAATAAGTCCTACTATCCATGCTTTCATTTCGAAGTAACCCTACTATTCAGGTTCCTTCTCATAGCTCTAATATCCAAGCTTTCATTTCGAAGTAACCCTACTATCCAGGTTCCTTCTCATAGCCCTACTATCCAAGCTTTCATTTCTAAGTAAACCTACGATCCATGTTCCTTCTCATAGCCCCACTATCCAGGATTTCATTTCAAAGTAACCCTACTATCCAAGTTCCTTCTTATAGCCCTACTATCCAGGCTTTTATTTCGAAGTAACCCTACTACCCAAGTTCCTTCTCATAGCCTTACTATCCAGGCTCTTATTTAGAGGTAACCCTACTATCAGGTTCCTTCTCACAACCCTACTATCCAGGCTTTCATTTCGAAGGAACCCTACCCAGGTTCCTTCTCATAGCCCTAATATCCAAGCTTTCATTTCGAAGTAACCCTACTATCCAGGTTCCTTCTCATAGCCCTACTATCCAGGCTTTCATTCTGAAGTAACCCTACTATCTAGGTTCCTTCTCATAGCCCTACTATCCAGGATTTCATTTCGAAGTAACCCTACTATCCAGGTTCCTTCTTACAACACTACTATCCAGGCTTTCATTTCGAAGTAACCCTACTACCCAGGTTCCTTCTCATAGCCCTACTATCCAGGCTTTCATTTAGAAGTAACCCTACTATCCAGGTTCCTTCTCATATCCCTACTATCCAGGATTTCATTTCGAACTAACCCTACTATCCAGGTTCCTTCTTACAGCCTTACTATTCAGGCTTTCATCTCGAAGTAACACTAATATCCAGGTTCCTTCTCTTTTATCTTCGGACAACAATTTACAACACTGTAAAACTTGGACCTGACCAGATACGATCGATTTCATATTTCCCTAGTAAGTCGCTGTGAAGCCTGGAATATGATCAGATAGCAGTCAGCCTTATCATCCTTAACCAGTCACTGTGAAGCCTAGATCCTGACTAGATAAGCAGTTCACTTTTGTCTCCTCAATCAAGAGATGACTCCCCAGTAGAATAACTGACAACTGAAGCTCCTAGACTCTATTCCCCAAGACAAAGACCAACACTCCTCAGCGAAGTACTCGCTAACAAAAGGAACAGGAATTCAATCAAAGGAATATCTCACAAAATCATCATTATTCTGGATGGCATCTTTAAGCCCATCTCCGACGACTCTCCGTCACATTCTCAGGATGGCGTCTTTAAGCCCATCTCCGACGACTTTCAGTCATCTTCTCCAAATGGAATCTATAAGCCCATTCCTGACATTATCTATATAGTCAAGCATCATTACAGATGATTGCAAATTTCTGGGCACTCTAGTGTTCAATCATCTTCCACCTTCAGATCACGAAAGGCAGACAAGCCAATCTAAATCTTCAGGTTTAAGAAGATTGAACAGGGGCAGCTGTTGTACCCCAAAATTTACCCTCTTTTGATACACGCATATTTTTGGTTTTATGGTTATGGAATAAAGGTATATTTATCAATCTTCGTCAAGTTAAAAGTGACGTTTATTTCGTCAATGAATGTTCTCAGAGTATTTTTCGTGCTGAAGATCGGTTTGCCGTTTTGCAACGATTCGGGGTTCAAAGATTTACAAGTCCAACCCGATGCGTCATATTCAGGTGTTCTTTCTCCAAGATATCCCTGATAACATATTCTCAAATTCAGGTTTGGCTCGAGATCCAATTTTTTAAATAAGGTCTCCGAATGTGTGAGTTTTCTCAAAGAAATGTGGTGAAAAAGTGTGTTGAAAGTGCAGTTTTTACGGACTAAAAAATTCATAACTTGAAGATTGTGGCTTGTTCTGAACCCGTTTCGGTGGCCAAAATTCCTCCTTGACGTCATCTATGTTTTCATCTCTCACATATGGAAGCCAATTTCGATCAAAAGGTCTTCAAAAATGCAGATTTATCAAGTATTTTTATACAGAAAATTTGTGACAGAAGTTTATTTGCGTCATATTCAGAAAATCATAACTTGGTCGATTTTCATTGTATCGAGCTGGTTCCGGCGCCAAATTTTCATAATTTGAGTTGGATACGTTTTCACGGGAGGTATCGAGTTCGAACGGTATCCAAAAGGCTTTCGTTTTTTTCTCAGAATCCACGTGACGCATCAAAAATCCTGAATGCTGAATATTATTTCATCTGGGTCGAAACTTCGAAAATTCATAACTCGTTCAATTTTTATCGGATCGGGCCCATCTTTTTCTCAAGGTCACTGACTCAGAGATCTACCACTTTGTTTCCAAGGTCGAGACTGAGTTCTGTTCCGATCAATACCAATTTGTATTGAAGAACGTGTCAGAGTTGACAGTGGAGCCCAAAATAAGTATGTCTGAGGTGAAACTTCAAAAATTCATAACTAATTCACCGTTTATCCGATTGAGCCTATTTTTGGACAGGAGTTAGTTCTCGATGTCGGCTACATTTTGTTTTCATATTTCAACTTTAAAAATTTCACTTAAGCCCCTGCGATTTAGCCTGGAACGTGAAGGACTCAAGTGAATAAAAATTTGCACTATTGCTTGTGGTTATTGGAGGCCCAATTGCATATTCAAAGCCCATATTTTTCTCTAATTTCCATTATATAATCTCATTCTTTTCGTACAAAAAAATGAAAAAAAAACCTTTGTCACAACCCTGTCAAAATATCAAATTCCTTCAAGAAACCTAAAAACCTTAAAATCCTTGTTACAAACCCACATCTCACTACAAACAAGTCATCCTTGTTACAAACCCCCATCTCACTACTTCTCAAATAAGGGTAAGGCTGGTTTGATCTCCATGATCAAAAGGATGTAGAAGCATTCTTACATGCCATATCGGTTTTAACATTACAAAATTTCATATATTTGCTTTATTTGTATTTTATTATATAATAATTTATTTATTGTGTTCATGAGATTCAATACTGCAGATTTAGACAGGATTCCATGCAGGGTTATTACAAAATGCAGAGGCCAAAACAGAACAACCACCAATGTATGGCTTATGGCAAGGCAGACATCCTGAGGAGGTTAAAGACGTGGGTTCAACATCCACCCCTTTTGGTTTTGGTTTTCTTCCATTCTATTTTACCTATTTTCCATCTTTCTGTTTAAAACTTTTTTCCTAAAACCTAACATTTTTCATAAACTTTTGATTTTTCCTCCTAAACTTGAATAATTAATTGTAGGTTTTTTTAATTAAAATTAATTAGGTTTTAGATTTTTTTTAATTAACCTTTATTTTCAAAATTAAAATTTTTTTTAATTAAAATTAATTAGGTTTTTTAGGTTTTTCAAAATTAACCGTTTTTTTAAATTAACCTTTTTTTAATTTAAATTAATAAGGTTTTTTAGGTTTTTCAAAATTAACCTTTTTTTTCTTTCAAAATTAACCTTTTTTTTAATTAGAATTAATTAGGTTTTAGGTTTTTTTAATTAACCTTTTATTTTTCTTTTCAAAATTAACCTTTTTTTATTATTAATTAAAATTAATTAGGATTTGGGTATTTTAATTAAATTTTTTCAAAATTTACATTTTTTTATTAATTAAAATTAATTAATTAATTAATTAATTTTTTAGTTTTATTTAATTAATTATCATAAATCATTTTTTTCATAAAAAATCACCAAAACATTTTCTTTGATATTTTCATCTTATTTTTATTTTCCTAGATAAAGTGTATAGGACAGGTTCAACTGTAATAGTGTAGCTTTATTTTCCCCGCTTTTTTTCCCCATCATTATCATGTAATTGCTTCCAGGATGTAATAGTTTTAGGATTTCTTTTCCTCTCTCTTCCCTATTATGTAACTGCCCCAAAGCTCTGTAATAGTCTAGGTTTACATTTCCGCCTTTATCTCCTGCTACTATATTTTATGCAATGCTTAGATTAATAGGATTGTATGAGAAGATAAAAATGAACGATAGAAAACCCTAATTGCAAGATAAATAACGGAATTAAATCATTTGCACACTTGCACCCTTAGGGTATACCTCACTTGGTTGCCTCGAAAAACAATGGTCATGTCCCTCGAACGTAGGGATATCTTAGAAAAGGACCCTCAATCTAAAAGTCATCATAAAGATCATAGTCCCTCAATGTCCCTCAAGTTGCCTACGAGAAATGATCTTGTCCCTCGATGTTGCCTATATGATGTCAGTCCATTCAAAATGCTAAGGTATCCTTACATGTTGCCTTCAATGACCATTATGTCCCTTTCGATAGTCCCTCAAACATCCAACGACTAAGGTTACCTACTCACTAATAGTAGGATAACACGGTCTAAAGGATAGGAGGAAAATAACGCCTTTTTTCGAGTAGGTAGATAACTGTTAGGTACTTGCTCAAAACAACAAATCTTTTACACCATACACTTTCAAACAAACTTTTCAAACTAAAGTTTTCAAAACACTTTATCACACCCTTGAGGATTGATACAAGGGTTACCATAAAGTGAAACGCGGTACTAAGGCAAATTTCAAAATATTTTCAAACACACAAACACAGAAAAGCAATTTAAGAATGAGCAAGTACCTAAGAGCTCGTTGAAAACCACAGATAGAAAGGGGGCTAACACCTTCCCTTTCTATAATCTACCCCTTCTCCCCGTACTCAGAAACATCTCAAAAAAGGATTTTTCTGTTGTTTTTCCCTTTTCCTTTGTTGGATAAAATAAAATTCGACGGCGACTCTTGCTTACCATGACATTTGCAAACAAAAAATGTAAACCAGTATTAACAGTCAGTTCTCCCGCCGTATCACACATACTAACCTCCATAATGAATGACCAATATTACTAAGGAATACCTTTGCCAAATTATTGCAAAAAATGGGGAGTAATGGTGTGTGTATTGGGTAGTTTATGTCTGACTACTAATACTGAAAACGGGGGAGTTGATATCTACTGTTCTTTTATATGTTTAGTATTAACTAAAGCAATTGGTTCTGATTATTCTAGTTTTATGTGAAAAGCACACAAGCTGAAGCATGTGGCCCAAATTTGTGTGTATTGATCTTATTGTGTGTTACTAGTAGCTTTTGATCTTTGACTACTGACTACTAAAATTATGTTCATGCATGACTAACTCATCTTGAATGATTGCATGACTGACTATTTTGGAGGATTATAATGTATGATGTTGTAGCATTCTCATGTTTAGAACTACCTCATGACTCATGTGTATGAACTACCACATGCCTGCTGACATGCAAACTTATGCGTGTGTGTGTGGGTGTGGGTGTGTAACTAGCTCATGATTTCTGTCTATGCTAAAAATGTGCGGCTAATGCTCAACCTTTTGTTGCTGCTGACATATGCTCTGATGGTTTTACTTCTGCTACTGTTGATGTTTGTTTTGAGTATAGGATCTCTGATACTCAGTTGTTCTTTCTTCTTGAAGAGTTGTTTTACCAAAGGAGGAGATTGATGTTCCTTTTGGATTGATTGAATTATGCAAAACAACATGGATTTTGTTCAAGCTAGTTATGGTTCATAAAGGACACATATGGAATCTAATGTTCTAACATGTGTGTTGTAACATCTAGTCTCTTACAACAGATTGATGTTATTTCATTTTTGGTTCAAACTTATTATATCCAAGATTCATTCTACAAGAAGATATATAATTTATGGTGAGGAGTTAATTTGCATGTGTAATATGGTGGGAGAATTGACTTTTTTGGTTTTATCCAAATGTGCGGATAGCTAGAGTAGCCATCGAATATTCTTTTATCCAATAAGGAAAGGTGAAAAGAACAGGAAAGACCTTGATAGATTTTGAGTTTGGTGGGTAAGTTATGAAAAGGGAAGGTGTTAGCACCCTTTTCATCTGTAGTTATCTACAGGCTCTTAATTGCTAGCTTACATTTGAAATTTTTGCTTTGATGTTTTAAAATATTTTGAAAAGCCTAAAGTACGACCAATTTTGTAATGGTTCTTGTATCAGTCTTCAAGAATGCGTACAAAGTGTTTAAAAACATTTTGAAAGTGTGATGTGTAGAAAATATTTTGAGAAATTATGAGCAAGCGATTAATACTTTCTTATCCAGTAAAGTCTTTCTTATTATTTTCCTTCTCCTTTAGAGAAAGTACTATCCATATCATTAGTTGGTAGGTAGCCCCATCTATTGGATGTGAATGGATAGGCGAAGGGTCATCAAAGGGTCATCGAAGGTAACACGTAGAGATACTCTAGTAATTGTATCAGAGGGACTAGCTTATTTTTCGTATGCAACATCGGAGGTTCATCGAGGGACTGTGATCTTTATTTCGAGGGTCGTTTGCTAAAGCATCCCTACTTTCAAGGGACATGACCACTATTTCCGAAGGCAACAAAGGGAGGTTACCCTATAAGTGCAAGTGTGAATAATGTGTTCAGTTCAGTTATTTATCTTGTATTAGGATTATCTATTGATTGTTTTTAGATCTTGCCATACACGCCTAGTTACAAGTAGTATAAAATATAGCAACAAATTAAAGGTGCGAAAAGTAAAGACCTAAGCTATTATAGGGCTTTGGGGGTAGTTACATAAAAAATGCAGGAAAGTAAAGTGCAGAATTTAAACCTAAACTACCACATCCCGTAAGCAGTTACATAATAGAAAAAAATGCGAAAAAGTAAATCTAAACTATTACAAGAATCGTACGACATATACATTCGTCTAAAAAATTCAAAGGAAAAAAGAAATAAGAAAAACGTTAAGAAAAGTGTTTGAATGTTTGTTTATATTTTTTGAGAAAATAATTTGAAGTTAATTAAATAATGAGAACCCTAAGTTAAATCAATTTTAATTAATAAAAATACCTAAAGTCTAATTGGTTTTAATTTTAAGAAAATATTAATCAACCTTATTAATTAATAAATAATAAAATGTCAAAATTAATTATTGATTAAAAAAACTTAAAACTAATTTATTAGGGCTTTTGAAAAGGAATTAAATTAGTTAATGATTAATTAAGAAAATATTTAAGAAAAAGAAAAAAAAGGGTTTGAAATCAAAGAAATTAGGTTAAAAAATAAAAAAAAGGGTAAAACTGCATGGGGTGGGTGTTGAACCCACACCCTCCTTCTTTCACACTGCCTTGCTTGCCACCCAGTCGACGCGCTGGTTGTGTTGAGAGATAGGCACTGCAGAATATATTAAAAACCTGCGTATTAAATGGAAAATAACAAAAAATATTATGGTGGTTGTTACATCGGGTAGTATAACAAAACAAAACAAATATATTATAAAACGCATGGATCGGATAGACGCCGGAGCCCTAGCTCTGATCGTCTTCTCTGATGAGAGGATTCTTGGAACATGCAAAATAACAAATGTAAGTGATCAAGGAAGACCCTACCCCTCTAATTTGAGGGCTGCGAATTCAATGGTGGCCTTAGTTTTGGCTAAAACATCATGCACAATGAGATATGAAAAAAATATTGTAAATCGGTTCAATCATTGTGCTAGGTTATCCAGGCGTTATGGAACTCATGCAAGGGTTCAGACTTGCATTGTTTTGTCTCAGGAACACATTAGCATGGTTAGTATCAATCAAAATAACATAAAAAATAAAATACGAATTTTGACAAAAACATGAAACCGGCGATGCATGTTGGGCATATTTCGGCACTTTTGATCATCAAGAATGATCTCAACTTACTCTGTAATATCCCATGAATCAATTTGAATGGTTGCTTGCCCTTGAAGATGGCTGGAACTAGGATTTCAAGTTTTCCCTAATTTGACAAAAGTTGATATTCTTTAGAGAGTGTTCTTGAGCAGCTTTTTCATCTCCCTTGTCTGAATTTGAAGAGTATATATAGGAGAAGAAATTAGGTCAAAGATGGGCTTAGACGTCTTCATGAAATTATATCTTTTATTTTGTTTGAAAATAACTTAGAATAAGATAAAACCCTAAATATTTGTTTAAAGAATATGTTCACATGGTGTCTAATGCAATCTTGGGCCTCCAAAAGATAAGAATCAAAAGCCTGTTAAGCCTTGCACCTCCACTTAATATTTATTTGATTTAATTTGCCTTTAAATAAATAAAAATTCAAATAAAAGAAATTAAAATCATAAAAAATATGTGGATGGTTTTGGGGGTCCCCTAACATGTCATAAACTCGTTTGGACTTCAAAAGTTAGGCCCATTAGTCCAAAAACCCAAAATTGTGCAATTGAGGTTTCATGCAATTTCAAAAAAATACCTAACTTATACAACTCACAAGTTGCTCAATATTTATCATATGAAGGTGATATTGGACTTTTTGGAAAGCTAAAGATGTCCCCTACAACTCTCATGTTAATCATTTTCCATTTGAAGATTTTATCTTGACGTAAATTTCTTTGACAAAAAGTGTCTTTTTGTTGACTTTTAAAATGACCTATAATGTTTTGGCTCATATCTCTCAAATGAAGCATTTTTGGCCTTGATCTTAGAGAGACATAGTTGTAGAGAATTGAATTTCCATCAAAATGGGCTTTGGTTGAGAATTTTATGATGAAACATGTGAAGTTTATACTTGGTCAAAGTTCAGTTGACTTCTCATAAAGAAAACCCTAATTTAGCAACTTTTGACTTTTGATGAATCTTGAGTTTTCTTGATGAGTTATAATCATTCTTTGATCAAATGATGAATGTGGCCTCAAAATATTCATGTTGACCAAAAATCTAGAAGTTTGGTAGTATGTTGACCACAATTGACTTTTTATCCAATACAGTTGATTTTCAATCATTTGAGCAATTGACTGAGCAAATTTATGATGTAAGGCTTGAAACTTGATATGAGGATTCCTTGAAGCACATGAGGAACCATGAAACTCACCCGAGACATTAAAAGATTCATTTTCTTTGAGGAAACCAAAACCCTAGTTGTAGACCATTGCTTAGGAGGAGGATTCATCTGATAAGTTCTTGAGTAGTCTTGAGTACTTGAGCACCTTAAATCAATTTGTATTTGAAAAATGGAAGGGAAAATCTTGGGGTACAATGGCATGTAATGATGCAGTATGTTGAACACGATACTTCAACATGTGTGTAATGCAACATAAGGCGGCCTTGACAGCAGGCAATGAGAATGTTGTTTTCTGCATAATTTCTGATTGGGATTTAATCTTATTTTTGCAGTTATTTTAGCAATGCTTGTTTGATTTGTTTGACAGTTGGAGATGTTCAAATCAGATTTAAATGGATATTTAAATTTGAATTTGAAATATAACAAATTATATCTTATTGCTGAACACAATTATGGAGAAGATCATATCCAACATAATCAACTATTTTTTGGAAAAAATAAAATCATATATCCAAAGGAGACAAGCCCAAAGGACATTTCTATATAAGGAGGCTTAAGTCTCACGGTTGAAACACGAATTTTGTGCACAAGGTTTAATATCTTTGTGTAAGGGTTTTAAGTATTTATAACTTATATTCCACGCTAATTACATCATAAGGATTCATGTAGAATCTTTTTGTACACCACTCTATATTTTAGTAACTTGGCATAATTGGTATTTTGTATTAGTTGAGTTGTAAATTCAATATTCAATAAGGTTTATATTGAATTTTATCACATGGGATTAGTGATTGATAGAAATGACAATGGTTCTCATATTTAGGGGGAGACCTAAATAGAAAGTCACTAGAATTATCAAAAAGCATTGAACATCATGAGGTTGGTGTGCATAGAAGATTAAGTGTACTAATTCAATGTCGTGAATTTCCTTTCTTGGATAGAGTGCCTTTCAGACATAGGTGTCGTTTGAACCGAACTAGGTTATCAATATTTGGTTTTATTTATTGCTTTTATATTGGCTCTATATCAGTGTCCATCTGTGTTTTAAGTCTGATTTAACTTGTTAGACTAGTTGTTCCAACATTGGGTCCAACATATATCCCCCTAGGAACAAAATTTCACCCACTTTTAGAATAACTCGCCCGAAGTAGAAAAATGTGAGAAGTGACGTGTCTCAAGTCCACAACACTGTGTAAGAAGTCATATAGAGATTAACATGCTCTTATTAATAATAAGGAATTAACTCTCTGTTGCCACACTTTTTCAAAAGTTATTGCTACTTCCTAGACGTCTGGGATCCATACCCAAAAGATCCTATAAATTACTCAATCTAAAAGTTGAAAAGAATAATCTCATATTAACATACATACTAGATACACAGAGCTTCCCCCTCCCCCCGGTGAACTAGCTCTAAACCTTTAAACCAACCTTAAAGCCTCTGCCACACCTTAATCACTAGGCATTGTCACATATTATAATTTTATAAAGTGTGTGTTTATGTGTGTTGTGTATAGACACGCACACACACATACACACACACACACACACACACACACACACACACACACACACACACACACACACACACACACACACACACACACACACACACACACACACACACACACACACACACACACACATATATATATATATATATATATATATATATATATATATATATATATATATATATATATATATATATATATATATATATATATATATATATATATATATATATATATATATATATATATATATATATATATATATATATATATATATATATATATTACTGATTCAAACCATATTTCATTCTCATTCAACTAAACCTTAAACCTTAACAATCATCAAACTCTAGTTCCTCCTTCTTAGTTTATCCAACCAAATTAGTTCTACATTGATCAAGAATAATTGAAGTGTTTGTTCTTATTTTCACGTGGCTTGACAAACACGTGACTCCATAAACAAAATGGAGGGGGTGGTGAATAGCAGAGGTTTAAAAAAATTTGATTGAGAAAAATATCATTTAGAAAATAAGAGTTTGAAAACATTTTGAAACCAAATTAGTAAATCGGAAGAAAAAAACCAAAGAAAAGGCAATAAAGTTAAGATATAAGGGATAAAGAGAAACACTAGATATTTATACAAATTTAGCCTAAATTTACCTACTATTGTCCCCAAGAATTATTATTAGGAGTATTCAATAAACTTGAGAGATTTTAGAAGGATATGCCGACTAACCTCCTTATACAAGGAAATGAATTTTTAAGGCGAACTTCTAACCAAACAATGAACATGATTTAGAGAGATTATCCTCCAAACCAAACAGAGATTTTCCAAGGGATGATCTCGAACCAAGATGGAGTTGGCTATCTTCTGAAATGAAATGGAGTTTTGAGTTGGTTATCCATTGAGCCAAACTGGGGTTTTATTAGTCTGACCATGAACCGAGTTGAGAATGTGTATGAGCTATCTCGAATTAACTGAGCTTTTACACAAGTATGAACTTTGGAACCTAGTGAGATTTTACACAGGCTAATCTTGAACCTATATAGGTTTTAACCATTCCGAGTTTAAGAAACATTATGGATATTTTGATGGTTGATATTTAAGAACCAAAAGAGAGCTTTCCTTAGTGAAACTCATGAACCAAACAAGGATTTCCTAAGAAAATTTCCCAAACTAAACAAGAACTTTTACTTGCTTAGCTTGCAACCAAAAAAATTCTTACATGAGAAGTATTTAGTCAAGACATAATACACTCTTAGTAAATTACAATTAATACCTAACACAAAAAAAAAGATCCTCACTTAGACTTATGAATTTTTTTGAAGCACTAATGGAAAAATGTATGTGAGAAAATGAGAGATTTGGTGAAAATGATAGGAGAAGTGAAAGTTAGACCAAAACTCATTTTGATAATGAAATAAAATGATAGAGAATATATTTATTTATAGGCCAAATTATGGTTTAAATTTGGGAACCATCCATGGGAGAAATAACTCACCTAATCGATTAGGCTAACCAATTATTGACCTCAATAGTCAATTCCTCAAGCCACAAATGGAATGTTTTATTTTTAGCCATTACCAATCATTAAAAGACTGTACCAATCAATTTTATACTCAACCTTGTGAAAATAATTAATTAGGTTATTAGGTCTAATTGATTATTTAGTTGGAATAAGTCTTTCAATCAATTATACACTCCCCTAATTAGTTTGTTAGGCCTTAAAAACATTTTTAGGTGGTCTTAATAAAATATGAGAGGCTTTTCAAAGGTTTTTAGTGTGTGTGATTTTTCCATAGTATTTTCAAAAATACCCTTGTGTATTTACAAGAAACCGGCCACTCAGACACAAACGACTAAGCAAGCTTTCACATGTCACAACCCTGAAGCTTCAAGTCTTGGCATCATTATATTTGAGTTTAGGATCATACACGATCCTTGAATATTCTTCATGAGGATTGAGATGCTTTCATTTTGATTACCATTATATGAGGGTTAAGAGGTTGAGCTACCAGTGAACCTTGAAACAGAAGTCTTTAATTGGATTTCATTTGACCATGGTGTTAAGTTGAAAGAGTATACTTGCTCTTCAAGAACATATTTAACAGGGTAAATTGATTCAAGAGGATAACTTGGTAAACCATCTTTTTACATCTTCGTTAATTTGATCTATCTTCAACAAATAAGGACTTCACTGGATATTGTTTGATATAAAGTGTTGTCATCATCAAAAGCAAACAACTACTTAGTTGACTTACCACTTTGCTATCAATAAAATTCACCACCTTGGATAACATTGAAAACACCTTCAAGCACATTGATCCATATTCTACCCCCCCTTTTTCATGATTATAATGCATCTCTCAAAGAGATGATAAAATAGAAGATAGACATGCAAATTTTGGAGTAGTAAAACTCTCCCTCACATATGTAGAGAGTATACTCTAATCCTAATGAGAGTATACTTCTCCTCCATTAGCATAATAAAAAATGCTAAAAATATGCTAGAAAGTGATAATAAGCACGCAAGCACATAATTCTAGGGATCAAACATGATTTTCTAATAAAGGAAAGCACGCAATTCTAATACAAGTTTTAACGAACAAGGAAAATGTTTCATTAATTAAGCATGAAATGTACCAAGGAAATAAACAACATGGAGGAACAAAAAAAAGTGATAAGCAGACAAAACAAGAAAGCAAGCAAAAAACTAATATGTCTCCTCATCATCATTGTTGTATTTTCTCAAAGATATAATTCCGATTATGGAAAGCTTTCAATTGAGATGACGAATTCTTGAGTCAGTCCTTCTCATAATTCTCATCATTCTAATCATTCTCATCATTCTCATAATGATTCTGGATAATGATTTTCAGTTCTCATCATTCTCATCATATGATGGATTACCACACTAGCCCAATTTTTTCAACTCTATTAGCCAAAAACATATTGTTGCTATTTTGGATTTGATTAAATGACTAGAGTTTCTTTTTCTTTGGAAAAGAACAAAGATGACCTGATAGTGAATTAGAAAAATGTTCAGGTGAACTATGGCAACAATGAATGAGAAAGGAATGTTAATGTTTGGATATTCCAGGAATAAGATAGAAGTATACAAAAAAGTTAAAGTTGTTACCTTATTCATTCTCATTGTAGTTAGATCTGGTGTATTGAAGGTTGCATATGTTTGTGAAATCTTCAAGAGTTAATCGAATATAGTATTTGTTCACTTCAGAAAAAGAGCTCTATCTACATGGTTAAGGTATGAGTAAAAAATCCTCACCAACATAGGAAACCTCTCCCTAGGTACTTAATAAATGAATCTATTCAACTGCACATCAACGAAAGCTTCAACAAAGGCACAATCGTTGAAATTTATGTCTTTCAATTAGTATGAAACAAGGAGCTTCCTTAATTCGTAGTACCGATTGAAATTATTTTATTGATCTTGGGAAGAGAAAAATTATGAGTAGTATTAGGTGGAACCTATAAATGTGCAGGACCTCTTGGGTTCTATTGATGATGATGAAGAGATGAAGTATAATTTTTTTGTTGCAATACTCAACTAAGCACACAATAGGGGAAGGTAAAATGAGATGAGAAGAGAGGAAGAATAATAAATTTAAATGATGATAAATATTCAATTGGAAAGGCCTTATAACCAATTATTCATTAAATGTGATTGGTTGAAAGTTGAGAAGGGGGTGCTATGTTGATTCCCAATGCTATAATCAATTATACCTTTAGGTCTAATCAATTAGAGTGTGCAAAATTTGAATTTTTTTCTAATCGATTATACCATTAGGTCTAATAGATTATTATGATTTTTTAGCCTCCCTGGTCTTTTAAGTCTTGGATTCATATTGGGCTTTGGTATTTTAATTTTGGCATCTCTTTCTTCTTTTTGCAACCCTTTTCTCCAAACATGCTCAAAACTCAAATTGCTCTTCAGTAATACTAATTTTTAATGATTGAGTGACTAATAAACCAATTATTTAGAGGGTTAGTCAAATTTTTCTTAGTTTTCAACCTCTAAAATGTGTACCACCATAAATCCCAAGTAGACTTGAGAACAACTCCCCATTTCGAGGGAACGATGAAACATTGTCGTAAGCCCTTCCATGAGAATCATTTGATACAAGAGTTGGGTTAAAAAATGAGATTGATAAGTACATTATATACTTATCACTGTAGCCTAATAAGAGGTTAAATGATCATCACAATCATCATAATTATTTAGATGTATCCTCAAAAACCTTTGATTATGTCCGTTGAGATACACCATCACCGAAAACATCTTAATCACGTTAATAATGAATATTCATGGATCATAGGCATCAGGTTCATTAAACTCCATCACACAAGATCTTTTATTATATAATCAAGGTATACAATTTATTTTCAAAACTTTATTTATTATACACTAAGGATTTATTAAAGCTGCAAAGCATCCCTATAGAATAAATTATGTTTTCACCTTTTGTATCCAAATTATTTTGGTTCCTAGTGCGTTAGTAGTTCTAAAAGGCCTAGGCTAAATAAAGTTAGACCCCTCTTAGTTTATCATAACAAAATTGCTCTTAGTTGCCAAACTTATTACAAACCAAGCATTTGTAAGTAAGGAGATTCCCTTTCTTCCTATTAAAGTCTTTACTATGTGATCCACTCGATTTAAAATACAATCCAATTTTATTTAAGGAATGCCTTTGATTTTATAGAATCAAATCTAAGTTATCTTTTCCCTTAGAAAATTTACTACGGGTTTCATACAATGCTTTCATTTCATTTTTCATTGAAACACAAGTCTCACATTTACTAGATTAGTTTCTAAAATTGACAATTTTATAACTTAACATTCATTTATATTCTCTAGAAACTTAATATAGTCTTTAAAATCTAAGTTACTATTTTCAATTTTATCACGTTTCCCGATTAAATTAGAATTTAATTTAAACAATTTCTTGTAGGAAAGAGTTGTTACCTCACAATCATCTTCTTCATCA
This sequence comes from Vicia faba, assembly GCA_948472305.1. NCBI lineage: Eukaryota > Viridiplantae > Streptophyta > Magnoliopsida > Fabales > Fabaceae > Vicia > Vicia faba. Next base: position 185,473,244 of record OX451738.1, on the reverse strand, counting down.
GAAGCTTTCAAGAAAATGTGTTATTCTTATTCATCAGGTGAAAGATCTTCTAAACTTTTCCCAGAGGTTGATTCTTCAAGAGTTCTTCTTGAAGTTCAGTCTCCAAAAATTTTTTGTTGAGACTTCTTCCTCATTTATTCTTTTAGAGATTCAACTCAATGAAACTTTTCTATATTGTTCATTTATTGAAGCAAATATTCTTGATTAATTTTCTCCAGTCTAAGACGGGGAATATTCCTAGGATCACTCCTCTACTAAGATTGTTCTTTCAAATAAGATTGATCTTCTTCTTCTTAAAAAGAGTTCTTTGGTGAAGTTATTAATGATCCTTAATGTTTCATTGAGTTTAATCCTTCATCTTTCAATAGTTGAACCAACTTGTTATGTTTCTCGATGATTTCCTCCTTCTTATATTTTTCCTAAAAATTTCGAACATTTCCATCTCCCTCTTTAAGGATAGGATTATATTTGTGATTCCAATTATTAACTCTTAGATATTTGATATATATGAATGTTCTAACATGGCTTCTAAGATTTCTAATTGTTTAACACCTTCCATGAAGATAATATTCACATTCATCTGGTGTTTCAACTTCTTTGCCTCGTGTTTCCAATACTTGGAGAGACCCCATATATCATTTCAAGAGTGTCCCATATTTCCTTGGATTAATTAAATTTAAGGACATAAAGATATTGATTTTAACTTAAATACATAACAAAATTTATTTTTTCTTTAAAATAAAACTCAAACTTTCTCTTGTCTTCTTCGGTCCAAAGGAAATCAAGCTTATCTACTACTTCACAATTAAAATTGTTATTAGGGAAATAAACCATTGATTATTGTTTCCCATACTTCAAGATTAATACTTTGAATGAAAATTTTATTCTAGCTTTCCACAATTCAAACTTATCACCATTAAATGATGAAGGTGTATTTAGGGTAGTCCTCTTGTTAAAAGAAGTGTTAGAAGTCATCTTCATCCTGAGACGATTAGTCTTTAAACATAAGTTAGGATCTTATATAACTTGTTGAACATGTGTCCCCATACACAAGAGGAGGGAGTGACTTGTGGCGGTTTGAAAAACTTTGGTTGAAAACGAAATCATTTGGAAAATCAGAGTTTAAAAACATTTTGAAACTAAACGAGTAAATAAGCAACAAAAAACTAAAGGAAAGAAGATAAATTAAAGAGATAAGGGATAAATAGAAACACCCGATATTTATACAGGTTCGGCCTAAATTGACCTACTTCAATCTCCAAGAATCATTCTTGAGAGTATCTAATAAACTTGACAGATTTTAAAAGGATATGCTAATGGACATCCTTCTACAAGGAAATGAAGTTTTAAGGATAACCTCAACCCAAGTAAGGATTAAGGTTTAGAGAAGTTATCCTCCAAACTAAATATAGATTTTCCATGGGATTATCTCGTAAAAAGATGGAGTTGGCTATCATCCGAACCAAAATGGTATTTAGAGTTGGCTATCCTCCAAATTGAACCAGGGTTTTACACATGCTAACCATGAATCGAGTTAAGATTTTACACAAACTAATATTGAACCAATTGAGCTTTTACACCAGGATGTAAATAGGAACCGAGTGAGATTTACATAGGCTAATCTTAAACTGATATAGCTTTTCAACTGTCTGAGATCAAGAAATATTTTGAATATTTTGATGGTTGATCTTTACGAACCAAAAGAGAGGTTTTCTTCTTGGCAAAACTAACAAACCAAACAAAGATTTCCTTAGAAAATCCCTCAAACCAAACAAGAGCTTTTACTGGTTTAGCTCGTAACCAAAAAATTTCTTACAGAAGATATATATAACACACTCTTGGTAAATTAAAATTAAGCCCTAACCCATAACAAAGATCCTCACATAGGCTTAAGAATACTCTTGAAGCAATAATGGGAAAATATTCGCGAGAAAATGAGATATTTGGTGAAAATGATGAGAGACGTGTAAAGTGAGACCAAAGATCATTTTTTAGATGAAATAAAATGATACAGAAGCTCGCTGTTTATAGGATAAATTATGATTTAAATATGGAATCAATCCATGGAATAAATAACTCCCATAATCGATTAGGATAATTGATTATTGACCTTAAATGATCGATTATTCTAGCCACAAATTTAAGATTTTGATATTTAACTATTACCAATCCTTAAGAGATTATCCCAATCAATTTTGATCTCAACCTAGTGAAATTTACCGATTATGTTATTAGATCTAAATTATTATTCAATTGGAAAAAGTCTTATAATGAATCAAATACTCCCCTAACCAGTTTGTTAGGCTTTAAACACATTTTCATGTGGTTTTAATTGTTAGGTTTGTGATTTTATGATTGGTAACAATTTTGGTAAAACATGTTTCATTTTGAAAACATGTATCACAACCTGATGTAGAGCAAGATGTCATGACATCTTGCCCAACTGGTACAGCGGAGTCTGTTGTTACTCTTTTTGACAGATGTTTCGACATATGTTGTGACATGTTATACCAGAACATCATAAATGTATTGTTGTTTAAATCCTTGAAGATTCGATGTTAAAATATGAGATTATGGATGATTCTTGTTCTCTACAGGCATAACCAAGTAAAGATATTTTAAGAACAATGCAAATTTGATTTGGTTTCATAAAAAGAATCTTGGAGACTTTTTAGGAAACTTTGAAGATTTATTCCCATTTTTGTGGAGAAGATCTTATAGCTGAATTACTACTGGAAGATTGGATTTGATTGAAGAGTCCAAGCCCATACTGCAAGAGTCTATATAAAGGGAATTACTAAATCTATAAACATAAGAATTATCATTAAAAAACTTTGGATACATTGAGAGTACTTTAGGTGCTTCATTTGTTTTTATTTGTCACTCATGTATCTTCGGATACATTGAGGTAAACTGGTTGTTCATTGTTACTTTCCCATCACTCATGAGCATTTAAGCCAAGAGAATTGTATATCAAGTTATTATTCTCACTCATGAGTTTTTAAGAAAAGAGTTGAGTATTGTTTATTGGAAGTGTAATCTTCTGTTTTTGTTATTGTCACTAGTTTAAGATTGGTTTTGTCACTGAGGTGATTGTGGGAAGTGAGAGGGGGTTCTCGTATCTAGGAGGTTCCAAGGTAGAAATTTCATAGGATAGTGATTAGGTGATAAGTTATAAACTGGGATAGTTTAGGCTTTGAACTAATACTATTATAATTGATTTCCTTCCTAGCTTGGTAGCCTCCAGAGTTAGTGATATTGCACTAAACTGGGTTAATAATTAACTGTGTTATTTTACCTTTTGCAATTTAATTTTGCATAATTTCTATTATGGTAAAAATGTTCTGTTAGTAGATGATGTCTTAACATCTGTCTTGACATTCTATTTTGGTGTTGGGACATCAGTCTTGACATCTGTTTTAAAGTGCCAAAATTTCAATTGGTATCAGAGCATGCACCCTGTTCTTTTTATTGGGTGAGCTCCAGGGATAATAATTTTTGGTACTATGGACGAGCAAGGAGGATACAAAAAGAGACCACCTCGGTTAGATGGTTCAAATTCTTATTGGTGGAAGATTAGAATGGTGGATTTTCTGAAATTCATGTTCAGCAAATCTTGGAAGGTTGTTTTGAAATAATGGAGTCATTCTGTTGTGAAGGACAAAGATAGGAATGAGTCCTTAAAGCCAAAGGAATATTGGTCCGAAGAAGATGATAAATTAGCTCTTGGAAATTCTAAAGATTTGAATGCTCTATTCAGTCGGGTGGACAAGAAAATTTTAAGATTAATAAATTCCTACAGTTTAGCTGAAGATGCTTGGGAAATCCTCAAGACAACTCATTAAGATGTCTAGACTTCAACTTCCAACTACAAGATTGGATAACCTAAAGATGAATGCTGATGAAAGAATTCAAGACCTTTAAGTGAATGTTATTGAAATAACAAATTCATCTAGTTTCTTGGGAGAGAAGATGTCAGAACAAAAGCTTGTTAGAAAGATTCCTAGGTCTCTACCTAAGAGATTTGACACGAAGGTGACATCCATTGAAGAAGCTCATGACATCAACAACATGAGGGTTGATGAACTTGTTGGATATCGTCAAACTTTTGAATTAGATATTAGTGACAAGTCTAAGAAAAAGAACAAGAGCATAAATTTTGTATCCAATGCTGAAGATGAAGAAGGTCAAGGTAATATGGATATTGATAAAGGAATGTCCAATATCATTGTGTTACTTGGGAAGTAATTCAATAGAATTCTAAAGAGATAGGATAGAAGAGGAAGAACAAATTTCAAGAACATCTCATCTGACATCAGTAATAACTATGATTCTCAAAATAATACCAAAATTGAAGAAAAGTCCAAACAAATCAAAGACATTCAATGTTATGAGTGTGAAGGTTTTGATCACATTAGACAAGAATGTCCCACCTTTCTCAAGAAGCAGAAAAAGGGATTTATTGTATCATGATATGATAATGATAAGTCAGAAGATGAATATAACTCTGAGACTATCAAATATGTGAATGCTCACTCTGGTAGATGGGCATATGAATTTGAATCTTTTGATGAAAATGTCCTATATGAATATCTTGATGTGTACTGCAAGGAAGCTTGTGACAAATGTGAAGAAAAACTTAAGAAATTAGAAGATCAGAGAAAAATCATGGCTAAACTGTAGAATGAGAAGAAGGAGCTTCTATGTACTATTTCTCTTCTACAAAATGAGGTAACTCTCTTAAATTCCAAACTTGACAACTTGATAAATTCATTGAAAAGGATGAAAAATGGAACTGATAAGGTTAAAGAGGCTTAAGATACAAGAGCTCATTATTAATAAGATAATAAACAAAGAAGAATTCCTATAGAGAAGTTCTTTATTTCTAAAAGAAAGAAAATGATCATAATGTCCACTCAAATGTTACAACATCCTAGCAGACATGATAAAAATCCAAATCAACCTCAATCAACCTGGATATGTCATTACTGTGGGGAATATGGTTATATAAAGCCTTTTTGTTTTAAATTATATGGAGATAAAAAATATTCAGCTCATTCTAAGGCTAGTCAAGTAACTAAAAAGAGAAGTGTTAAAGATAAGGATGATAATCTTATAGCTCATACTTCCGTGAGAGCTTCAAATGGAGATTACCAATACTTTGACAATGGATGCTCTATACATATAACACAGGTTCAAAAGTTATTGGTGGATATTAAATCTCAGCCCACACATGCTGTCATATTTGGTGATGAATTTAATGGAGAAATTAAAGGAATGGAAAAATTGGTGTGTGTTGGTTCTCCTAATTAAGAAGATGTTCTTCTTGTGAAAGGAGTAACTGTTAATCTTATTAGAATTAGTCAGTTGCGTGATCAAGGGTTATTGGTCAATTTCTCCAAGTAAGAATGTTTAGTCAAATATGAGAAAGATGATATTCATATGAAGGGTATATGGTCTAAATACAACTGCTATCTATGGGATCCTCAAATATCTGCTTACTCTTCCACATGTTCAATAACCAATGAGGATGAAGTAAAGCTATGGCACAAAAAACATGGTCACCTTCATCTCAAAATAATGAAGGAAATCATATTTGAAGGAGCCATTATAGGAATTCCAGAACTTAAGATTGAAGAAGGGAAAGTCTGTGGTGAGTGTGAAATTAGGAAGAAAACCATGATGTCTCACCCAACGTTGCAACATGAGACAACTTCCAAAGTGATGGAACTTATTCACATGTACTTAATGAGACTAATGCGAGTAAAAAGCTTGGGGTGGAAAGAGGTATGTCTATGTGGTTATAGATGATTTTCTGGGTTTACATGGGTGAACTTTCTTAGAGAAAATTCAGACACCTTTGAAGTCTTCAAAGAATTATGTCAAAGTATTAAATAGGAGAAGAATAGTGTGATTGTCAATGTTATAAGTGACCATGACAAGGAGTTTGAGAATACAAAATTCTCTGAATTTTGTGCTTATGAAAATATCAGCCATGAATTTTTTCTCTATCACCTCTTAGCAAGATGGAATTGTTGAGCAAAAGACTAGAGATATATAAGAAAAAGCAAGAGTTATGCTTCATACTAAGCAATTTCCATTAGAATTTTGGGCTAAAGCTATGAATACTGCATGTTACATTCATAATAGGGTCACTTTGAGAGGAGGTACTTCAACTACTCTCTATGAGTTATGGAAAGGAAGGAAGCCTAAATCAAATATTTTCATACCTTTGAAAGTAAATGCTATGTCTTGATTGACAAATATCAAAAGGGTAATAAGGATCCCATAAGGGATGAAGGAGTATTTATGGGTTACTCTTCAAGCAAGAAAGCTTATAGAGTTTTTAACTCCATAACTGGAATGACAATGTAATCTATCAGTGTGGTAATTTATGGTTCAATTACTGAACAAAGATTGGACGTTAAAGACAATGTTGGAACATCCTCTGTGCATACTCACGAGGTGGTAAAGGTGAAATTTTTTGAATTCACAAGCACTGAATCAATGAGTTTTCAAGCCAACAAAGGTCTCTCTACTAGAGGTCAAATAGAACAATCCAAGGAACTGGTTTCAAGCCACCTTAATAAAAAATACATCATAAAATCTAACAAGAAAATACCAAACTCATGTCTTGATTCTAAGCTTGAACCAAGGATGAGTCCTACTATTCAAGAAAGGAAGATCTTGAATTGTATCATTGGAATAAATTATTATGGTGTGCCTTACTGTTTCAGCATGAAAGAATTTCACAAGGTAAAGTGGGTCAGTAGTACTGATAGATGTTTATCTCTAAGAAACAGTATGGTTTCCCGTTTTAATAAGAAGTAAATATGTGCTTTTGGGAATACTACTTAAGCTAAATATGGTGGAATAAGGAGAGGTTGCTCTCAATTGGTATGGATGAAACAAATTTTGAAGGATTATAATGTCAAATGTGACGTCTTGAAATTATGTTGTGAAGATATGATGATATCAAACATCTTATTCAACATGGCTGAAACAATAAATTGATAGTCATAATCAAATAATCATGAATCTTGTTGAAGGAAAGGTTGTTATTCTGGAGCATATGGACAACAAGGAATAATTTATTCTTATGTTGAAAGAAAATTAGATTGAGAACATAAGTAATGGGATTGGAACTTTTACTATTGATGAGTTATAACAATTACAGATATGGAGGAATGCAACATATATTGCATCTTTCCTCTATTTTCTGATTCTTGGGAAGCCTATGCTAATTGCCATTGTTAAGGGATGAAAAAAAAACACTACAAGGTGAAAAGGCTGGTTTTAGAAAAAACATGTTCTAAGGTTGTAGCAAGGGAGTTCATTGTCATTACTCCTAAAAATGTGACAGAAGGAAAAAGTGTAGAAGGATCTTTGACCGGGGAAAGAGGTGCAATATCACCTGAATATGATCATGATTGTGTGAGTCCATTTGAGATTTTGTGTTTCCATTTCTAGTATGTGTTTCCATCTATGTGCAATGTGTGTGCTTTCAATTGTTTTTACATTTACTCAATTTTTGTCAATTTTTAGCTAAAAAGGGGGAGTAAAGTGTTAGTGTTTCTGTTTGTCCTGATGTTATGTCACATGTCTTGACATGTTGATTAGCATGCTAATAAGACTGTACTATTTCTAAGGGGAGAGTAGTTACTGTGGTTTCCTTGCTATATGCAACTATTTAGGGGAACCATGATGGTTTATCATGCTTGTTTATGCTTCTGTTGCTGCTACTGTTGATGGTGGTATGTGTGCATGATGTCATACCAAAGGTCCCGACATCTTTCCTGAAGTATTTTATGGAAAAATATTTGCAACTGTTTTCTATTTGTGAGGTTGTTTTATCTTCTACTGCATGTGCCTCTGATGTGTGAACCTTGGATAGTTCATATTTTGGATTTTTCTTGTGATTTGGGTTTTCCCTTGAGAGGGAGTATTGGTTATGTGTGACAGGGAGAGTAATGGACATGTCTGATTCAATAAGCTTTGGTGCTATGTTGATATGACATTAAACCACATGTATGGACAACTGGATTCAAGAGTGTTGAAGATGGTGATCTGTATCTACAATGTATCTCTGATATATTTTTATGTTTGCAGTTTGTATAGAGTTTACAGGTTTTCATGTATCTTGTGTTGTGTGATTGTGGTTTTATTCCTCTCTCTAGAATTCTTGTGAAAAGGTTGTTTTAGCCAAAATTTTCCAAAGGGGAAGATTGTTAGGTCTGTGATTTTATGTTTGAGGGACAAATTTGGTAAAAACATGTTTCATTTTGAAAACACGTATCACAACCTGATGTTGAGTAAGATGTCATGACATCTTGACCAACTGGTACATCAGAGTCCACTGTTACTATTTTTGACAGATGTTTTGACAAATGTTGGGACATGTATTACCAGAACATCATAACAGTACAACTGGTTAAATTCTTGAAGATTTGATTTTAAAATATGAAATTCTTGATGATTCTATTTCTATACATGTGTAGCCAAGCAAGGATATTTTAGAAACAATGCAAATTTGATTTGGTTTCATAAAAGGATCTTGGAGACTTTTTAGGAAACTTTGAAGATTTTTTCCTATTTTTGTGGAGAAGATCTTGCAACTAATTTACTCCTGGAAGATTGGATTTGATTGAAGAGTCCAAGCCCATACTGCAAGAGTCTATAAAAAGTGACTTACTAAACCTAGAAACTTAAAATTTATCATTAAAAAAATCATATGTGGTTTAAATAAGGGTTTAGGGTTTTGAGAGTACTTTAGGTGCTTCGCTTGTTTTTGTATGTCACTCATGTATCTACTGATACATTGAGGTAACTAATTATTCATTGTTACTTGCCCATAACTCATGAGCTTTTAAGAAAAGAGTTGATTGTGTGTCAAGTTATTGTTCTCACTCATGAGATTTTAAGCAAAGAGTTGAGTATTGTTTATTGGAAGTGTAATATTCAGTTTTAGTTCTTGTCACTGGTTTGTGACTGGTTTTATCACTGAGGTGATTGTGGAAAGTGAGAGGGGGTTCTCATATCTAGGAGGTTCCTAGGTAGAAATTGCATGGGTAGTGATTAGTTGATAAGTTGTAAACTGGGATTGTTTAGGCTTTGAACTAATACTATTATAGTGGATTTCCTTCCAGGCTTGGTAACCTCCAAATTAGGTGATGTTGCATTGAGTTTTGGTAACAATTGATTGTTTTATTTTACCTTTTGCAATTTAATTTTGCATAATTTCTATTTTTGTAAAATTATTCTGTCAGCAGATGATGTCTTAACATCTATTTTGATATTGTGTTTTGGTGTTGGGACATCAGCATTGACATCTGTTAACCTATATTTTGTGAGTTAATACATGCCTTTAGGATTGTTTATTAATTATTTTTATTCTTCTTAATAGTTATAATTTCTTGCATTTTTGTGTTTTTATTTATTTTAGCTTAGAGCACAATAGGTGCTCTATTTTTATAATTTACTTATTTTTTTGTGTTAGCAAAGGTTTGCAGGGTCGAGCTGAGGCGAGACTATAGTAGTCTGCTGCATAGAGGACAAGCTTAAGAAAATTGAGGGATCTTAGACCAAAGGGAAACAATAATAGAATTTTGTTGTTAACTCTCTGTGTTGTTGTGATCAGCATTATATTTGGTAAAACTAACTTAGTCTAGACATGTTAAAACAATATGTTCTATCAACTGGAGCAACATGTCGAATGCGATGTCCTATGCAGTTTATTTCGATATCATGATTTTTTGCAACTAGACTATTGGATATTTTAGTTTGTTACATGTGTAGAATATTCTGTAAATATTATGCTATCCTATGTGGCGCACAATTTAAACATTAAAAAGATTCAAGTTGATTTCGAGGATAACTTTTAGTTTCTAATTATGGAGATAAATTAGGAAACTAAGGATTGATGTCCTATATTTGAGGAGATAATTCCAGAATGCCTCTTTCATATACAACTACGTATGTGAAGCCCAAATTCAGTCCATTGAAGGTTATAAATAGAAGCCTTCAACCCTAGTATATGTGTGGAACTTACATTGTATTTTTATTAGGGTTTGTGTATTAATTGTGAGCCTCTCGATTATCATCTTGGTAAAAGAGTAGGACTTTGTTTTTGAGTTATAAGTTCTATCAGTCACTCCAAAGCTTTTAAGTAGTGAATGATTGTATGTCTTTGAAGTGTGACTTCTATTATTTTCTAACTGTATTGAATTTTTTAGTTACTGTTATGTGATTGGAAGGGATTTGAGAAGGGTCTCATGCCTAGGCGAGACTTAGGTAGAAGTTAAGCAAGGATAGTGATTAAGTGAGAAGTTGTAAACGGGTGAGTTTAGATTCAAATTGATACTATCTAGTTGATTTCGTCCCTGGCTTGGTAGCCCCCCGAGTTGGTGTTGTTGTACACCAAACTAGGTTAACAATCATGTGTGTTATTTACTTTTCTGCACTCTATTTGTCGTTTATGTTATCATTGTGTGTTAGTTCAGAGAAAGGTGTCTTGACATCTCTTAGGACATATGAGATCTAAATACTATAATTTCAATTGGTATTAGAGTAGGTATCTTGCTCTGACTCCGAGTGAGATTCAGGGAACATACTTTCTGGTACAATGGACAAGGAAGAAGGATTTATGAACACACCATCCATCCTTGATGGAACCAACTATGACTATTGGAAAGTTCTTATGGTTTCCTTTATCAAATCCATGGACAACAATGCTTGGAAAGTTGTGGTCAAGGGATGAGATCCACCAAAGGTTGTAGGTCTGGATGAGAAGGTTACTAATGTTGTAAAGGACGAGGAAGACTGGAATGATGAAGACGCAAAGTCATCAGTGGGAAACTCCAAAGCCTTGAGTTCTATGTTCAATGGAGTGGATTAAAACATCTTTATATTGATAAGCAATTGCACTGTTGCTAAAGAAGCTTGGGAGATAATGAAGACTTCCCATGAAGGAACTTATAAGGTGAATATTGTAGCGATAAAAAATGTAGCGGGGTAAATCGGAGATCAAATTATTGAGTAATTCGTCTCACAAAAGCAAGAGTCGCCACCGCGCTTTATTATTTCCAAGGGAAAAGGGAAAAGAGCGAAATAAAACCCTAAATTATGCAATGTAAAATAATACTTTTAAAAGTAATGAAAATACAAGGCGTTTTGAAAAGAGATCTTATGGTTCGGGGGTTGGTTATACAGTGGGAAGGTATTAACACCCAATGTATCTATAGTACTCTATAGGAACCTTTTGAAATATCTGTTTATTAAAATATTCGTTTGATTAAAAATAAATTGTTTTGGCCGAAAAGGGGTACGGACGGGTTTTTTGAAGGTACGACGACCTAATGTCAAAGTTTTGGCTTAAAAGGTATATATTTTGAAAAGATTGAATATTTGGGGAAAAAATTGTCTTAAGTTTTAATGAAATGCAGATGTTCGCGTGATTGGACTTGAGGACATGAAGTCAACAAGTTTAATCATTTTTTCTCTTGGATTAAGAAGTAAACAGAATAACCATGTAAAGATGAAATAATTAAACAGAAAATTAGATAGATAAGTGATATACAACAATAATAATTAAATAACAGACTAATGGTGTGAACATGCATTTTTGTATTTTTTTGTTTAATAGGTAGGAAAAGAAAATGTTTTAATAGTTTTCATTTATGCATTTTTTTAATATGGACAAAGCATGAGAATTAATTAAGGAAAATAAAAATGTTTTTTTTATATGTTTCTATTTTTATATGTTTTTTAATATTAATATAAAGTATTATTTTTAAGAGTTGTTAAATAATTAAACTAAATTAAAACTTAAAAGTTATTAATTTAAATCTAATTAAAAAAGAAAACTAACAATTACTAAATTAATCCTAAAGTTAACTAATAAAAATGGTCACATTATTTAAAAATGTTTTAATTAAATTATACCTCTTATTGGATTAAGTTTTATAATTTAAACTAAATTAACAAAATTCTAAAAAAACTAAAAGAGAATAAATAGGAAGAGGTGTATTAGAAATAAGGGGTCAGATAAATGAATTATGGGATAAAGGGTTTTTAAAGGGCCCATCAAAAAAATAGAAATGGGGGGGTGCGCTTAAGGAATTCGTTTGGGCTCAGGCAGGGAAAAGGGTTAAGGTCCAAACATTATTTCATAATTTGTTTTAGGGTAAACATTGTCTTAGTTTTGGGGAAAGCAGATTAGGGTTAAGGTTTTGCGCCGTTCGTTCGTCCATATCGTCTTCTTCGCCCCCCTTTGCCTAAGCTTCTGGATTCCTTGCCCATGGCCACCGGTACCTCAACATTCCTCTTCCCTCCAACGAGACACTAGGGCGACAGATTCACGGTACAATTTTGTGTTCTAATTCATTAGGGTTTTGGTTACTGCATGTTATGATTTTTTATCCATTTGATTCTGACTTCGAATTTATTAATGGTTATTGGAGGTATTTGAAAGAAAGAGAGGGAGAAATCGTTACCTGGAGACGGAGGAGGAAGGTTGGGGGTACTGTGGCGGCCAAGCTGCGAGGTAGACAGTGACGGCGTGCTTGGAGACCCTGGTTTGTGTTTCTTTGTCCCTTTTGTTTAATGATGAAAACCCTGAAAACAAACTTTATCTTCTTCCTCTTGGTAGCCTTTGTAGACTTCTTTTCCTTCTTCTTCTTTGCTATGCTTCAGTTGATTTTAATGGCCTATGATGGAGTATTCTGAGGCCTTTGCGTTGCCTTGAACATTTTTTTTTTGTTTGATGGCCTTGATGCTTGGATTCTTGAATGCTTTCCTCTCTTCTTCTTTGCTGTGATTTTGTTGCCTTTTTATTGGCCTAAGATGAATATCTGTGAGGCTTTTGCATTGCCTTGAACATGCTATTGTTGGAACATTTTTGTTTTGATTAGCTTTTCTTCTTCTTCTTCTTGCCTTGCCACTGTTGCTTTCTTAATGGCCTATGATGAATATGCCTGAGGCCTTTGTGGGTTTGGACATTGGTTGATAAGTCATGTTATTTGGTATTCTGGTTTTTGGTTTTGGTTGGATTGCTTCAGGTTTGGCCTAGCATGGTTTTCTGGTTTCACGCAGGTTGTGGCCTTGACATGGTTTAGAGGTTTTGGGCGTGTATGGCTTTCTGGTTTAACAGATTGAACAGGTTTTATGGTTTTTAGGCCATAAGGTTTTACTGGTTTAGGCCATATTGGTTGTTGGTTTGACATGGTTTGCCCTTGTTTTTGGTTGGTGGCCATAAGGTTTTTACTGGTTTATGCTGGTTATGGAAACAGGTTTGTGGCCTTTGTATGGATTGACAGGTTTTATGGTTTTAGGCCATAAGGTTTATGTTGGTTTTTTTGCTTTGAGACTTTGAGAATTTGTTTGTATTTTTGTTTGACAGTTTTCTGAGTTTTTGAGGCTTGAAGACAGGTTATGAACTCTCTCCGTTTGAAGGGGTTTGTTGTTATTATAACAGTTTGGCCTTCCTATTCTTGAGGTTTACGTTATAGGTTGTATATATTTTTACTATATTTTTTGCCTCTCTGCACACCATACTGCTACATCAGTTTGTTTGGTATCCCTTTTCATGCTTCCTTTTCTGTACTGTGTTGCTTCTATTTTGTTTTGTGTCCATTTTCTGCCTAAGCCAAAACCTATAAAAACCACACTCTTTCTCTCTTCTCTCTCCTCAGTACAGTTGACATTAAAATGATGTATGTACTTTTAAGTTCTGAAAAAGCATAAGCTGGAAAATGATGAGAAATAGAAATATATTGCTTGAATATTTGGTTTAAACTGCACATCTCTTTGTCAACTGCAATGTACTCGTAGAGGAGCCTTTGTATTTTTGGCCTCTTCCCCCATGTTTGGCAGTTTACGTTGCACTTTGCCTTTGAAAACTGCATATGCTGTTGAACTATGCATATGATGTTTTGCTTTTGAAATATGCAGTGGATTTTGAATTTATGCATATTGGTTTTTGAAATATGCAGTTTATAATTAAAATGTGCAATTTTGACAAAAGTGAATTTGTGCTTATTTTTAACTTGTGCATATTTTTAACTTGTGCATATTTATCAAAAAGAATTCATCCCTTTTTGTGAACCGGGAGAAATCCCGTGATTTGCAAAAAGGGTAAAAACTGATTCCAGCCGTTTGCTTTTAATGATGAACGCTAAATTAATTTTTTTGCTTTTAATTATATTCATTTCTAACTTTTCTTTTAATTCTTGCCGGTAAAATCAAATGAGCATTAAAGAAGTATTGGATAGAAGATGAAGATTTAGAACTTAGGAAAAAATTAGGATAGCTTTTATTTCATTTTAAACATTGTAAAAATTATCATTGTAAATACGTTGTAAATAAATACGGTATTTAAACAACAATTGTAACAATTAGAATAAAAATGAATAAAACTCCAATATTTTACCAGTTAATTCTCTCCTTCTTTCCAATTATTTATTTTATCATTTATAATTCTTTAAATTATATAATAACTGAAAATCAATTCCAATTATTTAAATTTAGAATGATAAATAATTAAATAAACATCATTGACCAATTAACTTCTCTTCAATCATTTACTTCATTATTTATAATTCTTCTAAATTATAATAACTGAAAATAAAATTTCAACTTTTTAAAACTTAGAATAATAAATAATTAAATAAACGTTGTTTGATCAATTAATAAACTTCTTTTTCAAATATTTACTTTACTATTTATAATTCTTTAAATTATATAACAACTGAAAATAAATTCCAATTATTTAAATTTAGAACAATAAATAATTAAGTAAACATTGTTTAGCATTGATAAACTTCTTTTTAAATATTTATTTTATTATTTATAATTCTTTAAATTATATAATAACGGAAAATAAATTCCAATTATTTAAATTTAAGATAATAAATAATTAATAAACATCATTTAGCATTGATCGATTAATAAATTTAGCGTTCAAAAAATAAACAGCTCTTGACTTGAAAAAGTTATGAATTTAAATCTGCTTTGAAAATTGATAAAAATAGGTCAAAACACTTGCAATGTAATGATGCAGATGGGAGATGGTATCTTAGGTCAAAATTTGGGGTACAACAGCTGCCCCTATTTAAGTTTCTTCTATCCGGAGATATGAAGATTAAAATCTTCGTCTCGACGAGATTGAAGGTACTTAAATACATAATACGCAAATTTTTCCCTAAGATACCGCCGTTATGTTTGATATGAATGTAGTGATTGAATTCACAGAGAAAGATATTGTATGAAACAAGACAATGCTGGAGAAATCAAACACCAACAAAACATAGAGACATGGATTATACACTACTGGGGAAACGAGTCATCGACTTCAAATAACAGACTCTTGACAGCGAATAAAATTGAGGGAATACGACCTCTGACCCTAACAAAGAAGGCATCTTGCATTGGCCATAAAACAGATTATTGACCCAAAATAACAGTGAGTTCACAACTCAAGGTCAAAGATAGACAGAGAGTGTCAAATTTACTGGCGACGGATTACCGACTTCTGAAGATAAAGATTCATAACAAACTTCTCTGCGAGATTTCCCGAGATATACCAATTAATGCTGAGATATAATATGGTTGTAGATACACAAGCTGCTCAAATAAAGAAACTTCCACTTGCTGTATCAAAGATGTTATGACATACAAGCTGCTCAAATAAAGAGGCTGCCACTTGCTGTCGTCCAAGGATGTCAATAACATGCAAGCTGCTCAAATAAAGAGGCTGCCACTTGCTGTTTTCCAAAAAAATACCAATAACATACAAGCTGCTCAAATAAAGAAGCTGCCGCTTGCTGTATTCCAGAAAAATAATAACGTACAAGTTGTTCAAATAAAGAGACTGCCGCTTTCCGTTTTCTAACGATGTCTATAACGTACAAGTTGCTCAAATAAAGAGACTGCCGCTTGCCGTTTTCCAAAATAATAATAACGCACAAGTTGCTCATGAAGAGACCGCCGCTTGTCGTTTTCCAAAATAATAACGTACAAGTTGCTCATGAAGAGACCGCCGCTTGTCGTTTTCCGAAAATAATAACGTACAAGTTGCTCATGAAGAGACCGCCGCTTGTCGTTTTCCAAAAATAATAACGTACAAGTTGCTCATGAAGAGACCGCCGCTTTCCATTTTCCAAAATAATAACGCACAAGTTGCTCATGAAGAGACCGCCGCTTGTCGTTTTCCGAAAATAATAACGTACAAGTTGCTCATGAAGAGACCGCCGCTTGTCGTTTTCCAAAAATAATAACGTACAAGTTGCTCATGAAGAGACCGCCACTTGCCGTTTTCCAAAAATAATAACGTACAAGTTGCTCATGAAGAGGCCGCCGCTTGCCGTTTTCCAAAATAATAATAACACACAAGTTGCTCATGAAGAGACCGCCGCTTGTCGTTTTCCAAAATAATAACATACAAGTTGCTCATGAAGAGACCGCCGCTTGTCGTTTTCCAAAAATAACTCAGAAGGAAATTGCGATAACACTGGCAGAGAATAAGATCTTCGTCAAAGAGAAACATGAATCAATCCTTCCCGAAGAGATCACATACTTAAATGTGCAAAATAAATGCACCAATTGTCTAGGTCGCGACTTCACTGGGGAAAATCATGAGATAGCCTATGCAAGAGACAACAACTTCGTCCAGGAATAAACTAGAGAGAAAACAGTCAAACAAGACTCCACCCAATGAGGAAGTAACTCGATTGGGGATTCATCCTATCCAGGAATGGACAAGGTAGGCTAAATCAAAAAAACATCCACGAGGATTAGCTCAGTTGGGGAATTTAGAAAGGAAGCACATTTTCTGCCTAAGCTAACCTTCTACTTGGAAAGAACATGTACATGGTTTGAATAAACAAAGTACAACCTAAAATCAACGGCAAATGTGAATATGCATGCGTGATATAAGTGTAAATGAATAAATGAATGTTATGCTGACAAAATGAGCAGACGGAATATCTTGAAGACAATAAGATGTCACGACATAATAGATACTCGGCCAATCTTAAAAAACGGAAAATAACGGGAACTGGAAACACAAAGCAACGTCGGAGCGTAACACGCCACAAGGTTCAAGTCTTCTGAGGAGAAAAGCAATCAAATCCAATCTTCTAATACCAATAGACCACTGGCATGAGACAAAACGTACCACACTTCAGAAATTGCCCAAATAAAGGTAGCCAAAACAAACGCTTAACTGGAACATCTGGGGAGTCACCAAACTTAGTACCACGAGAAACGCAAGTTTACACAACCAACACCTCATGACGATTTTGAAATAAAACATGTTCATCACGCAAGGATAAATTACTGTATTGTTTTGCATTTCATGGCTTGACCATCCTCGGAACAACTGTTAATATTCCTTTCATTATTTATGACGCATTTTAAAAATAAGAATACTTTAAATAACTTTGTTTCAAATATTTTCGCAAAAATTAAAATTTTGCCCACAAAAGGTAAATGCTCAAATTTCATTAATAGGACGGTGGTTCGCTAACAACGCGACTCCAACAGTTTACAAAAGTTTGGGAAATAGTACATGAAAGAAAGGGTTACATAAAAACAATGATCACTATTCTCCCTAACAACTTCGAATTCCCAAAATGTGCTCAAATGCCAAGGCTGGTCTGACCAAAAGCTTGCCCAAGCCGCCCCTTTGGGTTTTCAATCTAGCAAACTGTCAACTCAAACCTAAGCGAAATACTTCTTGACTGCATTGGCGTTCATGGAGCGCGAGAGCTCTTCACCGTCCATATTGGTGAGAATCAAGGCACCTCCAGAGAAAACTTTCTTAACGACATACGGTCCTTCATAATTTGGAGCCCACTTGCCCCTAGAATCAGGTTGGAAAGATAATATCTTCTTGAGCACAAGGTCACCTTCTCTGAACTCGCGTGGTCGAACCTTCTTATCAAAAGCCTTCTTCATTCTCTGCTGATATAATTGACCGTGACACAAAGCTGTCAATCTCTTTTCTTCAATTAAATTCAACTGATCATATCTACTTTGACACCATTCAGCCTCAGAAAGTTTAGCTTCCATCAACACTCTCATAGACGGAATCTCAACCTCCACGGGGAGTACTGCTTCCATACCATAAACTAGGGAAAATGGGGTTGCGCCTGTGGAAGTTCGAACTGAAGTACGGTATCCATGCAGAGCAAACGGAAGCATTTCATGCCAATCTTTATAAGTTACCACCATCTTCTGGACAATCTTCTTGATGTTCTTGTTAGCAGCCTCAACAGCCCCATTCATCTTCGGTCTGTAAGGAGAAGAATTATGATGTTCGATCTTGAACTCTTCACAAAGCTCTCTCATCATCTTGTTATTCAAATTCGAACCATTATCAGTGATGATCTTGCTCGGGATGCCGTATCGACAAATGATCTGATTCTTGATAAATCTGACTACCACCTGTCTGGTTACATTAGCATAAGATGCTGCTTCCACCCATTTAGTAAAATAATCGATCGCTACTAAGATGAAACGATGACCATTTGTAGCTTTGGGTTCAATCATTCCAATCATATCAATTCCCCACATAGAGAAAGGCCAAGGTGAGGAGATAACATTGAGGAGGGTCGGTGGCACATGTATCTTGTCCGCATAAATCTGGCATTTATGACATTTCTTCACATATTTGCAGCAATCAGATTCCATTGTCATCCAATAGTAACCAGCTCTCGACATCTTTTTAGCCATTGCATGTCCGTTGGCATGAGTGCCAAAGGATCCTTCATGTACTTCTTGCATCAGCATATCTGCTTCACGTCTGTCTACACATCTGAGCAAGACCATGTCGTAATTCCTCTTATACAAAACTTCTTCATTGAGGAAGAAACTGCTTGCTAATCTCCTCAACGTCTTCCTATCTTTATTGGATGCCCCAGGCGGGTACTCTTGAGTTTGAAGAACACGTTTAATGTCATAGAACCACGGTTTGTCGTCGGTAACCTCTTCTACTGAGAACACATGAGCAGGTCTATCGAGGCGCATAACCCGGATTGTAGGCACATCGTTCCAACCATTCACTTGAAACATTGAAGACAAAGTAGCTAAAGCATCAGCCATTTGATTCTCATCTCTAGGGATATGATGTAATTCCACTTTGTTGAAGAAAGTTAACAATCTTCTAGCATAGTCTCTGTAAGGGATCAAACCAGGATGACGAGTCTCCCATTCTCCTTTGATTGGACTAATTACCAATGCCGAATCTCCGTAAATATCAAGAATCTTAATCCTTAGATTCACTGCTTCTTCGAGACCCATAATACATGCCTCATATTCAGCCATGTTGTTCGTGCAGTCAAACTTCAATCTCGCCGTGAACGGGATATGAGTACCTCGGGGAGTGACGATGATTGCCCCAATTCCATTTCCATAAGAATTCACAGCTCCGTCAAAAATTAAACCCCAATGGGATTCGAGATCAGGTCCTTCTTCAGGTAACGGCTCTTCACAATCTTTAGCTTTCAAGTACATAACATCTTCGTCCGGGAAATCAAACTTGATGGATTGATAATCGTCAATTGGTTGGTGAGCCAAATGATCGGCTAAAATACTCCCTTTGATTGCTTTCTGAGTGTGATACTCAATGTCATATTCGGATAACAACATCTTCCAACGGGCTATTCTTCCAGATAAGGCGGGCTTCTCAAAGATATACTTGATCGGATCCATTTTGGAGATCAACCAAGTGGTGTGGTTAATCATATACTGGCGCAGACGGCGAGCAGCCCAAGCTAAAGCACAACAGGTTTTCTCAAGCATTGAGTATCGAGACTCACAGTCTGTGAATTTCTTACTCAGATAATATACGGCATGTTCCTTTCTCCCAGTCTCATCTTGTTGACCAAGCACACATCCCATGGAATCTTCCAATATAGTCAGGTACATAATCAAAGGTCTTCCTTCCACTGGAGGAATCAATATGGCAGGTTCAAGTAAATATTCTTTGATTCTATCAAAAGCTCTCTGACAATCTTCTGTCCACACACATCCTTGGTTCTTTCGGAGAAGCTTGAAAATCGGCCCACAGGTAGCAATCATATGAGATATAAATCTAGAAATATAGTTCAGTCTCCCAAGGAATCCTCTTACTTGTTTTTCCGTCTTGGGTGCGGGCATTTCCCGAATAGCTTTGACTTTATCAGGATCTACCTCAATACCTTTCTGACTGACAATGAAACCCAGAAGTCTTCCAGAACGAACACCAAAAGTGCACTTGTTGGGATTCAGACGGAGTTTATACTTTCTCAAACGCTGGAATAACTTCAATAAATGTTCCAAATGATCTTCTTCAGTTTGTGATTTGGCAATCATGTCATCTACATACACTTCTATCTCTTTATGCATCATATCATGGAACAAAGCAGTCATGGCCCTTTGGTATGTTGCACCAGCATTCCTCAAACCAAACGTCATAACCCGATAACAAAATGTTCCCCAAGGTGTAATGAAAGATGTCTTCTCCATATCTTCTGGTGCCATCTTGATTTGATTGTAAGCAGAGAAACCATCCATGAAAGAAAAGACTTTGAACTTTGCGGTACTGTCGACCAATACGTCAATATGCGGTAATGGGAAGTCATCCTTTGGACTAGCTCTATTCAGATCTCTATAGTCTACACACATTCGAACTTTGCCATCCTTCTTAGCAACAGGCACTATATTGGCTAACCATTGAGGATAGACCGATGTAACAAGGAAACCTGCATTAATCTGTTTTTGAACTTCTTCTTTGATCTTGTCAGCCATATCGGGACGAGTCCTTCTCAACTTCTGCTTAATCGACGGACATTCAGGTCTCAACGGTAAACGATGCTCCACAATATTGTTGTCCAAACCTGGCATATCTTGGTAGGACCAAGAAAACACATCAACATACTCTTTGAGAAGATCCAACATTTTCTCTTTGACCTCTAGGATAAGCAATACTCCGCCCTTAACTTCCTTTTTATCTTCTTCATCACCCAAATTGATCAACTCTATAGGTTCTTCAAACGGTTGAATAGTCTTTTCATCGTGCTCAAGCAAACGGGAAATTTCATCAGGAATCTCTTCACTATCCTCTTCTTCGGCTCTGAATACAGGGAATTCAAAGTTGGGAGAGGGCATAGGATCATTGTTTTCAATGGTTAAGTCATGGATTAATCTGCACATATGATTATGCTTTATTTTAGAAATCGATTAATATGAATGTCGTATAAATGAAACAAAATATTATTATATTTTCCTATTACTACCAATTAATTTTCATTACTATTTCCCAGAAAATGTGAAAAATAAAACAATAGTGGACAAAATAACATTTTTATTCATGAGGGGAAATACTTGAAACAAAGAGCCCAGACATTTTCTCTTTTGCCTTGGGCAGAGCAAAAGGATTTATTTTCATTATAGCCCGACACAAATACTTTTCGCCTTGGGCAGAGCGAAAGTTTTTTTTCAAAAATAAAACAAAACATTACTCAGAAATGTGCATCACAACAGGAACATCAACAACAATCCAGTTCTGGCAAACCACTCCATGCGTTACAAAATCGGGTAAATCCTCTTCAGAATCGTCTCCTATTATGGCATCAACTTCAGGAGGAGTCGGATGGATAAAACCTGCACTTCAGAAAACCTCTTGAATCGGACGAGTAACTACTTATTGCTTGACTCTTGTAGACACGGGATGAAAACCAAGACCTTCTCCAGACTTGTTTTCGGGCAAAGTCAACACCTGGCCCCAACCTTCAGCCGAACCACTTTCAACCACTCGTCGCGCATCCTCAAAAGAAGAAATAGACGTCCCTTGCTTCTTCATTTCATTATTAGCAACATATAGAGCTTGGAATTGGGTTCCAACATCCTCATCAGCATCAATAAAAGAGAAAGATGACAAATGGCTTACCACCATAGCCTGCTCTCCACCAATCATTACCAGCTTTCCATGCCTTACAAACTTCAATCTCTGATGGAGCGTGGAAGTGACCGCTCCTGCATCATGGATCCATGGACGACCCAATAGGCAACTGTAGGTGGCACGAATATCCATTACTTGAAAACTGATCTGAAAAGTATGAGGACCAATTACTATAGGAAGATCCACTTCACCAATGACAGTCTTCCTAGAACCATCAAACGCTTTGACAATTACCCCACTAGGTCTCATGGGAGCACCTTGATATGAGAGTCGAGCTAATGTAGTTTTGGGCATTACATTTAACGACGAACCTGTATCTACCAACACACTTGATAAAGTATCATTTCCGCAACTTATTGAGATATGCAAAGCCATATTATGGTTCCTTCCCTCCTCCGGAAGCTCTTCATCACTGAAACCAAGATTGTTACACGAAGTAATATTTCCCACAATTCCATCAAATTGGTCAACCGTCACATCATGATCCACGAACGCCTGGTCCAAGACCTTCATCAAAGTTTCTCTATGGGCACCAGAATCTCTCAGTAAAGCAAGCAAAGAAATCTTGGAAGGAGTTTGCAATAGTTGGTCCATAATCTTATATTCACTTCTCTTGATAAGCTTCAGAATCTCATCATCCTCAGGATGAGGGATAGGTTCATTGGATCGGCCTATCTCAACCCTTGGTTCAACATTTCTCGCTGGAATTTCTGTCGGTATGGGTCTTCTGACTTGAACTTCTGGTCTCTTCAAAGGTACTGCTGCAAATACACATCCACTTCTCGTAACTCTACTCACATCAGCAATGTTAACAAAAGATGGCCTTGTTGGTATAGGGACTTCTACCCCATTCTCAATCATTGTGGCATTATACTTATACGGTATAGCTTGGTCTGAGTTGTAAGGCACATGACCAGGTGGATAAATAATCAAAGGAGCAACAGGTGCAGTCTGACTGTCGTAAACGATCTCTACTGATTCAGGCAAATTGAATTGTGGTATTATAACATTCACTTCATCCTCCGGATCTCTGTCATATGTAATAGTGATAACCCTCTGGTCTAACAATTTTTGAATGTCCTCCTTCACAATAGGGCAATCAACCTCTCTTGAACAAAATTCACAAACATCATAATCATGCTGATGCCTAACAAAGGCAAGTCTTCTTAAGCTCTGATGTAACCTGATCAACGACTCTCTTATGTGTTCAACTTGAAAAACTCGAAACTTTCCCGGACAACCTTCCACCATATTCACTGATGCTGACCTATGTCGAGGCAAAGGATTATCTCTAACATTCGAGTTAACATCCTTGAAAGACAAGATACCATTCTTAATCAACCTCTGCACGTCCGCCTTTAGAGCAAAACAATTTTCAAGGTTGTGCCCCGGCGACCCTTGATGATATTCACAAAACTGATCTGCCTTGTACCACGGAGAAGTACTATTCGGTGCGACAGGAGGAGGCTTTATCGTTATGAGGTTCTTTCTGATAAGAGCAGGGAACAATCCAGTATAAGTCATAGGAATGGCATCGAATTGCGATTTTCTTGGTGAACGGTTCTGGTTGTTGAATGGATAAGCCTGTTGTTGAGGCTGCTGCTGAAATGGCCGTTGTTGAGTTGGTGGGGTTTGATGAGCTGGGGTCATCAAAGCTGGGCGGACAGCCGGAGTGACTGCCGCAACGTGTGAGTAACCTCTCCTTGGTCTCCCTGGGAAGATTACGCTGACATCCTGTTCTTTTCTTTTCGGGAAAACACTTCCAAACTTCTTAGTACTGCTAGACGGACTTCCTTCTTTAACCAAACGCCCTTCACGAATCCCTTCCTCCAACCGCATGCCAATGCTTACCAGTTCGGTGAAGTCACTGGGTGCATTGGCAATCATTCTTTCATAGTAAAAGGAACCTAAAGTCTTCAAGAATATCTTCGTCATCTCTTTTTCCTCAAGAGGAGGATAGATTTGAGCAGCAATTTCACGCCACCTCTAGGCGTATTCCTTAAAAGACTCTCTGTCTCTCTGGGACATCGCCCGGAGTTGATCCCTGTCCAGCGTCATGTCAACATTGTACTTATACTGATGAACAAAAGCTTCGCTAAGATCGTTGAAGTTGCGGATCCGAATGCTGTCTAAACCCATATACCACTTTAGAGCAACACCCGTCAAACTATCTTGAAAATAGTGAATCAACAAGTCGTGATCATCAGAATACGTAGACATCTTTCTCACGTACATAGTCAAGTGACTCCGAGGACACGAATCACCTTTATATCTTTCAAAGTCTGGAACTTTGAATTTTGCTGGAATCTTGACATTCGGAACTAAACAAAGGTCATGAGTGTTCTTCCCAAACAAATCCTTCCCCTTTAAAGCTCTGAGCTCTCTCTGCATTTCTTGGAACTGGTCTTGAAATTCTTCCATTCTATCAAAAAGACCCAGACTTTCAGCAGGCTCGGCAGGATAAGTAGGTTCATTCAAGTATGGCACGGAGTGAATCACAGGAGCGACAGTTGTCATTACCGGTTGCGGGAAAGGTGTTACAGACGGGATTACCGGTAGCATGTCAGTTGTCTCTGGTTGAGGAAGAGACAAAGTAGGTTGAAACAAAGGCTGTACGACAGGCTGATACCCCTCTGGCACAAAGTTGTAATGCATTCCCCACGGAAAACCTTTTGGCATCTGATGTTGAATCGGAGAGTTGATTTGAGTCACAGATGTTGGAACGGTGACAATCTCGGAAACCACAGTAGTTGAAGTCTGAATCTCAGCAGCTGTAGTCGATGGCTGATTCTGAGCAGCCATCAAACTTTCCACTAGCGCATACAACTTTTCCATACCGACACGAAGGGTAGCAACCTCCTCACGAAGCTCGTGGTTTTCCTGTTCCAGATCTTCCATCTTCCTCTGACGATTGGCCCGAGTATCGTATCGATGAGATAGCTTGACAATCTATCGGAGTGGAAAAAGAAACAAGGATGAGACTCTAGAAAACACGTGAAGTGGAATGTTGGATGATGCATGATATGTGATGCAAATGATAATTCATTTTAATAGTTTTTTCAAGGAACTTCGATAATTTTGCACACATCAATGGTAAAGGAATTTGGAACAACAAAAACTCATCCATTAATCAAAAGCGGTAAATTACAACTTACAACTTTGGGAACAACAAAACAATAAATTACAACTTTGGGATAACAACCCAATAATAAAAGCAGTAAACTACAACTTTGGAACATGAAGCCCATAATAAAGCAATAAATTACAACTTTGGAACATGAAGCCCATAATAAATCAATAAATTACAACTTTGGAACATGAAGCCCATAATAAAGCAATAAATTACAACTTTGGAACATGAAGCCCTTTTACAAAGTTTTACAAAATGACATCAGTAAAATAAAACTAAGAACTAAAGATCACTCAGAATCATCAGATGGAGGACCAAATGACAACTGCAACTGGAGCTTCCTGATCTTCTCTTCATAAAAATCTTCCATCTCTTTCTTCTCAGCTACCAGTCGATCAATGATTTCCTTTTGTGGATTAGGAACGAGAGCAACGCTTACCGAACCTTCCTTCTTTCTCTTCCTTTCACTAGCATACTTCCTCAGTAAAGCATCCTTTTGACGAAGTTTCTCATCATGATCAATGAACCAGCCGTCTTGAATAAACAGCAACTCCTCCTTTTCCTTTAGTTGTCGAGCCAGGACCCGATTCTCATATTCAGACATATTATACTTTTCTTTCCAAGCATCTCTCTCGGACTTCATCCTAGCCACATTTCCTTGGTATTCTCCCATATTCTCGATAGGGATATCAACAGATGATGATGCAACAGTAGGGAATAAAGGTTTCTCAGGTTTATAGGGCATCTTGAGAGCACAAGCCCTAGCACGGACCCATTGTAGGTAAGGCTCCAAAGAAACGGCACCCCTATGTCCTAACATGTCTCTCCCTTTCCTATGGATGTGGCGCCAAGCTCCTTCGATCTCCCTCTTAGCTGTCTGGTGATCTTGTCCTTCCTGTAGAAAGAAACCACTCACATGGATGTTGTTCGGCTTGTCCCTCATCGGGTATCCAAACTGACGGCGCGCGAGAACAGGGTTATAGTTAATTCCACCTTTCGTACCAAGAAGAGGCACGTTAGGAAAAGCACCACAGCTATCGATGATCTTCACGTCATAGTAAACTTGATTGTACCAATCAATGTCGAAATGAGTGAGAGCCATAATTTTTGGCGCCCATCTCGGCTCCTTCTCGAGATCCCAGAAAACATCAGACCTAGGTAGATGAGAAACATACCACTGATACAGCAACAGTGCACAACAAATAATCATCCCTCCTTGATAAAAGTTTCGAAGATGGATGGAGTAGTAGGTATCTCCAAGCAGCGTAGGGACCGGATTTCCAATCAAGAAGATTCTGATGGCGTTGATATCCACAAACTTATCAATGTTAGGGAACAAGGATAGACCATAAGCGAGTAAACAAAGACGTCTTCAAAGGCAATAGTATTTTTTATCTCAGCGAAATGATGAGCTTTCCTTAACAAAAACTACGCAGACAAACCTCGGATTCCCCCTTTTGTAGTCATGTTATCCTCTATCTCTGACTTCTTCAAGTGGGTGATGGTCGCTATCTCGTGAGATTTGGGTTCCTCTTCTAAGCCAGAAAAAGGAACACAGTCGGTGATCGGCAAACCAAGTATGTAGGAGTACTCTTCTAAGGTGGGCATCAACTGGTAATCCGGAAAGGTGAAACATCGGTACAAAGGATCGTAGAATTGGACCAACGTACTAAGAATGCCTTCCTTCATCTTGCGCTTCATGAGAGGTATAATGGACCCATACTTTTTCCGAAAATCCGTCGGGTTCTTGATTTTAGGAATTAAACTCTTCAGTTCTTCAATCTCGGGCTCCTTAAAACTAAAACTTTGAGTGTTTCTCCTTCCAAATTCCATAATAATAGTACCTGAGATGTCTGGAAAAATCATTCCTAAGTTCCTTGAAAAACAAGTCTTTTTACAAAATGTTGATGGATGCATGAATGAATGATAATGCAACAGTTACACACAAGTTCACAAACATGGGGTTCAAAGGTTCAACGTTTCAGCATGGAGTCGAGGGTAAAGCCCACCCAAAGGTATGTACTAATGGTTCAATCACACCTGTAAGACAAGGTTCTAAAAGTTCCCAGAGTCTACATTCCTCCTTCGGATATTACCAACGTCTTGATTACTCAATAATTAGCAATATTCTCAAGAGAAACTCATCCGATCGTAGCATCGCGTAACAACTACTTCCGAATTACTCCGTTATAGTCTCCGCGCTACACCTAAAAAGGCCAAGATGGGTTAGGGTTCTACGGTTCTCAATTTCTCTGGCTCCTAGGTCGAAAATAATAATGTCTTCCCGATTACTCGGTAAACAAATATTAAGTTCAAGAGGGCCTTCCATCGAGTGAGGGATCTCATGCCTCCTTTTTCGGGATTACTCCCTCAAAGTTAACATGACTGCACCGCCCGTCCTATTCTTAAGTGTAACTTAATCCGGGTATAGGATTCGACCTTTGCAAAAGACCCAAACAACCCCAATTTAAACACATAATCAAACAAATCAAACAATAATAAAACAGATAAGACAAATTAGGCTTAACCCTATTAGGGATGGACCAGCAAGAGGTCAATCTTTCCCCAGCAGAGTCGCCAATTCTGTAGCGATAAAAAATGTAGCGGGGTAAATCGGAGATCGAATTATTGATTAATTCGTCTCACAAAAGCAAGAGTCGCCACCGCGCTTTATTATTTCCAAGGGAAAAGGGAAAAGAGCGAAATAAAACTCTAAATTATGCAATGTAAAATAATACTTTTAAAAGTAATGAAAATACAAGGCGTTTTGAAAAGAGATCTTATGGTTCGGGGGTTGGTTATACAGTGGGAAGGTATTAGCACCCAATGTATCTATAGTACTCTATAGGAACCTTTTAAAATATCTGTTTATTAAAATGTTCGTTTGATTAAAAATAAATTGTTTTGGCCGAAAAGGGGTACGGACGGGTTTTTTGAAGGTACGACGACCTAATGTCGAAGTTTTGGCTTAAAAGGTATAAATTTTGAAAAGATTGAATATTTGGGGAAAAAATTGTCTTAAGTTTTAATGAAATGCAGATGTTCGCGTGATTGGACTTGAGGACATAAAGTCAACAAGTTTAATCATCTTTTCTCTTGGATTAAGAAGTAAACAGAATAACCATGTAAAGATGAAATAATTAAACAGAAAATTAGATAGATAAGTGATATACAACAATAATAATTAAATAACAGACTAATGGTGTGAACATGCATTTTTGTATTTTTTTGTTTAATAGGTAGGAAAAGAAAATGTTTTAATAGTTTTCATTTATGCATTTTTTTAATATGGACAAAGCATGAGAATTAATTAAGGAAAATAAAAATGTTTTTTTTATATGTTTCTATTTTTATATGTTTTTTAATATTAATATAAAGTATTATTTTTAAGAGTTGTTAAATAATTAAACTAAATTAAAACTTAAAAGTTATTAATTTACATCTAATTAAAAAAGAAAACTAACAATTACTAAATTAATCCTAAAGTTAACTAATAAAAATTGTCACATTATTTAAAAATGTTTTAATTAAATTATACCTCTTATTGGATTAAGTTTTATAATTTAAACTAAATTAACAAAATTCTAAAAAAACTAAAAGAGAATAAATAGGCAGAGGTGTATTAGAAATAAGGGGTCAGATAAATGAATTATGGGCTAAAGGGTTTTTAAAGGGCCCATAAAAAAAACAGAAATGGGGGGGTGCGCTTAAGGAATTCGTTTGGGCTCAGGCAGGGAAAAGGGTTAAGGTCCAAACATTATTTCATAATTTGTTTTAGGGTAAACATTGTCTTAGTTTTGGGGAAAGCAGATTAGGGTTAAGGTTTTGCGTCGTTCGTTCGTCCATATCGTCTTCTTCGCCTCCCTTTGCCTAAGCTTCTGGATTCCTTGCCCATGGCCATCGGTACCTCAACATTCCTCTTCCCTCCAACGAGACACTAGGGCGACAGATTCACGGTACAATTTTGTGTTCTAATTCATTAGGGTTTTGGTTACTGCATGTTATGATTTTTTATCCATTTGATTCTGACTTCGAATTTATTAATGGTTATTGGAGGGATTTAAAAGAAAGAGAGGGAGAAATCGTTACCTGGAGACGGAGGAGGAAGGTTGGGGGTACTGTGGCGGCCAAGCTGCGAGGTAGACAGTGACGGCGTGCTTGGAGACCCTGGTTTGTGTTTCTTTGTCCCTTTTGTTTAATGATGAAAACCCTGAAAACAAACTTTATCTTCTTCCTCTTGGTAGCCTTTGTAGACTTCTTTTCCTTCTTCTTCTTTGCTATGCTTCAGTTGATTTTAATGGCCTATGATGGAGTATTCTGAGGCCTTTGCGTTACCTTGAACATTTTTTTTGTTTGATGGCCTTGATGCTTGGATTCTTGAATGCTTTCCTCTCTTCTTCTTTGTTGTGATTTTGTTGCCTTTTTATTGGCCTAAGATGAATATCTGTGAGGCTTTTGCATTGCCTTGAACATGCTATTGTTGGAACATTTTTGTTTTGATTAGCTTTTCTTCTTCTTCTTCTTGCCTTGCCACTGTTTCTTTCTTAATGGCCTATGATGAATATGCCTGAGGCCTTTGTGGGTTTGGACATTGGTTGATAAGTCGTGTTATTTGGTATTCTGGTTTTTGGTTTTGGTTGGATTGCTTCAGGTTTGGCCTAGCATGGTTTTCTGGTTTCACGCAGGTTGTGGCCTTGACATGGTTTAGAGGTTTTGGGCGTGTATGGCTTTCTGGTTTAACAGATTGAACAGGTTTTATGGTTTTTAGGCCATAAGGTTTTACTGGTTTAGGCCATATTGGTTGTGGGTTTGACATGGTTTGCCCTGGTTTTTGGTTGGTGGCCATAAGGTTTTTACTGGTTTATGCTGGTTATGGAAACAGGTTTGTGGCCTTTGTATGGATTGACAGGTTTTATGGTTTTAGGCCATAAGGTTTATGTTGGTTTTTTTGCTTTGAGACTTTGAGAATTTGTTTGTATTTTTGTTTGACAGTTTTCTGAGTTTTTGAGGCTTGAAGACAGGTTATGAACTCTCTCCGTTTGAAGGGGTTTGTTGTTATTATAACAGTTTGGCCTTCCTATTCTTGAGGTTTACGTTACAGGTTGTATATATTTTTACTATATTTTTTGCCTCTCTGCACACCATACTGCTACATCAGTTTGTTTGGTATCCCTTTTCATGCTTCCTTTTCTGTACTGTGTTGCTGCTATTTTGTTTTGTGTCCATTTTCTGCCTAAGCCAAAACCTGTAAAAACCACACTCTTTCTCTCTTCTCTCTCCTCAGTATAGTTGACATTAAAATGATGTATGTACTTTTAAGTTCTAAAAAAGCATAAGCTGGAAAATGATGAGAAATAGAAATATATTGCTTGCATATTTGGTTTAAACTGCACATCTCTTTGTCAACTGCAATGTAACAGTAGAGGAGCCTTTGTATTTTTGGCCTCTTCCCCCATGTTTGGCAGTTTACGTTGCACTTTGCCTTTGAAAACTGCATATGCTGTTGAACTATGCATATGATGTTTTGCTTTTGAAATATGCAGTGGATTTTGAATTTATGCATATTGGTTTTTGAAATATGCAGTTTATAATTAAAATGTGCAATTTTGACAAAAGTGAATTGTGCATATTTTTAACTTGTGCATATTTTTAACTTGTGCATATTTCTCAAAAAGAATTCATCCCTTTTTGTGAACCGGGAGAAATCCCGTGATTTGCAAAAAGGGTAAAAACTGATTCCAGCCGTTTGCTTTTAATGATGAACGCTAAATTAATTTTTTTGCTTTTAATTATATTCATTTCTAACTTTTCTTTTAATTCTTGCAGGTAAAATCAAATGAGCATTAAAGAAGTATTGGATAGAAGATGAAGATTTAGAACTTAGGAAAAAATTAGGATAACTTTTATTTCATTTTAAACATTGTAAAAATTATCATTGTAAATACGTTGTAAATAAATATGGTATTTAAACAACAATTGTAACAATTAGAATAAAAATGAATAAAACTCCAATATTTTACCGGTTAATTCTCTCCTTCTTTCCAATTATTTATTTTATCATTTATAATTCTTTAAATTATATAATAACTGAAAATCAATTCCAATTATTTAAATTTAGAATGATAAATAATTAAATAAACATCATTGACCAATTAACTTCTCTTCAATCATTTACTTCATTATTTATAATTCTTCTAAATTATAATAACTGAAAATAAAATTTCAACTATTTAAAACTTAGAATAATAAATAATTAAATAAACGTTGTTTGATCAATTAATAAACTTCTTTTTCAAATATTTACTTTACTATTTATAATTCTTTAAATTATATAACAACTGAAAATAAATTCCAATTATTTAAATTTAGAACAATAAATAATTAAGTAAACATTGTTTAGCATTGATAAACTTCTTTTTAAATATTTATTTTATTATTTATAAATCTTTAAATTATATAATAACGGAAAATAAATTCCAATTATTTAAATTTAAGATAATAAATAATTAATAAACATCATTTAGCATTGATCGATTAATAAATTTAGCGTTCAAAAAATAAACAGCTCTTGACTTGAAAAAGTTATGAATTTAAATCTGCTTTGAAAATTGATAAAAATAGGTCAAAACACTTGCAATGTAATGATGCAGATGGGAGATGGTATCTTAGGTCAAAATTTGGGGTACAACAAATATGTCAAGACTTTAACTTCTTACTACCAAGTTTGAGAACTTAAGAATGAAGGAGGATGAGAGTATTCATGACTTTCACATGAATATCATTGAGACAGCTAATGCCTCAGGTTCCCCAGGTGAGAAGATGTCTGAAGCCAAGTTGGTGAGAAAAGTCTCAGATCTCTTCCAAAGAGGTTTGACATGAAGGTAACTTCCATTAAAGAAGCCAAAGACATAAAAAACATGAAGGTTGATGAGCTCATGTGATCCCTAAAAACCTTTGAGTTAGGGATCAAAGAGAGATCTGAAAAGAAGAAGAGCATTGCCTTTATCTCCAATACTGATGAACCAAAAGATGAATGTGACTTGGATACAAGAGAAGGTATATCCAATTCTATTATGTTACTTGGAAGACAATTAAACATAGTGTTGAAGAAGGTGGACTGGAAGTCAAGATCAAATGTCAAGAACAAGTCATTTGACAAGTCTCTCAACATCAACAATGATTAAGATGTTGAAAGTAAGGCCAAAACTGATGATAAGTCCAACCAAGGAAGAGGAGTTAGATGTCATAAATGTGAAGGGTTTGTACACATAAGAGCTGAGTTCCCAACCTATCTCAAGAAGCAGAAGAAAACCCTGTATGTGTCATGGTCAGAGGAAGACTCTAATAGTGATAATGAAAAAGAAGGTGACAAACAGGTCAATGCTTTGATTGGAGTATGTAACTATGATAAAGACTTGGACTATGAAGAGTTAAACTTTGAAGAACCTACTACTTCATATAAGGATTTGAGAATCAAAAGTTGAGAGATGGGAAAATTCAATGAAGAGCAAAAGAAAACTATTGATTAACTGCTGATAGAAAAACTAGAGCACCTGTCTATCATCTATGGACTGAAGGGTGAAGTTCTTCTGCTCAAGTATTATATTGAAAATATGATCAAGTATGTAAGAATGATTAATAATAGTTCTAATGTGCTTGATGAGATTCTTTAGTTTGGAATGAATGCTGAAAATGTTAAAGGAATTGGCTATAACAATAAAGCTATGAATAACAAAGGCAAAGAGGCTGAAGTGAAGTTTGTTCGTCCAAAGAATAAAATGGAACATAATATGTCAAATAAAATGTTTCAACATGAGCATGGACAATAAAAAAATCACGCAGAATATAAGACTGAACAAAGGATATGCTATTATTATGGAAGGTTTGGTCATATAAAATCCTTCTGCTATAGGCTTTATGGCTATCCAAAACATGAAGCTCAACCTAGAAGAGAACATGTGTTTATTAAGGCTAAGAAGACGTGGTTCTCAAGAAAGGGTACTTCTGGACTCATAGCTCATACTTCTCTCTGAGCTTCTGCTATAGAGGATTGGTATTTTGATAGTGGCTGTTCTAGACACATGACAAGTGTCAAGAAATTTCTGGTGGATATTAAACCACACTTCATTAGCTATGTCACTTTTGGAGATGGATCAAAAGGCGAAATAAAAGGTGTTGGAAAGCTGAACTATACAGGAAAACTAGTCTTGATGATGTGCTTTTTGTTAAGGGGATGACCACTAACTTGATCAGTATTAGTTAACTATGTGATTAAGGTCTCAAAGTTAACTTCATTAAGTCTGAATGCCTAGTTACAAATGTGAATAATGAAGTTGTCATGAAGGTAGAAAGGTCAAAAGACAACTTTTATCTGTGGAACTATGAAGAAACAGACA
The DNA here is from genome assembly GCA_948472305.1 of Vicia faba. Classification (NCBI taxonomy): domain Eukaryota; kingdom Viridiplantae; phylum Streptophyta; class Magnoliopsida; order Fabales; family Fabaceae; genus Vicia; species Vicia faba. The sequence goes on along the minus strand of OX451738.1, from coordinate 185,439,781 downwards.
GTTTCTCATCTTGTCTAATATCCATAGAAGATGAAGCTAACATATGGTATCAAAAGCTTGGTCATTTGCATTTGAAAGGTATGAAGGAAATCTTGTCAAAGGAAGCCATTAGAGGTATTCCAAAGCTAAATATTGATGAATAAAGAATGTGCGGTGAGTGTCAGATTGGGAAGAAAACAAGGATGTTTTGTAAGAAGATTCAACATCTGACCACATAAAGGGTGCTATAGCTACTGTATAAGAACTTGATGGGACCTATGAAGGTTGAAAGTATAGGAGGAAAAATATATGTCTATATTATTGTTGATGACTTCTTAAGGTTTACCTGGGTGAGCTTCATCAAATAGAAATATGAAGTGTTTAAATTCTTTAAAGAATTATGCCAAAGGATCCAAAGAGAGAAAGACTATGATATATTCAGGATTCAAAGTGACCATGAGAGAGAATTTAAAAACATCAAGTTTCAAGAACTCTGCACCTCTGAAGGGATTAGTCACGAGTTCTCCTCACCTATTACTCCTCAATAGAATGAGTGATGGAGCGCAAGAATATGACTATTCAAGAATGTGCAAGGGTCATGCATCATGCTAAGAAACTTCCATATCATTTTTAGGCCGAAGCCATGAATATTGCCTGCTATTTTCATAATAGAGTGAGTATCAGATATGGTACATCTGTTAATCTTTATGAGTTGTGGAAAGGAAGAAATCCAACAGTGATGCACTTCCATGTGTTTGGAAGCAAGTGCTACATTTTGGCAGATCATGAGAAGAAGAGGAAAATGGATCCTAAGAGTGATGATGGAATTTTTCTAGGATATTCTACAAACAGTAGAGCCTATAGAGTATTCAATTCCAGAACTAAAGTGATGATGGATTCTATAAAATGTGGTGATTATTGACTCAACCAAACCCATATGATGTTGGAGCATTTTTTCCCTTGAATAACATTGTTCATGAAGATGTTGTAGATTCAAGTATAAACGTTGTTTCTAAATATGTTGTAGACTCAAGTGTCAACTCTAAACCTGAAGAAACTGATACAGCTGACAAAGGTCCCTCTAATAGGATTAAAAATATCATCCTAGGGAGCTTATTATATAAAATCTAAATAAAGGAGTCAAAACCAGATCAAGGGAAGTTGTGTCAAACTCTTGTTTTGTTTCAAAATTTAAATCAAATAATGTCAAAAAGGCATTGAGTGATGAATGATGGATTTAGGATATGCATGATGAACTTGGTCAATTCAGAAGAAATGAAGTTTGGGACTTGGTACCAAGACCTGAAGGGGTAAATGTTATTGGTACTAAATGGATGTATAAGAACAAGTCAGATTAACAAGGTACTATCACTAGAAACAAATCCAACCTTGATGTTCAAGGGTACACTCAAATTGAAGAATTGGCCTTTGATGAAATATTTTCTCATGTAGCTCGCTTTGAATCCGTCAGACTACTACTTGGAGTGACATGTATCTTAAAGTTCAAGTTGTTCCAAATGGATGTCAAGAGTTCCTTCATAAATGGTTATCTAAATGAAGAAGTCTATGTTGAACAACCAAAAGGATTCGTTGATCCTTTTTTCCCAGATCACGTGTTCAGACTAAAGAAGGCATTATATGGTTTGAAGTAGGCTCCAAGGGCTTGGTATGAAAGGTTGAATAAATTTATTGGTAACAATGGTTATAGAAAGGAAGGAATTGACAAAACTCTCTTTGTCAAATAGAAAGATGGAAAACTTATGATAGCTTAGATCTATGTGGATGATATTGTTTTGGGAGGAATGTCGGATTAAATAGTCCAACATTTTGTCAAACAGATGCAATTAGAGTTTGAGATGAGTTTGGTGGGTGAATTAACATTTTTCTCGGGATTGCAAATCAAGCAGATGGAAGATTCCATTTTTATTTTCCAAAGAAAATATGCAATGAATATTATGAAGAGATTTGGATTGGAGAATGCTAGCCATAAGAGAACTTCTACTCCTACACACTTGAAGTTATCCAAAGATGAAAATGGAGTTAATGATGATCAAAGTTTACATAGAAGCATGATTGGAAGTCTTCTGTATCTTAAAGAAAGTAGGCCAGATATATCTTTTGTTGCTGGTGTTTTTGTTATATATTAGGCGGATCCCAAAATGAGTCATATCACTCAAGTCAAAATAATTCTAAAGTATGTGAATGGTACATGTGAGTATGGAATAATGTATTCTCATGATACAAGCTCCGTGCTAATGGGATATTGTAATGCTGGTTGGGTTGGTAGTGTTGATGATAGGAAGAGTACTTCTGGTGGATGTTTCTTCTTGGGAAACAACTTGATTTCCTGGTTTAGCAAGAAACAAAACTGTGTATCTCTGTCTACTATCGAAGCTGAATAGATAGTAGTAGGTAAGTGCTTTTCTCAACTGGTATGTATGAAGCATATGTTGACTGAGTACAATGTCACACAAGATGTCATGACCTTATTCTGTGATAACCTGAGTGCTATTAATATTTCCAAAAACGCTATTAAGCATAGTAGGACTGAGCACATTGACATCAGGCATCACTTTATAAGGGATCTTATTGAATACAAAGTCATAACTCTTGAGCATGTTAGCACTAAAAATCAGCTTACTGATATTTTTACTAAAGCTCTAGATACAATTCAGTTTGAAAAATTAAGAAGGAGACTAGGGATCTATGTCTATGAGGACTTATAGCAATTACTGCTATTTGTGTGGATCAATAAATCTTACCACTTACTCTCTAGTATTTTATTGGCTATGGTTAATGTTAAGAAAAGGACATTTTCTGTGCATTATGGATTGTTTGGTGGAACACATGTTCCTGATATTGTTTTGACATCTTCCCAAGTGAAGACTATTTTGTCAAGAGTAATGATGTTGCTGCTAATGATAAAATTGTGGCATCTGCTGGTGCTGATGCTGATGAAGAAGGAGAAGAGTTTGTTGCTGAGGCTGATACATGATTATTTCCTCTGTAAACCTTTTTGGGTTTTCTTTGAGTACTTGTTTCTGTTTCTTTATGATTTTGTAAGGGTTAAGTGCCCATGATCTTCCTAGATTTTGTTCTAATGTGTTGTTGGTTAGATACTCACCTTTTTCATATTATGTCTAAAAAGGGGAGTAAAATTGTGTGTGATCTAACCATTATTTATTGAGAGGGAGTCCCTGTTCTGGACTGGACTGATGTGAAGATTTTTCAGACATGATGTCATGACATGTTGAGAATTTGGTATTCTCTTGTTTGATGTATTGAGTAGCGTTCACTAGCTATTACTCTAATATTTGATATAATGACTTCTGCTGTTGTGTCTCTGACTGTTTGTGTATTTAAGTTTCTTTTTAAACCTGAGCTGCATTGCTGTTTATGTGTCGAAGATGTACTAAGTTGTTTTAGCCAAAAATAAGCCAAATGGGGAGATTGTTAATTCTCTATTTTGTCGTGATTGGCATTATGTTTGGTAAAATTAACTTAGCCTAGACATGTTCAAATAAGATGTTCTATCAACTAGAGAAACTTGTCGAGTGTGATGTCCTATGCAGTTTCTTTCAACATCGTGAATTTGTACAATTGGACTGTTGGATATTTTAGTTTGTTACAGGTGCATAATATTTTGTAAATATTATGCTATCCTATGTGGTGCACAGTTTGAAGATTAAAAAGATTCAAGCTAATTTCACGGAGAATTTTTAGTTTCTAATTATGGAGATAATTTAGGAAACTAATGATCAATGTCCAATCTTTAAGGAGATAATTCTACAACGCCTCTTTCATATCCAGTTGCGTATGTGAAGCCCAAATTCAGTCCATTGAAGGTTATAAATATAAGGCTTCAACCCTAGTATATGTGTGGAACTTACAAAATATTTTTATTAGGGCTTGTGTGTTAATTGTGAGCCTCTCGATTATAATCTTGTTAAAAGAGTAGGACTTTGTTTTTGAGATGTAAGTTCTGTCAGTCATTCCAAAGCTTTTAAGCAGTGAACGATTATATGTCTTTGAAGTGTGACTTCAGTTGTTTTTTAAGTATTTATAATTTTTCAGTCATTGTTCTGTGATTAGAATGGATTTTAAAAAGGTCTCGTACCTAGGTGAGTCTTAGGTAGAAGTTAAGCAAGGGTAGTGATTAAGTGAGAAGTTATAAACGGAGGATTTTATTTTCAAATTGATACTATCTAGTTGATTTCATCCCTGGTTTGGTAGCCCCCGGAGTAGGTGTTGTTATACACCAAACTGGGTTAACAATCCTGTGTGTTCTTTACTTTTGTGTACTTTGTTTGTCATTTATATTTTCATTGTGTATTTGTTCAGAGAAAGGTGTCTCGACATATCTTAGGACATCTAAGATCTGAATAACAGAATTTCACTGCTGGCTAATGAGGATAGCATGGAAGGAAGATTTAATTGGAGAGAAAACTTGATTGTACTGAAAAACAGGAGAAAAACTATTCAAATTCAAAAAGAGAGTGGATGCGCTAAAAGACAAAAAGTGGGTTCAATAGTATGCTACAAATGGCAGAGCGCGCCACCTGTACCTATTATGGCAGTTTGCCACAATACACCTTGTCTCCCACCATTGTCTCCATGTACGGAGATTCCTTGTTAGCTAAGCTTCTGAAGTGTGTGATGGTGCTAATTTTATGTGGGCTTGGTGTGATTTCTTGAACATAAGCCCATGATCTAATGCAACATACAAACCTTAATCCTTGTTTTATAAATAGAGTTGTTTTGAAGATCAAAGAGAGAGTTATGTTGTTCGAAGATAAGATTACAAGAGTTTGAAGTCCATGGACAATGTCGGTGTGAGAGAGTCTTCTTTCCTCAGCCATTCTTATACCTGCTGATGAGCAGTGGCACGGTTGGAGTCATCTCTTGAAGATTAGTCATATCAAGGTGTCGTCCAAGTCTCTCTTAGGTTTATATCTTTTGTTCATTTACGATCTTAAGATGTTTCCCTTGAGAACCATGTTTGTAACTTGTACTTAGCTCACTATGAGCTAAAACTTTTAAAGTTGAGCAATGTGAAATTATATTGAGTTGTTTTTATGTTATATGTTGTGTGGCTATTGTTTTCTTTATCATGTGTTTGTTTTTTTAAATACTCATTTCTTTGAATGATCAACTTAGAAATAGGTAGTAGCTTGTTATTGTGAGAGACCCAACAACAAGTGTACTTCATGAGTAAAAATGGTTGAATGAGTAGGGTAGAGATATTCACTTGACCTAGTTTACTTAGAGATAACAAACTTCAATCTTTAAGGAAATTAGAATAATTTTAAAAGACATTTATTAGGGTTACAAGTGAGGCTTAGAGATTTGTTCCCTTTCCCTCTTATGTACGTTTTGGATGTTGTAAAAATACACCCCAAGATCACTTTGACCTTGCATGTCACGAAACCACACATTATTAGCACATAAATACACTAAAGATATTAATGAATCAAAGCTCAACTCAATCACTCTCTCTCTCTCTCTCTCTCTCTCTCTCTCTCTCTCTCTATATATATATATATATATATATATATATATATATATATATATATATATATATATATATATATATATATATATCAACCACTTTTCACTTTACTTTTGATACTTGTTTTAAGAAAACTTGAACTCATAATCACCAGTCATTATTTCTCTCTGCTCATGCTTAAATAAAAAGAATATTTTTCATACAAAAGTCAAATCTAGGTACCAACACTCCCTAGGGGTACGATACTCTTATATTTATTACTTGTTAAATCAAAACATGTATACTCTCATGTGACACCTTTAAAAAATAAAACAAGTTTTTGGAGACGTTTCCATGGAGTGAATTAGTAAGATTTATGATTATTTTGTATTCACTATTATTGTTTTTGTTTTTAAGCATTTGAGCCTTTAACATTTCCCTATAATCTAGTGTCACGACATATATTTTAGCTATTGTATGAATAGGTTGTTACACCCAATTTACAGTGGATATTCTGAACCTGAAAGAGCACTCAGAGCACTAAGAAGATACCAAACTACTGGACACATACCAGGAGATCCTATTGTTGTTGGTTTGGCGGAGTTAGGAGAACCAGAACCTCCAGTGCAATCAAACGGAGAAGAGGAGGAAATCCTTGTCATGGATGATAAACGACATTATTTGTATTGCCAATGATAGGGCCCGAAACATCAAAGACTATGGAGTTTTAAATCCAAATGATATGAGTACTGGTATCATCTTGCAATAAATCAATACAACTCAGTTTAAATTCAAGCCTATGATGTTTCAGATGCTGCAAACCACTAGCTAGTACTCAGGCTCTCCTAATGAAGACCCTCATTTGCACTTAAGACAATTCTTGGATGTTTCTAGTAATTTTGAGATTCCTGGCATGATTGATGATGCCTTTCGGGTAAGGCTTTTTCCTTACTCTCTAAGGGATAAAGCTAAAAGTTGTTTAAATTCCTTGTAGCCTAATTCCCTTTCCACATGGAATGATCCAACCGAGAAGTTCTTAGTTAATTACTTTCCTCCTTCCAAGAGTGAAAAGATGGGAAATGAAGTTACTTAATTTAGGAAAGGAGATGAAGAGTCTTTATTTGATGCTTGGGAAATATTCAAAGTGTTTCTTAGACAAAGGCCTCACCATGGCATACCAATTTGTATTCAACTTGAAACTTTCTATAATGGGTTGATTCCTTCTTCAAGGAACATGCTTAATGCCTCAAGTGAGGGAGCTCTTTTTTCTAAATCATATAAAGAAGGTTATAGATTGATTGAGAGTATTACGGCCAAAACTTATCAATGTCTAGTTACAAGAGCCACTATTAATTCTACTCAAAAGAAACCTGTGGGAGTTCAGGAAGTCACTAAGACAACAACCCTTGCTGCTAAGATGGCCCAAATTCACCAAATGATGAAGAATATGATGACTCTAGAAGTGGATAAGCCTGAGCCAATGAAGGTAGTTACTAACGCATCTGTAGTTGCATGTGTTTATTATGGAGGAGCTCATTTGTTTGAGGAATTCCTTGCAAATACTATTTCAGTCAACTATGTTTGGAATAATTACAACATAAATAACAAACCCTACAACAACAAATAGAACCCGGGATGACGCAACCACCCTAATTTCTCATGGAGTAATACTCTAGGTCAATCTAAACCTTAAGCAACTCAAGCACCATAACTTCCACCTGGATTTCTGGCACCTAACAATTTTTTGGCAAATCAAGGAAACAACTAGCTGCAAAAATTATGAAGTCCTTCATTCAAGAGACCAAAAATAAGTTTCAAGCGCAAGGAGTGAGCATAAAAAATCTTGAGAACCAAGTAGGGAAAATTTCCACTCTTTGAGCTCAAGGACCATCGATACACTCCCAAGCTCTACTGAAACTCCAGCTACACCTTCTGGAGTGAAGAATGTCGAAACATGTCAAGTTATCAAGCTTAGAAGTGAAAAGGAATGTGAAGGATCCCCTCCTAGGAGCACTGAGACGAGTGAAGTCTTTCCTGAGCAAGAGAATGGTAAAGAAAAATAAGAATCCAATGAGGAACTGTCCTCATATAGATTTTATGAAGAAAATACTAACACATCTATTACTGGCATGACTCGTAACTCAGGAAAGTAATTTGAAGTTGTGCCTGAGCTAGACAGAGCCCATAAGTTTGTTCATGAGAGACCACCACCTCCTTTTCCATAAAGGATTAGGATGGAAAAATAAGAGCAACAATATTGGAAGTTCATAGAGATTTTAAAGAAGCTTCACATCAAAATACCATTAATTTAAGACATTCAAAAAATTCCAAATTACTCTAAGTTCATGAAGGATGTTCTCACTAAAAGGAAAAAAGTGGGAGAATTTGCAACCGTTGCACTCACTCAAGAGAATAACCAATTGGTTCAAGGAAAGATACCTCCTTAATTGAAGGATCCAGGAAGTTTCACCGTCCCTTGAAACATTGGGGAGACTTTATATGGTAAAGCATTGCGTGACTTAGGGGATAACATCAACCTTATGCCCTTATCTATTTTCAAGAAGTTGGGGATAGGCGCTGCCAGGCCTACAACCATCACTTTTCAGTTGGTAGATCGAAGCATCTGCTACCCTCAAGGAAAGATAGAAAATGTCCTAGTAAGGTTTGACAAGTTTGTGTTCCCTACTGAATTCATTATTTTGAACTTTGACGCAGATGAAAATACTCTTATTCTATTGGGAAGGCCTTTCCTTTCTATGCGAAGGACACTAATTGATGTTGAAAAAGAAGAACTCGCCATGAGGGTAAATGGACATCAAGTTGTGTTTAATGTGCTCAATGAATTATAGTACCCTAATGAAGAGGTTGCTTATTTTTCTATTATTTCTAGCTTGGAGTGAAACATTCACAAGAGTTTACTCAAGTCAAGCAATGTCTTGACTCAAGAGCTGGGAAAGTTTGAAAAAGATGAAATTTAACAAGAAGGAATCATGTGTGGACCCCTTAACAAATCAATTGTTGATAAGGAATCTATGGAACTGCTGGAGTTATCTACTGATGATTAGAAGCATCACTCACCTTCAATAGAAGTTCCTCCTGAACTGGGACTTAAGGCCTTCCCATTTGTAATATGCTTTTCTGGAGACAGGACAAAAGTTTCCTATAATTATTGCAACAAATCTGGCTGAAGAACAAAGGAGCAAACTATTAGAGATTTTAAAGAGACATAAGAGAGCTATTGCTTGGCAAATTTTTGATATTAAGGGGATCAGTCCCACAATTTGTGTGCATATAATTTTTCTATAGGAAAATGCCAAGAATTGCATTGAATGCCAAAGGAGACTTAATAAAATCATTAAGGAAATGGTTAAGAAAGAGATTACAAAGTGGTTAGATGCTGGGATTATCTATCCCATTTCGGATAGTGCATGGGTGAGCCCTATTCAATGTATGCCTAAGAAGGGAGGCATGATTGTGGTCAACAATGAGAAATATAAATTAATCCCCATGAGAACAGTTATTGGGTGGATGATTTGTATGGACTATAGGAAACTAAACAAGGCCACTAGGAAGGATCATTTCCCCTTACCTTTCATTGACCAGATGCTGGATAGATTGGCTGGAAAGAAGTAATATTACTTCTTAGATGGATACTCGGGCTACAATCAAATAGCCATTCCTCCAGAATATCAAAAGAAGACAACATTCACCTATCCTTATGGTACCTTTAACTTTAGAAGGATGCCTCTTGGATTGTGAAATGTTCCAGCCACCTTTCAAAGATGCGTGGTGGCTATCTTTTCTGATATTATTGAGAGTTGCATGGAAGTATTCATGGATAACTTCTATGTTTTTGGGGATTCCTCCAAGAAGTTCTTAGATAATTTGTATTTAGTTTTGACAAGGTGTGAAGAGAACAATCCAATGCTGAATTGGGAGACGTGACAATTTATGGTGAAGGAAGGGATTGTTCTTGGACACACAATTTCAAAAAGAGGCTTGGAAGTAGATCAATCCAAGATAAAAGTTATTGAAAAGCTTCCCCCTCCAGTGAACATTAAAGGTATTAGAAGCTTCCTGGGGAATGTTGGCTTCTATAGGAGATTTATCAAGGATTTTTCAACTATAACCAAGCCACTTTGTTAATTATTCCAGCATGACATGCCTTTTGTTTTCAATCAAGAGTGTTTAAGCTCTTTTAAATTGTTGAAGAAAGCTCTAATTTTTTCACCAATTATGAAAGCTCATGACTGGACTAATCCACTTGAGTTAATGTGTAATGCAAGTGATTTTTCAATTGGAGCTGTGCTTGGTTAGAGGCACAACAAGGTATTTCACACTATCTATTATGCTAGTAGAACTTTAATTAAAGCTCAAGTAAACTAAAATACCACTAAGAAGGAGTTGCTAGCTATTGTGTTTACCTTTGACAAGTTCATATCCCACTTAGTTGGTACCAAGGTCATTTTATACACTGATCATGTTTCAATCAAGTACCTAATTGCTAAGAAGGATGCCAAGTTGAGGCATATCAGATGGGTTCTCTTATTCCAAGAGTTTGATCCGGAAATCAGGGATAATAAGGGAGTTGAGAACTTGGTAGCTGATCACTTGTCAAGGCTACCAGAGGAAGTGAAAGATAAGAATAATGGAGAAATTCAGGAGAATTTTCCTGATGAGAAGTTACTACTAATAACTGCTGGCGTGACTCTGTGGTACGCTGACATTGTCAATTACTTGGTCATTAGATTAATTCCACCTGAGTTCAATTCCAAATAGAGGAAAATCTTCTTCCTCGTGACTAGAAGCTATTTATGGGATAAAAATTTCCTCTACAAGAGACGTGTTGACTAATTGTTAAGAAGGTGTGTGGATCAACCAGAGGTACGACAAATCTTGTCTGTCTGTCATGAAGATCCTTATGGAAGACATTTTGGAGGAACCAAAACTGTTGTCAAGGTTTTACAATTAGGTTATTTCTAGCCCTCTCTTTTTAAAGATGCTCATGAACTGGTTAGTGTCGCGTCTGGGATTTCATCGAAGTGCGAACGATAGGTGAAAAGACAGAAGAGTTACCATCAATGTTATTTTTCCCAAGATAGGGAAAAGAAACACTGAATAAACCTAAAGAAATGAAAGAGCATGGTCATCGCAGCCAAGAGAAAAGGGTAAGGGAGTCGATTATTGTTGTACCCCAAAATTTTCCCTCCCATATTCTTCAAGATTTGCCAAGTCAAAGCTTCAAAATCTCCCCAAGGGTTGCACAGTTCAAGGGCCTCCTAACAGTCAAAAAATTAGGGTTTTGGGTCTGACAAAGAAAATGAAGTTTTCAAGGGTCCAAACAAGTCCCACATGCCCATAAATATGGTCAAGCATCCTCATGCCAAGTTTCAAGACATACAGCACAAAATTGCACAATCAAAAACCCTAATTGCCCTACAGTCAACTGCAGGGGTAAAATGGTCATTTGACAGTCAAAAGTCCAAATTTTTGGTCAACATCTTATTTTGAAGCCACAAACATCATTTGATCAATTCTTGATCATGATTTTCAAGGTATGGCTCAAAAGTCTCAAGATGCAAAAGTTTCCATATTTGGACAGTTGAAAAAGTCAACTGTAACTTGACCAAGGCATAACTTCCACATGGTTTATCAGAAAAATTCCATCCAAAGCTCATTTTGAAGATAAAGACATTTCCTACAACTCCTCTTCACACTTCAAGTCCAAGAAATGCTCTCACAAAAAGTTATCAATTTCAACATTATAGGTCATTTTCAAAAGTCAACAAAAAGAGACTTTAAGTCAAAGGCCATAAATTGAGATTGGTAAATCAAAATGACATGGGACCAAATACATTGGTTAGAGGACTTCAATACCTTTCCAAAATATCCAAGAACATGATCAAAGCTTAAAAATTGAGCAAGATATGCCTTGTGGAAGTTGGGAAAGTTTTGGGTATTTTGAAAAGTCAACTTTGCTTCAAATGCCTTAAAATTGCTAATGGGCCACATTTTCTTCCAAGATTCATCATCCAAAGCATATGCACGACCATTTGGCCCAAAGGGGATTTTTTTCATCATTTTTATTATTTATTTTAATTTTTAATTACAATTAATTCATTTAATTAATTAAAATGTGGGAAAAAATACTAAACCAATGTGATCAAATCTTTTTATGCAGTATAATCACTCATGATTCACTCAAGATTCGTGCATAATCAAAATTGGAAGGTTTTGCCATGATTGGAATCAAAAACATGTGGAAAAGATTTGAAACTATATGCATGAAAATCAAATATTGTTCTCATCAATGCAAGGATTTTTTGGATCAAAAACTCAACCCTAATCCATCCTCATATAAGTGTGATCCAAACCTAATGCCAAGGAACCTCGAAGCTGCGCCCAAAGCTGAAGAAAAACATTGAAATTTTTGTGGAAAAAGTGAATACTGAAAACACGATTGCAAGGAGTTTCAAGGCAAAATATTAACTCCATTGCATTCCTGAGGCTTCAAGGAACGTATACTGATCAAAACCATCAACTCTAACGCCAAGAAACGGTAGAACGACCGTGTCCTGTTCATGATTTTTTTCCATATTCTTGTATCATAATTCATGCATTGTTTGCAATTTTTAATGTTGGATTTGTATTCATTGGATCATTCTAAAGCTAACCATATGTTTTGATTGAGTTTTCATGCATCGTATGAAGAATCACCATTGAAGCACTCTAGGGTTTCAGAGTTGCAAAATTAGGGATTCCCTCGTCCAGAAAAATTAGACCCTAAGACCAGGACTGTTGGAACGAGAAGCTTCACACGAATCCAACTACCCTATCGCGCCTAATTTATGATCCAAGGATTTCTTTTCGCTATTTTTTCACACAGCATATAGTGGGGGTTTAAAACCCCCGCAATCTTATTTTCTTTTTTCAGGCGAATGCAGAATGGAGGAGGAAGACGCTTAGGTGTCAAGATGTGAAAGGGTAATTCAAGTTTTAGCGCGTTTTTGAGTTAACAATATTAATATTTTGTTTTGTTATATATTAATTGCATCCCACTAACATTACAAAGCAAGCGCCTGGCACAAGTGGTGGATGTGCTGTCCTATAACCACTGGGACCTGGGTTCGATTCCCAGGTCCCCTCACTTTATTCATATATTTTGTTTCAATTTAATCCTATGCAGTTTCAAGCCTCAGGGTTCACCATGCGTTCCATAATCCAAGAGCGCCACATGGCCACTGAGGGCAATCCAAAGGCCAATGTTTGAAGAGCACCATGTGCGTTGGTCAACGAATCCACACGCGATCACCTGAAGTCAATAAGGCCTTGAGACAAATGGGCCTGATTGCTAGCCAAAGACCTCCAGTTTGGGGACAGAACCCCCCATTGGTTTGCTTTTTCATTCTTTTTTTATATTTTCTATTTTATTTGTTTTAATTAGTTTTAATTTAATTCTTTAAATTAATATTTTCTTAACATAAAAAATAATAAAAATCAGAAAGTCATAAAAATTAAAATATATTTCATTTAATGTTATTTTTTGTAAAAAAGGTCTTATTAATTAATTAGTTTATTCTAGGAATTAATTTTAACATTTTCTTAATAAACTTAAAAATTGTAGAATTAGGATTTTAATCACTTTTTTTATCCTTTTTTCTTTTACCATTATAATGATTAATTATTTATTTTTGTAAATAAAATTGTATTAATTAATTAGGCTAACTTTAGGTTTAATTTTAACATATTAAAATAAAAATAGCTAGAATTAGGTTTAATTCCATTTAATTCTCATAAAAAATCCATAAATACAAAAAACCTCAAAAATCTTTTCTTTTTATTTTAATTTAATTAATTGGTTAATCGTAATTTAATTTCATTAAAAAGGGTCCAACGCACTCAATTCCAATTCGCGTGCTTATTTTATTTCCTCTTTTTATGTAATTCTCCCAAAGCCATGTAAATTTGATACTTATATTTTTCGCACTTTATTTTATTTCAAATCGGGTCCTGGATTTAATTTGGCGATGTGGACCCGCGCCTTTGTAATAGCGTAGAACTTTTAAATTCCGCACTTTTTTAACTGTTAATAAATTTGCATGCAAGAATGAATGTCAAAATAAAAACAACGCGTAGATCACCCATGACATGAATAAGACAAAAATAAATAAACATGACACACAAATCACACACCACCCCTAGGGTACGTCTCACTGTTGCCTTGCCCCTCGAAAGGTGGTCGTCGAGTAGAGGATGTTTTAGTAAGTCCTCATGATCCGGGAACCTGGCATGAGGGTAGCTTCTAAGGTATCTTCCTATTGCTCTGGTGATCACCATGTCCCGAACCTCGAATTGACCCGAACACCTCCAATGGTGGTGCTACCTACCTCTCAATGGTGGGATGGCACTACTTTAAAGGACATCTACACAGACGAATTCCTTAGGGTAGGTAGACGACTCTAGATACTTGCTCTAATTTCAAAACAAATCAAAAAATACTTTTCACACCGACACCTTTTCAAAAAGCTTTCGAAAGCAATTTTTTCAAACACTCTTGAGGACCGATACAAGAGTCGAACTGAAATTTTCAATGAAACTTTTTAAAACCCACAATTGAAAAGAAAACAAACCATTTTTGAAAACACATTGAGCAAGTATCTAAGAGCCCATGGATAACCATGGATAGAAAGGGTGCTAACACCTTCCCTTTCTATAATCTACCTCCCGAACCGAGAGCAATCTCTATAAGGAATTTTTATGTGCTTTTGTCCTTTCCATTTGGAGAAAATAAAAGACAGTGGCGACTCTTGCTTCCGCGACATTTCGCGAACCAGCGTTAAACAGTCAGTTCCAGATCCACCGATCACAGAACTGGCGACTCTGCTGGGGACACTTTTAAAGTGAGGTGTACCTTAGGGTTAGTTCATAACTGTGTTTTCTATTGTATTGATTTGCTTGCTTTAAATTGTGGGACTGTCTTGGGAGTTCTATAGATCCTAACCCGGATCTGGGGATACCTTCTTAGAAAGTAGCAACAAGGCGGTGAGGGAACTATGCGGGGTATACCGACATGGTTGAAACAGTCTGCTACGTTGATGTGGCACTTTGGTGTGTACCGGTAACCCTTGAGTTCAGTCAAGGAGAGTACGGGGCCTCCGCGTGGTGTCGTGAAGCATCAACAGACCTTAGGAACCTTAATTGAACTATCTTGGCCTCTTTAGGGTAGTGAGATAACTGACTTTGGTGCAGTCCGAGGTTGGTTGATACTCGATACTACACTCAATTGAGGGTTGCTTTCCTGGAATATTTCGGTCGCCAGTTCAGTGGCTAAATCGAAACGATGAACAATGAAAGCAATCCGGTGATATTGGGACCCTTAGAACCCGATTACTTCTAATAGGACAGGTTGAGCCCACCAACTTCAAGAGGGTAATACCCAGACCCCATGCTGGCCTAAACTCTAAGGGTTTTCTCTTGTGTGACTTGTGTGCCTTCGTACTTGACTACTTGCATGCTTTATCTGACACATGAACTACTTGCAGGTTTTGTTTTAGTCCTTAATTGGGACCCATGACAGGGCTTACTAAGTTTCTTGCAGGTTTTGTTTATAGTACTTAATTGGGACTCATAACAGGGTTTACTAAGTTTCTTGCAGGTTTTGTTTATAGTCCTTAATTGGGCTCATAACAGGTTTTACTTGAGTTTCTTGCAGGTTTTGGTTTGCAGTCCTTAATTGGGACTCATAACAGGGTTCACTTACATTACTCCATGCATACTATAACATCATACCATTGCATACATCCTAACCCATTTCAAGGATCTCAAGGGTTTATGATGCAGGTCATGATGAACCAGAATGTCTAAACAAGGGGCAAAGGGGATTTATTTTCCTCTAGCCAAGGTTGTCAGAGGCTATGACCCACTGGATATGGTGAGCTTTGACACTTGAAGAAGGTTCCCCGAGCCAAGATTGTCAGGGGCTATGACCCACTGGATATGGTGAGCCTTTGATCCTTGAAGAAGAATTCTCAACAACATGGGTTTCCTTCAATCAAGCTATAAATTCCAATGCTAACAATTTTCTTGTTTACTCTGCGAGGTCCTCGAAAACATTGCATACATATCATGCATATCATTGCATAACGGGTACCTTTGTTGCAGGTCACTTACCCTTCTCCGCTGTTTATTTCAGCAATGGCTTGCCCACAAGATAACCAGGACCTTCTTGCTCAAGAGACTCGGTTCGGGGAAATCCTCCTGAGCCTATCCAAGGGGCAGGAGGAGCTGAGAACACTTCTCATGGGGACTTTGGTCAGGAACAGTGCTGAGGACGAACGGATGAAGCGTCTGCAAGCTGAAGTGGATGCATTGAAAGCCCAGATGCTGGGGCAGGTGACTGCCATTCAAGGTTTAGCTCAAAGACAAGAAGAGCTCGGAGTTTTCATCAACCAACTACTTCAGGATAACCAACTGGGGCAAACGTCTAAGGGTAAAGAGCCAGTCATCATTCAACCATCTTTGAGACAAGGAGGTAAGGGGAGAGCTCCTCAAATGGCTCTAGTGTCACAAATTCATCATCAACCTCACCAGCTTCAGCCAGACAAGCCCAGGAGGCAATTCACCCAACTCAACATGTCGCTGTTTCAAGCTTTACAACGCCTGTTGAGGTTGAATCTGATCACATTAAGGGCTCATCCCCGGAACCCCAACACAGCATCTCCTATCTATGATCCCAATAAAAGGTGTGCCTACCACTCTGCCAGTCCAGGACATGATACAAATGAGTGTTGGGCTCTGAAGAACAAGATCCAGGACCTGATTGATGAAGGAGCATTGGAGTTCACACAAGATGGTCAGGCTGAGTTTTTCTACCATCCCTCCAAGGCTCCCCATTTGAAGTGACGAGCCCTGAGACTAGAAAACTTTTGTTCATTCGAATGTTCAAGTTGTGTTGTTCTTTGATTGTTTAAACATTTACTCATGTTAAATGTTGTTATTTCATTAATGCATCGCATATGTCTGTTTTGAATCAATTTATTCGCATTCGCTATATTCAAACTGCTTTCATTGTTGATGTCAACTCTCGATTAATAATTCTAAGCCTCTTGAGGGAGGATGACGAAAACGATACCGCAATCTACAGTATGCTTTTGAACAGACCCCGCTGATGAGGTACAGGCATTGTTTCAATCCCTAAACACTGGAGTTATAAGGATGATAATCCCTCGTCAACCCCTCTGAGCCAAAGAAGTAGGAGTTTTTTCTTTTCGAAATTTAAAACCCTTAATCATAACCTGGGGCAGGGTAGTTCTCTCAGTTGATCCAAGTGCATAACGAATGGCACCAAAGAGGTCCTTACAAAAAAAGAAGACAATGATGATTCCGAATAATCATAAGGATGGGCAGTCATTATATCTCAAAAAAATAAAAACCCAATAAGTCAAGACCTATGAAGGAGACTTACGAAACTGGGGCATCCCGCTGACTGTAATTCCAAAAAGAACAGCTCAGGCAAAAAAGAAGGATAACAAAAATCAGAAAAAGAAAGAGGTCTTACAAACCCTCGACAAAAATGACTGCCTATTTAAAGTAAGTTATCAACATCCGAATCATCACTGGAAAATCAGAGCAAAGACTCAAACAAGGTCTAACGTATGATCAACTGAGTTTAGGTTTGGAGAACATCACGAAGAGCGGGTAGGTACAAATAAAATTTGAGCCTTTATCCTTTGTTTCTTAAACCGTGAACCAAGCCACGTTATAACCCTTAAAAGTCCTAGCCGAAGCATGGGTTAGTTCGAAAGCATACTGTTACGAAAGGTATCCTGACTCCTTAAGGCCTACGGTAAAATACGGAGTTGACATCACGTTTTACAAACATTCACTTGTTTTATGAAAAAGAATGCATTTTCAAAATCTTCAAGACAGACATAAGCTTTGCATTTTAACATAACTTTGTTTGCATATGACTTTTTGTTCGAACAACATAGAAATTCGCACGATGAATACCTAATGAACAGAAGCACCTCCAATTAAGGGGCAGACATGGTCACGGTCTATCATCTGGGGCAGTTAAGTCAAGATTCAGGGAATCTCTCAAAAGGTCAAATAGCCAGGGGCAAATCTCCGCCTGAGTCGTTTGGGGCATTGGACATGAATTCCAGCAACGAATCTCGCCTGATCAAACGTCTTCTGGTGGCATGACAAAACACTTCTAACAGGGGCAACTCCCTACATTCCAAGAGCGTGGACATAGTCGAAAGAATACTACGCAAAATCAAAGACCCGCTAGGTTGACACACCTGGGCAAAAATAAGGGCTTCCCGGCGAACCAAAAGGGTTCGGGCAAAATGAAGGGATAAAATAAAAAAATTTGTACACCCGGCAAGTCGAAAACCTGAAAAGGTGGCTTAGGCAAAAAGGGGTATCCCGGTGGACCGAAAACCAGAAAGGGCGGTCCAGGCAAAAGTTAGGGATCAAAACGTACGACTATGTCCTGTCATCTTGTCACCTGCCTACCTGAAGGAGGTTTGACCCTCAAAACCTATCAGCATCTCCACAGGTCTTCCTCTCCCACCTCAGAAACAGGGGCAATGATGAGTTGTCCAAACGATCTAACTGCTCTGTCCACCAAGGTACTAAGATAGGTTCGGCTGAAGAACAACCAAGATATCTTAAGTCCCCAAAGAGTGAGCCAACAAGTCCATACACTCTCCCCAAGCAGAGATATACAATCAGCCTCAAGGAAGTTGAGTATCCCCCAGCTGATCTCAACATTCCAATGCACAATATACATGCATTCTTAACAAGCATCCCCGGCAGTCTTGGCCTAAAGATTGTTCCCCGGCGGTACATCAAACATTCAGTGGAGTTACTTCCCCATTACAATTCAAGACTTCCCCAGGAGAGTCCAATCCAGTTTCCCCAGGAAAAGTTGGAATCCATCTCCCCAAGCAGTAAGCTTATCCCCAGTAGATTCTGGAAGCTTATCCTCGCAGAGCACGAACGCGTCTCCCGGCTTTATTCAAAGAGTTATTTCCCTACCAGGATATAACTGGGTTATCCTCTGCCAAAGGCCATGAGAAGATCGTCCTCGGCGAAGTCTTCTTATCCCCAGCGAAATCTATTAACACTTCCAACACAACAATGGTATCCCCAGCGAAGTTACCATCAACATTCCAGCAAAGTATCTCTCTCCCCACAGAGTATTGCTCCCCAGCAAGATCGTTAGGGTACCTTTCTCCCCGCAGAGTATTCCATTCGCCAAGTTCATTCCCCAACGGAGTTATCTTCTCCTACCGGTATTCTTGCAACTATCATCCCCAGCGGAAGCAAAGATCTATTCTTCAACATCAGCCTAGGAGTGACTTCCCGGCACCCGTCAAGGATCTATTTTCCTAAGACGAAAAGATACATTCATAAACATCACATTTTCATACATTATAGCATGCATATACGCATCATATCTTACAATCTCATTTATGTTGAGAACATCATTGCTTGATCCACATCATGCATTGCATGTAACTGACCTTCACTTTTCAGGAAAGATCCAGTTAAGTTCTCAGCTACATTTCAAGACCTAGACCGGTTCAGTTAAATCGACCCTAAGATTTCTCTGATTCTTATCCAGTCAAAGGCCTTCTCTGGTTCAGTCAAATCGACCCTAAGATCTCCCTGTTTCTTATCCAGTTGAAGATTTCAAGACCTAGACCGGTTCAGTTAAATCGACCCTAAGATTTTTCTGTTTCTTATCCAGTCAAAGGCCTTCTCTGGTTCAGTCAGATCGACCCTAAGATCTCCCTGTTTCTTATCCAGTTGAAGATTTCAAGACCTAGACCGGTTCAGTTATGTCGACCCTAAGATTTTTCTGTTTCTTATCCAGTCAAAGGCCTTCTCTGGTTCAGTCAGATCGACCCTAAGATCTCCCTGTTTCTTATCCAGTTGAAGATTTCAAGACCTAGACCGGTTCAGTTAAATCGACCCTAAGATTTTCCTGTTTCTTATACAGTCAAAGGCCTTCTCTAGTCCAGTTAAATCGACCCCTAAAAGATTTTCCTGATGAAGACTCAGTAGAAGATATCCAAGATTCTCTCAATGATACTGTTGAGGTTGAAGTCGCCTATGGTTCTCTCCCTGTTACTGCGGAGGTAGTAATCGTCCCCAGATTCTCTCAGCGTTACTGTTGAGGTTGAAGTCGTCCAAGATTCTCTCAATGATACTGTTGAGGTTGAAGTCGCCTATGGTTCTCTCCCCGTTACTGCGGAGGTAGTAATCGTCCCCAGATTCTCTCAGCGTTACTGTTGAGGTTGAAGTCGTCCAAGATTCTCTCAATGATACTGTTGAGGTTAAAGTCGCCTATGGTTCTCTCCCGGTACTGCGGAGGTAGTAATCGTCCCCAGATTCTCTCAGCGTTACTGTTGAGGTTGAAGTCGCCCAAGATTCTCTCAGCGTTACTGTTGAGGTTGAAGTCGCCTATGGTTCTCTCCCCGTTACTGCGGAGGTAGTAATCGTCCCAAGGTTCTCTCAGCGTTCCTGTTGAGGTAGTAGTCATCCAAGGTTCTCTCACCGTTCCTGTTAAGGTAGTAACCATCCCTGGTTCATTCATCACCTTTTGAAGCTCCAGATTCAGCTCCTGTAACCAGTCAGGACACATCTATACAAAGAGTTTGAAGACCAGCTCCTGTAACATGCCAGGTACTCATTTTTCTTTTGCAGGTACGCAAGTTCTCGCTAAGGAATCTCTTACGCGATCAACATCCAGATGGCATCTGTAAGCCCATCCACCATCCATCATCTCTTAGCATGGCATCTATAAGCCCATCATCCTATCCATCAATGTCCAAATGGCATCTATAAGCCCATTCCCACCATCATACTACTATGTGAGCGCAAATTTCTGGGCACTCTAGTGTTCAATCATCTTCCACCTTCGGATTACGAAAGGCACGTCAGCCAATCTGTATCCTCAGGTTTAAGAGGATTGAACAAGGGCAACTGTTGTACCCCAAAATTTGCCCTCCCATATTCTTCAAGATTTGCCAAGTCAAAGCTTCAAAATCTCCCCAAGGGTTGCACAGTTCAAGGGCCTCCTAACAGTCAAAAAATTAGGGTTTTGGGTCTGACAAAGAAAATGAAGTTTTCAAGGGTCCAAACAAGTCCCACATGCCCATAAATATGGTCAAGCATCCTCATGCCAAGTTTCAAGACTTACAGAGCAAAATTGCACACTCAAAAACCCTAATTGCCCTACAGTCAACTGCAGGGGTAAAATGGTCATTTGACAGTCAAAAGTCCAAATTTTTGGTCAACATCTTATTTTGAAGCCACAAACATCATTTGATCAATTCTTGATCATGATTTTCAAGGTATGGCTCAAAAAGTCTCAAGATGCAAAAGTTTCCATATTTGGACAGTTGAAAAAGTCAACTGTAACTTGACCAAGGCATAACTTCCACATGGTTTATCAGAAAAATTCCATCCAAAGCTCATTTTGAAGATAAAGACATTTCCTACAACTCCTCTTCACACTTCAAGTCCAAGAAATGCTCTCACAAAAAGTTATCAATTTCAACATTATAGGTCATTTTCAAAAGTCAACAAAAAGAGACTTTAAGTCAAAGGCCATAAACTGAGATTGGTAAATCAAAATGACATGGGACCAAAGACATTGGTTAGAGGACTTCAAGACCTTTCCAAAATGTCCAAGAACATGATCAAAGCTTAAAAATTGAGCAAGATATGCCTTGTGGAAGCTGGGAAATTTTTGGGTATTTTGAAAAGTCAACTTTGCTTCAAATGCCTTAAAATTGCTAATGGGCCACATTTTCTTCCAAGATTCATCATCCAAAGCATATGCAGACCATTTGGCCCAAAGGGGATTTTTTTTATCATTTTTATTATTTATTTGAATTTTTAATTACAATTAATTCATTTAATTAATTAAAATGTGGAAAAAAAATACTAAACCAATGTGATCAAATCTTTTTATGCAGTATAATCACTCATGATTCACTCAAGATTCGTGCATAATCAAAATTGGAAGGTTTTGCCATGATTGGAATCAAAAACATATGGAAAAGATTTTAAAATATATGCATGAAAATCAAATATTGTTCTCATCAATGCAAGGATTTTTTGGATCAAAAACTCAACCCTAATCCATCCTCATATAAGTGTGATCAAAACCTAATGCCAAGGAACCTCGAAGCTGCGCCCAAAGCTGAAGAAAAACATTGAAATTTTTGTGGAAAAAGTGAATACTGAAAACACGATTGCAAGGAGTTTCAAGGCAAAATATTAACTCCATTGCATTCCTGAGGCTTCCAGGAACGTATACTGATCAAAACTATCAACTCTAACGCCAAGAAACGGTAGAACGACCGTGTCCTATTAATGATTTTTTTCCATATTCTTGTATCATAATTCATGCATTGTTTGCAATTTTTAATGTTGGATTTGTATTCATTGGATCATTCTAAAGCTAACCATATGTTTTGATTGAGTTTTCATGCATCGTATGAAGAATCACCATTGAAGCACTCTAGGGTTTCAGAGTTGCAAAATTAGGGATTCCCTCGTCCAGAAAAATTAGACCCTAAGACCAGGACTGTTGGAACGAGAAGCTTCACACGAATCCAACTACCCTATCGCGCCTAATTTATGATCCAAGGATTTCTATTCGCTATTTTTTTCACACAACATATAGTGGGGGTTTAAAACCCCCGCAATCTTATTTTCTTTTTTCAGGCGAATGCAGAATGGAGGAGGAAGACGCTTAGGTGTCAAGATGTGAAAGGGTAATTCAAGTTTTAGCGCGTTTTTGAGTTAACAGTATTAATATTTTGTTTTGTTATATATTAATTGCATCCCACTAACATTACAAAGCAAGCGCCTGGCACAAGTTGTGGATGTGTTGTCCTATAACCACTTCGACCTGTGTTCGATTCCCAGGTCCCCTCACTTTATTCATATATTTTGTTTCAATTTAATCATATGCAGTTTCAAGCCTCAGGGTTCACCATGCGTTCCATAATCCAAGAGCGCCACATGGCCACTGAGGGCAATCCAAAGGCCAGTGTTTGAAGAGCACCATGTGCGTTGGTCAACGAATCCACACGCGATCACCTGAAGTCAATAAGGCCTTGAGACAAATGGGCCTAATTGCTAGCCAAAAACCTCCAGTTTAGGGACAGAAACCCCCATTGGTTTGCTTTTTCATTCTTTTTTTATATTTTCTATTTTATTTGTTTTAATTAGTTTTAATTTAATTCTTTAAATTAATATTTTCTTAACATAAAAAATAATAAAAATCAGAAAGTCATAAAAATTAAAATATATTTCATTTAATGTTATTTTTTGTAAAAAAGGTCTTATTAATTAATTAGTTTTTATTCTAGGAATTAATTTTAACATTTTCTTAATAAACTTAAAAATTGTAGAATTAGGATTTTAATCACTTTTTTTATCCTTTTTTCTTTTACCATTATAATGATTAATTATTTATTTTTGTAAATAAAATTGTATTAATTAATTAGGCTAACTTTAGGTTTAATTTTAACATATTAAAATAAAAATAGCTAGAATTAGGTTTAATTCCATTTAATTCTCATAAAAAATCCATAAATACAAAAAACCTCAAAAATCTTTTCTTTTTATTTTAATTTAATTAATTGGTTAATCGTAATTTAATTTCATTAAAAAGGGTCCAACGCACTCAATTCCAATTCGCGCGCTTATTTTATTTCCTCTTTTTATGTAATTCTCCCAAAGCCATGTAAATTTGATATTTATATTTTTCGCACTTTATTTTATTTCAAATCGGGTCCTGGATTTAATTTGGCGATGTGGACCCGCACCTTTGTAATAGCGTAGAACTTTTAAATTCCGCACTTTTTTAACTGTTAATAAATTTGCATGCAAGAATGAATGTCAAAATAAAAACAACGCGTAGATCACCCATGACATGAATAAGACAAAAATAAATGAACATGACACACAAATCACACACCACCCATAGGGTACGTCTCACTGTTGCCTTGCCCCTCGAAAGGTGGTCGTCGAGTAAAGGATGTTTTAGTAAGTCCTCATGATCCGGGAACCTGGCATGAGGGTAGCTTCTAAGGTATCTTCCTATTGCTCTGGTGATCACCATGTCCCGAACCTCGAATTGACCCGAACACCTCCAATGGTGGTGCTACCTACCTCTCAATGGTGGGATGGCACTACTTTAAAGGACATCTACACAGACGAATTCCTTAGGGTAGGTAGACGACTCTAGATACTTGCTCTAATTTCAAAACAAATCAAAAAATACTTTTCACACCGACACCTTTTCAAAAAGCTTTCGAAAGCAATTTTTTCAAACACTCTTGAGGACCGATACAAGAGTCGAACTGAAATTTTCAAAGAAACTTTTTAAAACCCACTGTTGAAAAGCAAACAAACCATTTTTGAAAACACATTGAGCAAGTATCTAAGAGCCCATGGATAACCATGGATAGAAAGGGTGCTAACACCTTCCCTTTCTATAATCTACCTCCCGAACCGAGAGCAATCTCTATAAAGAATTTTTCTGTGCTTTTGTCCTTTCCATTTGGAGAAAATAAAAGACGGTGGCGACTCTTGCTTCCGCGACATTTCGCGAACCAGCGTTAAACAGTCAGTTCCAGATCCACCGATCACAATTATGTTAGGGGAAAGTTTAACACCCCTCATGGCTGGGTACTCCAGGAGATCCACTCAAGTTTGTTCTAATCTATGGGTGTATAAAATTATAAGTCTAAAGCTTAATTGTATAAGGGAATCCATGCAAAGTATATATAAAAGAAGGTTTTTTTTTATTTGTGTCTGTCACGGGTGCTAAACTTTAGTGCCTACGTACCACCCTTCGTGCAGTGGGGATTAGGGCACTCGTAGTTCTTCTAGAAATTTTTTTTGTTTGTTGTGTGTTTTTTATGAGAATTATGCATTATACATTTCAAACATTGGTACATTAACTTGTTGGGTTCTCGTTTAAATAGGCTTAAGTTGTTTAGTTCGCTTTGTGTTGGAATGGCTAAAACACATTCGTTTATGAAAAGTGTTTTCAAAAGAAAATCCAAGTGGCAAAAAGAAGTTTGAATTGGTTTATGTTTTTGTTGTGAATAATAACTAACTGATTTCAAGAGAGGGATATTAAGCCATTTCTCTAGTTATTAATGAAAAAAGTCTTTGAGATTTGAACCACACAAAAGACTAAGAATGAAAGAATGATAAGATTGAGAAGAAACCCGCTTATCATTTCCATCACTTAACGGAAGTGTGATTCTAGTCATGTATTATTAAGTGTTTTGAGGTTTTGAAAGAAAAAAAGTTTTAGTTTTAAATATGCAAAAGGGGAATGAAAAAGTCAAAGGGAGACTAAAAAGAATCAAATGTTATCATACAATGATGACCCTAGGGTTAAGGTTGAAAGGGAAACTTCTACTTAAGTTAACATGCATGGATAAGAAACTAAGGTCTAGTTAGTTCACATTTCCAAGAATATGAAACTAACATCCTAAGGGAACATGGTATTCAAATAAGAAAGAAGAGGAAAGAAATGACAAACAAATAATTACTTTTGAGTAAATGAAGAAAAAATGCAAGTAAGCAATGATCAAAAAAATAAAGAAGGAACAAGATGGGTGAAATACAAACTCGATGAAGCATTTGCAAATATATAAAGTTCATTCATTATGGATCAAAGGTTTTAGAGAAAAGAATGCATAAAAACACACTCTTAACCTTGATCACTTTAGATAATTTCTAGACACATAACCAAACACAAGTTAAAGTACTTAAATGGTTCATAAATTTTGAATTTAAGATCCTAAATATGTCATGAGGATGAAGTAGATGAATGAGAAAAAAATTCCCAAAGGTTGCATAAATGCATTCCATATACCTCAAAAAATAATAAAAAGAAGCACTAAGGGAATCATATACAAAGAGGAAGGTCAAAATGATCAATTGAAGTAAAATGCCTCTCAAGTCTTTAGAAGACTATCCTAGGGCTTATCATACCTCAAAGCATCAATTACAACCATACATTGTACAAGAACATGGTTTAAAGATCAGATGCATTTGAAATTAGGGTTTTACATCGCTTATCATTTCCATTTAACAAAAGTGTGATTCTTATCATGTATTATTAAGTATTTTGAGGTTTTGAAAGAAAAATAAGTTTTAGTTTTAAAGATGCAAAAGGGTAATGAAAAAGTCTAAGAGAGACTAAAAAGATTAAAATGTTATCATACAATGATGACCCTAAGTTTAAGGTTAAAAGGGAAACTTCTACTTAAGTTAACATGCATGGATAAGAAACTAAGGTCTAGTTAGTTCACATTTACAAGAAGATGAAACTAACATCCTAAGCGAACGTGTTATTCAAAGAATAAAGAAGAGGAAAGAAATGACAAGCAAATGAGTACTTTTGAGTAAATGAAGAAAAAAATGCAAGTAAGCAATGATCAAACAAAGAAAGAAAGGAACAAGATGGGTGAAATACAAAATCAATGAAGCAGTAGCAAATACACAAAGTTCATTCTTTATGGATAAAAGGTTTTAGATAAAAGAATGCATCAAAAAACACTCTTAACCTTGATCACTTTAGATAATTTCTAGACACATAACCAAACACAAGTTAAAGTGCTTAAATGGTTCAAAATTTTTTAACTTAAGATCCTAAATATGTCACGAGGATGAAGTAGAGGAATGAGAATAAAATTCCCAAAGGTTGCATAAATGCACTCTATATACCTCACAAAACAAGCAAAAGAAGCACTAAGTGAATCATATACAAAGAGAAAGATAAAAATGATCAATTGAATTAAAATGCCTCTCGAGTCTTTAGAAGACTATCCTTGGGCTTATCATACCTCCGAGCATCAATTACAACCAAACATTGTATAAGAACATGGTTTAAAGATCAAATGCATTCAAATTAGGGTTTTACAAAACACACAAACTTTATGCTCAAGGTAAAAACCAAATAATCAACATACAACTTACAATAAATGAAAACATATTGACATATCATTAAAGCACTCAAATGATCATAACATACCCAAAAATTGGCTTTAAATTATGTCCATAAGTTTCAAAATGAAGCTTGACTCATTTACACCAGGCCAAAGGGACATGCTCGCTTCAATATTCCATGGAAAATAGAAAAATAGGATATAAAATCCAAACAAGAATGATCAAAGGAGCTCAAGTATCTTAGAAGTCATAAATCAGTCCTTTCTTAACTTAAAATTCATGGGAATATAAAAATTAAATTGGAAGACCAATGCTAGCTCAAAACAAGGCTTAAATGATCACTAAACAAAATAAATTTGCAAAAAATATAAAAATTAGAAATAAAATTCAACAAAAATGAGAAATAGGATCCCAACAGTTTAAGTAAGCTTAAACATATTTTTTGTGGAATTTTTGGATAAATGGAAGTGAGTGAATTATATTGAAACTTCATAAAGAAGCAATAAGACCTCAAAGACCATTAAATCACTTCTCAAATTTTGAAAATCAAACAAAACTTTAAAAAAATGAGGTCTAAGACCATCAAAAATTCAAAAAATGTCAGAGGAACATGAGAATATTTTTTTTGATTTTTATAGTTCCTAAAAAAGTAAGAATTAATTTTATACTAAAACTATGTAAAATAAGATCAAATACAACACATTGAACCTAATAAAATATGAAAAATATCAAATAAATATTAAAAAGAAAATAAAAATCACATTTAGAAAATAGACTCAATTATCTTTCAGTCCATATTTTTTTTATTTTTTGGATTAAAAAAGTAATTAAAATAATTAAAGAAAACAAAAGAAAAATATTGTGCAAATAAAAGAAATTATAAGAATTATGTAAAATATGAGTGGTCAAGGTGTCTTCGTGGAATTCAGCGCCTGACCCCACTATCCATGACCAACCAATCAGAGCGTGTCCCAATCATTGGACACAAAAGGAAAAAAAATACAATCAGCCAATTAGACCGAGACGCATGGCATTCAAGAACAAAATTCTCCAACAAAACCTAGCCCAACTGATGTTTTTCAGGGTGTGTTCCCATCCAACTTTCTCCTTCATTTCTCAACAAAATTGAAAAGTGTAAATACCATAGTTGTAGATCTCAAAAAGGTATACAACTTTGGATCAAGATGTTTTTGAAATTGTTGAGAGATGAGGGAGAAATCTGGGTGAGAAGTTGACTAAAAACAAGAATCAATCATATCCTCAAGAATAAATATTGACTTTCAATCCCAGATTTCTCTCTCAATTTTTGATAAAATTAAAAAGTGTAAACACCAAAGTTGTATCTCAGTAAGATCTAAAACTTTG